>CM047926.1:6907016-8157016 GCA_026230145.1 Diorhabda elongata | reverse complement strand
CCGCTACCACCAAACTCTAGACTTGCTTTTGCTGGTTTCACGCTCCATGTCTTAGACGAGTTCGTAACAATATATTACAAAAGAAGGTGAATGAAAGGTTGATTGGCCAATTTTTCCACTAAGTTATTTTGAAACAGAACTAATGAAGTTGATTAAAACATACGAATGAAAAATTTGGTGAATATTCAATATAGAGCATTATGTTTTTTTCTTTCACTGTTGCTCAGAAAGCAAGCAAGATACTTGAGAATATCCAAATATTTACTAAAAAGGAAGACTTGACATGAAAATGAAAGCTCATATGTTTCTTTATTACGTGTAGATATATTTATCTTTTCAAGTCAAATTTAAGTTATGGATATCTGTTCTATATCAAACTCTTATGCACAAATATTCAAGTAATTTTTTTCTGAAACTTCTGTAGTAAAAAATCAGACTCTGCAGCTTTCTCCTAATGTACATACAAAGCTAACCCACATACTTTAGTTTATACGAAATTCTTTCGTTTCGCCTGATACCGTAAATTTGTATAAGAGTTCCTCAAACTCCATGAGTATAAATTTGTGAGTATGGCGTATTCACCACATCGCAATGATTAAAAGGTGAAAGCACCAAAGAATCCCACAGCATATTCTCTATGACAATTTATAAATAGATTCTTTTTTAATGGATTAATTAAAGTAAAATGTAATCTTCACTTAGTCGTTCGGTTATATGTATGAAGCAAAAATAGAGTGCAAGAAACTAGACATCCAGCGTTCCAAATGTAAGTTGGTGCTTTGAATGAACGTGAAAGTTGCTGGGTGTTCTAAAGCAAAGAAATGATGATACTCGAAAAGCAATATATTAAGATTGTTACTCAAATAGTCACTCTTCTTTTGTAATGTACTTCATGGTAACATAAAATGCAAGCATTTGTATTCGTATTTTGTAAATTCTTGGATGCGGACAAAAAATTATCAATGGATGGAGACTGATGGCCCGCGGTACCGTAGTAACGGTATGCAGCCTGCTATCTTTGAATAAAGGGAGTTGGAATCTGTTTTTGTCTTGTATATGCTGGTGTTGTGTACCACTAATACGTAAAGTTCACACCACTACTGGAGGATATTATACTGAAGTATTTAGAAGATTGCGTATCTCAGTCAACAACAAATGGCCTCAGCTCTCAGCAAGCGGTAATTACCTCTGTTACCATGACCATACGCCAACGCATCCAGGTAACCTTGTAAAATATTTAACAAAGCATCAAGTCGTACACCTTTTAAAGCTTCTGTTCATTTCCAAAATAGCTACTATGGGCTATCTTTTGTGACGAATGTACTGGAAGGAATTTAGAAAACATACTCCAAATCTCCTTAAGAAAGTTGAGTAATGGTCCGGAACATTATCATTTAATCGTATGACACCGAATAGTGAAGTATAGCGCACCAATGCAGCGACACTATTGGGAGCAACCAGGTACATTGGCTTTATCGATGTCTGTATTTATTGCAAATGTGTTACAAAATACAGTATATATTGAGTATATATTGATTTTATAATAATGATGTTGTTTGTATTACCTGGCTCCAAATGGTTTTACATTGTAATCCATCCTAAATCACATAGACACAACCCCAACTATTTGATTAGGATTAAAATTTGATTTATACCCAATTTATTGCAACGTGTTATAGTTACGGATGTTGATAATGAAGCATATCTATTCGATATCCACTTACATAACAAAAACAACTCCATTAATCTGTAGAAATATCATTTGGCCTGAGTAATTTCTAAATAGGTTTACTTGAAAATTATGGCAATTGATATAACTAGAGTTTATATCCCCGAATGTTTCAAGTTTCGTTCACATTTTGAAACAAAAAAACATTATTTATAAGACAAACATGTTCATATTGACAAATACTGCTTTTTTCTCAATTTTTTTCTCGTATAACAAAGAATTTTGGTTGAAGTTGATAAAATACTTATGTCTATTCAATTTCATATTTATCAATATATTGGTTTTTATCAAACCCACGATTTTTTCAAGTGAAACGATTGAGTCTGCTGATATGAAGTAGGCTAACAACAACACACAAAAGACAGGAATAATTTGGAAAAAGCATTGAGACCAAACTGATATTTAGAAAAAGATCCAAAGAAAAAGGGAAGGTTTTCAAGCCTTTTGCATCTGAAGAAGAACAAGAAAATATTGATAAAAAAAGTTCTAGGATTTGAACTTATTGGTAGAGAAAAAATTTAAACAGCTTCCAAGTATCACTATACTTTGAGTAACAATCTTAATTAATGCTGCTTTTAGATTGAAATGTGCTCTTAGAATTCGTATAATTGAAACATCCTCATGAAGTATATCTTATGAAAAGATCAGAACTTTTTTCACAAACTGGGAAATCAATCCATAATCATCAATTTGGATTCAGAAAAAAACATTCTGAGATAGAACAAGTTTGTAGAATAGGATAAATAACAATATTTCTAGATTTAGCACAATCATTAAACAAAGTACGGCACGAATGGTTGACTTATAAACTAAAATCACACTCGTAATAATATTATAAAATTTCACAATCATATATCTCTGAGATACATTTTACAATAAAACAAAAAGAAGGATATCGAGAACTGAAATCAATTACAGCTGGTATGATTCATTGGGTTCTGGCCTGTGTATCTTATACAAATGTGACATACATAAATACCACAACTATTGCTACTTTTGCTAATAATATTATGAATAAAAAATAAAACAGAATAAATAACTGGTCCAAGCATGGCAAATTTTAGGAAATGGAACGAAATTTATACATATCAACTTTGCCAATAAAGTATGTCCACATATACCAGTGAATATCAACATCAAGCAAAACATCTAGGTATAAAAGCAGTTGCAAAGAAAATTACACGATAAAAAAGGGAAGAAATGTGAAAAAAAAGAAGAAAAAGCCTGTCAACCTGTCTATTACCAGCTTTTGCTATACATACAAAAATTGTAGCCAGTATAAATTTATGGTAAAAAGCTATGGTGATGTGAGAAAAACGTTAATTTAAATATGGAATCTAGTGAACAGGTTATCAATAGCTCAACCAAAAAATACAAAAAAAGGCTTTATCATCATATAAATGCCAAAGCAATCAACTGCTACACATCAAAGAAATTGAAAGAACCAAAGAATTTGAGTTAATGAAGTGTAAAAGTTAAAACTAGTGCATAGTGTATTTCAAAATGTGAAGTTCAGTGTATTTCTGTCAGCCAGGATCTATGGAACACTATTCAATATACTTTAGTTCAAGATATAAAATGTATCAATTTCAACAGAAAAAATTGCTCATTCATCTATTTTGATAATATTGTGATATAATGCTCAATGAGTAATTTATACATGGTTAGTAAGCCTATACTCAAAATAACCAGTATTTTAGTGTCGCTGCAAGAGTTTTTAATCAAAAGCACAGTAAATATGTTGTCAGTATAGTGCAAATTGAATTAATAAATTTGACGAGACTGGCTCCGTTATAAACAATGAAATGTGATCGGAATCGTGGCTATTCTTGGTCATCTTATGAATAAAATGCAATCGATATGAAAAACTATTCATTAATTTGATTTATCGAAAAGTTTCTAGCGCGTATTGTCAATAAACATAAATTTCAACTGTATAAGATGATAATTAATCAAACATTGGACGAAAAATATTCGTATTGACGTTAATTGTTTTATAAGAATTTCACTTATAGTTTATATGATTTTACCAGATTACTACAATTACATATTCATCCAATGGAAATACGTTCAATGGTGAAATCAATAGGCATGATGGACCTCATAAGCCTCATTATACCTCATGATACTCAATAATACCAGCCCACACATTTTCGGACAAAGTCATATATAAAGGTCCCAATAATTGAATGTTCAGTGACTACCATGCAAAGGAGTTCGTATTTCATGGGGTTGAGTAGCGCATGACCAAACTATTCTAATGTATGTCACTTCATAGTGTTAAATATTGCCGAAATTTTGTCTACGTGTTCAAGAATTTTGAGGATTGTAACTCTATTTGCTAAGCACACATGTTTCCAAATATACCTCTGCGCCATATCAGGACACAGATAAGACATAACATCGTGCCATCGACATACGCAGATAATAGCTGCAAAGTTTTTTGAATTTTATAAAGCTTATTCTCGCTATGGCTATCTCATCGTTTATTGTAGTTCCCACTTACATTATTTTTCTACTTGATCCATTTTGAGGTTATGAACCGTTATTTCTCCTTTCGATACATTTTGTTGTTTAGTTATGACCATATATCTAGTCGTCTTTATATTATCAATCAAGAAACCGTCAACAACGTTCTCTAGAATTCCATTCAATATTGCTTAATAGGGCGAATCAAAGACAATGGAAAGAGAAAGAACCCTTGTCTTACTTTTCTTCTTATTTCCTTTCTGTGGGGAACTCTGGTGATCTACACAAAATCTAGCGTTATAATACTAGAAGAGATTAGCAATCATGCATATCTCTTCATAATCTATAGTAGATGACTTTTTTTTAAATGTGTACATCTTGTGCATCTCATCATGTTTCACTCTATTGAACCCTTTTCCAAAATCGACAGCAAATATACCTATAAATGTCGAGATTCATTTCCTCACATTTTTGAATCATCACTTGAGTTGTAAAAAAATATTTCACACGTACCCAATCCATTTTGTAAACCAAATTGAGTGTTTTAGGATATTCTGTATATTCTATTATATAATCTTCTCTCCTAAACCATAACACATTAAAAAATGATCTGATGCCTATTTAAAATGGCAATAAAATGGTAGGGTAAGCAAACGCTTTTGCCAAAAGCTCCTGTGTGCGAATTTATTTACTCTGTGAAGTTATTTGTTCCACCACGACAATGCGAAATCCAACAAAAACGTTTTTGAACAGTCAAAACATCGAATTGATGATTCATTCGCCGCATAGTCCTTGTTTGACACACAATAATTTCTTCTTATTCTCGAAGATCAAAAATTAATCGCGAGGTCAACGTTTTTCTACACCTGAAAAAGCGGTTTTCGCGTTCAAATCACATGTTTTGGAGGTGCCTCAACAGAAATGAACAAAATGGTTCAACTATTAGATCAAACTCATGTAAAACTATATTGATCTCAATGGACAATAGTTTGAAAAGCAATAAAGCCAAAACTTAATAATTTTCAATAAATTTTGTATTGATGAACTTGACGAATTTGAAAACCTTTGTGACATTGTAGTTTCTCATCATTCTAGTGATTCATATTCGAACTCTCCATTTTTTTCCAAAAAATTCACTCGAATAATTCCAATTATCCTGTCAAGCTCCTATATTTTCTATTTAAAAAGCATTAGGACTATCTTCTTATTCAAGAAACTTTTTGTATCACTGATTGTTTGTACAAGAGGAACAAATTTTTTTTAGGGTGCTATGCAAAGAGGAGTAGGCAAATTTAAATTTCCACAAATGGCAACCCTCATAGAGATAACCGTCGTTATTCGAAGGAGTTCAAAAAGGCGAGTGAAATGTTCAAGTTTTTGTTCATTCGTCTGGAAATTATAGCTGTCTAAAGTTTGCATTACTCCGACTTCTAACAAGCATCACATCTTGAGAACTTGCGAAATGAAAAGTTAAAAAAAATTCCATCACGTCAATAGAAAGATGTGTTTTCGTAAATTTGGTTTTTGTTTGTCTTTCTTGAACCCCAACCTGCTACCTACCTCCATTTTATTATTATACAGAATAATCACGTGATTCATTATAAAACCTATTTTGATGTTAACGAAAAAACTCTTTGCTATTTGTAAATGACAAAAACTCACATTTCATAAAAAGTCACACACATTGTCCATTTGGATAGTTATTATTGACAACAGTATTATTAAACTTTAATCCAGCAAAATATATTTGGGTAACCAGAATAACTAGTAGAGCTACAATAATTGATAACATTTGTATAATTCATCATTTTATTATAAACTGCTCATGTTTTTAGCAAAATACTTGATTCCTAAAATATCATATCAAATATCAAGTAGGAAACAACTTTTAAAATAAGATACGAAGGTTGCTTCTTAATTTTTGAGATAGACAAATAGAAACAAATACTTATAATTGGATATGGACTATTGTTTCTCAAAATGTTCTCCATTGTAATCAAAACACTTTCGCATGCGTTTGAACAAACTGTCGACGCTTTTTTCTCAATCCGATTGAGGTACCTTCAAAACATGTGATTAAACGCATCAACCGCTTCTTCAGTTGTGGAAAAACGTGCACCTCGCAATTTATTTTTGATCGTTGGGAATAAGAAGAAATCATTGATTACCAAACAAAAGCTGTACTCTGAATGACCTATCATTTCGATGTTTCGACTGTTCAAAATCGATTCTGTTTGAACTGATGTGTGGGAACTCGCATTGTCGTGATGGAGAATGATTTGGCGTCTGCGATTGATTCCCCCGATTTTTTCGAACTCTTCTGGTGTCCTATTCAGACTTGACCGTTTTGCGCTGCTCAACTGGAATGGTTCCGACATATCCAGTAACTTTGAAAAAACTAATGACCATTTGCTTCGAAGTACTCAGTGCGCGAACAACTTTTATTGGATTTGGCTCGTCTTGAAACACGTTGATTAGTACCTAATTCTGTTTTTTTCCGCTTTTCTTTGCACCAATCGACACTACCTTTTTTTCAGCGATTGTCAAATTATACGATATCCAACGCGAGCAAATCTTTTATCTGCGCAGTGCGATCACGATTGAATTCGGAAAGCAGTAACTGATTAGGTCACTGTCTTTATGCGTTATAAAATACTGAGACAAAATCAGATAATCTGATTGTACTTGTGTAAGAGAAAAAATCGTCATGTTGTGTTAATAAATGCTATAAAAATTGATCAGTTGTTATCGTTATAAAGTCCTAATTTATCAACATAGAGTTAGTAATATAATTTGAAAATGTAGTCTTAAGAGTCAGCTCATACACATGTGTTAACATAAAGAAGACATGAAGCTAGCAGAATAATCATATAAACTCTGATTAAACTATCCTCGTTGCATTTTTAAAAGACAATAAGTGAGAGTAGATTTGATTTGTTATAATTCATCACCTGTAAGGTTAACATTCTCCGTAAATTGTGTATATGAAAATTGACTTTCAGTATCATTCATAATTATATGGAAAACTTCATTCTTATTAAATCGCTCCATTATCGTACAACATATATCAAAGTATTCTTAAGCTTTTCTACATTATTGTTCGTTTTCAAAATTTCCTCTTCTAATTCCTCTGCTATAGTCCATATTCAATCCCTCATTTTGTCCTATTTTATTGTTCTACGTATTCTGAATGAAATATATTCTCGTATATATATGAAATATTTTTGATGATAAATCTCCACAGTTAGCAATTGAATGAAATTCTACATGAAAATAATCATCCATACTACCCTCGACTCGACTAAAACGCATTTAGAAGGTTAGGTACCATACAAATTGTGGACACTTATTCTCCGTAACGTGAACTTTATCAAAGCGGCAATTTCATTGTTTTGTTTCTCATTTTCTGCATCCTTACCCGTATTAGTATTTGAATAACTTTAAATAACGCTGTATTGTATTTTAGGGGAACAATTTAAACTCATTCATTAAACACTTCACCTTGTCGTCCTCACAAAATTCTCTTCCCGGGATTACTGGCATACAACGAAAGATAGAAAGATTATTTATATTCTAAATATACGGTACGTTAAAATATGAGAGCAAAGTTTTTTTGTCAATCTTGGTTAATAATCAAGAAACACAAGAAATTGTCATTTAACCATTTATCATAGGGAAAGCCTAGGTGTCCGTATAGAATAACTCAAATATCCAGTATCCAGCACATTTAATTGTACATTTAACCCATTTGAAGACCTTCAGAGAGAGTGAAGAATCATAATGTACCATAAAGCATACAAGGAACATAACATGAAGCATGGCGACTGACTGGGCTGACTTTAACCTTCTAAAGGAATGAGAGGTGGCCATAGATACCATATCTTCTAAACTATGTCACCAAAAACTATGAGATCATAAAAAGAAAACCAAAATCCATCAAGTTATGATTATAAAGAAGTGGAAAAACGAGAAGAACCAAAAACAAGGTATAAGACCCCAGATATAGAATATTCGAAAAGATTCATTTCTCATTCCACAAACTGATATGAAAAGGACCTTTCATTGAAAAAAGACGACCTTAGGGGGGCTACTGGTTTGTTTACTGGACACTGACTGATGAAGTACCACCTAAAGAACATTGGAGAAACCCTTGACAGGTGTTGTCGTTTTTGTAAAGTACCGAAGCTTTTCAAGCCAGAATATGTAAGCTGAATATCCCCCAGACAGGTAACTCACTTTACAAAGTCGTTGTTGCCTGATTGGTGAACAGTCCGGTACACCATAAATCAATAGGTCAAAGTGTTGACGAGGTGAATTCACGACAATAAGCTCATCTAATCTTATCTACTTCTGAAACGATACTGATACCAATATTTTTTTTACCCAGAGTTACCGTTTCGCTTATCGTAAAAAGTAAGATCCCAATCAAACTGGATTAACCTCTTCATATAAAAATAAAACAGGCGGTTTTTCCTCAATTTTTCATAATACATAGCTTCACTTATTCCCATTACACCTATACCTCACTTCACCATACATTAATTACGTTATTAAAATACAATAAACACCCTCATTTCTCATTCATATCATTATATATCCAATACACACCTCTAACTAGATATCTACTCACATAATATCCCCAGTCCCAATACTTACAAATATTACTTGTTAGTAAACTCATCAAACTCAATTACCTCAAGTAATTCTTCCAGTTTGTCCTGTTCAAACCACCTTCATATTACTACTTTTCATCATTAACCACTTTAATATCACTTTCTAAATGTTCCTCGCATTACAAACATGTTCGGTTTAGAATTTAACTCGTAAAAAAATATTTTGAGTAAAGGAAACCATCAATTCATGTCAGTTATAAGGCCTTGGTGTAAACTTTACAAATTCCTCACGCATCGTCATATACGAGTATGTTGCCTTAAAAAATATATTTAGCTCATAATTATTGTTAGTAAGTGATGGATGTAGTGAATTGATGATTTATCATTAAAAAAAGTGGAGAGAAGTCTTAATGAAGACACATATAAAATACAGGGTTTGGACATAAGAACCACTGTGTGCCCTCTCCTTGCAAAATTCTCTATTACGATCTAAAATTATCAAAATATGATTTATGTGTTAGCGTGTTATGAGAAGGTGATCTCGTCAAGAAGAAATATGAAGCATAATTGAAGTATGCTGAGTAAAAAAATTTTGTAATGCAATCCGCATTCAAGATAAAGGATATTTAAGGAGAAAAAATTCAACACATTTCTTACGATTTCGCCAAAACTGTTGTTGATGAAGTTTCATATGAATATGTTATGGAAGCCCATACATCTCATAAATTTGTTTATATATACGAGTCTGTTGCTATCATATAGGGCGATAGTAACACGGTTCATACCAAATAGTACTGTCAAACACAACAAGTAAAGACAGCTATTAATCCCACTTTGAAATGTATTGTTTTTACGGATGAGGCCACCTTTATGCGATCACTAATACTATTGATGTGATAGGAATCCACAAGTCAAAAGGGTATCATATTACCAATATTCATTCAAAGTTAATGATTGGGCAGAAACTTTAGGTACCGAATTAATAGGTTATCACATTTCTACCAGGAAATTTGAATGATAATGTAGCTAGATTTTTTAAACAATCACTTGTAGAAATATTAGCACTTTAAGAGATGCTGTCGTAATTTGGAATTTATGGATTGGTGAAGGTGCAGAAGCAGTAAATCATTGATCCCTCTGGTCAATCGTTTCAACAAAATCGTGAAAATTTTCTACCTGGCAATAATTATAATTAGACGGGGTGAAATTTTCTAAGAAAAATTTGAAACATATATTTTTTTATTTCTTCAAATGTTTCTAATTTGGATACAGCGTTCCACGGTCCTTTTTTGTTACCTTAAAACTTAGACGTGAAATAAAGTGATTGATTCCTCACAGCATCTTGGCTATACAGTAACATGTGATCCAGCAATTTTTATTTTATACTGCAAAGATTTATATCTGATATTTATTATTCTTCATTTCTCCAAAAATTCAACCCATGTCCAGAACTTTTTTCACATTCATTTATTGAAAACATACAAAAATTGTCCGAGAATATAATATATGTTCCTGATAATAGGTAGTATTCCATTCACTAACATAACAAGTACGCAATGCATCCGATGAAAAGTTAACATGCGCCCCAATGACGATTATACCATCACTGCCAGATTCTCATAAATCCGTCAACCGCCCATCAACAACAGAAGCACTCATTCAAATGAATCAAGCATCGACCATGATCGGTTCCCTAAATATTTCTTTCTGAATGTATTTGAATGACATATATAACATGCAACCTTATTAAAGACATAATGGCAATCTGTTTATAATGCTAACTGACTTTAGTTGGGAAATATAATATTTAATATCTATAATATATAGTGAACGATGATTTTACATGATAGTAAACTTTCCATTGAAAATAAATTGTTAAGTTTGTCTACCTAGAATGGTGTTCCATTTAAACAAGGTACGAAAAGCAATCACAGCTTTATCCGATTTTCTTTTGTTGAAAATAACATTTCATGACAAAAGTTTCCAATAGGTACAAATAATTAGCACAAATCGGAGTGAATTCAACTTTCATAAGCATAAATAATGACAGATCAACAAAATCCAAACAAGATCCTCCTTTTTCCTCTCAATTGGCACCTCTTCCCACGTACAAGGAGATCTTGTTGAACGGGGAACTTAAAAAATATAGGTCCAACTAGATAGAAATGAGAACCTCACATGTCTTAGTACCGCCCACCTTTGAATTGCTTCTAGACCTTCTACCTTTGGAACTAATGATACACATCGATGTCATGAGGACAACATACAAGCTGCATATCCTCAAAGAATTGCAGACTGGTCATGCTCAGGGACCGAATAAGGAGTGATGACATGAGAGAATATTTGGGTGTACAGGATGTGGTGAGATAGGTCAGGGCACGAAAAAGATTCTGGAGGCATCACGTAGATAGAATGCCAGAAGACAGATGGGCAAAGTGGGCTAAAACTCAGAGACCGAACACACGCAGACCTGTAGGCAGACCACCAAAGAGGTGGTACGAGAGCTGGAGTTCAGTTGAAAGAGAAAGAAGAAGAAGAAAAGAAGATTCACCTGGTACACATATAGCTGCAGGATGAATAATTTGGTTCCTGTGGAGAACACTCCAAAATAAGTTAATTTTTTTTTTGCTTGAATGATATGCTACCGTATTGATGCACTTGCTTTACTTAATTGACGCCAGAAACATACAGTACTTCTTATCTGCTCAGACAGAAGAGTCGCTATACAATCGATAAAAAGGTGTTGAGAAGGTGTGCTCTGGACTGTAAAATCTAGCTAGTTTGGAGACCTGGTTATGCGGGCAATGGCGTAGCCAAGAATGTTGCTATTATATCTCTCAGTAATCTGCTAGCGAAGCAGATTTTGTGGGGATAAATGGAAATACCTGCTATTAGACAAGCTAAGGTACATGCAGATGGACCTTCTAGTATCTTACCAAGCAGCTGTCTCACTTAAGCCGACACGAAATTCTACTGGTGATTAGCCGTTCAACTGGACGTAGTCATGTAAGACGCCATGACTACACCACAATCATCTCGGACTATTATTAGTGCCGTTAGTGCATAGTGGAGGAAGAAACTGTATTTCACGTCATCGGTGAGAGCCTCATACGTGCGAGAATCAAACACTCAAGCAAACCTTATAGTTTGACTAATCACGTCAAAAGATGGAAGCCAAAAATCCTTATTAGCGTTTTAAAGTACAATGGCCCTTGGTAGTAATAGGAGTCAAAATAGTCTACAAATCATTCAAAGATTTCGGAATATAGTTCTACGGAATAACATAGATGCACCTTGGTATATTTGAAATTGTAGAATTCAAAGATTTCTTAACAGTTAATACAGTTTCTTAACACTTCAAGAATAACGATTGCTCTCAATAGAATTAAACCTTTTTAGTTGGTGAAGTCTTATTATCAGAAACTGATACGCGTATTTAGGGGTACATTAAATTGTACGAAGTTTATTGGAAATCTGAAAATATTGGTGAGCTAGAGCTCAGTTAATAACAGTATACTGAATTGAGTCAGCTGTGGGCTACTGATTGATCAGATTAGATCAAGATGTGATTACAATGCCACGCATGGGTACTGTTAAATTAGGTCTAAGTTAGTGTATCGCTATTTCATTATTTTCTATGAATGTAACTAGGAGTTTCATGATAGAATTGAATTTTTTCTATACGTTAGTCATTTAACATCTACTGTTTTTTGTATGCACTTTAATCAAATAGTAATACAGAATATATTCGCATTATTTGTAGTTTCCACTAATTTCCCATGAATGATATGATATAAAACAAAATGAATTACGTTTCTGATTAATATTATGACAAATAATGTTTAATACACCAGAAGTGAATTCAAACCAGGAAGTGAACTACATTAGGACCAGTATACAGACAATCCATATACATCACTTTTCATTATGTGTCAAGCAATTACACAGATGAAGTATTTGCTGAAGGATGTGGGTCAGCATTAAGCAACCCTCATTACAATGAGGTTATATGGTGAATTCCAATGGATATCCCATTCTTCAACTACAGGATGCAAACAGTGTCAAGTTATGAGTCATTGAACTAACATCATCATTGATTGTTTAGTAATTATAAAAATCTCGAATACCTTGTATCTCAATATTGTACCAATATATTAAACAAATATTTTAATTCATATTTGTTTGATAGTATCGTCATATTTTGTGATAAATTACCGGCTCCCAGCCTATATTCCAATAGTTATAAATCATAGTCAGTACATGCGCCAATACCTCTTCCCACTAGTATTTCCAATCGAATTTCTGTTAATTGTCTTTTCGATAATAATTGAACTTATCGAATTAATTAAATGATCTGTGTCTACTTCATAAACATATCTCTTGTGAGTGATAGATGCTGTCATTCGCTTATCTGTAACCTTTTGGTATATGATGTGTATCCGAAAGTCATAGGTAAATTTCTCGGGATTTATTGTGGAAAAACCTGAAGCATAAGCAATAATACGGATGTTATGTAGGATGTGATGGTATTACACCTATTGGTTTATATCAAGGTATCTGAAACTTTGGTCCATAAGCATTCCTTAAAATAGTTCATACATATAATTATACACTACGATTGCGGTGCGGTGTGTCTGCTCTTTTGAATCTTCTGGTTTTCAGTTGGGTTACAAGTTGGTTTGCTAGTATATTGGGATGGTACTTTAGTCTTTTCTAATATCAGGTATGCAATGATGTCATGGTATTTTTAATCGTTGTTATATATGAGCTTCAATACACCCATATGAATTAGTAGTTTGATATTCAGGCTGAGTTGTGGTTCATAAACTATTACATCTTTCTGTATATTGTGTTAAGTTGTAATCTTGTCGTCCACATATATGTTTTCTATGTTATTCAATTATCAAGGTGCTCATATTCACTACTCTCACAATTCTTCTTCATAGGGTTAATTGTTACGTGCTTTGATTTAGAGTTAAACTACTCGAATTAGTCGCCCTGGAATCACTACTAAGCCGTCTATCCAAAAACAAGTTAAACTGGTGGATATTTTGTTCTCATATGTATCTTTGTAAAAAAAAAACCAATGTGGAATCTGGTGATGATTACCATTATCAGACATTATTTCTTGAGGTATTACTCATCTCAAAATGAAATTGCTATTGTTTCTGCATCTTTATTCATAAGACGATACTCTTTGATGAATATTCTTACCCTGCATTTACTGTTAGATGTTTATAATTGGTCGACAAAAAAATAATTTTTTGTAGCAACTCAAGAATGAATAGCATATCGTGATAAAATATATATACACCTATACAAATGCGAAAATTTGAAGGAAATAATTTATAGAACCATATTTACCAAAAAAATAATTTCACGTTTTGTAAATCGTATATATTGACAATCTGTATAGTTAACATCTAATAAACATGCCTCACATCTATTAAAAATAAAAACTTTGGAAAAAAATCACTTTGAATATCAATTAGTTCTACTTTTCTAAGAGATTGCACTTTCTCTTTTTTAAAAACAAACAGTGATCACCCATCGTCCTTCATAACAAATTTCGATTGTTCTAATATCTAAGTGGAAACTTAAACCCTACTCATCATTGACAGCTTTAAAATTTTCGTGAAAAAATGTCAAATAGAAATTGAAGAAATTAATTTCCAATGACATTCGAGCACCAAGATATTTGTAGGCGTCTAGAAGTTCATCAAATAACTGTTGATAGTTTGGGTCCATATTGTTGCCCAAAAATCCTATTACTACACTAACAAATGCCTTCCATGCTCTAAGTTCCTGCCTTGTGAACTTTTTTGCGAAATTGTCATCGTCCAGCAGCAAATTTATTATTTGTGGTCCAATAAAAATACCTTCGTTTAATTTGGATTCACTCAATTGGGGTAAGACTTCTCTAAGTTATATGAATCCCTCACCCTCTTTATCAATAGCCTTTACAAAGTTTTTCATCAATACAAATTTAATATGAAGTGGGGGCAGAAGGACATTTCTGGGATCTACAAGGGGTATAAACTTAACATTTTGAGATCCTGGTTGAAACTAATTTCTTGTATGCCAATTTCTTTTTTTCATAATGTTGATCCAATGCCCGACTATCCCATAGACAAAGAAAACAGCAATGCTTCGTAAACCCTCCCTGAAATCCCATTGAAATTCCAATCACCTTCGGTTCCCACATATCTGCCATTTATACTTCTTGTAATTCATTTTGTCTAAAAGCAATCGAATATTTCATCTTCACAGAATGAGCAACTGGTATAGACGGATTCAAACTTCCATTGTGTAATAATACTGCTTTTAAACTGTATTTAGACGAGTCAATAAATAGGCGCCACTCATTGGGATTATGCTCAATATCAAGTTCCTTCATTAGACCATCAATATCCGTACACGCACACAACGAATTTTCCATACAGTAGAATACAGATAATGTAGCATTTCTTTTTCGAAAGGTCGTAATATTTGTTTGTTGTTCTCTAAAAAGTTCCATTCCTTGAGACGGGAAGCAGGAAGTTCAGACTGTTACTTTGATAACCCCAAATCACAAGCTAATTCATCAACTCACTTTGAACAATCAAATGTGGCTCGCCGGAACTGGTACTTGGAGTAAAAATAGGGTCGGTGCATTGTTCTCCGGAGCTTCCTGATGATAAGTGGTCTCCAGTATCTTCTGAAACAATATTTTGCGGTTCTAAAGGCGCAATCGGTAAATCTTTGTTAAGGAGAATAGGTCGTATAGCAGGCGGCAAATTTAGATACTCGATCTTGTGCCTTCATTTCTCAGAATAGCGTGGGTGGCTCACTTCTTATCTTGGTCTCTAATTAAAGTACCAAAATATTTGAAATATGATTTCCTCACATTTTTGGAAAACGGCGTCTTGCGATTTCACTTCTCCACAAATATAGCAAAATTTGTGAGGAGAAGACATTTTCGTCTTTATAATCCCTTTTTGCACTATGAACAGAAAACCACTTACTATGAAACTTAATAGAATACTAATTTTTAATATTGTTCTTATGTTTATTATTCTGAATAATACAGTTCATGTATTTTTTTGGCCATAAAATTTACCGATATTAACCGCCCCTTTATAAAATTACCTACCTGCTAAAGTGAACAGAAATAATTAAGCTACTGGAAAGTGGTACGTGTTAGCGCTTAATAAATATTTTTCTATTATTGGACGGGTGTTTCCATTTTAAAAATAAAAGTCTTGTCTCTGTTACAAAAATCTTGTAGGCCAGTGTAATTATTGATATATGTTTCGCAATTGCAAGTTTTTCACTTCATTTCAATTTCATCAAATTCTATTTAATGTCAATTAGTGGATAAAGCTTCTACACAATGTACTGTATATCAAATACCAAATATTTAAAAATAAATCTCTATTTTTGGCCCACAGTATATAAAATTAATTTGCCTTTCATGTTTCACTTTTTTTCTTTATTTATCAATGTCTAGATACCACGAGCAGTAATGACATATTTTATCTCTTAAAATTCCTTACGGTTCATGAAATTTTTCTGGAAGAAGCCATACCAGAGCTTCGTGCTCGTAAAAGCTGCCGATCTTGATGGATTTCTTATTATACGGTAAAATTTGACCCAAAAAATACATAAATAACGGTTAGGAAACACTTTTCCGTTAGGGGTGGATGAAATGGAAGTTTTAAAAAAAGTTATTTTTGTTGTCATCGGGATGTTCCTATTGAATTCACATTATGGTTAAATTCAGTTGTATTTGGATGAGTCAATGTATCAAATAGCAGACAGTTTATTTTCGATAAATTTTCTTTCATCGGATATCATCACAGTCAATTGAATTTTTCATTCACTCATTCACCCTTAAAATCAAAAATTTGACCCACGTATTTGTTGTATTTATTTTCAGTTGTCTCGTAATGAGAGTTAGGTTAATTGAAAAAATTAAAGTGATTGATCGGTTTATATGGAAGCAATGACAGTAATCGAAGTGTTCAATAAAAGATCTCATAGTATATAGTCTTTTAAGGCTCAATATTCAAAGCGTATCATTTGGTTGATTTCAGAGAGAGGTATTCGTGTCCGTACTATTCTTGATTACTAGTGTATGTCTTATAAGTAATGTCGGTTTTCATATATGAAAATTCCTCCGCCTCAATTTGAATATACATTAGCTTATTAAGACTTGTGTTTAGTTTTATTAAAAGTACATTGGATCCGAAAACGATGTCAGAATTAAATTTTTAAATGAATTTTGCCATTTACCGCACTCATAATAATAATAATTAATAATATTTTTCAGAAGTGTAATATTTTTGCTGCATCCCCATTTCTTCTTGCAACGCGCCAATCGCTTGTTTACGTCATAAGCGCCGATCGCGTCTCGCCCAACAAGCTACAGAACCTGCACCACGTTGTTTTGTTTCACCATCCTCCCTCGTCGTATTAATTGTATTTTTTGTTAGGATGTCCAAGCCTGGATCGACAAACATTGAATTGTACCAAAAGGTACCAACACTACTACCATTACACCAAATAAAGTATTTTTAATTAACCCTAATGGAGAGAAATTACAAAAAAATGGTGTTACACAATAAAAAATTACAGTGAACAAAATGCTGTTTTATTAAGTACTAGTAATCGGTTTTGTTATGAAGATAATTTCGAGGTAAAACGGTATATTCATTTGTTACATAGCATACTCAAAACTTAAAACTTACGTCTCAGGAAAGCTTGACATATTATTGTAACAATGATTTTATTTTCTTGTTTGTTTTTGCATTGGCGTGGTATCCAGATAAATCTAGGCTGAAAATTGTTAAGGAACGTTTACGGTTTTTCAGAACGAATAATTTTCAACTTAAACTTGAATCATTTTTTTGAGTAAACAATGAAATCGGAATGAAATCGTGCGTGGTTCGAGCACATCCTTTTTATTTGCTAATTTATGAAACTTCATTTTTTATGTGAGCTGGTTGACAATTTCTGCCATTTTTCAGGCATTTATTAAATTAAATTTATGAAACTCTAACACTCGCTATCTCAAAATCAAGAGATCTCGCACACATAACATCTTCTAGTTTTTATCCCATTATATCGATCTGTCTGTTCATCTGGTTTATCCCGCGAATTTTAACAGACACAAAATTGTTAATTGTGGCAAAAAAAGTAGCCATTGCAAGGGTATCTATTTGAGAAAAGTGTCCTGGAGAACCACGAAAAAAGCACTGCTCCATTTCTATCAGAAAATCAACACTTTGTATTCAAGTTAGCACTTCAGCCAATAGCATTTTGTCAAAACAGGCCTACCGCTCCCCTACTCAATCGGCGCTGATGACGTAGTAAAAATTTGAAAAAGATCTCGGGAGGTATAAAAACTATCCAGACTTCTAAGCTTTGTGAGTTTGTTAATGCTAATCCTCTCAACTTGAAATAAACACTATTTTTCTTTTAAAATTTGGTTGTATTAATTCTTGTTAAAGAAAAATATACATTTTTCAAATTTCATAATCCCATTACTTTAGTTTCTTTTAGTCATTCTCTCTTTATTTACCTACAACGCAGTAAGCTTTTATAATATTAGCATGGAGTGCGATGAATATAGAACTCGTGTATCGTAAACAGTAAAAGTTAATGAGCGAGCGGTACAGCGTTGGTTCAACCGGTGATTTTTTGACGCTTGAAGATAGATTCCGGTCAAGTCGTGCACCTGCTTGGAATATTGAGGCTACAAGGGAACTAATAGAAAACCAAACTTGTACCAGCACTCGTTGATCATTGGACTCCCTGGGACCTTCTAAAAATACAATACAAGGCCAGGCAAAATCGTTAAGTGAAATCTATAAAAGTTCTCGAATAGTGTCCCACGAATCAACTGAGATTTAATTAAAACGTCGAGTAGAAGTATGTAATCAGCTTCTTGCCTCACTTAAAAATGATTGTTTTACTGTTTTATCAGATGCATTGTTACTTCCGATGAAAAATGGATTTATATGAACAATCCGAACATAGAAACTGAGTTATCATACAAAGGAAAATCTTGATTTGTGTCTAGTAGAATTGAGGTACGTAGTGGAGTGAAGAGCTGATATGAATGTATGCTAATATCTAGCTCAAGTTAACCGATAGGGACGTTTTTTCCACAAGACAATGCTCACCTGTGGAAGTCACACGGAATAAAATCAAAGAACTTCGATCACTCTATCGTTTTTCCTCGACCTATATAAGAGATTTATCATTCACCTACTGTCTAACTGAGAAATAATAATGTGGTGGAGCTTCATCTTATTGAAATTGAATGAAAAATCTTTTTGAAAAATTATATTACCAGCCGTATTAATTTGATTCTCCAGTTATTTTTATAAAGCTGACTGGTTTGACAGACTCAAACAATAAATTTCGTATTTACGAAAATCGCATTAATTATACTGTCGTAGTGATTGTAGTTTATTGGATAATCGATGGGTTTTTTCCAAAAAAAAAAACATCCTTTTACGGCAACAAATTCGATGTAATGCTAGAAATATATCACATTATTTTCGCTATCAGATGTTACGCTAATGAAATGTCTACTGGAAAAGAGAATAAAGTCAAACGGTCGTTTAGTATTGTTAAATTCAGGTGTATTTATTCGTGTAACCCCATTAGGGAAATCAAAATGGTTGATCAAGCAATTGTTTTTTGGAATAAACTCCCTCTTCAATTTATTATTCAAATTGAAAACTCGGAAAACGGTTAATTGTGTTTGTTCGAATTGAAATTTCTATTTTCATTCTATACAGATGTAAAACGTCTATCTACAAATTGGAATATGTACAAAAATAGTCTCAATTAGATTCAAAATTGATTTAAAGATTTGTTATCTTATCAGTCTGTAGTAGCAGTGTTAATTAATACGCTCATTTTAAATCGAAGGATTATTGAGTTGGCCCTTACGCTGCACACTGTCACAATCGTGGAAGTCTTATCGAGAGGCTATGTAGAGCTCATAATTGTTTTTACTCTGTTGTCTTCCATGCGACACATCTGTGCTACATCCATTTTAACTGGTTAAAACGAAAAGTTCATGTTTGGCGGCGTTTTTGTCTTGTGATTGAAGATCGTAGTAACGAATTTCGTTCTCTTCTCAAAGTATGAGTCTTACAATGGCAAAAAATGGTAAGTATTGGTGCAAATGTTATTAAATGAAAAAATGAAGAAAAATGAAAGTACCTAACGCTGGTATGGAACTAACTAAAAATTTAACTTGGATGAGCTTTCTGTAGATTCAGATAAAATTACGATCTGCTTGACGAAATTGGATCTGATTCTAAGGTCGACAATGATGAGGATGACGATATTTTTAAACATCCAATAGTTGTTTCTGAACATTTGGACGGAGAAGAAAGTGGCAACGATGAAAAGCAAGGTCTGTCGAATGTCAGTAAAAAAATCTCTTCATCGGATTTGAAATGGTTTAAAACGCAATTTGAAGGAAAAGACCTGCCAAAAAACATCACAAATGACAATGTAGCCGAAGTTTTGAGTCTTTGGGGTTACTAGATATCATTTACAGCAAACTGGCAAACCAAAAATTACTCTAGAAGAGATCAAACAATTTTTTGGAATGCATGTTATCATGGGGTGTTTTAAATTTCCTAGAATTCATCTTTACTGAAGCATTAAATATCGGCTACCAATTATTACCGATGTGATGAATCGTGACAAATTTTATAAACTTCTCACAAATTCTGTAGTAGATAACCTTGCGGTCTCCGAAGATATCAAAAATCTGTTCAGTGCGGCAGTTTGTAAAGAATAAGCTAAGACCTGTTGGCCTCAAAAACTTTGTTCTAGCAACGTCAGATGGTACTAGATTTTGAGATGTATCAAGAATACTTGACACTACTGGAAAACAAAGAGGTTGGCTCAGGACCATCAGTCGTTTTGCATTTAGTAAAAAGTTTGCCACTAGGAAGCTCAATTTTTTTGACAGATACGTTTCAACATTACCTTTGCTTGATACATTATTGGAGTTGGGAGTAGAAGGTACAGAAGAAAATGATGTGTCTTCAAAAAAGATTGAGAGATGAAAAGAGGACAGGCAGAAGAGTATGACAGAAGTGACAAAAAACATGTTCTTCAAAACGGAAAGATACTAAATTCATCATTATGGTTTCTACGGTCTTTGGAATAACTCCTAAACAAAATTTGAGGCGGTGAGATAAAAAACGGAGATACATGCTGAAGTATAGTGTCCGAATATGTTACAGAGCTTTTTTTTTTAAACCAGAAAATAGACAATTTTTCATTTATGTGATATATGCATAGTTAATAGTTGGATGGAATATAGAAATGTTTACGTAACGAATAAATTCAAGTCCAAAGATATCATGGTTTTTTTGGAATTTCGTTTGTGAATTTTAAGTTTGTGGTACAAAAAAAGGGAAAGAGTTAGTGGAGACAGTGATGTAGGAGAAGAAGATCCGAGGCCCAGTTGTAAGAAAGCTAGATATGTTCCACTACCTTGCGAAGACAAACAATTTGATGACTTCAATCATTGGCCGGTTCATGAGAACCAAAAAATCATGTGTCGTCTTAAAAGTTGTCAAAGTCGGTCAAGAATAAATGATAAGTGTAAGATTTATTTGTGTTTGAACAAAGATCAAAACTGTTTTGTTAAATTTCACTGTAAATAATTATTTTAAATAAAATATATCAGTTAAGTACAAAATCTGAGTTTTATCACAGTTGTGCTGGTAGTATGTTGACTCCCTTATTACCCTGAAATTCCCAAAATTATTTTAAAAATATGAAAAAAATTGATCTTACTAATTAGCTCATAAGCTGCTTGTAATAATAATTCTTAACTGAATATATAAAAAAATTCAGTTTCAGGAGCGTAAGGGTTAGTACTTATTCATCTGTTAGTTGCGGCTGATCTGTGGGATCAGAAGGCATTCGTTACATTGCTACTTAAAGGAGGTACAAGATAAGAACGCCCACTCCAGTGTACCTTCCTAGCTTTGATGCTATTTCGTTTTCGTATGATTTCCAATTCCATCCTGTATCTATGAAAAAGTATTTTTATTTTATCAGATCGCCATGACTGAGATCGTAAGTATTGGATACAACTTATTTCTGTGAATATATATGAGATAAAACTGTATTTTTGAGTGATGTTTTTTGACCGTACGTGATCTATAAGATCGTCGCGATTGAGAAGTGATAGCTACTCAAAGAAGATTTAATTTGTATATCAAGATCAATATAGATAAGATATCAAAGATGCTGTTCGATGAGGAAGAGAGAGAAAGTAACGTTGTAAACTAATGAAAAAACAGGTACATATGAGGAAAGTTCCAACATACAAAAACGAGTCGATGAACTACATTGATATGGATGAGGCAATGAATGATACGAAGAAGAGCAAAATGATAACAATGATTCTGATTACAATGCAGCACTACAAAAAAGGGTGGGGAAATTATAAGTATATGGAAATGGAAGGAAGCCTCCTCTGTTCAAGAAACGAGAACGAATATAGCCTTTATTTCTATAGGAGCTGTTTTTTTGTCTTCCCTATGAAAAATCGAAATTTCGATTGTGAAATTTAATATGTAACTGCGACTTAAACTTATAATTTACTATAACAAGTGTATGGAAATTAAGGTTTGTCGCATCGACGTGTTTTTGACTGGTTTAAAGCCGAAAAAATGTTGTAGATGATTCAAGTTAGGGTCATCCTTCCACGTCAGGAACAGATGAAAATATCGTCGGTAATATTAGTCGATCTGACCGTCGGCTAAGTATTCGTGCGATTGTTACATCTATAGGATTTGACAAAGAATGTGTGCGGTGAATGTGAATACGAAAAGTATTTGCGGAACTTCTCCTAATCTCCTTACATTGGAACAACATGAAGCCCACATATTTCTATTGACACTTTGAATGCTGTTGAAAATAAATCCATCTTATTAGTTTTTAGACCTTCCAATCTTATTTTCGTGCTAATTTCTTTTTTCTAAGAACAATTAATTCAAAATAATATAGAAAAATTGCTATTTCGATCCACTTCATCAAAACATGACTTGACACGACAATTTGCATAATTTTCTCAATCAATAGATCACTTACATCATGAACATCAAAATTAAATCAAAATAGAAATCTGTTTTTACGAAAAAAATCAGTTTTTTCTCATTTTTCACATATTTTTGAGATGTCCAATAATATATATTTGAGAAGAAATTTTCAACGGTATGGTACTTGAATATCTGTATCGTAATTTGTGTATAATTGAAAGTGTCTATTGATATAGCGAGCATTTCAACCTGTCTTTAAACTTTTTATGATGAAAGGCGTTCCATAAAACTATTATTGAAGAAATACTTCCATATTCCTCATATTTTTTACGAGAAAATTTAGCTTCTTGTTCACCCTATAACCAAGAGTAGATATTATACTTAATTCCGAGAGTATGACATTCCGAAAACTTATGTTTCTTGATTTTGATTACGTAGCAAACGAAATGGTTGTTGTGACATAAATATGTAGTGTCTATGCTTGAATATGATTCAAATGTTCCTTACTATGGAATGTATGTCTGATAATGAAGACTTAAATGTCATCTTTACAACTGAACCAGTTGTGACATAATTTAAGCGGAAAATTCTCTTTTTACTACGATCTCTAGTTTTATAACAATCGTTAATGCTTTCATCCCCTTCCCCTCTTTAGAGCTTCTTTGAATACTTCGTAATAAAAAATATCACTCCACCAACCGATTTATAAGTATAGCTTCTATAGAATGAGATATAATACTGAATGGTTATAGTGGTCAAAACTTGGTTCCATCGTACGCTAGCGTTAAAGTTATTCATTCAATTTAAAGGGATCCTCAGTCACTTTGTTCTCCACTTCAGTTTTGAAACATTTCACCGAGTTCGTTCAAACTGACCAAATTTCATCCATTCGTTAGGGCAGGTAGTACACAAAGCTCTCACTTTATAATATGTTTTTCAGAGCAATCAACAAACTAAGAGGTTTACAACCACCGACATCATCATTCAATGGTGGCTAGTTTTGATATTTCCAATTGAAATTTTTTCAGATTCCATATCATTACACATTACATTTACTACACTAGTATTTCGTACTACTACTAGTTCCTTTTCACATCAAATATAGAAACAAGTATCCTGAAAAAACAATTCGGAGCTAGATAAATGTGTTCGCCACAAGTGATTTCTTACTTTTTCTCAATTACAAATTTTTTCATAGATGCAAACAAATTAATTCCACGAAACTTTTGCTAAATGATTCAACGTATGGAACGTTTTTTTATCGACTAATCATATTGAGGATCTCAATCAAGGTTGAATATCGACGACATTTTTACACGATGACGACACACTTGGAATAAAATTTATTCCCTCTTTTGTGACATTCCTTTCCTTCAATTACAATCCAATTTTTGTAGAAATACTTTAATTGCAACTGCGAGCTTCGTTCTTTCGAACTATTATCGAGAGAGTAATATCCCAATTGCAATAGAAATAACGTGTTTTTCTCTCTCAAAAATCTAATTATTTGGTCGTCATATGGAAATTTGGCAATATTGTATTCAAATAGTGAACTTGATCCTCTGCTAATGATAACGATGAATCTAAGAACCTCCTCTCGCAAACAATTTGCGCATATTGTTGATTAAATGACCCTCCCACAACCAAAATTTATTCAACTATTGGTTTATATCCACTTCGTAAATATTTTCAATTCGTCGAAAAATAGTACCTCGAGTAATGGTAGCGTGGTCTGTGAATCGGACTTTATTTGGGTGATAGACAGGTCGAGGTTTCCTCTCGACTAGCATTTCCATTTCATTAAAAAATATTACTTCTGATCATTACTTACAATGATCACGTTAAAACCAATAGTTTATTCATTGCTCTTTTATCAGATTTTTTTCTCTGCTTTTTATAAAAAAAAGGGAAGGACGTTTTGAAACACCATATAGTACCAGATGGGTAACTAAGAACGGCTGTCGTCCATATCACAGGAACGGATTATATAATATTTTCAGGAAAAAAAAAACAAAAAACGAGAATATTCCTGAGAAACACCTGGAAATTATTTTAAGAATTCAATATCCATTTGAAATTCACCCAATCAAGTGACAATTTATACATATACGATAATCCAATTTTTCATCCACAAATTTTAGTCTCTAACAAATGGAAGGTTGGGAATGGGTACGTTGTTATAAAAAATGCCTCGGGATCCGGTTCTATTTAGTCAATTATCATCAAATATACGGATTCTCGGCCATTCAATTAGCTAGAGGGCGTTATTGTTGTTGTTGTCATATATTTTAGATTTTGTGATTTTTCTTGACAAATTTGAATAGAAGGAAGAAAGTAGTCTGAGTTAGTCTTTGGAAAAATATTAAATTAACTATAAAACATCGACAAACGCATGTCAAGATCTTTTTTCGATTCCCAGATCTATTGAGAAATGTGAAAACAACGAGAATTTTTCTATTAGGTTGGTTCACCCAAAAGGAAATTGGAAATTTATTCTGGATGGAAAGCTCTTACATTGGCCAGCCTGCAATAACTTTGATAATACTTATAATAACCTTATTATTGCTACTTGATAGCGTTATCCAAATATGAAGGGAATATTCCTAGGAATGAGAACAAATCAATAAATGAATGTCCTCCATCATTGTCTATACATGAAATCAGCTGACACGTGGATGAGACAGCATTGTCGGTTACTAAAATACTACGTATGATCTGAAATATGCTGGGCTTATATGGAAAAAATTCCCGCATTTCTTACGATATTTCCGAATAGAAGACAGATATCGACTTGTTTTGCACTCTCCCTTATATCTTATTTGAAGAGATAGCCTAAACCTTGTAATTGTAATTCGATTATTATGTATAAAATGCCACTGTAAAAGTTATATTTAATTTTCACGAGGTTATGAGATACGCACTGGAGCTTAGAGGTTTTAATAAGACTATTATACATTGGTTCTAAGTAATGCTATACACGAGAATAACAGAAGAGTATTCTGATAGGCCCGTCGTGCACCACTTGACGTTACCAAAGTCCGATGTCCTTTGAGAAGGCTCTTTGGCTTGAACTCTTTGATGACGTTAAGCAGGTTGTACATGCATGCATGTCCATGCACCAGAAGCACTCCGGTTCATGCCCATGGTACGAAGTTGACGTCTTAGATGGCAGTTTCCGGTTAGTAGTTTGGTCACTAGTCAGATTTTGCGCCTATTGTTTGATTGTGGACCTCCGGGGTAGAAGCACTAGAAGAAGGAGGGTCAAGGACGTCTGAATGGCCTTGACAGCCCTGGCTTTCCTTCGCCTTTTTTTCTCCGCTCCACTAATTTTGCTGTATTTGAATAGGGCGTTGTCAAGATACCGATTAGAGCATCGACTTCGGTTGAAAGCAATAGCCTGGAGGTAGAGGGTGCCACGGTCCTTGTTTGGGTAGGACCCTCGGAGGGGGATTTCTCAAGGTCTTACTGAGCCCTTAATAGGGGAACAGGGGACTGTAGGCACCGATGATTCACGGTTTTGGGACGGGAATTAGGGATGAAGGTGAGTTCCATTGTGTTCCCACGAGTAGCAAGGGAATATCGGTCCACTGTAGCAGAGCCCCGCATACCACAGTAAGGCTGCCATTTTTTCCACAGGCATCGTTCGCGACACCTGATTTGGGCTCAAGTGCCATTCATCCTTCGGCACGATGGCTTCCACCTTAAATTGGGCCCCATGAATCTGAACCGTCCTTAGCACCAGCCCCCTCCTTGTGCCCACAAAAGCTAACCCAAGAAGGGCGGCCGATAAGCCCTCTCACCAACGTCAAGGTCCAACGGCTCCTTGAGGAGTATCAAACTAAGGTAGTAATGCCCAAGAAAGTTACTTCGGAAGTAGATAATATGGCATGTTTTGATTCGCGAGGAATGAAATTACTGTTTCCTTAACTATCCTACTTCAAAAACTCAATATTGCAAAGTGTGAAATTGATTATCGTATTGAACCTAATATCACAAATAATGAATAATTATTTCATTTTGTAATTAGTTTCATATACAAAAATCGACTTTATATAACTACACGAACAATTAATTTATCTCTCATTAGGACCACACTGTATATCATCAGGGACGACGAGTATAAAAATAATACCATGTCGGATTATCCAAAGCCTGTAATCGTTTATGTAGAGATAATTATTGAAAGGTTATACAAATAATGCTCAAAGCATTTTCGGGTATAACAGTATTTAAAATTTGGAAACAACTGTTAACATCTTGTTTGAATTTCATCAATCAACACTCTATTGGAAACCAAACTTTCCATCCGTTAATTATGTAGAAGCTATTTTGTTCCTTGATTCAACTAAATATCTCATCAATTGCGTGGTAATCAGCGATTATCCATAAGAATTTTCTCCATTAATTTGCTCTTCCTGTTCATATTTGTGATAGCCAGCTATTTTATGGAAATAAGATTTCTCATGTTTTTGTAAGTGCTGAAATCGAATGATTTCTAATTGATAAATGCGTAGAAAAACTTTTAAATTTGAATACATGCATAAATAAACACATTTATTTTTCCTTTTGGTACATTTTCGTTAAAGGGAAACATTGGAAGAGTCTCCGAAGCGAATAACTGTAGTTTACCTCCTTCAGAAGCTCTATCTTGTATCTGAACTATCAAATTTCGTCATAATTTCACTTAATTTGAGATACAAAAAATTACCGTCTTCTTTAAAACATTATTTTATTCATGTTCAAAGTAATCATCATCAACCTAATGCACTTTTGTAAGAAAAGCTTTTACAACTCATAACTGTAATAAACACGGACCTATAAAAGATTAATCGAAAAAACAAGAGAGAAAATAATCATTTGCGATGATTTAAGTATAGAACGCCCTATAATATTAAAATACTTTAACGTGCCGTGAACAATAGATTCAGAAATCTTGTAATAAATTGGTATTTCTTAAAGAAACGCTAGGCATACAATGGAGAAATATGACAACAAAATATCGATTATTATTACAAAAGCCGTAAACAAGTCATCGTCTGATATGCTCTGAAAATCGCTTACTTTTTGCTTTATCATATTACTCAGCAGCAATCCTTGTAAGAAAATAATCGAATAATCGAGAGAGAAATACAAAAAATTTCGAAAAATAAGGATTCAACTGATTTCAATTGTTTAGATATTTTTATCGAAAGAATTGGAAAAATTTTCATACAACTCTTATTTTATTATGTGGGTCTGTTATGAATGAGATTACCTCATTATTCAACAGTACATAAGCATCGGCATCAATGACTTTCGTATTGGAAACACATCAATTTTAGTAGAAACATAATTGAAATTAATGACAGAATCAGAAACTTCTTGTTCTAAAACTGCAAATAACCTTCTTCAAACACTTCAAAAGTATATTATCTATTCGATTATAAAGAAGAACTTGATTTATTGTTCGCAGATGCTTTCCCAATAATGCATAAATCTTTCATTATCATAAAGTTTCACCTCTATTATATTCGAAGTTTATGTCTAGTTTGCATCTCAGTTTAACTTTGCCAAAGAATTTTTCAGAAAAGTCATGAATTTATGTATGTGTTGGAAGAGACAAATCAAATGCAAATTTTGCTGATCTTATGAAAATATACTTTCATTCCGTATTTCAGGTGAAGACGTTATTCAGAAAGTACATTCGAGATTGTCACGTCCTATTTCAATCTTTAAGGTAGGCTCAAATTATTTGGCAAATAGTAGAAGTGAAAATATGGAAATAAACACGTATGCGAGTTTTCGTAGGTGATATGTATTTCAAGTATTAATTCAAATTAGTAATTGTTATTCTGATAGGATAATTGTTTATGAATGGAAAAGAAATACATTCAATCATCTATAATTTTTCAATGTGAATTCTTACACTGCATCTATTTGCATCTATCTGCCGTTTTATTGAAATAATTAGGCAACTGTCGTGAATCGAGTATCTTCAAGTTGGAAAAAATTTTCGAGACGTCCTACGACCTTATAAGCAGTTAAAAATATGCAAATAGTTGAAAAACACGTTCATTTAAATACTAAGTTTTCCTTACAACTTAATCTTCAAGATAATACTAAAGAGAATCTCGTACGGTTAAGCAAGAAATCTAAAAATCGATAGACAACATACATAACTCACTCATAATATTTGAACGGAATTGTCAGCTCTCTTATTTCTAAAATCAGTTCCACATTGGCTCAAAATCATGCTGCTTCTAGATGAACGATTGGAAGCAGAAAGCACTGCATTTTTATATACCACCACACTTAATCATAGCCCTAAACTAACTCTAAAGAATAAACACTTTCACGAACCACTTTTAATAATGGGAAGGATGGAGAAACAAACATATTGAACAACAGTGATTGTGGTAATAGAAAGTTATAATTATAAAAGTTTAAAAAAATGAATAAAAACCATTTTCGATTATCCTTGCTGCATATGGAAGCTTCATGGATCGGTTAGTATTGAGGGGATCCAGTTTAAGTTTACTACTAATAGATGTTTTAATATACGGTTACAATGCTAGCATTTATTTTCATCCAAGGTTCCATCAGTTGTCGACTTAGTACTATCATGAATTTACTTCGTCTTTAGGTGTTTGTTTTGATTCATATTCATTGTGACTTTAAATGATATATGAATTGATGATCGTAATATTTATTACGCCATAGAGACCATCGTTTGAACATATGTCCACACATTTGATCGAACGTATCCACACCTCCTTTTTATGGTGTTAAAAAATTGTACTTTTACATTTACATTCTATTTTCTTCGTAACATATGAAAACATGGTTTTCTGCTTGTCAAAACAATATCTGACATCGCTAGCTGCACGTACTTTCATAGAAAGCATTTGGGACGGAATCACACTTATTTTTTCGAAGCGTTCGAAACATTGCAGAAACGTGAGGTTCTTCGAGAAGATCGTCAGGAAGTTCAACAGAGGAAAACCAGTGATTCTACGATTGGCACCTGCCAGACAAGATGTCAGTGTTTTCACGTTATGTTCTGCCATTTGCAAATTATTTCTATTCGTTTGTCACCTATATATGGAGATGCGTCTATCATATATCACATTAAAAACCATCACAATTTTCAATCCGTATTTAGCTGATTTGTTCGGGATACACATCCGAAATGAAAACCGGCCACGGAAAATTAATAAGTGGCTATTGTTATATAAGATTTTGCTTCATAGAAATTTTTAGTATTGAATATTAGTCCCTTCCCAATGCTTCTAGTTAAAGTAAACGAATCTACTCCTGTCCTATCTGCTCTAGCGCTTTTGTCATCAAAGCGTAGACAATTAATCAGGAGCTTGAATCTTTCTCGGTTCATTACGGCTTTGTACGTTGTTCCACATAAAACCACATCATACAAAGATTCCCGAGAAAATTAGGAGTCCGAGAAGCGCCTATCCCCATGTCACATGTAGAAGATGTAGCGGTTTTCTTGTCTTTGTGATTCTGGGATCTCACAGCAATTCCAGCATTTGCGTGTCTTAAAATTTCACTGATAATTGTATCTGATATCAAATTTTTCAACTCCTCTTCACTGCTTCATATCTCTTTTTCTATTGTTTGATCGATTATGTGGGTTTTGCTCTTTGTACTACGTTTGCGCTTACTACCATTCGGCAACATGTCATCCGAGTCTTCATCCTCACTATTATTAGTGAGTACTAGTATTAAATCTTGAAGTTACTTGTCATACAATGATTTTTTGTTTCTTAATTCGTGTTTCAGTATGACAAGATGTGTATGTCCAAAAAAACTATAAAATGCTTAAAGAAACGTATAGAGTGAAATTTTTGTAAAAACTAATCTGACGTGCAGCGGTCACAATATGCGTTTCAACCTCTCCTTAACACAAGCACTGTACTCGACCAGAACCGAGAGGAACTTCCGAGAGCGCGACGCTCGACTGTCCCCATGCTTTACGATCTTACGTTTCTCTTTTTTCGATTAACCTACAGTCTTTATTATACAAATAGCGTTTGTCCTGAGCTTCGTTTACAACACCAAAATACATGAAATAACTTTTTTCCACATTTCCATATTCCATAAAATAGGCTGGCTTATGATTTCATCATAAATTCTTTAAAAAAATTTAACAACTATGGCGTGCGTGACCAGTTTTGAAAAACTCGAATGTAGGAGAGAACAAATAACAGATTCTATGAAAATATTTCTGCTTATACATATTGGCCAATTCGATAGCCCCTCATAAAATATACTACCTGCGAACAAAGAGAGATCTAAGAAACATGTTGAATAGTGATTCGCATTAGGATCTTAAAAATATTTTTTCTATAATTTGGAATGTTTTGGCATTATAAAAATTATTGTTGGAACTGTGTTACACAACTTGTAGGCCAGTGTGATAGGGTGATGTGATAAGAATATTTTCTCATTTCCTACCTACCACAAAAGTGACAAAAAAAGGAAAAGGAATGATTGGATTTCACTTTCCACGACTCTACACTAATTACGGAATGCTATTTGAACATAAAAATGAGAGCGTTGTCAAGCAAAAAGATTTTGATAAGAAGGAGTATTGTCCATTCATCATATGTCTATATATTGAGTACAAACTTTGTCTTAAAAAAACACGTTCCAGTATTTTTTCGGTACTCATTTTTGTAATTTCACATATGAGGGTTGCTATTTAAGTTTCTAGATATAACAACACTGATTTGAATATATTAAATCTGACATCGCCATCACAAAATTTCTCGCATTTCTTTCTTGTAACGTTTTTCCACTAGAGCGTACCAAAAAAAGCATTTTCGGTTGCTTTACGTAAATAATGCATACAGGAAAAGTAATTAGAAAATTGATACAAACGAATGAAAAGCAATTATCACTACAGCAGTGATTTGAAGTGTATTACAGTTAGTATTAAAATATATACGAGGGTTGCTACTTAAGTTTTTAGATATAGCAACAGTGATGTTAATATGTCAAAGCTGACGATGCCATTATAAAATTTGACATTTTTAATGGTGAATGTACTCAAAACATGTTGTCATACGAGTGCTATTGAATAGTTTACAGGTACTAGAAACATTTATCTTGGTCAAAAAAAGGAAAATGGAGTTATGGAGATTATTTTCTATGACATTGTAAATTTCGTGAAAGTCGAAAATCGACTGTTGTGGCAGAAACCATCGATGCTGTGCGTAAACGGATGATGCCAGATTCAAGATTGACATATCACATACCGTGAAATTGAGTCATTTTCGGGCATTAATTCCACTCGTATACACAATATCCATGATCATTTGGCTGCCAAAAATATTTGTACGCGTTGGATACTGCATAATTTGACAATCGCTCTAAAAAAGTTCATGCCGATTGATGCCAAGAAATGTTGAGAAAAGTCGATCGCGGTGCTTCAAAAGACGTCTATAAATTCGTGACAGGGATCTATTCATATAATTAATGGTCGCTTGTGTTTCGGGATAAATAGTCATACCACCACTGGCCTATTAGAGAAACGTAGAATGGTCAATTTTGATACGCCGTAGAGCTCTTGTTTGGCATTATTGATTTCTTCTTATTTCCGTAGATCAAACATTAAGTGCGAGGTCAACATTTTTCTACACCCGATGAAGCGATTGATGCGTTCATATCACACGTTTTAGAGGTACCTCAATCGGAATGGAAAAATGCTTCGGTAATTGGTTCAAACGCATGCAAACGTTTATTGATCTTGATGAAGAATATTTTTATAAATAATAAAGCCTTATCCAATCATAAATATTTATTTCAATTTGTCAATCTTGAAACTTAAAACTGAAAATTGCAACTCGTATCGTACCCGTTTCATTAATAACGAAACCTCTACTTATCCATCAGATGAATTATTAGTTTTTCTTGTTTTTACTTTTCTACTTAATCATATGCTGTGAGTTTAAATTTGATGATCTACATATACCATTGATCGTATATAAACCGGTGGTAATGAACTTATATTTTTACTCGCCTTAATGCCCTAACAATAACACGTGATCCAAGTTCTTGTACAGACAGTAACTATTGTATGATAATGAAAAATCTGATAAATATATATTAAACAAAGATTATAGCACTTATTATTAATCGAACTAACTCAATTCACAATTATAGAACAGAATTCAAATATTCAAAAATAGTCATTCATTCATTTTTATCGTGTTCAAGTTCAGTAGTTTTCAAATAGCAATCATGGAATATAGTTTCTTAACTTCATCTGTTTCTGTTGAAACTGTCGAACGCCATGTGGGAGGTTGAAAATAACATTAGTCATTTCAATTTACTTCAGTGACACTTTCAAACAAATTGCCAGGATTAGTAAGTCAAAGATCACTCGCTTCTTCATAAAGTTGCAATTTCTCGGCTTTTGATAATCGCTTTCTATGCTCTATAAATCGCGTCAATTTGTTACTGCTGCCAACGCTAGTTAACAGTGGCAGGCTTATAACATTTTTTCCAGAGTTTGTTGAATGAAAAATGTATAATCAATAAAACGTTATTACAACTTCTACCATATAGCAATATATCCTATTTTTCAAATAGATATGAACAGTAATAATGTCTATCAAAGCATAAAAAGATTTTTCATATAGTCAGGGAAATTTTGTTATAGAACAATACCATAAATATAATAGCTCTGTATTGAATTCATTGAAAATGGTACTAAAGTCTAAGCGTATCTAAGTACATAATAACTTAAAGTTGGAAAATTTTAATATATTATTTGAAAAGTTATTTCCTCTATTTATTTGACTAGCTGCGTAATATGAAAGGGGTATATTTTCTATAAGAATAAATAACCTGCGCCTAAAATGGCTCTGTTTCAAAATTTTTCACAATCATAAGTCTGGAGGAGTTTAAATTTCGCGCGAATATTCTGTTTGCCTTAAATAAAACTGCAGCATCACTTTGATGCCCGGTAGCGTCCATTTTGTAGTGTAATAGTTTGTCAGTTTCGTAGCGAAAGCCTAGCGGCTTAAAACATCATAGTCACAATCATTTTGGTATCCTTAATAAGGAACTAACTGGTTCTGTAGATTTTTGTTATTAATAATAAAAGCTTAGGATAATCCTAAGAAGGTAAGTTTTGTTTGTACTCTTTGTTCATTTCCAAATGGCAAGACCCACCAAGTGAGTTTCTAATATAGTCCGGTCCTAACTAGAGCTAACTAAGAAAGACGCCGAAGATTTTTTATATCCAATGCAAGTAAAGGCATGTTTAAGATCACTCGACTTTTGCTTGTTGCGTATTTATGTCAATGATTTACTGTTTACTTCATTATTCTTTTCTGTGCTTCTATTTAGGCCCAACAATTCCATCTAGAGTTATTATGAATTTTTATTTATTCAGGGTCTATTGAAAAGGTATTTTCAGTTCGAAATAGAGAAATTTGCCTTTCCAAATCTGGACTATTTAGCAATTCTTTGAAAGATCCGAACCATTTTGTTTTCTATAGTTTTCCTTCTACATGTATCTTCAGTTATCCATTAACTCTAGTAAGCACGTGAAGATAGTGATTTTGATTGATAGCTTATATAAAAGAGAAAAATCCTTATATCTTTAACCTTGATTTGCCTATTCCAGTTTTCTTGTCTCTTGTTGGAGATTGGCTCTTTCATTGCATGGATTGATATTTCACAAGGACAATTAGTCATATGTTAATATGATTTCCAATAATTTGAGATATTTCAATAGAATCAGAAGTATTAGTATAAACATTCTCATGAGCTACTTGTTGTTTAGACGCGACAGTTTGCAATATTAGAAATAGTTAACGGATGCGACGGTTAGATTGTACTAGATCACTGATTTCGGTCGAGAAAAATAGAAGTTGTACAGAGAGTCTTCTTTACAAACTTGAAAACACTTAAATCACACGAAATTTCAAATAATTCACAAAAATAACTGTGAGAATTAAGGCTGCAACTCATGATTTGGTTTGATATTGGTTTTATATGTGCGTGCCAATATTCTAGAGCAGTCCTAGGGTTATACTAGGAATTAAAATTGACTATATTTGGGATTACATATGTACAGTAACAGATGATTGACTGAAAGTTGTTAGGAAGATAAATAGTATTCAGTATAAACTTTGTTCACATGATTTCAAGTTACCCTAAAATTATGCCTACCGGATAGGCAAGGTCACAGACCTAGAACTTCACCACCTAGTGAGAAAGGTGGAAGCTGCTTCATTTAATGATGATGTTTATTTGGTGACATAAAGTTTTGTTAGACATAAATCAAAGCAGGAACTAGAGGAGAAGTAAAAGAGAAATTCACCAATGCTTAGGAAAATAACGGTCAGATTGAACATCCCCATCAGAAATTTTGAGATGTAGATTCAAATCCATCGAACTTTGGATTATGAACTTTAATGTATCATAATTGACGCATTGTTTCTAGAATGTAGTGTTCTTAGATAAATGTTTCGCAGCGATTTCATGATAAAGTGACTGCTTTGTTGATTTTAAGGGTCTGACAAGAAAATTATATGAAAATTATATTCTAGATGGACTTTAATAGAACTGAATGAGATTATTCATAGTTTTTTATTTTCATGAAGGCTTTTCAGCTGCAAATTAGATTTTTAAAAGAGGCTACTTTGCAGGAAAACGAGAAGTCCAATATTTTCTGTTATCGTTAGAGCTCCTCAAGGTTCATAATTTCAACAAGATAATTGTGTTGATGTAGATCGAAAGAATTCCCCCCCAAAAAATATTGCGGTTTCTCTGGAGACTATTATCTCACATATTTTTCATACATTTTCGTTTTCAAAGAAACGACTTGAATTAAAATATTTCCCATCATCATAATTGGGACTCAATCTTCAAATCAAACGAATTAGACAGGCTAATAAAATTCCGAATTTTCCCTAATGTTTCCACACTGCATCTGCCAGTCACATCCCCTCATAATCGCTTCAGTGAAGTGTGCATGAGAAAGTCGTTCGGGCTTGTCTGATAAAATTTTAAATACTGAAATTGGCTATCTATCAAATTCTGGATACGTAGGGGTTTAAAACTGAATTTATATGAGAATTAGGGAAATTATTGAGGTAGATTTATGAAAATCTCTAGGGAGATAAAAATATAATCAACTTTAGGATTTTACTTAGCATATTTATCGCTTCTCTTATTAAAACGAACTGTATGGAACACGTTTTTAATTACTTTATTCCATTTCCTGAGAATCCAAAATACGTTAATATTATTAGAGAGATTAAAACTAGATCGGATATGGTAGAGCTTGAAATTGAAGTTGACGGTTCAACACGTATACCAAGTGGAAATCTGATTTTTTGCATGAAAAATTAGTTTAAACGTTTAAACCAACTTCAAAACTGGTCTAAATTTGGGGGATTGCCATTTTTATCTGAGTGGACCAAATACATTTTCTGAAAGACACCTCCAAAACTGAAATTCAACAACAATCGCTAAAACTATGTCGATAACATTAGATTTCTTGGAATCATTCTCACAGAAAACTTAACTAGAGGTAGCACAAATGCACAACAGAAAATCATGCCAAAGCGGTGTAAGCCTCAAGAAAACAATCACAAGCAAATTCTGGGTATCTGATTATAACTGTTTAATGCACAAACATAAAGCATTTGTTCGCTCAAAGTTACACTACGGTTCTATGGTATTTGCAAAACACAGTGCTAAGAATAGCAACAGGAGTACTCCAATCCAGCCCAATAAAAAGAAACCGCTCTACATCTCTGAAGGAATTACTTTGTCACCTCATATTAGCTATCCATCAGCACAAAGCAGCAGAATTTAGTAACAGCCATTCAAATTCTTACAGAACCCCCAATGCTCAGAGTTGCTACCCAATAAAATTAAAACTCCCCTTCATGGTCGATCAATAGGTATTCTTCCCACCCACACTGTAAATTCAATATGTTAGTAATTCCCAATGTCATGATAAGAAAAAAATTAGCCTGTAGACTTGATCAGTTTTCACAATTTTCCTTCCTATATTCAGATGCATAACCAAAACCACTAACGGTGCGGAGCAGCATGGAATCTATACGAAACAGTAGACTTCAATTTAAGCTACCTGAAACAAGCAGCGTCTGTACTAGAGGCACCCATTCACATAAAAACAAAAAAGTATGAGGCTATTCCACATCTGAACCGAAGTATACAAAAGTGGTTTTTGAAAGCTAGCCTGGCGATATTGAGGTACTATATAATGGTCAATATTTCTATTATTCTTAGGATTGTTGAAGTTTATGGAATAAATTGAACAAATCAGTTGACTGCTTTTTATTATTATTTAAATGAAACTGTAGATGTGTAACCCCTGTGATTCTTCATGTGAAGAATTTCTATGAAAGTTGTGGTCTCAATAAGGTAAATAGATGAAAAACTCATGCAACTGTTTTGAAATTTTTGAGCTAAAAATAGCAACAGTTATCGATTTAGAGTAAACTTCTTAATCAAGTATTGGAAAAACGAAATTACTGGGTTCTAGAGAAAAATTATTTTTTAAATTATTTTATGCTGTTTAATCGCCCATAAGCCATTTTCAGCTTATTAGAGAGAAATAAGTCTAATACAACGCCTAAGTTTTTCGCTTCATTTACTATTCGTATATTTCCGTTATCAATATTTATACCAGAATTAGTAGTTACATAAGGTAGTTGTTGTCTTCTGCAACCAAAAAGCATTGCACAAATTATAAATTTCGATATCGGACAACTGTTTTTGAAAACTATATTACATTCATGGAAAATCACAATTTTACAACTTGAATGAACTAAATAATTCAACGATTGAATTAACTGAATATTTTGTAATAAGTAACTGAATTCATCATATTGTTACTAACAAGTTCGCAAAATGATTTCCCAGGCCGGCACTGTACAGCTACTATGGAATCTTAAAAATTCGGCGAATTTGCGCGGCGTCTTTCAGTTTTCATGAATAGCGAAAGCACCGTTGATGTTTCCTTTTAGAACTTTTCATTATAGCAGGCGGTTTATTCACATTACTTCTTGTAAATAAGTTCTAGGAAAGTCTTTCTTTTCATTTCTTTCGCTTATTTTTATCCTAAAACTCAAGTAATAATTATAAGTGAATTATTATAAGTTAAGTGTATTGTATAGTGTGTATATAAATCAAGAATGTAATAGACAGTATTTATCAATTCACCCCACGAATAGAAAGAAAAACGTTGCAATATGAATCAATCGAATTCTTTATTCGGGCTTTCGCAGTATTCCTGTTTATGTATTAAATTTCATGTTATTTATGTCGACACTAAATCGATCCTGAATAGCTGGAATGTCGGATAAATATGAATATCAGTTTTCCATATCTGCTACATATAGAGAAATTGATCTAAAATAGAACCATGCGGTACTTCCCTTTTCACTAGCAAATTTATAGATTTGTCCATCACCTAATATTCAATTGAAACGCAATGACATCTATTTTAGAAATATGATATAAAAAAGTAGGTAGCTGGTTAACAAAGCCAAAATAACTCAATTAAGCTAGAAGCATATTATGATCAGTGGTATCAAATGCTTTGCTAAAATCAAGAAGCTATAAGCAGATAACCTTTCCTAGGTTTCCCATAAGTCATTTACCAATTCAACCAGACTTGTTGACGTACTGACAAATTTCCAACTGAGTGATTATCAAGTATAATGCTAGACGTGTAGACAAACTTATTAGGTCTTTCTAGAATTTTTGATACCACCAGTCATTTGCTTAAGTCTTAAGTCTTCTATACATTTTGGATGCGTATTTTCAGGAAGAAGAAATAGAAATAGCTCTTTTTGAAATATCAGAGAAAGTACTTTCCTAAATACAACTTTTAATTATATTTACTAAATGTTATATGCAAAAGGGTAAGAATAATTCAATTTGTCTAATTGACAAACCGTCTTCACCAATATTCATTTCTAACTCGTGTCTGTTTGCTCAATAAAACTCATTTTGTTTTGTTGGTAGTAGTATGTCAAATTCTTGGCTGTTTGGAAAATAGTTTTTAATTATATTTGAGATTTGCGATCACCTTTTTCACACATAGCAAAAATCATATTTTCGGTGAATATTGTGGGAAATGATGTACTGAATGTATTAAAAATAGAAATCTCTCATAAACAACTAATAATCATTATCGTATTTGATTTCAATGACGAGAGAACATTTACGATACAAAATATTAACGTGAAATAAAAACATTGTAGTATTCTGTTCAATGCAAAATATGCATTTTTCTTATTTTTGAGCTTATTCTGTCATTTTTTAGTGCATATGTATACACTCACACATTTTATCAAAGTGTTTTGCATGTAAATCCCTCTTAATTGAAAACTTATTTATTCAGTTGCATGAGATATTTTGGATGAAAAATTATTGAATTTCAGTAAACTGAGTAATACATTTTATAGAAGTAATTTAATGAAATGGTTCTTTCATCTGTCTTGCATCTTTAGTATTGAAAAAATTTCATTACTTAGAATTTCTCATTCCTCATTACATTCAGAAACATTCGTGTCTCTAAAATAAAAATTCTTTATTTTTGGACTGAAGTAAAGAGAGTTCCCGGAACTTCCTCCATTGATTTCTATTGACTTGAAATAAAATACTTCAGAAAATTCCAGGTGCTAGTGAAATCTGTTGAAGTCTGCCTTTACACAGAACTTTTATTTGAAATTCCCGTTGAAGGATTATCGATTTCACATTCCAATGTTGATTGTTTCAAATGAATCCACTTTTTATCTAAAGAAATAATTGAAGGACAATCAACTTCCTAAAGTGTGAATAGTTAAGCGTTCCCCTTTTAAATTGACTTTCTAAAATTTTTCTCATTTAAGTTCAATAATTAACTGGAAATTGTTTCCGAGGTGAAAATTGCATGAAATACCATTGTTTAGCATTTTGATAATGTAGTTGAATGGAATGCGTGAATCTCTGTTTTTATCTCACCATATACAGAGTGTTCAGGAGCTCAATATCAATATTTCGATGGACCTCTTCTTTTTTCAGATAGGTTTTGAGACAACTCGGCTGATTCCCTACATTCTGAAAGGAAAGCTTTCAATTCTAATAGAAGATTCCCTATTTTAGGTTGTTCTTCACAGTGTTCTTGGAGAAGTCCAAGCGCAAGCCGTTCCAGAAATTCTAATTTTTTTATTTTCAGCTGCATTTTTGCAGTATTAATAACAAAAGCATTTATGCCAGCCATGTCAAAAAATGCCAAGAAAATAGCTAATGGACATCCGTATTAAGGAGTTGAGCTACATTTGATCAATTTCTTCGACGTCCCCGTTTGTGGTCTTAGGTTTCAGGGCAAATACCGTCATCCTCGTGCATGGCGGAGAGAAGAATGACGCATTTATTTTTCTTAGTCGTGTAAAAGACAAGTGTGCAACAGTTTTGGAAAAATATTGAGGAACCTACAGGTCGACTCGATGATGGAAGGAATTATCGAGGGATATTAGGCTTATGCTTTTTCCATTGTTCCTAAAAAATCATTCTTTTTTCAAGCTAAAATATGGTGCCAGTTCATCAGATCCCATCTTTTTTCATTTTCATCAAAACGGATAGCTTTTAGCAATAATCTGAATCCATTGATATTAATAGCAGCTCTGCAAATTGTTAGTCCCGTTCCATAAGCCTCGCAGTTTTTTTTATTCCTAATAAAAATAAAACTACAACTAGCGCTCTTATTTCAGATCGGTAAGTTTCTTTGCAATCTCTTTCTCATGTAAATACTTCAGATGCTTGTTTTTGTTGATAATAAATGTTGGTGTATACAACGATATTATTTATCATAGGAGAAGTAACAAACAAAAGAATACTTATGTTATTACTTGATAGCGGCAAGGGATGCCGCAAAAATGGAACCTCTCCCTTTGATCTCTAATTGAACACTGAGTGTGAGTCCCAGAGATGCGATGCTCCCCTTAATTGATGAAACGCATGCTTAATGAGGGGTACTGGGTAGCTTGAAGAGTAGTTCTTGAAATAGATTAGTGCGCGAACATCTTTGGTTGGAGTGAGCTGATCTTGAAAGACCCATACAGTCGATTGTCCTTACTTTCGGGTTCATATGCATAAATATCATAGATTAATTTTGAAGCAGCGCAATAATTGATTTTTTGTAGCATTTCTTTGTATTTGCAGCGCGAACATATATTTTTGACATCCAAATGTTCTTGCAATATTGAATTTTTATGACTGAAATTAATGCTCAATCAATGTTTTTTTGCCCAACAGCCGATTTTGCATGACTTTCACGAAATTCATATTGAATTCGAAAAACCAGAGAAACACTTGAACAAATTGATCGGCAGTCACAAAAAATAATCGTATGACAACTCGTTCTGAGTACATTCACCATTAAAATTGAGGGCTGGCCTGTTCTGTTGTGTTTGACAAAATCTTCAACCGATAAACTTGGCAAGAACTGTAGAATTTATTTGTTATGATTAGGATGTAGCTGTAGCTTCTTAAGTATGAGGATATATTGAAAAATTTTTAGCCTACTACAAAACCAAGCAAAATTTCAATGTCAAAGTATTTTATCACTCAACATATTCTCATCTTAATTAGATACATCCATTACAGTGAAACTGCAACGTCTCTAGACCTTTAAAAAAATGTTTCTTCTTGCTCTGCAAACCAGACCTCCACAGCTTTTATTACCTCTTAGTTGGAAGAAAATTTACGACTTTTTTTCAGTTGAGGGGAGAGATGATAATCGGACGGAGCCAAATCTGGTGAATATGGGGGGTGTTCTAGTAATTCAAGCCATAAATCACGAATTTTCTGCATGGCAACATGAGATTCGTGTGCAGGGGCGTTGTCTTGCAAAAACAAAACATCTTTGGATAGCTTCCCGCATCTTTTCTCTTCAATTTTTTCACGTAGAAAGGTCAGTAACGTCAAATAGTAATTTCCAGTTATTGTTCTACCCTTATCCAAAAAATCTATCATGATTACTCCATGGCAATCCCAAAAAACTGGAACTTGAACTTTTCCAGCAGATTTTTGGACACGAAACTTCTTAGGTCTTGGAGAACCAGAGTGTCGCCATACCATCGATTGTTGCTCTATTTCTGGATCTTAGAAATGTACCCAAGTCTCATCCATAGTAACAATTCGGTTTAAGAAGTCTATATCGTTTTCAAATCGAACTCAGATCGAACGCGATGCTTCTACCCTTGCACGCTTTTGGTCAACACTCAAACATTTGGGGATCCATTTTACAGCAATTTTTCTCATGTCCAAATTGACGTGAACTATATGATGGCTCGATACTCCAATTTTTCGGTTTTCACAATTTCGGTGGACATTTTTTTCTTTCAATTCATTGCATAACTATGGCTTATGTTTTTGGCGTCAAACTTTTCATTGACACCTCTAATAAGTTATTATTCGTTACTATGGTAATGCAATATTTTGTTTATGCATAGAACTGGTCTAGTATAACTAGATATCAATACATCCTCGTATCCTTCAAGTCAGCGGTGGATTTAATAGGCTAAGGAGGCTGTAGCACAAGGCAATCGATAGTCGATTTCAAGGAATGGCATGTTTTATTAAAAAAATTTTATTTAGAGTGACAAAACTGAAAAAAAAATTAATCACACGGATAAGTTTAGTTCCGAAATTTTCACAGAAATTAATGTAATTTAATGAAAATTGGAATACAGTAGATATTATATGCACTGTATGGTGTACTTCAACAATTTTTCTACTAAAAACAATTTGCTAAGCCCTTGTAAGATACAATATAACGTTCACGATTTTGCGAATTCATAGGCTCGCAATGACGTTTTTTTATATTTCAACCTAAACGAAAAAACCGAATGAATTGAAAGGAAATATTTATTATTGTTATCATTTTTGTTGAACTGTGAGTGTAGTAAAAATATGTTTGAACGTCTCTTGTCGCTACATTCATTCCTTTCTTTCAAAATAGTATATGATTGCTTACAATAAAAGCTTTCAATAATTGTTTGTCACGCAAATAATCAAGTATATTAGGTACCCGAAGTCTTAGTTCTCAAATCGATTCGCCAATTGGAAGATCGAAATGAATAAAAAAATTGAAAACAGAGATAACTAAAAAAAAACAAAGATGGTGATAGTCATTTAGAACGTAAATTCTGGTCTTTCTCCTTATATGTCTTTTAGCATACCCGAAATATTTGTCATAGTGTAAAAACGAATAGAGATTATTGATTTATTTAAAAAAGTGATTCATTGCAACAAGAATAAGAAAAAATCTTATTAAGGTACTATTTTTATTTTGCTCTCGGCATACATCGCTTAAAACAGATAATTCTTTTACATAGGGATCCATATTCTTTATCGTTTTCCATAATGAACCACAACACTTCATCTGGACCCCTTTTAGGTTTATCCTTATGGTAAGTGCAGTTGAATTTTTCTTTGAGTCATGAACATAAAATACGTAAATCCTGAGTATTCTCAAATAAAACATCTCTTGAAATGACATTTATTGGTATCGGCAGATTTTGCATATAATGAAATACGATGGCCCCTAAATTTGTTTATCTTGCTATATTCTATACGTTTACCGTTGGATCTTGATCCAATTAACTAAAAATATTATCTCCTTCATTAGATATTGATTCTTCTTATCCTGACCTTTCGGAATTCATTGTTTTTTATCCCAAGTTTCTAGTTTCTTGCAGACGTTATTCAATAGCTCTAAATATATTTCCACTTTGCAAGTTTATTATACGGAAATTTCCTACCTGACGAGTAGCAGCTATACTATTTTCCTGTGCATGCCTCCAATATCACGAATAACAAGTTATCAAAAATCTTTTGTTGACTTATCGTCATTCCTTTCAATAAAAATCCAACTTTGGATGGCTTTACGATAATTTTTTCCGAGCAGATAATAATTATTCTATCGTTTTCTTCTTATTCTAGATATAGAATCACTCCTTTCAAAACACCCTGTCCAGTTCGTTGGTTTATTAGATGTTATTACCTACGACTTTTATCGATCATGTTTATCATTAAATTGAATTTTCAATATTAATGTCCCGAGTGCATGTCAAATTGTCGATAATTTAATTTTCTCGAGTGCGCGAATGCGCACGAGAGGAAATTATGAGACAATTTGACATGCACGAGAGGGCATTTTGGCAGACTATTTCCTGAGAAAAATTTAATTTAAAATAAACAATAATTGTTCCTTTTCTTAAAATATAAAATTAAAACCAAATGATGTTTATTAATCCTAGACGAAAATTTGGCACTAGTGCAAATTATCGATAATTTGCACTAGTGCAGTATTATCGCTGAAATTTGATCGTTGCTAGGTAAACATAAAATATTACAGCTTTTTGGTTGACTTAAATTTTTCGAAGAAAATAGTCATGACCAATCTATTTTAAACTTTGGACTCGGAGGTAATTTATGTACTGGATGAAGCTATTTTGATGCGATTTGAAAATCGACTACGTTAAAGTGGATTCAGCTACTTGGATTGTGAAAATAAAGCGGATTAATGATCGACGGTCTTGTATTTCGATCGGTGGTTAGTGAACGACTATTATTGCTTGTATCAGCAGGGACGATATCTTAGACTTCATAGTTTATGAGATTTTCATAGCAGGGACCTATTTCATAAAGCAATTTAATAGTTCGCCATCAAATTTTCTGCAGTTGTTGATACAGTTTTTGGACAACATGCGTTGCATGAAACTATAAACTAAACTAAACTAAACTTCTCAATTTTGGTTTTTCCATTGTTGAAATCTCAGTTACTATTGTACAAAATCGGATTTATTTTCATTCTACTTTCTTGCTCTACCATTTAACAAGTCATTATTCTATTTATGCCAAGCTCAATATCGAAAAGTAGAGAAAAGGCGTGAAAGATTCATTTAAATAAGAAGAAATTATCAGATTCCTACCTGTTCATTATTCAAGAACGAAATTTAAAATCCTCAATAATAATGCAACATTACTTATACATAACCGGACAAAAAATAAGGAGCTATTCAGGTGTAAAGAAAAACCTAGATATTTTGATCTCGTCAAAGGAATTAATGATATTTATTGTTTGCAATTATTTGAGGATTTGCTTTTCTTTTTTTTCTCTCTCTTTGGTACCAAAATCTGCTTTTGCATCTAAATAGCTCAAAGTAAAAGGGTAAAACTCATGTTCATTTTCGAATTGCTTCGCTGTGAGCCCCACGTTAGGAAACACGGTGTTAGAGGTTTCCATCTATGTATTGACCCACCACGATGTATCTGGAATCATAAGAGTCGTAAAATCTGGTGGAAATTTCTCTTTCAGTAAGTGGAGATCAGCTAAGAGCGGTTTTCACGAAATTCTTTCCAAAAGGGTGTTTAAGGGTACGTTAAGTGGAGACATTCCCATTTTCAAACTATAGCTCTGGTAGATATGAAACTTCGCCAAAATATTTGATTTCGCATTTTGGAATTTGCTACAAAAAAATTTGATATTTCATTTTCTGATGGCTGTGCAGTGATTTCAAAAATAAAAAAAAATCATATCTTTCATTATAGCTCCTAGGACTGTGAGAATTTGCTAGAATATGATCTTGAATGCTGGAATTGAAGAATAATGACTTTCATGGTATTCCTTAGTATACACTAATTGAATACTGAATAGTAACCTCTTTCAATTCCACTAGTACCCACTTTAGAGTCTTCTTTCAGCTCTTGAGACTGTCGTTTCATATTAGTAGAAGTTGTTTAAGAAAATTAAAAAAAGTCATTTTTCAGAAATCCCTGGCTACAACGACAGTACTAATTGATCACTAAATAGTATCGTTAATCGATTCTGTCAGTTCATATTTTAGCGTCTTATTCTACTCATAATACTGCTTGCGCCGCTATGATAGCACTAAAAAATATGAAAAATTAAAAAAAATAGCCGGTAGCATTTATTGAGCACCAATTAGTAATTTTTTCCAATTTCATCAATAGCGATTTGAAAGTCGTTTTTCAGCCCTAGGACTGGTAAGCAGTAAACTAAACTTATAAAGCGAAAACATTTTTTCGGAAATTCTGTTTTCTTATACAGGTAGCCCTAATTGAATACTAAATGATCAGCTCATATGCCTTTCACTGCTAGCATAATTAAAAGTTAACAGCGTTCTCATTGTTGGTTCACCTATCACAGCCACAAATATCTGTACTTATCACTTAATTAGTACTAATTGAGCACTAAATTTTGATTAATAAAACTAGTGATTCTGCCGTCTCAACCTTACTAGATTTACAGAAATAGTAATACACTAATATCATTAAAAATATGATAAGAAACTTTCAAGGAGCACTCAACCAAAATTCTACAAAAATAATATTTATGTGAAATCAGTTCTCTCAATTTTTCGAATATTCTTTTCACCATTTCCAAATTAATGGCTTCTCGGTAACCTCACTTATTATATAACACATGTTTCTCATGACCTCACCTATATTTAAAACATGGAAACAATGAAACTCAAGCATATTAGCAGACTCCATTTCTATTATCGAACAAATATCTCAACATCACAGGTAATTTTAGTGTCTTCTTTTACTAAAGTTATACGTTATTTTGAATAGATTGTGATGCTCATTTTGTTACTCTAAACGCGACGTTAGAAAACGATTATCATTTACTAACGACTTTCTAACGATATTTGCAATTCTGGAGTAAAATACTGGCATTATATATAGTAGCAACGAATACAGTAATAGTAATAATCATCGTATATATATACGTCTAGTGAGAGTTATCGTCATACTTGCTAGACATGAGAATTTGACATTGATTATGGATTAAACTAGTATATTGAAAGTCATGCTGCATACTACTTTTTCTACGGCTCTAATATATAACAGCTAAATGATGTAACGAATAATATGCAATAATTTAATATTATTCCAGTGAGGTAATATAAAGATATCAATTGAATAACAGAGAAAAGGTATTTCTATGTTTAGGCACGTTGAGGACATATCTATGTTTACTTTTTTTTAAATATTTGATCTTGAAGTTGATGGTAGGTTTTCAGTTATCGACCTCATTATTCTATCGGTGACATTGAAAATATTCTTTGTGGGTTCGTCAATATAGCCTTCTAAAAATGTGGTTGATTTTCAATCTCCATGTTTCTTCAAAGAGCTAGCGTCTATTTTGTTGTTGCTGATGACCTCCTAAAGCAATGCTATACAGCTCAGGATTTGGAAGATTAAAGTATCAAGCAATTCTTGTTCTAGTATCTCCAATTGTATCTGTACTGTACATATTCCTCTTTGATAATTTACAAAAAAATAATTGTGTTAAGCGCAAAGGTCGTTGTATTTTTTAAAAATATCATAAAATACAATAGTTATTGTGAATTTTCTGTCTGTTATTTTCAGTTTGTACAGTTCTTTCCTTCTAAATGCAGCCCCTACCTGCAACTGCGAGCCATTGGGGATGTTAATATCGACAAAAAGGTCGATTCACATCACGCTCTACAGATAAGTTGTTATTCAATATTTGTCCTGGTTTGAGCCAGGAAAGTAGTTGTTTGCCTACTTTGAAGAACGAAAGAATAGATGTTCGAAGCATTAAATTCCGAATTTATTTCAGAAGTGAATAGTAGGAAGGAATCGTTTATTCGGATATATTTCACACCTGACCAGTGGTTTGCAGTTGGAAGTGAGGGGAATGTTCAATTACATCAAACCAAATAGCGACGCTCTTTTACGTTGTCTTTAGTTTGGGTCTGAGGCCCGAACGAAGGTTATTAACCACTCTGATAAGGCGTAATAACGTCGAAACTAGTCAGTGGCTCCAAACCTTTCCTTATAACTGCGAGCCATTGGGGATGTCAATATCGACAAATAGGTTGATTGATACTATGCTCTTCAAAGGAGATGTAACCCAATATTAGTCGAGGCATTAGTCAGGAAAGTAGTTATTTTCTCCCTCACCTACAATACGCAAATTGTCAGTGTCAATATCATATTTGTATAAAAGCTAAAGGCTGAAGTTAAGTCAAAACGTCAATTTTTTTTATCAATCAAGTCATAGTTTGATTAGATGAAATTGAAGACAAACAATGTACCTCATGGATCTATTGTTATATCACAATTCGTCAAACTGATATTATCTCTGATATGCTATTCTTGAACTGATTAAGTCATTTCAGATAGCTTTAAATCTTTTCTGTTCTTGTCCAATATAATTGTTATTATTATTTAAACTACCGACAACTCTCCTTTTTCACTGCTGTATTTGTAGTATCAAATGCTCTCTAAATTATTGTTAATATTTTATTGATTAGATTTGATTATTTATTAGATTTGCTTTGAGATATGGCAAAACTGATGTGAGTATGTCAAGTCGGAGATAGCCATCATAAAGTTAGACATTTTCAATGATGAACGTACTAAAAACATGTTTTCATATGGGTACTATTTGTGTTGATCACATATACTTAAAACATTCATCTTGTTCGAGAAATAAAGCTCGTTCGAATACTAAAATTTATGCGCAGTGTTTTAAGAGATGACTATAAGATTGGGGGAGGGGCAACGAATCATGGATCTATACATATAAACCCGAAACTAAACAACAATTGGCTGCATGGGTCTTTCAAAACGTGCCAATCCAACACAAGTTGCTTACGCACGAAGCACTTCGTAATAACTATACATATCGCCGCTGTTCCATTGGAGCAACGGTTAATTCTGAATGGTACACCATGATTAGCTTGCCAGAAATGTTCGCAAGAACTGGGAATACCGATCACAGAGGACGATAGTGGGAGCTCTCACACACCAGTTCAATCGAAAACGTTTTTGAACAATCAAAACCTCGATTTGATGGGTTATTTACTTCATTATTTTGAAGTAGCCTCACTTGTGGTCCACGCTTGTTCACCATAGAACAAAACAGAAAATATGTAGCACCTGACCAGTCTTATTTTAGTTGTGAAGAAATTTCTTTGCTCATATATGGTTTCTTCATGTTATTAAAAGTGGTTCGAGCTTTTTCTATCCGTAATCGTATTTCTGACGCCTGTTCTCATTTCGCATTTACTGTGGTATGTGAATATTTCAACCCGACCTATGTCTTACCTCATGTTTTAGGGTAAGTAAATGTTTATTCGCAATCAAATACCAGAGCCAAAGCCAGAGAAATATTTTAAGGGAACACAGTTGACTACTTTGTTGATATAATTTTATTCGTAACACAACGTAATTTTATGTCCAATTTTAATGAAACACCAAATTATGAGAAATATGGAGGTTAAGTGAAAAATATTCTTGACATCAACACGAGGGCTGAAGCATTTGTAGTTGTTATTCGTTTGATAACAACGAAGAACTTCGGTGTGTCTTAATTCTGTTATCACATACACTATACTAATTACCTATACTATTTTAAATTACACCCATATCGTATGGTCATACGCCAGAGTAAATGTTCGAGATTATGATATCCGGCTGATTTATTTCAACTAGTTATTAAATATATGACACATGAGACGATGATCCAGAAATACATTCGCAAATTTTGTGGACATAATATGAGGCTACGTTTCATAGTAACGGTAGAATAAATATGCACTACTGGTCCAAATCGAATCTCCCCAACATCAGTGTCGTTGTTGTGTAAATATTTCATATGAACCCGCATATGAAAATCAAGTGGAATGACAATTCAGGATTGTGAGGTAGCCACAAGAATTTACCACCACGTACAATCCTACAGTGAAAGACTGTTTCATACAGATTATCATATCATATAGCATGTAGGAAAGTAACCAAGCATCGTCCTGACAAATAATTTGTCAATTTTTTTTTAATGAGACACTATATGGAGATAAAAACATTTAGACCTTTCAAGAAACGAATTGTGGCCTCTACTAGAACATGATGGTTGCCTGGCACATTATTCCATATTTCTTCGGCATTTTCCGTTCAAACATTGAACGAAACAAGACCTAATTTGCTTAGATTTTTATTTGTATGTCCGAATAAAATATACTGTTCACATAAATAGATCCACGACAAGAGTTTTTCAATGGCAAAAATTGAAATTGCTGCCAGCAACTAATTTCATATTTAGATAATGACGGACGACCTTTTGAACACCTAGGGCGCCAATTGTTACCTAGTTCGTTATCTAAGTGGCCAATTGTTCTATTTGTTACATGTTTTATCCGAATAAATTTGTAATTTCTGTTTGAGAGATCCAATCTAATATTTAAATTCTAACATCCAGGTTGCTAATTGAATTGCTTAGATTTCACATATTTTCTACTGGTGGAGAAAAGCTTTTTCAAAAGTTTATGTTCAAATAAATCGGTTAAATAGGACTAGTCTTTGTTTTCATAATAAGGTTACCACTCTTTCCTCTCTTATTTGAAGAGATAGGCTTAAACTTATGCAATGGAAAAATGCGAAAAATTCAATTATGAAGTGCCGTTATTTTGGGTAAATTTTGCTTTTCAAGTTTAAATTTCTGAATACGCCGAACTTAAAATTCTGAAAATGCTTTCCACGTGTTGGACGAGGACGGCCATTCTTATTTACCTACTCGGTACATAAACAATTTGGTCCATTATCAGAGAAATCTTCAAAATACTAACTTATACGATTGTCAATTGGGAAATCTCTCAATTTCCGTGCATTTATATTTCCTAACTTACTAAACAGTGATAATATCAGGTTGAGGTACAAAACCAGAAATGAGAATTAAATGGGATTGAAAATGAATCGTTTCGTCAAAATTTGAATGTAATAGGTAATATCGAAAAGTATCGAAATATTGAAAATAAGCACAAATTAATATATATATATATATATATATATATATATATATATATATATATATATATATATATATATATATATATATCAATAACAAATATTGATATCAATAATTGGGATAGAAACTACCCTATATCACAAGTTGGACGAAATTGAAGATGCTTACAAAATTTGACAAAAATTGGTTTATTACACATTCACTGGTGTTTATGAAACTACCTACCGAAACCGAGACAACTGCCAATGGTTTACATACTAAATTTGGTGTAATAATGTTAATACAATCGCGCCAATGAAACTATTTTCTTCTCGTCGAGAATGATTAATTAATAGAAATAAAGGTTCGGTGAGTATTATTGATATCGTCTACTAAGAAAATTCTGATCAGAATAGAACAGAATTTTTTACTACATTCAGTTTCATTTAATAGCAGAAGAAGATGCAGATGACACAAATGTACATAAGAGTAAGCAGAGTAAGAACGCGGCTTCTGTAACCTATGATGGAACCTGAATTTTTGTAACAAGAGCTGTTAGTTTGTACATTCCATTTGGTGTTGTGATATCAAAGAACGCTAGTTGTCTTATACACCCATAATTTTCACATTACATATTTTATGATGATATTAAGGAGATACCAATATTCAAATATACTAGTTTGGAATGCTATATTAAGAAGTGTCTGGGAAGATTTAGAATTATTGATATATGGGTAAACTAGTGTCTATTTCGTCCTGAAGCAATAATCTTCCGAATAAAATACACTCTTTCACTACCACTACACTAAAACTCACAATTTTCGATAACCAAGATATTTTTTTCCTTCCTCTAATAACAATTCTAGCCGAAGAAACAGCATTGGCTGGAAATTTCACATTTTCAACTAATGAACTATAGAGTGCGTTGTGAGGAATAGGTCCTTAGTCCCTATCAAACTTTGCCTACATTTGAAAATCTCAATACTTCCAGATGCAATCAACAATAGATCATTGTTGGATTTAATGATAATATGTTTGGTAATTCTTGATATTTCTATGCGTCTATGTTATGAATGATCTAGGGTCTCTCTAAACTAGACCTTAACAAACATTTTAATGTAACAACTTACTTCTTGACAGAATCATGAAAGCTATTTTTGTAAATATCACACCGATTCCAAACCTACTCTGTTGAAAATAATTTTGTATAAACCGGATTCAAAGGTAACAGAGCAAATTTTTCACGATTTCGTTCTAATTTAGAAAAAAAAATGTGATTTTATGGTAGTGAATTAACTAATCTTCAATTCTCTTATGGTAATCGTTAAGCCTTTCCTTCATGTAGGCTATGGGCTATCGCCGTTTACGGTTAACTATTCTTGAGTTACTTTGAGTAGCAGATCAGAAAAGAGTTCCAGTATTTTTCCAATGTATGTTTCAAGTATGTGGATGGATGGATATCGCTATATTTGATACGCGAAAAGCAAATATAGGAGATTTCGTGTAATTCGGTAATGGGATAGAATTCAGTAATTACAGTTTGTGTTATTAATGCGAATCATTATTGAAATATTCAATTTAATATCCCGATTGTGAAATTGAATTTGATAAATGGCTTCTCAGGCATTTCGGTTTTTCCATATAAATAATATCTAGTAAATATTTTTTTAGTTCGATAAAAATTACTAATTTACTAGGGTGTACAGGGTCATTCACGACGAGCTGAATCGATATGCATATGGGAAAGTACTGGGACTAATTTCTTGAAAATTTGCTTGCAGCTAAAATAATTTTAGTTCTCTGAAACTTCCGGTTATGCATTCCGAACTCTTTCCTGACAGTCTTCTTCTCTAGTTAGCGGCGAAGCATACATGATATCTTTTATACGACCCCAAAGAAAAAAATCTAATGGGGTGATATCCGGTGAACGGGAAGGCCATTGATGCGGTCCATCGTGTGCTATCCATCGGTCCTCAAAATGAGTCTGTAAAGAGTTCAGCAATTCAGATTTAGAGGGTGTAAATAATTGTCTAATATTTCTAGATATCTGTTAGCTGAAATAAAAAAAAAATTGAAGTGAAATTCACCCTCAAATTTGATTAGTAAGATTACCATTCAAATTTTTGTCATAAAAATGTACCACCAGCATACTGTCATTTTTTATCGCAGCAAAAACATTGAAATTCCAGAAACCTTGAAACTGTGTTTCAGGCAACATGTGCGGATTAGTATCTCTCCAATAATGGGAGTTACGCCGGTTAAATATTCCATTCTTCTGAATTTTCCACTCCAAATTAAGTTTTGTAAAAAAATTTCGTCCTCCTGAGTTTTAATCAATATAAATTCACAAATAGTAGTTTTTCTGTGATCGTCACTTGTGTTTTTTAAGAATCCTGTGAATACTTATCTCTGATATTCCCAAAACTCTTTCCGCATGGGTTAATGAATTTTCAGGATACGCTCTGAAGTATCTGACTGTAATTTTATTGCCCTCATTGTCTTCGACAGGTTTCAGTTTGTTGCACGGTGCAACAAACTGACCGTAGGTTTTACAATTATGAATGAGCCACTTAAGTGTATCAGAGGTGGGTTGTGATCTATCCGGATGTCGCAAACGGAAAGTATCGCAGGCTCGTTTAATAACCCTATCACATTCCCCGTATATTACCAGCGACTTGAAATAATCTTTATCAATAAATCCTAAACGGGACATGATGAACACTTTTGCAGCGCTTAACCGTCAAGATGATTTCGTTGTTTGTTTGTTTATTGACGCTCCAGACAACCGACAATTAAAAACCATGAAGAATTCAATTTTTTCAAGTTTCTACAAAAACCGTTAATTTGAGATATATGAGTTTACTAACGAAGTCCCCTTAATTTAAAGCATAAAATTCAATGGTAAAGAGAAAAATGGGGGTTGCCGTTTGAAAAAATTGAGTTTTCGAAGTTTTTATATAGCGCAATTCGTCCCCATTTTCTGAACACCCTATATAAATTTTTTTCAAGATTTTTACAAATTTTGAAAACTGTAAGTGTTTTTTGTTTAAATCCTAAAAATAATAGACCTGCTCATTTAAATTTAGAAATAAAATTTTTTTAGTAGAGGGCTGCATGTGTCCAAAAATTTCGAAAATGTGAAATAATTAAAAAATGTTGGATTTTAGGCATACTATGTCAAATATAAAGTTATATTGAAATTTCGCAGCACTTTCCCATATACATATCGATTTAGCTCGTCGTGAAGGACCCTGTACTTCAATATTTCTAAATAATTCAAATTGAACATTGAACAAATCTGAACATTAAAAATAATTATTCATATTTTCACTATTAATTATGCGGGAACATGTCACATAACCACTTTAGAATGAGCGTAATATTCAACATCAGGCTCATACTGGATTGCTAGTGGAAGAATTAAATCTGATTTAAATGCTCGAAGAACTTGTTTGCATTGTTGGTGAATTCTGTTACGTCTGTTGATTATGAATCTGCGCATTTCTCTTCGTTCTAATTGTCTCTGTTGCGATTGGGATTCACGTTACTGCGCCGTACTCACACGCACATCTGCATTGTTTTGTTGGATTTCTTTGCCTAATCTTTGAGCTCTTATAACTTGCATGACTTCAGATTTGATTGTTCGATGACTTAAATTGGTGCCTCTGCGCCTTACTGGCATTCCTGACCGTACTGAAAAACAGTAACTTAATATTGTACTCGTTTGCTTATTATTTTATTCACCTTTAACAATAATAAAACACCTATTTACCATACACGTACACGTTTCTGTTTTGATTTAAAACTATTTGCAAACATTGTTAGTTTAATATGTATAAGTATGATAATGGTCGTTGTTGGCGGCAGCTCGAAACACGTGTTTATTCACACGGGAGAGATAATTGTCTCTTAAGTCTCTTGTCTCTTAATAAATTATGAATGAATGATTATTTCACTGGAAATTAATGAAAATTTTAAGATGTGTGTGACAATTTGTGTCTTTTACCAACAAATATACCTTTTTGGAAACATATTATAACGAATTAATCGAAAAGTGATAATATATGTATAATTTTTTGTAGCAAATTGAGTATATTTTGCTTTTGCTAGTAGGTTGACTGATTTTTTAGGTCTATATATAAGAAAACGTTCACGGACCTAATGTAATAGATTCGGGAGTGAGTAGATGACTTTTAAATAATGCTGTGACACAAGAAAAAATTCCTCGTACGATACCTCGTTCTGAGTTATAGGCATTTAAATTTAAGAAATCAGAACATATATTTAGGTATATTTTCTAAATTATCCATTCGAACATTATGAATTTTGAATGGATGATTACGTGTGTCCATTTAGTGTGTTTGACGTGAAAAATAATTCTATACTACTAGGCCAGGGGTGGTTCATGCCCAATGGTTAACAATCCATAACTTTTCAAGGGACAATTAGTAGATAAAGCAAATATCAATTTTTCAATCGATTTTTCAATAATAAATTCGATCAAATTTATGATTTAAGAAAAATGTAAATTTTCAGAATGTTGCCAATGAAACCGTTTGCCATAAAGAGACATTCTGAAGGAAATTATGATAAATTGTAATCATTTATTGAAAATACTCATAGAAGGTATTAAAACAAAATCAAGGATTTCTAATTGAACTACATACTGTAGAACATCGTGTTACTTACGTAAGAAAACTATTGAAATGTTGAAAAATTCAATTGGCTAGCCTACACGTTATCAAATAAAAAAAACCATTCACCGGTGTTATATATACCAATTTTTATATTTAATTCAAGAGAACGTTATGGCCCTACAAATGGACCTCTTAGACCAATCCTTCTATTAGGAAAAATTACTGAATACACTGTTCACACCACCACTACACCAACACTCACAATTACACGGTCTGACACATGTTTCGATAACCAAGTTATCGTCTTCAGAGACTGAAGGTGAACTAAAATCTAATGACGTGACTCACATGTTTTATTTTAAATTGTCCCACCAATAAACCTTCTCTCGCGAAAATCAATTCCAGCGGCAAAAAAGGATAAGATATCATATTTGGAAAAGAGTGTTATATTTGAAATTAGCTGTGGTTATTGTGACGGAAAGTATATTGGGCAGACTAAGAGATCCGTTATTGTACAGTTAAAAGAGCACATAGCTCATTTGAAATATGCATGGACCGTAAAATCGGGTGTTGCCGATCGCGCTGTCAGTCCAATCATCATATAAATATTAATAATATAAAATTGTATACGATCATAAATTGTTGGATGCATTTGGAATCATTGAAACTGCTAGATCTAAGAGTAACTTAAATAGAGACCAAGGGCCAATTCCTTACAATATACTATATAGTTTAGTAGTCAAGGAATGAAGATTTCCGCCAAGGAGTTTTCTCGCTAGAATTAATTTTCGCGGAAGAAGGTTTATTGGTGAAAAAAGGAAGTATAAAACAGGATGATAATTTGGTTTATCAGACAGTGTAATTGTGAAAGTTGGTATAGTGGTAGCTCAGTGGTAACTCAGTAGGAATATCGCCGACGGTTCCGGTTTATTATTACCAATATTTCATTTATTAATCTTTCTCAAGTTTTTTGTAATGCCAGTGTTTTAACACCTCCTGTAAGTACCTTCAATAAATAGTTATAGTTTGTTATAATTTTCTTTGGAATGTCTACCTATAGCGAACGGTTTCATTTGCCGGTACAACGATTTGAAAATCTACATACCTCCTTAATAATAAATTTCATCGAGTTGAATAAAGAGTATCTTTTTGTGAAAAATATTGATTCAAAAATTCAATTCCTCTATCTTTAGATTATACATGTTATCCCTCTTAAAGTTACGGATTGATAACAATTAGACATGGGCCTCCCCTGGCCTTCATATGGCAGTGTATTATCATTCATTCCGTCAACAACACTACATGGATATACGTAATTATTCATTGAAAATTCATAATGTTCGAAAGTATAGTTTAGAAAATATACTCAAAAAAATGTTGATTTCGTAACTTTAGAAGCCTATAACACAAAAACGAGGGTTCGTATGAGGAACTCTTTCTTATGTCAGTCATCCACTCACTCCCGAATTTTTTGTAACAAGTCCCGGAACACCCTGTATATTTAGTATTTATAACAATGAAAACATCTATAATTTTTAATTGGATGAGAGAATCTTCCTGAATTTAACTTTTGATCTAACTTTATACTGTTACGAACTCATCTCCTCTCTTTATTCGGCGAAGGCGTCGCTTTTGATGAAATACCCGGAATTCGTTTGATCTTTGTTTTTACATAACTTTTCATAGCATGTGGTTTATTTACCTTGTTCCTTTTGAATAATTTCTAGGATGGTCTATTTATTTATTTGTTCTATTTATTCATTTTTCTAGACCTTCTGCAATGCTTTTGGGATATATATATATATATATATATATATATATATATATATATATATTATTATATAATGTGTTTCTGTAGTTTAGTTGAGTTAGTTTATGATAAATAGTCATAGTGAACAGACCGAAATAGAAAGTAATCGAAGAATTTAAATAAACTTCTTTAATATTATTATAAGATATTCAATATTGATAATTTAAGTTAGTTAAGTTGTAGTAATAACTGAATTATTATAAGTTAGTGTAGTTTATAGTGTTTAAATAAATTAAGAAAAGAAATGGTATAAATGGATAAGAAAAACATTGAAATACTACTCAGGACAAATACGAGTTCCGATTTTTTTTTATTCATAATAACAGTCAATTTTCTCATAATCATTTTCTCCAATTGTATATTCTAGTAGCTTGATATAACTAATACAATATTCAAACGGTGAATTTGTAATCTTAAAATCTCTCAATTATTCCATTACACATTAATATAGAAGTAACTGACTCTAGAGAACGGCTTTAATGAAAGTAATATATCTCAATCCTCACGTAAACGGGTTTCGCATATACGAATTCAATTAACAGCCATCCTTGGTATCACTTTCTTTTCACTATATAACATTCCACATTCATTATAAAATACAATTATGAATTATAAATTCAATAATCTTAGTCTTACAAATAGAAATACAAATGTAATGTTTAATGGATATAATGCATTACGCTACATATTTACATAACCTATTAGATTGGTATATGCACGCTACCCGAGTGTTATTGGAATTCCAGCTGAGCTGCTCTTGAGATGATAACACTGTAATATGTAGTAGGAAGGTTCAATTAAATATATATTTTAGATATTGAATATAATCGATAAATTCGAAAACTTCAATCGTCTATATTTCAGATTATTTAAAATTAATTACACACATCTTATTGCTTATATGGAAGGAGTTCCAAGAAATAGTATTGTGGTTATACTTAAATTTCATCATTTCCAAATTGCCCACAAAAAACTATAGTTTATGTTTCTAAAGCCGCACAAAAACTGGTCGATTAGAAATTCTAACTAATGATTGGAAATTATTGAATAATTTGTGGGAAATTCTTGAACATTGGGAAAACCGCATCATAAGGTGATAGAGATTAGTTAGGAATCTGTAATGGACACTATTACGATGAATGAATTTCCTCGCAATAAAGTAAACTAGTAGGATAATTACTGACTGGAGGATGGAATTTTGTGAATCCATATAGCAAAAAGTGGATGCAGATCTTTGTTTACAAATAAGATAATTATTTCCGGAACAACTACCTTGAACGATACAATAATTGTCACAATTTTACATATTTCAATAACAATAATCCTAGAAGGATACAGAAACATTGAGCGAAAACTCATGTCATTGCACCAATTATTTTTGAAAGTAAATTGAGCAGACTGAGTTTACATTTGTTAAGAAATAGTTTTTGCAGTTGGTAAGAATTTTATTGACTTTTGATTTCAGCAATATGGTGCATCATCACACTTGTTGCGGTTCGAATTATTTTGTCTTGTATTACCAAGTGAAGAATATTCTACTTTATATGAATGCGCATCACAAGGATCAATACGTCAATCGCTTCCCAACGAATAGTCTATGTTTCTGCGCCATATAAGAGCATAGGAAAGACAAACATCGCGTCATTCTCAGAAGCAGATCAAGGTTAAGATCATAACTGCCAAACATTCTTTGAATTTCATTGATCTTTCTCTCGCTTGTATCTCTACGCTACGAATCCAATCATTGTTTATAATCGTTCACAGGTACATTAATTTTTCTATTTGATCTAATTGTAATTTCCGAATGTTACTACTCAAGCTCTGTATGTAAATGAGAATAAATATTTATAATTGGATAGGACTTTACTGCTCTTTGAAATATTCTCCATTAAGATTAATATACATTTGCATGAGTTTAAAATAATTGTCACAGCATTCTTTCCATTGCTATTGAGGTACATCCAAAACATATGCATAATGCATAAATCGCTACTTCAGGTGTAGATAAACGTTGACCTTGCAATTTATTATTTATCTAGGGAATTAAGATGTAATAAATGGGTGTCAAATAAAGACTTATGGCGGTTGACTCATCAATTCGATGTTTTAACTGTTCAAAAAACGTTTTTGTTTAAATTGTGAAGTGTGACAGCTCGCATTGTCGAGGTGGAGAGGAATTAGTCTTCTGAGATTGGTTTTCCTGATTTTTTCGAACATTTCTGGTGAACAAATGATGTTGTGACATCACATTGACAATTTTGTGGAATTTGGCTCGTCTTGAAAGACGCATACAGTCTATTGATGCTCAGTTTAGGGTCATATGCATTTATGTAGATTCGTCGTCTGTCAGGATCCTATTTTTTCAGAATTTCTTTGTACCAATGGACACGAGCTTTTTCGAGCTATTGGTTAATTGAATTTTTTGACAGCCAAATTTTTTCTGGCACAACAGCCGATTTGAGACGAAATTCATACTGTAGCGAAATACGACTACTATTTAAACACGGTAACTCGAGATAGTGCTTCATCACCAAAAGTCGAACCGAGTTATCTGTAGACAACTCAAATAGCACTTGAATGATGACACGTTCTGAGTATAATCACCATTAAAAATGTCAAATTATATGATGTGTGATGTGTGATCAGTATTGCGATATCTCAAAACTAGTCCCTCTTGTATCAATCCTCAGTTCTCAATTCTTTTAGACTACAACAAGACAGTTTTCGAGCCTCTGTAACTCTTCAAACAAGCTGGTTATTGAAATAGTGTCATATATTATTAAAAGTATCGTGGAAATTTTGATAAAGAAATAAAGGTTTTTCTCCGAAAGGTAAACTGCATATTTTAAAATATTTCATAATAAATTAGAAAAACGTTCTGTTAAAGTCCGTTGTTGAGCATGACAAATTTTTTATTAAATATTTGAATAGAAAGTTTGGAATGTACTCGTATAGAAATGATATATTTTCAAGATGGGAAATGCTTGTATACTGAATACTGTTTTCGGCGGTTATCGATTTCCCTTCTTTTGGATCTTGGAGGGCTAAAGATCAACCAACTAACGAAGGGTTCTTTAATATCATGTTATTTTTGATTTCAAAAAATATGACAATAAGAAAATTCATTTCATCGTTATTTTTGATATAAATTTAAACTCATATTTTTCGTACAGAAGCAATACAATCACCGATACATGAGAAAATGAATGAAATGTTTATATGCGAATAGTGCCCTAGTACTTGATATGTATGCTCTTATAGTACATAACTCAATGTGTTCATCCATTGTCCTCGCATTTGAAGTTTTCGAAGAGATCTTCAGTTCTATAGCTTTGATATGTTTATTATGAGCTATGTAATGTAATACAGTGTATATGAATTCACCCTACCGTTCAAAAACTGTTCAATTAAATAAGAATAATATTAAAATAGTTTGATCTGACACATACAATTTTGATATTTTCCTCCAAGATCCCATATATTTCATAGAAGACTGCATAAATACGAAATTTAATTATTTAAGAGTGATCATACCCTCTACAAACTTAGAAGAAAACAAAAATACAAAAACAAAGAAGTCAAAACTGTGACCAATAGTTCTACATTCGACAAAAACATAGACAATAACAAAAAGAGATAAAAATAAATATAGATAGAGAGATGGATACGTTTCGCAATTAGTGGTTTTTCAGTATATTTGCTATTTTATTAAGCAAGTCATGAATATATTGAATAACTATACAACTACATGACACAAATATAAATTTAATCATTTTATCCCTTGGAATTTTATCAGAATAAACAAAAAAAGGATTTTAATCACGTGATAACCCTCTACATATTATAACAGAAACTATAAGTTCAATTCTTGATTCTCCATACCCCGAAATGTTTCCGATACATCCTTATTTCAGTTTATAAAAATATGATGAATTCTGTACTCCATTTAATTTCATATTTGATAACAGTAGATACAGGAGTATGACAGACAATCGATTTTTTACTTCAAACTAGGGCACATCTGTGACGGAATCCTGAAAACTTTTGAATAAGAAATGAATGTACAATTATCTTTGTTTGATATCTCAACACCGTCTGCTACGAAGTTATTCAGGAAAGTTGATCTTCTGGCACAATATCCAGGAAACTACTCATCCCAAGTTCCTCTCGGATTGACTACGCCAACGATTAGTTTTGGGAACGTTACTTCTCGATTTAGTCGAATGCAACCGCGGAGAATTTTCGCTCTATTTGTCTCTTGAGATCATTCAATGCATTGAAAAATTGCATCGATCACGCAATAACTGTTAGATATTGCATGTATGCCAAATATAATCATATTATGTTGTTAAAAAATATGTTTTTATTATTAAAATTATTGATAACTTCAGTAAAATCTTGAGTTGTATCATAAATTTCTAGATGACTACATTCAAATACGTAAATATCTACTGGATATGGAATACTGCAAACAGTTTTTACTCGAGCTTACAACGTAGTGACAATTTGTATGAAAATTAAGTGTTTAATTTTTTACCTCGCTAAAATAATTATCCAATCTATAGTCTATATCTATGTACGAGAAAGTGATAAAACCTTCTTACTAATCCAAAACTACGCTCATTCTGAATAATATTGAAGAATGATATGATTATTTCCTCAAATTCTCAAGAATATACCTGAGCTAGAATGAGTTTTCGAGCTTTTATTGGTCGCTTATAACCATAAGCTGTACAGAACATTATCTAAAGGTTTGGACTAATCAAAATCGCCATTTGTCAATCTTTCGTGTGTGCTGTTGTTAGTTCTGTGCTATCCCATTTATCATCTGTCATGTATGCTGTGTTGTCTTCATGTGATCGTGGTGATGTCGTATATGTATTACATATAGTTTCCCCACGTGTCGGTGCCGACAATATTCATTTTCTCTCTCGTTCGATACACTTTATCTAAATTACAGATGCTTGAGATTACGCAGAACCGAGCTGGAACCTGGGAGGATAGAGGTATCGTTGCCATTTTGTCTTTCTTAGCCGCAACAGCTTGCAATATCTCTATTGAAGTAATATATATGAAGCACCTCAGCAGACTCAACTACAAGATATATAACAAGTTTTTATTTATAATCAGAATCTTTAATACATTATTTGGGTTAATTTGCTCACGAGTGTTGAATAATCTAACATGTATAATGTCTTGATAAGGCTTACATCCAGTTGTTGTAACCTCTTATCCCTTATATTAGAACTATTGGCCAACTTTGTTCCAGTCTTTTTGCATTTATTGGTGTTAACAATTCCTCTTATAGTGAATTTGAGTGAGTTTTTATAGTTTTGTGATGTTTGATTATCCTCTCTTGTATAGCTTCTTGTACAGTAGGCACTTCCAGGTCTACGGGAATGGTTTCATTTGTTACATACCATGGAGCTAATAGTAGTTTTCTAGGTGGATTCCTAAGTATTAAGCACTATCTGCTAGTGGTATTTCGGTACTGTTTAACTTAACTGATGCTCATCTACTCTTACGTAGCATGAATGTTACATCTATTGATTTGCTCTCATTAACCAGTTAACAATTAACCCTTGGTGAAGGGTGAATTGTTTAGCTATGGATACTGTTTTGTGATTATGGCCCCTACGATGGTAATTCAATCGGTAAGAAGAATCAATTAATTGGATCTCATCTCATTTGATCGAAGAGTATATGGTGGTATGAGTATATATCGCACATAATTTTCCTAACTAGATATATTGAAAGAAAAATCTCGATTTAGTGGCTGAGCGTGATGACCATATTACATCTGGTTAGATTTTTTAGTGAGATCATATGCACATTATTAGAGTTCCTTATGCATTAAAAGAGGAAAGACCATTTGAACCGGTTTTTTTTTATTTAAATAGTATAAACAAACAAATATTTCATCTCTTTCGAATTATTACTTGTAAGAAGCAAAAAGTAGTACATGCTTGAGAAGCATCAAACTAGAAAAATGCCTCCTTCTGCTCCAAATAATCAACTGAAATATTCTAAATAAAGTTTTCCTAGAATTGGCGATAAACCTTCTTTTATTAAGTTAAAGAATTTGTTCTAGTTAAAGTTTCCACTCTGTAGAGAAGTTACACAACAGATTTCGAACCGAATTCCTGATTAAATGGTTGTCAGTATAAAAAATAAGACCTTTTATTTTATTTAGTAACGTAACAAAGTTGAGATGTATCGTGTTCATAATTTGATTTGTGTTTAGGAGCTTTTACGACGAACTATATCAACTCTTGGGATAGTTTCATTTGATATATATATATATAATTTCTATTTGGTGATCAAGAAAATGTTTTCATTAGAGACCGTATCTTATAGAGGACATTGGACAAACTGCTGGAAACTTTATTCTAATTTTTAATTTAATACAATGTCTACCTCAACACAATACCTCGATGATAGTTTTTCGATGTGCACTCCCAGTGCATTAAAACAATATTTTTAATATTTTTGATAAAAGAACAGTAAGTTAAGGTTTCAATCGATGTGTATGTTGTGACTTAAAGTGTCATATACACCCCAAGGGTCTATTGTGTCCCTTCCCTTGCTGCGACACTGGGGATGTTCAGTGTTCACAGCTGATTTATCAGTCTTTTCAGAAAGTTCTTTTTCATTTTCTATTTCATATGCTCCCAGGTGTGATGCTCTGGAATTCCGTAGTCTCTTACCCTTCGAGAGAATATGGTTAGAGGTTTCGACGTAGCAGAAGTATCTGTACCTGTCTCAACTCCAGTTGATTGTGTCAGTAACTGGTTCCATCCCTAGCGAACTCCTTATTTCGTGTTTCCTCTATTGTATTATAGCCAATTCTATAATAGGTTCAGGTCACATGAAGGGTTAATTCATCCCTGCTTCAACTCTCTATGCTATTTAATTTTCCTTCTCTTAAGTGCAGAATCCATCGTAGGCTAACTTCATTCTTCTTAGCATTCTCAATTATCTTGCTTAAGCATTCTCAGATCAGTTTGGATCTTACGATACTGTAGCTCAGAGCGTTAATTCTTATTTTCATTTCTGCTGTTTAAGTGGTTAGTAGTGGTGACAAGCACTTCAACGTTGTCCTGTTTACTTCTCTCGCAACTAACCTAATATTAAGTATTTTCAAAGACTAACCACTGGTACAGTTTCTTTCCTATGTCTCTCTATATAAATATATGTCTTTTCTAATTTATTTGTTGTAGACATGGAGACTGTCGTGTTTTGGATCTTAGCTTGAGCATATGATCATTCCTCAAGAATCGCTACCTTCATTGTCTTTTTGTATGGAACAACTCGCATCAACTTTGGCCTCAATGAATTCTCTGAGATTCGCTTTTCTCTACTCCAGATTCATTTTGAATGTTACTCAAATTATATTGCAAATTGCATAGTTTCCAATAGATTCTCTTTAGATTCCTACTGTGTTACGTATGTTAATATAATATGTATTTGGAAAATATTGATATAACATGAATTATGATTAAGGATTAGAAAAGAATTATATAGAAGATTATATTCATTACAATCCAAAATTCCTCCCTGTTCTTTGTACGACACTATACTCCGCATCTTTTATGTTTATGTCGGAACAGAACTATACTAATTTCTTAAAGATGATGAAAAATTGTGAGAAGAAAGAAATTTTGAGAAGAATTTTCGACATTAAAACCAATATTTACAACTACTTTACGAATTAACTGCATACAGAGAAACGTAGAATTTAGAATATGGGCTAACCGGAACACATCATTCTTCGTATCTGCCAGTTGCAGCCGATGCAAAAGGAAACTTTTAACTATTTCTAAGTTCTCAATTCGTTCCGCGTAATTCAGTCGATTAATTTTATTCAACTAGAGATTAATCATTCGAGCAATCTCTTTTATTGGTGAACAAAAAATTCTTTCCTCTTTTTAAGAGCAAAGGGAATTATTTCAAACTACATCGGGAAAAAGTAAGTGAAATAATATCACCAATAACTATTTTATGGCGAAACTACAGAGTAACATTAGCTACTTTGGTTGTACTTGCTAATATTTTGATTCATTTCGTGTGTTTGCAGGGTATTATGTGAGGTTGAAAGTCAAGTTGATGGAGTGAAATGATGATTGATCGACAAAATGATAACAGACGTGATCTGAAGAAGATTAATAACTTTGACACATTATTCTGTATATTTAGGTAACACAATATCGAACAAGGGCGTATCCAGTGAAGAAATGAACAGAAGAAGCGTGACTAAAATCATTCAAATTAGATGTGTTTTCAGTCTTTTCGTTTGGATTCAAACGTCAGAGCCTAGAACAAAAAATAAAATTATAGATGCTTTGCTGAAGTAGTATGCCTGCATCCAGAACTAAGGAAATAGAGAATCAAACTACTCTAGCCTTAGAATACTACAGTATTGTGAATTTCACGATGTGTGATTTTCCTTGGCTACTGTCATCTTTACTCTATTGTTATAATAAGCCAGCGCTTCAGTTTCTTCTTAATTAGGTTTGAGCTTGATATACCAGGTGTGACTATTAAATAACGAGACTGGTTACGAAAAAGAATTTTATTTTGAAAATTATTCTACATTCGAATGCTACCCTGCAATTTACTTCCCTCCCCTTGCTATACACATCTATATACGTTTTTTCCATTGCTTGCAGAAGTGCTGGAAGTCTTCTTTGGCGAGGGCTTTTAGGAGCTCTGCAGTTTTGTGCTTTACCGCTTCCATAGACTCAAATCGGGTCCCTTTCAAATAAAATCTTTTTCTAACGTTTCAAGGAAATCTGAGCAGACCCGTTAACGCCAGAGCGTTTGATCAGGAGCTAGATTTTTTGGAACCAACTTCGCACAGACTTATGTGTGATTCCTCGTGTAAAATTTTTCTAATTGTTTCTTTATCGGCGTTTGCAGCCTCTACAATTATCCGGATGCTCATTCGACAATCTTCACACACAATTTGATTGATTTTGGTCACTGTTTCCGGAATTGAAACAGTCACAGGGCGACTTGGGCACTGGTCATCTTCAGTCATCTTCATCTCGGCCCTCACTAAAGCGCTTACACCACTCAAAAACACGCGCACGAGATAAAAAATTGTCTCTATAGGCCAACAATTTAACGAGAAATTTGAGATTAATACATTGCTCTGCTCAGAAGTGCGATTGAGCTCTGCTTATGGCCGCCTTGATAAATGGAAATTAATATGTATGATTGTGTTTATTGCATATTTCTAATAGATATTTTTTCATCATGGCATGAGAATGTTAACAACTTTCATGGAAACAGTTTAAATTTTCTAAAAGAATCGATTGAGTATAGTATAGAAGAAATTGATACTTGTAGCGGGTGTCCCAATAAGAATGGCTCTCGGCTGTATATCGGGAACCGTTTATAGTACAGCTTCAGGAAAAAAAAATTTATAACAAAAATGACACCGAGAAAAACATGGAAATTATTTACAAAGTTGTAGGTCTACCACCAGAGGGCGTAGTTAAATACCAAAAATTATAAAATGAATAATTTACAAATTTTGCCTATTTAAGATGCATTTAAACTATGATTATCGTAGTGTTCAAGGAATTCAGTGTATATTTGATTTCACAAGTCTTTGTCTATCTATTCAAATAAGAGGTGGGGGGAAGCGGTAACTTTATTATGAAAAAACGCTTGTTGTCCAGTTCTACTTACCTATCTATGCAAACTTAGTCTTTTTGAAGAGAGCCCCTTTCTATCAATTCAAGTGTTATAATTTCGGAACAACCTAATGAGAAACGTATACGCTAGAGGGCGCTATTTATTTATTTTTTTAAATCTAGCTATCCTTGAAAAATGTTGAATGAAAATATGCAGTTTTAATTAAGGAATATAAAAGTAGACCAAATTAGCAAGAGAATAGCGAAAACCGCATGTCGATATCTTTTTCGTATTACTAGATATCCTAAGAAATGTGTAAACTTTAAGTAATTACTCCGGGTTGACTGAATAATGGTTCCAATTATTATGTCAATATCACTTATGCTGTCATTGGGAAACTGCGTTATGGAAGTTAAAATGGAAATGTATAAAAATAAGTAGTGGGCCATGAAAATAACAAAACAAAAAGATATGTCTTGTGTCAAATTGATAAACCTAATAATTTGTTCATTTACGTGTCATAGGGATTTGTGTGCATCAAATTTGATATAAAATTTACTTAAAAGATATATCTAAGATAATTCTTACAAACGGAGAAGGATTTGATATTATAGGCATTTATTTGAGTGTATGAGAAATGCAGCTGTTGCGGCTAGGGTATATGCCATACAATATCCCCAAAGACGTCATCCCAGTACCAGAGCTTTTGTTATAATTTTTTTCCCGAAGCTGTAGAATGAACGGTTCCCAAGATATGGCCGAGAGCCATTCTTATTGGGACACCCGGTAATTTACTAATTTCTTAGTGGTTAGATTCAATATTTATACTTTTAAATCCATCACATATATTATAAGGTTGATCATAACACCCAACACACACTACAAACAATGAAGTGTGTTGGATACATTCAAGTCAAAGAAGTAGCTAACATGAATTATCAATAATGATCAAGGTCCTGCAGGTAAACATAGTGGGGAGACAGGCTCTTGAACTATTATTGCGATCATTAGAAGAGGATGACATTGACTTGATACTACTCAGTGAGTCCATTAAAAACATCTAAAAGAATTTGAATTCATACAGTGATGAGTATGAGGACGCAAGAATAGAAATAACATTGAACATCATTGAACCTCACATTAGTAGATGAAGTAACGACTTCGTATAGATTGTGAATATACTAATATATAGCTATCACTTATCTTCGAATACAGAAGAGGATGCTCTTAATGATTTCCAATAAACTTGGGCATGATATCGGAGACCTTTCAGCCGTGTACGACAAAAAAGACACTGCATTAATAAAGTGGATTTCGAGGTTATTAACAATAGTAGTTCATCTACATTCTCCTGGGGCGGTAGCGCCTCGGTTATTGATAAAACCCTGGCGGTTTTTACTCCTTACGGATCGCAAAAATATTCATTCTGAAATAACAGATGGTAGATACACAAAATAGATTCACAAAACATATGCGGTAACTGTAAGAGAACATTGATACGTTAGAAGGGCGTTAATAAATACTAATAGTTCCAAAGAAACTAAAGCAAGTAATTCCAAATAGCTCCTTGATATCAGAGTAATATCCTACGTGAGTAATATACAACCTCATATCCAATAAGAAAATGTCCTTTGAAGCTTTGAATATGAAAGCCATATGCTAGGAAAAGGTACTGAGAAAAAAGGATACTTGAAAATGAAAAACTCACCATAAAAGCGAAACTGGGTGAAAGTGACACATTTGGCGACTGCAAGACCCAATCATATATCCCATGAAATTGTTCAAAACCAGAAATGTAAGAAGGAGTATGATAAATGAGTTTCTAAAACGTGGTATATTCCCAGAGGCATGCAAGACTGTTGCTTGTTCTACTGGCGACACCAGAGCGGACTAAAGTTCTATGCCAGTTTGTCTATTAGATTGCATGGTTGGATTGCTTGAATCTATGCTGATAGTTTAGTTGATGTGAGGTAGTGACAAAAAGACAGACTGTCCAATAATCAATTGAATGAACGAAATAATGGAAAAATTGGAAGAAATAAGAAGGGCTTGAATCAATCGGAAGTTATACTTCCTTGTCACTATCGTTGTGGTTAATTTTGCACCACACACTTCTTTATAAGAAAGTATAGTAATACTATTATGAGAAAACTGAAAAGTCGACTTAGCATTTCCTCTTATCCAATGACGGAATTCATTGAATACTCCATACTTTAATACTACTAAAGAATAACAAGAGAATCTGCATTCACTTCCCGGTAAATGGTAGTTTTTTCAGATTGTCGTATTATACCTTAAATGAGTACGGCTGAACCTCAAATTTTATGGGGCCACAAACTGTTTCCAAATATAACTGCCATAATTTTCAACTTATTTTGGGAGTATTAGAATGTCAAATCTGTAGAAATCGTGGGTATCAAACATTTCATTTTGTAATAAAAAAATTTGGACATTCAGCAGCTCCATTTTATCTTTGTGATTTAGGAAAAATCTTGGATTTTTGAGTAATAATGGATTACCCTGTAGGAATGAAAATACATTACTATCATGTGGGTAGAGCAGCTCGTAAATTTTCTGGTTATAATCCCTTTCTGCAGACGTTTTTATGAGTTATGCTGACCTCGACTAAGCTGTTATGACGAATGTATGATGCGTGAAGGTATTGTTAGAATTATACTGGACCCATTTAATGATTTAACCGTAAAGGGTCGGATTTCAACGTATCTTCGTTATAATATACGAAAACACAAACCAATTGTACTGATTTTATAACGTCTTTTTATGATGTTTATGATAATTATTGAATTTTTCATAATAAATCTTTTTATTCTTCCCGAAATATTTGAAATGAAATTTTGTTTATATACTTAAATGTCATAATACAGTTGCCAAATTTTTTGATAATATTATTATTGGGAGAAAACTCGTTGAGACTGGATTTTACAGAAAACACACTTAGATTTGCAGGGTTTTCGGAATCTCTGCGGGAAAGTACTTAATACTAAATAAATTCCTACATATCATCATTATATTCACTCATAATCTAATTTCTTTTCGAAAACAAACCATAGAGTTTTTTAAAAATTTCAGCTGGCATCAAAAACTGTTTTTAAGAATATACTTTATTACTATATTACATATAGATGAGAATAATTTCATACTATTGAATGTTTAAATTTTATTTATATATAAATTGAGTGAATGTCGAGTTGTAAATAATTTTGAAAAATAACGAAAAACTTCAACATATCTACAGGAGTGAAATGAGATCAATATGATAAAAAAGAGTTCAAAGTGGAATGTTGGTACTACTATGAAGAATACAGCAGTTCCTTAATAATTATTATTAGTAGAAGTGCTTTTGGTGTATATAGGTGTATATAGGCCCAATATCAGAAACTTCGAATATCCCAATATTTGTTTCGTTAAGTTGCTCTTCTCAGTTTCTATAACCATTGTCCATCGTAACTTTCTTTCCATTAAATATTTCCAGCTGAGGTGTCTTATAACACGACTGTCCAAGGAAAATATCCTTTTTTTTAAAGTACCACAACTATTTTGATGAACCAAAATTAATAAATTATCTCTATTAGGATAACTTCGGCAGAAGTAGGAAGTGACCATAAATTAATCATGGGAAATATAAGAATAGTAAAATTAACTCACAATAAGAACACACCATCACAATACAGGATGATTCAACAAAGTACCTATATGAAAGCAGACTTACGAAAGCAATCGAATCACGGATGATGAAGAGTTGGCTTAAAATAAAAACTAACATTCTAAAAGCCGCAAAGGAATATCTCGGCGTGAAAACAGTGCACAAAAATAATGAAGTAAAAAAGTAAACGCCATGGTTCTGTAGGTAGAAAAAAAAGAAAAAAAAGCGTACCTGGAATAAATGACAAGCAGAACACCACAATCATATAAGAACTATAAGAGAATTCGCAAGGAGACACGCATAGGATCGTCAGAATAACTAAAAATAACCACTGGGAACGCATCTCAAAAGATATAGAACATGACGTCTACGGATTACAAAAGGAAATGTGGAGATTCATAAGAGGAAAGAAGCAAGAAATGAAAAAAATAGTAGAAGTGAAACATATAGGAATGGAAAACTGGATGGACTACCTAAAAAGATTGTACCCCCAAAACCAACTCACAACAGAAGAACCGGAAACAACAGAAATCATAACTGATGAAGAGACCAGAATAAGTACAAAGGAAAAAGAGGAAGCTAAGGGAAAACAATCATATTAATTCCACTGTTTAAAAAAAGTTACAGAGAAGAACCGGCTACTATAGAGGAATTAATCTTTTAAACACTACTCTAAAAATGACAACCAAAATTTTAATTCAACTAATAAATCAAAGAATATCTTTTGAGGACGCACAAGGCTTTAGAAGTGGGAGATTATGAAGAAACGTAGTAATTGTAACTAGACAAATCATAGAGAAAGCTCTAGAATATAATTGACCGGCGTTCATTTGCTTAATTGACTTGACAAAAGCCTTTGACAGAGTTAGATCAAAAGACGTGGTTGGCCTTTTATACAATAGACAAATACCGTTAGATATCATCAAAATAATCATAATCATATATAAGGACAACAAAATACAGGCTAGAATAGACGGAAAACTTACAGAGGAAATAAACATAAGCACGGGTATAAGACAGGGAGATTCCTTAAGCCCCCTACTTTTCAATCTCATCATGGATAAAATAATAAAGGCAGTGGAAAGGAGAAAAGTTATAAGATGGGAAATAGAGAAATAAAAATTGTCTACTATGCAGATTCTATCCTCATAACAGAAAGTAACGACGACCTACAAAGATTGGTCCACAAGTTTAACATAGTAGCAAAGAGGATGAACATGATAATTTCATCCCAAAAAACAAAAACACTGATCATTAGCGGAGAATTGATTAGATATAAGATAGAAATTGATGGTACCAGCATTGAACAGATTATGGGAACTAACTACGTAGGCATCACACTATCAAGCTTTGGAGATGTAGAATCAGAAGTAAAGAAACAAATACAGAAAACAAATAGAGTAGCAGAATGCCTCAATAATACAATATGGAGAAACATATTAGAACGGAAACTAAGACTAGAATTTACAAAGTTGTTATAAGAACAATAATGACATACTCAGCAGAAACGCGACTGGACACGTCCAAAACAAAAAGAATGCTGGAAACAGCTGAGATGAGAATACTGAGGAGAATCACGGAACATTTTGAGAGAACGAGTGAGTAGTGACTACATTAGAACAACATGTAATGTGGAGAAGATTAACGAGTGGTTATTGAACAGAAAAACAGAATGGAACAACCATATAAGTAGAATGACAGATGATAGGGTAGTAAAGATCGCAACAGACAAATCGCCGGCCGGAAGAAGTGTCGGTCGACACCGGAAAAAATGGAACGTTAATATAACTTGAAAGCACAACAAAAGAAAGAAACAGGCAGCATTGCCTTTGGAGAAGATGGAAGAAGAATAACTTAAATTTATTGTAATAATCTAAGCTTATGCAGCTTGAAATTTCAGAGACTCTTTTTAATGGAAAACATAAGAAAAATTTGAAACATTCATTAAGAAAATCAATGAAAATCGCTCAGTATCTACCTCCACAGAAATTAACAATAAGGCTTTTGAGTTCACTTTCCTTAATAATTACTGGAAGTTCTTGTTGGTTTACGAAAAAAAAATGTCCCTATAAAATTCAGTTCTGTGTTTTAAATATTTGTTTATACTTTATCAACGTATAATCTTCTTTAATCCCCATGAATTCTGAAAACAAGAAAGTTAATAAAGAAAACAGTATCGGGATAGTATTGTTACTTTGAACAAAAATCGCACTATTGTATCAAAGTCTAAAAGTGATTATTAGAGTCGTGAAAAAAAAATCTAATAAATTTGGATGGGGTCATTACCAATATAAACAACCATTAACAGAATAGCAAGAAGACAATGTAGTTATAGAGAAACCACAAAAAAATAATTGAGAAACGTAATTAATGGAATGGAAAACAGGAAATCGCTACGAAAAAGGATGAAATAGATTTGAAAATGTTAAAATGAAAATGATTGCTATTGCAAGAAAATTGTCTGAGAAATGTATGAAAAATTATTACTTCGCAACAGTATGCTTCATGATGAGATACCGTTGAATGCAGTAAAATAGATTTTTTTTAATGTTCAAATAGGTTCAATGAAAACAATCGAGAATATGAGAGAATTTGAGTGAACCCATATGTGTCATATATTTGGATTACTTTAACTGTTACTTTGAAAATTTCTTTGATCTCCATCAAATTATCAGCTATTTTAGAGATATTCAAATTGAACTGGTTAACTGAGGGATGGTCATTTCATTTAACTGTAAAATCCAACATTCTCCTATTTCATCCAATTCGTAGAAAACTCATTCATACTAATACTTCTCTATAATTACTAAATGTAAATTGTACTGATTCATTATAGGATCGCTATTTCATTTCACTGTAAAATCCAAAATTCTCTTATTTCATCGAATTCGTAGAAAAATCATTCAGGTTAATACTTCTCTATAATTAATTAATGTGAAAGTTGTATAGAATGCTCTGTAACATGGAAAACATCAGTTTTTTTTTTCTAAATGTAGTATAATCAGTGGATTTGAAAAATAGAACAGAAACTTGAAGCGATTCAATAAAATCTATTTATTCTGTACAAATGATTGAGGTAACCAATACTTAACATAAAAGTCATCTTATACAGGTAGAGGAGAAAGCCTACAATGTGACTTTTGTAAAAGATAATATTGTCTTAGGTTACAGCATGTCATAGAATTCTAGCATTTCATTATTATTATGCCTTATACCTGAAAAAGTAGAAAGGCTTCAGGGTTGACTTAATAAGTATTGTTAAATCGTTCTTGTTACAACGTAATTTGAACGTTTGGCACATAATTACTTTGGAAATGAGGCATCAACAGTCATTATTTGCGTTTAAAGAAAAGATGTGTTTCTTGACTGAATGGTCAGACTCAGAAACATATTGTGCTTTGTGTTCTAAACAACCTAACCAGAATATATCTCAATATATTGATAATTAAGGTTTATGTCACGAAATATCCTGCGACTAAATGGTGAATTTCAAGAATCACAGAAGCAATAAATGTTTTGGAAATGTCCATGAATTTGAAAAGCCTTTCCGAATTATATGATTGATTAGGAAATTATTTAGTGAGAGAAAAATTATCGCTCATGTACATCATTTTATATGAGGTATACAAATTGACTCAAAATTTTTGGGCCTTTTAGTTAAGATATGTTCCAAATAGCGTATATTTTAGGCAGTTAAATTTATCTATATAGAAGTCTATATACGTCGTATAGTGATAATAAGGTACAACGTCATAATTAAACATTAACAATAAAACTTTGTAAGATAAAAGAGTTAAAACATTATATGTCTACATATTTTTTAATTTTTACAGGACCGAATCTCACCTTAATTTACTAGATTCAGTCTTAAAAAAAAACACTACATGCTCAAGATGGGGTACCTTGTTGACTAAAATATTGTAGCAGCGAAGAGCTTAAAATAAATTTTAAGAAAGCATTAGATTTAGGAGATTTGGTATATGAAGCGAAAGCAGCTGACAATAAAAAGGCTTTAAACAGTCCGTCCCACATCTCATATCTAGGTTCTGCAAATTTCTTACTTATCAACAAATAAGATGTTCTATTTGCGTCAGAATGCGATATATAATTTAAAAGTACATAACTGCTCTTTAGGAGGGTCCAATGTTTTTGTGGCCATGATGCACTGCGAGAAGAGGTGACAATTAAATAGCATCTTGCATTATTTTGTTTTTAATAAGTATTTCAGCAACAGCTCCAGAACAAGAATCCTGCTTTCAAAGCTTAATCTCGAAAATCATACCTGTTGAAACTTGTGTTTTGGAATAAGTATATTTTAAGGCTTTAACATGTATTTTTTAAACATAACTATATTTGTTTTTTCACTCATCATACTAATACTTATGTAGTATTAGATCGGTAAGATCAACTGTGTCGATGGTTAATTTCGACTTTAAAAACTTAAAAAATTTTCTAGCGTAATTCTCCAAAAAATTGTAATATTGACTTATTACATTATAAGCGCCGATCACAGAATTGTTTTTAAAAATAATTTGATTCAACTACATAAGTCGATATTTTGTCAATCAAACACCCTGTAAATATCTTAATTTTTTGATAACCTAATGACCCACAAATACAACTGTCAAAACCTTATAACTCCACTTTATTTATTATGCAGTTATTAAAAAAAATAGGAAAGAAGAATCAACTAATGAAACTTATAAATTCTTCAATGTTTCACTTGACAGAGTTCTGCTATGATCACCTTATATGGAATAACGCGACAATACTCTAATAGTGGTAAATAGGGAGATATAGCTGGCCACTCTATCGTGCTCCTTCCATCTATCTCTTATAAACAGTGTTCTTACACCATACTGCTGAAAATATTTGTGGAGTGGGAAATATTTGCAAATTACTTTGCTTTATCAATACACTATTGAAGAGATATCAGGATGGTTTGCATAATACTCAATAGATTACTGACAAAATTTTCAGTTTAAAAGTGATTCAAACAACGTATTACGAATTTGAATGATATTATATACGTTTACTATCTCGGTTAATCTATTGTTTTGGATATTGTTTCTCGTGCAATTGTATCACAGCTCCAGTACAATCAACTACAAATCTTACTGAAAAAGTAAACTGACCAGAATACCAAAATCATTTAAAATTTGACAAACCCCTGCAAACAATATGTTTTTTTAGAAAAAGAGAACAAAAGAGGAGTTTGCTCAGTTTCACACAAGAAACGTGAATTTTGTGGCTGATTTCTCCAGTTTATTGTCTGACAAGGGTTATCGGGTGTCAATAGCTACTATTTTGTAAGAATACTCCTCCATTTGTAGTGAACGTGGATTCGTCTGTGAACATAACATTTGTCAAAAAACTTTTGTTGTTCGAGTTTATCCCTTGGGCCCATAACAATATTTCCAACGTTTTACCTCGTTGCCTTATTGAAATATGTGTAAAAATTTCAGTTTCAAATGTTGCATTTCTTTTTTAACATAGAGAAAAGTTTCTCAACTAATATTAAAGTTCATACATATGTTATACTGGTTTCGAAAATTTTAATTTTAGTTTTTCCTTTGCAGAAGATTAAATATAAGGAGGTGTTTTGATACTGCAACTTCTTATATATTTTATGTTCTCGTATTTACCTTACCACGTTAATACTAGGACGATTTGCATGTCTTGCTAAAAATAATATACAAATCTCCCTCATATTTGCATTATTATTTTTTTTGTTTGTTTTGAGTATCTTGGAGCCCACATACAGCTGCATGTGTGAATGTAGGTAGTACAACATTAGAATACAGGGTCTTTATTGAGTTGAATGATGATATAGGTACACGCCGAGTATAAATTTGGAATAGTTGGGCGATTCTCGCTTTTTGTTCTCGCTCTCTCACAGCAGGTTTCATGATACGTGCTTAAAGACTTCTTCACCTAAAGTCGACAAAAGAGAGCTTCAATGTTCGTGCGTTTCACGAACTTTATATTAGTCGGCTTTCACCTTGGATATACAGGGTATTCTGGGACATGCACAAAATTCTCCACCCTCGTTTCTGAGTTATTGACTTTTAAAGTTGTGAAAACGGGACTTAAATTCAAATATATTTCCTAGATTATACATTCAAACATTATGAATTTCAAATGAGTAGCAAAAATGAATTTTTCAATTGATTTTCCAACGAAAAGGTTAAACTCGATAGTGATCAAGAGATATGTAGATTTTCAGATCATTGTAGATGCTAAGGAAACCATTTGCAATAAAGAGACATTCTGGAATAAATTATAATAAATTGTAATTATTTATTGGAAATACTTATTGAAACGCAATAAAACGATTCCAAATAAACAGCATACTGTTGAACATCGTGTTATTTACAAAAGAAAAAATTGAAATGTAGGAGAATTTAGTTGATTAGCCCACACCTTATCAAATAAAAACAATATAATGAATATTCGAAGTGGGCATTTATAGCATAGCAATGGAAGTTTATTTTATCGATAAATTCGTTCCTTGTGTATATCGATTATGCATATACCAAACTTTTAATATATCTTCAATAAAATAAATGCATTGTTTCCAATTCAGGGGAACGTGGTGGCGACGCAAATAGACCTTCCCGATCTCCATCGTGCATGAACCACATGTCTTTGAGAATGTATAGAAGAAAGTGTCGCTGACCATTCAAATTATTATCAAAAAAATATGGAACTACTAAGTTATTAACTGCTATTTCTGCGCAAATATTAACACAAAATCGATGTTAAATCTTTGTTTGAATTGGAACGTGAGCATTTTCATCTGAATAGTACTTTTCCAACAAATATTTTATCACCTCATTGTTTAGAAACCAACAAGCGTAGGTCAGTCTTGCTGGATAATCCTCTACTTCTATGGCCTGTACTACATTTTTCATAATAGGTGGATTGGTCGGGGAGGTCCATTAGCATGGCCACAACGTTCGCCTGGATTATATACAATCGATTAATTTTTTGAGTTCTATCTTGGAACCTTGGTATATACAACACTGGTAAACACAATGAACTGAATGATTCATAGATTAAACTTTCATTGGGACGTTATAAGGCAGCATCTTGAAATGTTATCCCAAGTCCAAATAAATTCCTAGGTAGTCCGTAGAAGTGTGTAGAAGTGCCAGGTGCCTATTTTGAACATTCAATATAGTTTTTTGTGTTTTTATTTGATAAGTTGTAGGCTAACCAACTAAATTATTCAATACATAGTTTTTTTCCTTTTGTAATTAACAATATTTTCAAAAATATGCGGCTCAATTAGAAATAGATAATTACAATTTTTTTTCAGAGTGTCTCGAATGAGAATGAGAATGAGAAATATTCTCCCATGTCAAAGCATTATTTTTAGGTCATCTATTCTCTCCCGAATTTTTTGCATCAAGTCCCAACAACCTGTATATATTTTACGTACACTTTTATAACGTTTTCACTATCAACCCGTTTTAATGTTCGGGAACGTGTTCACGATTTTTTTTAATTTGTCGTTTACTGTTTAGTTTAAATTGTACGATGAAGAAAAATGGAATTGAGGAACTAATTTTAAAAAAGAGGAGAGAATGTCAATCGAAAATTGAAAACTATGGCGATGAAGAGCAACTATCGATCCACAGCAGTAATACTTCATTTACAAGGTGAAGGAAGACAAATATACGTATACACAAACCTTTTCTTAATGAAACTCAATCGTCATCCTAGTGGAACACTTACATAGAACATTTATCTAGATAAGGTAATCTTAAAAATCACCCTGGTTATATGAACATATCAAATCAAACTCATGACCACATACTCATCGCTTGTTTGGTGGTCAAAAACTGAACAAACAACAGCCCACAACAATCTGAGCAAATTTTTGACTGATCTATCTAGATATCACAGAAGTAATGTCAACCCACCCCACCATAGCCTTAGAGGCTGTTTTGGGGTGCTGCAAAGTTCGAATCCTTTCCACATTATAATGAAAAAAGAGGCGATTAGCAGCCCTCACAAGCTAATTTTGACAAAAAAGCAAGTGATCTAACAGGTCACCTAAGAATCTTAGAATTGCTAATCTAGAAATCTTTACGAACAAATGGACCAAATGCTTAATATGACGGACAGAGTCTTCCCATTCGAAATAGTAATCAATAATATGCAGAGTCGAAATGTATCTGTCTACTTTAAAAATGGGTCTAAGCTAGCGCAGAGCATTTTTGAACCAAAAATACCCCTAGAAAATCACTCACTATTTTTGAGATGAATTTATTAGTAATAAACAAATGTGCTGAGAGAGTTTGGATTGAAACATTTCTATAAATATACCTATCAGACCACAAGGGTATTGACAGATAATGGAATAACATTGATCAAAGAGGGGCAACGGCTCCATCCTTCAGACCAGAGGCTTACTGTGGCCACATAATATGCCACATCAATAACGTACTCAACGGATGGCCAAAGAACCAGATAGAGTATTACTGGAGAAATACTCCAGGCCTAAAAGAATTTGGGAAATTGATAACCATATCAGCTAAGAAATCTGAGGAACATCTCTTGATGTACAGGAACGACATTAAACTGCTGGACTTATGACAGGTCACTGCCCCGTTAATATCACCTTAAGATGATAGGCATGACAGAAGACGAAAACTGCTGATGCAAAGAACATAAACACCCTAAAAAATAGCCTCCTTTGTGGATAGTCCACGTATCTTACAAGCAGAATAATAAGTTGTAGTGCTTTGTACAAAATATCTTCTACAATGGCTTCACTTGAAACAAAAACCGAGAAAGTTTATTAAACTTTTTCATTAAGCTTTGGGGAAGCTTTGTTGCATTTGTATTAACTCGTAGGGATTTGATCCCAAATCTGCACATTGTGAGTGCTAACATGTCCACTAATGTGGTAAATCGATTAATAGGAAGATGATAGCATGTAATCTAGCCTGTAGGCATTAGAGTCTGACACAATTGTAACAGTAGTTGTACGCGTTTCCTTAAAGCCAACTAAACAATCGACACAAGAATAATTAACTCTCTACTTATGAAATGATTTCTTTCTTGTTCTGTGGTATTCTCAAACGCAACTGACACGCAAAACCCTTTTTGTCACCGGTCGCCATCATTGCCTGTAAAAGAACAAACACACTGTTTGAGTTGCTCTGGTATTTGATACATCTTAATGTATTGAATATTATAAAACTTCTAAATTTTGATATTCACATCTAAACACCCAGAAATCATGATAATGTCGTATGATTTGATCATTGTTTACAAGTCAATTAATTCATTCCAAACCAACTCCTAAATACTTATATAAACTGGATCATTAATTACGCGGAGACAGACAATATATCTTATATCCAATTTGCTCCCAACATAATAGTATTTGGAATGTCGTTCACTTGAAATTATTAAATGAGGACAACGCTATATTGCTGGTATTTTCTGTAAACCTTTTATTGGATTAGTCGCAAGCACCACTCACATACTACTTAGAATGCCGCCGTTCGTTGTACAGACATGCAAATGCGATCCACTTGTACCACTGATTTAATTCCATCAGGTTTGTTGACCCGCTAAGATGTTCTGAGATATCTTACGATTTTACTAGTATAATTAAGGGTTTGTTTTCCAATTTAGAAGAACATTTCCTTTGAAGTTATTTTCTTTGAAGTTCTTTTATATAAATTAGCTTACCGGAGTTGTGAAGGAGAACGGAATAATAGTATATGGCATAATTCTTCAAATTAAAAGTCTAGTATACAGGGATCATTCATTAAAAATAATACATTGATGCGAATATTTCATATAATGTATATCAATCGGTCACTGTTGCTAATTTTCTCAACTTTTACGAATAATCATAGTAAATACATGACGGCATCTTTCATTTTATGAATATATTGACAACCATAGTTCATCCTGGTAGAGCATAGACAAGTTTCAGGTGCTCTGTAATATTTGTCGTCAAAAAGGCACCTCTCATATCATCAACTGTATCATATGAGGGTGGCCTGAGAAGCTTTTGATCCCTCCTTTAAATCTAGAGCGATCTGTTCCTATGAGCTCTGTGTATTGTTCTTGTTTGAAAATATGCCTAGGCGGACTATATATCACTATGAGAATTTTTTTTAATGTTTACTGATGTAGCCTGTATTATATCTCCCAATAATGGGTACTAGATGAACAGAAACTTTTTAAACCCACTCGCTCGAGAAACAAAACGAAATTATAACATTAAAAAAAGGAGTGAAAATTATTTAAAAAAAAAATATTTCATAATCTGAAAAACCAAGATATGATATCAAGAAAGTATTAATAAATGCGAACAAGTTAAAAAGAGATAACCAATAAAAAAGGGATTTTCAGCCGTTAATTTTTGGGTGAGAATGGAAAAAAGTAAAACAAAAACAGTGGAGGGTATAATTTTAAGGATAAAACAAAGCACTCAGTTTCAGATCTACCACACCTGCAAAAGTGATAAGTAATATAGAAATCCTATAGAATGGGAGAGCTCCGGGGTATGACGGTATTTAAAACTTTGAGAATAGGTAATCGAAGTAGAAAAGCTTTCACCATTATAATGAATAAAATTTTTAGAATCTGGCACATACCGGTCCAGTTGTCAATCGCCTTCCCAATTCATAAAAAAGGAAGGTGAAAACACGAGATCTGAAAATAAGGGACCGATAGCTCTTATAAGAGTTTTCGCAAAACTTTGGCAAAATGATTGTCTGTTTGAAAAATGAAAACTGATGTACGATGACTAATTTGGATATTGCATATCTACCGAGAATTCAATTGCTTAACTAGCATCAATACTACTCAGTGCGATGGAAAAAGAAAAATAATCCCTATACATATGAACATTTTTTTGTAAAAGGCGTTGATTTTATAGGCAACGCATACAAAATGACGTTTCTAGAGATATTTGCTTAAAAATAAATAGATATTTTCTTTTCTCCAAGGCGTGTACCTATCTCAACCTTACACCTCCATAAAATCAGGTATTATGTTTTTTTCTATTTTTAATTTCAATTGAATATGAAATTTTATAATAGAATCTTTGAAACGTGAAATAAATCACAATAAAAAGTGGTGTATGCAGTAGATTTTTTAATCGTTCATAACTTAAATTTCGTTCTCGATATTTTAGGATACGAATAAGTCCTTGACCTTGTGTGAATGTGTTTTGCCGTTTTACAACCTCAGTTATTTGTATAATACATTAATAGTAGTTTATTGAAAGCCTATAATAACTTGCACAATAACAGGGCAAGGGATGAAGTTCAATTGATAAATTTGACTCAAGAGCACGTTCAATGAATATTAAATATTAGGGTAAATCGTTTGATGAGAATTTCATACATTTTCATATATAGTAAATCAGGGTGATATGATGAGTAGAGATATGGTTAAATCTATTTATTTTTCGGTTGTACTGATGTGGCTGAAATTATTACTATCGACTGCTGGAGATTGTCTGTTTGGCAAACACCTGCTAGAAATCAGCCTTCTCTTCAAAAGCACAAGTGAACAATAGATTTTGCTTCATGTAGCACAGTTTGCACACTTATATTTCTCTGTGTTCTGTTTGTATACGATATTACCTAAAAATATTTCACTGTCTTCTAGTATTGGGAATTTTTTTCTATTCAATCTACCATTTCATCTTTAGCATATGAGAGCTATGGTAAATTCGGTATAGCACATTTTTTTATCACTAGGGCTCAACAAAACAACAAGAAAATTTTCGGTGGTCTGCTCGTATTGATACAAAAATATGATGAAGCGTATTCTGAACTTGTGAAAATTCGTATTATCACCGACAAAAAGAGAAGTAAGGATATAAAGTATGAACTGGCTAGGAATGCATGCAGCTTCACAAATTTGACAATCGGAGAAAACTGATAACATGTATTCTTAGAAAGAAGCTTCGGTTCGTTAACAAAAGGGGTTTTCAGAAGCTTGATCAAAGGGTTCGAAATAGAACCGGAAAGGAAAGAGAATAGCGGAAAATCAAGCAGGCTGAGAAACTGAATATTCACTTGAAAGACCATGTTAATGATGTGAGCTGTATAGTTGCACTAAAGGAGGGATCTAATGTATTAATTTTCAACTTTCAACAATTGTTCAAAATAATAATGCTAGTGCAGCATATGTAAATAAAGCAAAGAAAGTTAGTCTACCATTCCACCCAAAGTGCATCACCCTTGAAGGATTGGACAAGAATTCCATATTGTTGTTTCTTCAATTTTGTTAATCATTGTAGAAAAATTTACACTTCTGTGGTATGGACTATAAATTTTCAAGACTAGAAGCTCCTAAGTTCATTAAAATGAACAGTTTCTTATATTGTATGTAGCTCAATATTTTTTCTTCATCATATCACTCTAATACACCCTCCCCACTGACAAAACCTTCAACAAACAATTACATGATGAAGTCATGAATAGTATATAGTGAATTCATTTGCTATGCTAATATTTTTTCGCAAATGGAAAACGTGATTCCATTAACAAATTGAACCTTTTTCCGAAAACTCGGTTGGAAGAGAAGTCAGAAAGGTTTCTGTTAAAAAAACGCAAACAAATAAATTGCGGTTCTGGATTGAAGGGTCTCCTGCTCTCCGCAATACGATAACTCTTATCGAATTCCCCAAAATCACAACTCTGAAATAACAAACGGAATCTTGGCGTTGCCAACAGTAATTTTTCGTTCTCATTCTCCATTTATTTGCTTCCCCTATCAAAGTAGGAATAAATATAAGTTTGTGATGCGTTTCTTGATATCTCACATTATAATAAAAATAATACTTGAATGCCAGAAATTTCAATGTAATATTCTTCTTATTGTTACTAGTAAAATAAAATGCCTCCAGTACTCTTCACAACAGTTTACGAAAAAACTTGCTTTTGAATATAAGGATCGTGAATCGATTGCTTAGATAGAAATGTTTCTATGATACAGTGTGGGGAACAATGGATCTGAATCCAAATATAGCATTATGACAGTTGAATTGGAAATTTACACATTTTTTGATGAAAAACATGAGAATCGATTTTTGGAAAGTGATATACTAAAAATTTAACATGAATTACATCATTTGTAGGAAGGAGGAATAACCAAATTCAAAATGGCGTCTTCTAAAAACAATATTTCTTCACCACGAGCCTGACGTAGGCTTTATCCAGGGAATACCAAGTTTCCTTCTTATGAGATTTTCAGCTTACCTTCATTTTACAGCCTTCATTTCTAAGGCATTCGATTAACCTAATTTTCCCCGTTATACCTGTCAGCACGTTTCAGGAAAAACCAGCATACCTACGTTATTCTCATACTTTTACATGGCACTCGCTCCTATTACTCACTCACGCGAAACCAAGCCAGACGTTTTCAATCTAAACGTTGAGAAATCCATCGTCCACCCGGTATTGCAGCGAAAAAAATCTCGAACGAGATCTAATTCGTCTCTAAGTGAACTTTGCTGATCCTAGAGGTTAGATTCGCGCTGGGTATATTTACTAAGGCTGTACCTTCGCCGCTGGACTGCTTTTTGCCAGTTGTCGTTGATTAATGTGATACTTCCTTTCCTTCTATTCCACCAAATTTGTGCAATTAGCGTTAGAAATGAATTAATTTTTAGCTCAAGAGCCTTTAGTAGCAATCCTCGGCATTAGTCGACTTTATGATTTTGTTTGAATATTTGCACGAAACCGTAGAAGAAAAAGTATTATTCTAAATACTACGATGCCAATATTTAGGCTCTTTATGTATCATAAACCTCACTAGAGACTTGAAAGTGAGATCCAAAATAATGCAGTGCAAACTAAAATATAATAATCAACAATTGAAATAAATTTATGATATTACAACTTGACATTGCAAGTATATTCCAAATAAATTTTGATAGTAACGCATCACAGTACAATGAAATATGCAACTGCATAGTTGGAACTAAACTTCAATTACTTCCTTATTATCTAAACCAAAGTGCATGTCTGTCATAACTAGGATCGTCTAAAGGATATAATATGGTACCCCTTTTACGGTAATGTCTGAAGATGTCTAATTGCTATATCATTATTCCACCCATGAAGACGTTTCAAAGGGTTTATTAATATATCTCTCGTTGTAACTGTAATGCAGTGGAAATAGTGAGCACAATTTAATTCTATAGAACCTAGAGACGTTTCGCAGTTGTCGACTTTGTCTTATGTTGAATACAAACGGATCTGCTTTTACATTTATAAAGATGTTACTATATGAAAGTATATTACAATATAAACGGTTTGTTTAAGATCTTTGTATCTTCAATTATATTCGATTGATATATAGGCCGACATATGCACGTAACTAACTGAAAATTATTATTGTTATATTGGAAAGGATTTTGTTTTTCAAGAGAAAGTTTCCTATCTATCAACAAAATATTAAATAATTGGGTTTCTGATAAGAATAATTAGAGTAATCATAGTGCAGAATGTGGAATTTTTTACAATATATTATATTTCCAATCAAGACGGAGTAAAACCAAAAATACTTAACGTTCTATCAATCATAAACAATGTATCGGCATTGAATAGTTTACAGGCTCTATTTAGCATCACTCCTTTCGTATCCTTCCGAACAAGATCAATGATATCTATACCATAACTTATAGGGTAGTCTAGATCTACCACTAGATTTGGAAATATTAAATTAAGAAAGGAAATTTGTTTTTAAATTTACCCAGTTAAGCTGCACTTTATATGTATACGATAATCGAATTTTTCAACGAATTCTCCGTATTTTTAATTCAAGTTTTAGTCTATATCTAATAAGAAGTGAGGAAGAGTGGAAACCTTGTTATAAAAAATTGCCTTATCTTTTTTATTCCAGAAATATCTTAAGAAATGTGTAAACGGCGAGCATTTTCATTGCAACGTCTTTTATCCTGGTTCGTCCAAATAGAAATTGAAAATGTATTATTGATGGGAGAATATGGAGAATATCGTATTGGCCTACCTGTAGTAATTTAAGCTGTCATAATAATTTTATTATTGCCGCTAGATGGCGTTATCTAAGTGTGAGGCCAATATTACTAAAGTCTATTTCAGAAAGGAATAGATTAATAAAATAAAATCTCATTTCAGATACGGCTTAACCATGCGCCGTAAGGGCAATGGTGCTTTACCAAAAATAATCAGACCTTTATAAATATATTTGTTTGGTTTAACGCATTAGTATTTGCTATTAAACCATAAATAGTGTTCACAGTGTTATAAGATTATCAATAAAATGGCGCCATTTACACCAACGAAAAGATGTTCCAATAATTCTCCACTATCAGTGAATGAAAAACTTATTATTTTAAATGTACACGATTGCATAATATACGATTACCCAAAATTTACTGTACAAGAAACTGTCGGCCGATGTTCCCGAATAACTAGAGCTGAAAAGTCCACCGTTTTTAAATTATTGCGGGGGAAAAAGATAGCAGGCCAAGTGGAAACTCCCAAGAAAAGTTCAGGCAGACCAGTAAAAAACCTTGATGAAGACACCATAAGTGTAATTCGAAGAAAATTTAACTCTTCTTATTTTAAAAAAGAAATACCCACCCTACATAAGATTTTAAGGGAGCTTTTGCAAGATGACAGTATTCCGTTGATAACTAAAAAACTTTTTTGGACCACTTTGAGAAATATGGATTTTGCCTGGGAAAAGCATAACCGTAAAGCACTTTTACTGGAAAGCGATGAAATTGTTTGCTGGCGACGAAAATACTTAAGAAGTATAAAGCAACACAGAACAGAGCAGAAGAAAATCTTTTATCTTCATGAGACGTGGATTAATGATGGTTTCATGGAAAGCCTGTCAACGGGTATTAAGGTTCCTTCAGGTAAATGGAAAAGACTAATAATCGTCCATATTAGAAGCGAAGAGGGATTTTTAGAAGAAGGTTTACGAACCTTTCAGTCGTGGCGATTACCACGAGGGCATGGATTCAGATGTTTTTGAAGACTATTTTGGTGAAATGATAAAATATCTTCCGGCTGATTCAGTAGTAGTTATGGATAACGTGTGTTATCGTTCTCGACGCATAGAGAAGACTCCAACTTCATCTTGGAGAAAATAAGAAATTATTGAATGATTAACCACCAAAAGTATTGAATTTTTCGTATAATGTTTAATGAAAAATAAGTGTACCTAATACTATGTACATAATGCCATATTTTTATTTTGTTAAAATAAAATTTTTTCCCTTTTACGAGTATCCTACCTGCACACCTTTGGCATACTATTTTCAGTGTTTGTGAATGGATAACAATAGGCTTAACTGATATATATTGACCCCAACCCGGGTGGTACTACCTGCACTTGATAAACAGAACGAATTTGTTGTCTCTCTGTGGTCCCTTTGCATACCTAATGAGGTTTTATTACTCGATACCTCTCTAAAATAAATTATAACAGTGAGAATAATTCAATAAATAAACCATGTAGAAAATCTAGCAATAAACAACTTCGTAATTAGTGGAGTCCTATGTCCTCAAAATGTAGTTATCAAATATCATTTTTTTGACATGGATGAAAAGTACTGTAGTTCCAATTTTAGCCATTGAAATGCTTCGTATTTCCAGTTGTATTCTTCCTATCATTTGATATATTTGAGCCATTTTTATATGAGACAGTTGATGAAGAAAGATATTTGGACATTTTAAATACGATTTGCCACTGTTTTATAAGATATCCCTTAGCCAATCTTCGTGACATGTTCATTCATCATTCCATATATATACGGCATTTTATGGAACATTTATTTGGCCTCGCTTAGACCAAAAGACTCACGACAAGAGATGATATGATTTAAAGAATACGACGGATAATATGAAGTTTTAGAGAGAGGCAGAAATTGAACATTTTGTTCTAACCACCCATCAACGACTGATTTCATTCAATTAAAAATGATGAACACCTAAGGCGCCACTAATTACCTACTAGTTGGTTATATAAGTTGATGAATGTTAGATTTGTCACACGGTCTATTCAATGATTTAATATCATTGGTAGAATATTAGCTAATCATTAAGATAACTCCATCTAGCGGCAATAATAAAATTATTATGAAGACAGTATGAATTACTGCAAATTAGCCTAATATGATAACTTCACATTTTCAATTTCTGTTCAAGCCCAGCTTAATAGATTTTAAGATACCTCGGGACATAAAAAGATGTCGATATGCTGTTTGTACGATTTTAATAGTTATTCAGTTAACTTATAGAAGAAAACTGAGTTAATTCACTTTTCTCCTTTCACTTTATCAAGCAATGAATTTGACAAATAGTACAATCGTTTCATACTTTTCATGTCATTCTATTTCATGCATAAATGATTTTGACTTTGAATAAGTCTTGATCTTGATCGTCACGTATACTTACTAGGTATAACATTTCCTTGCGTCTTTTAATAGAACTTTTTCTTTGGATTTTTCCATAGGTATAGTATGTTCACAGCACATTCTTAATATCCTTATCCATCTAGTTTTCTATCTATTAACTTAGATTTCATTTATTAACATATTTTTTCTTTAAGTTTTCAATATTACTATATTCTGAATGACAAATACTGGCATAGACTATGAAACTTCGTTACCAACATTCTCCTCGGCTAGTAAATTGTGTAACGTTTTTCGTATTCTTTCACACTCTTTCCATTCGTGGGGTAAAATAATAAACACTGTCTCTTAGGTTCTTAATTTATCAACAGTCTATAAAATACACTTAACTTATGATAATTCACTTATAAATATCACTCAAATAATTTCTGTGATTACTTTCACTCATTCAATCTTTCCTTCAAGAGTATTTATTCAAAATTAAATTCACTGCGTTTACACAAATTTCGCTTACAAACGTTTACAAAGTTCTAGAGCAAAAAGAAATGGAAAAATGAATAAATAGACTCCTAGAAATTATTCAAAAGAAATACTGTAAATAAACCGTCCGCCATTGTTAAAATTTCATCAAAGGCGCTTCCTCCATTTATAAAAAATGTGAAAGACACCGCGCGAATTCCATGAATTTTTAAAATTAGCTGGATAGAACCGGCATATGAAATAATTTAGCGAACTTGTTCATAACAATAGTATGCCCGAGAAATATGGATTTGGCGATTGTGTAGTTCTAGTGGAAACTCTGTGAATTAAATAAATGAGAGTACGTGAATTCCAAATATATCCATCAAATCCTTGTTGTATATTAGCTCGTGTTTCAAGCAGTAACCACCTGCTAGTTACATTGAAATATATGTAAAATAAAGGAATTCAAACAGCACTGCTTAATATTCCACCCAGAATGCTAATATAAAACTTCACGGACTAACAACAAAGTTACCCGGAGCAAAACGATTTTGTTGGGTGAATTAATTTAGTTGAGTTAAACTACTATTTTCAAATGCAAAAGGTACCGGTGAGTAGTAATAACAAAGGTAAAACAAATGTATCTATCCAGGTAACTAATGGAAGTACGGGATTATTATGTAACTGTTCATAAAATTATATCAAAATTTATAATGGAATTATTCATACGAGGATTGCCCTGGCTCTTTAGTTTTTTGACCAACCCAAGTAGCATAACTAGATTCATTAACGAAAAATAACTGTTCACGTAACAATTTTCGGAAGGAGCTCAAAATAGTTAGAAACACCTTCATAGATTATTTAAATAGCTCTCATTAATCTGAATAGGACAATTCACTATAGAAGTGGTCAACTATTTTTTTAACCAAAAATTGAATAATTTTTACTTTATAACAGAGACAATATATGATCGAGATCCCCAAAATAGTTTCAAAGATATTTAGAAAAATTTAAAATCGGAATTTGAACAAGATTATGATTTGGTGGCGGCTGTGCTATAAAGGCTAATTTAAGGGTAACCCCCTTGTTGATGGCTTTTGGGTTTATGTGAACTTATCAAACTTTGGTTTTGTGACAGATTTTGCTGGTCAAGTTTCAGTTCTATAAAAGACTTGTTATTTCTCTTCTTGTTCTTTTTTGGATTTGTAGTTGGTCATGTGAAGAACACAGTAGAAGTTAGTATGTAGAAAATATGTGTTTGATAAATCGTGGATGATGAAATACTTACTACCAATCCCCCTTTATTATCATTGCAGTCCAATCAACATTGCCCACAAGTTTTATATTAGCGCAAATGTTCCAAAAGTACTGTGAATATTCGATTTCTTCCAACAACAGCTTCATGTTTCAATTGTTTTTTTCCATTTGTTGCATCTAAGTAAGGAGAGAGGGATATTTATCACCTTTGAGGCACTGTACAACTCTTATCTGCTTTTGTATGAATCAATGGAAAGTCGCTATTCCTCTGAGCTCTCCGGCAAACCTAGCTGTAAAGTAGTGGTGTTATAAACAGAATGCTCAGTATGAGCCACCAATGGTTCCAGAAATTCCAACTTAGTGTAGTATTACTGTTTCAACTTCTTGGTTTATGTGCAGATGGAATGTTGGTATTTGAAATTTCATTTAAGTTTTTGTTTTTTGTGAATCATTGTAATGGTTTTGAAGTTCCGTGCTATCCTGGGTTTTGAGAATGGCATGGATTGATGATTTTCTCTAATCAAACCTCTCAAATCCCTTGAGCAATTGATGATGCATATTTTCGGAGCCAATTGTTGCTTCTATCATCGACCCCAATCCCAAATACGCGATTTCATCCAGGCTAGTATATGTGTTTCATTGAGGTTTCATCATAAACACGTTAGTACATGTAAATCCTTGGAACTTTGTAACCACAACAAATTATAAAATTAAGATAAGATCATACCTACGTGATTCCATTTTAATCTGTACTTGATATTGCATGAAAATACTCATAAGTCGTTCCAATATTACGTAAATACTAGATTAAAATCAGCAACAATCACTTAACAACTTCATCTCGAAGTTAGTGTAAGCATTAGTGTGGTGTTGTTTGTGTATGGAAAAATACGATAAACTAAATATACTAACGTTGGTGCAATATTGGCTTACAAACATTACAAATGCATTTACATGATCACATATGATTGAAAGTTTTCTAGATTCAGCATGTTATGTTGTTTATATGTATCATATTTTTGTTTGAAAGAGGATCTCGTTGCTGACCAGTTAGTGTATATTATATCTATGGGGATTGACGTATTTTCTAAATAACATTGAAAATACTCGAAAGCGTGAGAATGATATTTTAAAGCCGAAAACAATAGAATCGATAATGGAAATTTTGTTTAACACAAATCATCCCCAAGCCAGTCCAATTTCCTCTACGAAAGGATCTTTTGTGTCGGAATCAAATGTTAGGGTTTTGTAGAAACAGGAATATACTAGATCCTTCTGTTTGCGATTCGTGCGAGGGTTAGCTGATATGGGATTGAGTTATTAAAAATCCGAAAATGTTCTACTGGGAACGAATGTGAAATATTTATTTTACGAAATTTGAATGGAAAATTTTGTAGCATTATCAGCAGGTGAATGTTTACTGTGTAATAGTTTAAACTTCTAAAGCTCACACTTAGCGAAACAGTACTAAGAAACTTAACAATCATATACAAGGTGTCCCACGACGAGTTAAAACTATCTGTATATGGCAGAATACTTAGTAAAGTAGTTATGAAATCATCGTTATCGTTAACTAAAATATTTCGACGATAGAATCGGAAGTCGACTCTAACTTTGTTATTTTAAACGGAACACCCTGTATATTAATACATTTTCAAATCTCCGTAGAATTTTAGTATATTTTGGTCAAAAATTTGTTTTTGAAAGATGCATACTTTTTGAGTTATTAATTTTTTTGTAAAAAATTTTATAAATGATTTTTTTACAAGGTAACCACACCTGCATCTCTAAAAATTTACAGAAAACATTTAATATCTGAATAACGGTAAGGTTTATGGTATAGAAAAATATACATGCAGTTGCCTTATTTTTTACCCCTGAATGCACTAAAATGGAAATAAAGCGGGAGGTTCTATTTAAAAAAAAAATAAATTTGATATTTGAAAACTTTTTATGAAATAGAGCACATATCAGAACAAGAAATTGTTTGGAGGGATCTCACGAGACATGGAAACGAAGATTCCCCATTTTGTCGTCAGGCATTGACGTCTTCTGTCTTCAAATTGGGACATCGGCACAGAAGATGCCCGATCATTGTTTGCTCTTTTTCATGATAGTCAATGAAAATTATTTTAAAAAAACCGACACCATGTCCTTGCCATTCAGATGAAACCGTCTTTGCCTTCTTTGGAAATGGTTCTTCCATGGTTTTAATTATTTTGGCTATGAAATGATGTACCTACGCTATATCCAAGGTTATGAAACGGCGCAAAAATTCGGCTTTTTTCTGTGAAATATTACCAAACATTCAATGGAAACATCTCCACGACGCTGTTTCTGTTCCATTGTGAGCAAACGCGGCACCCGCACTTTTTCAAATGCGAGCTTGCGCACTTCCAGTCGACGATCATCCAGTACAGCTTTGTGGATTTTCTCCAAGATTTCTGGAGTCGTCATCTCATTTGGTCGACCACTGCGTCTTTGCAGGTCGTACGGCCTCGTTTAAAATCTGCTACCCGATATTTTACTGTCAATACTGGAGGAGCAGCCTCACTCAGGGTAGAATCTAGATCAGCTTTCACGTTCACTATTGTGGCTGCTAAAGAAATACTAAACAGTGTGGCGTTCCCAAACTTAAAGCATATGCTGTGTAGATTTTGTTCTTTCAAATACAGTGGTTTTTTCAAGCATATGCCGCCATCTTTTTAATAAAAAGTTTTCAATAGAATTTAACAGATCTAATGAATTCATAACATATTTGTTAATATCCACTGTTTAAAATCGTTTTACCAAATTATCCATTGAAATCGATATCAATTTATGTATCTTTTATTTGTATTGAAATGTTTGTTTATATCTTGTATAATTATGAAAGCAAACCATCTCTCTACTCACTCTGCTCGGTGTACATTTTCTAATTGGGAAGAATTCCCTGTGTAATGAAACCTACATTAAAAACTACATGTTAAATTTACTAATGATGCAGATTAACATCGTCGAAATGTTGTAGTTCCTACACAAAGGCCTCAAAGCAATTTACAAGTGTAGACACAGAGATATTATGGTCCAATGAAAATCCCGTTCGAGCAGAATGTAATACTTTCAACATTACTTGTGTGTAGGCTCTTAACATCTTCACCGCGATACGTTCAACAAACAATGTGCTTCATTATTAATTTGAAAGAATTTGAGGTTTCCCAAAGAGAAGTGACTAAATTCAATTTCTTGGAATACGAGTTTTATACAAGGATGTATTCATGATAAGTATGTGTTGATATTTTTTAATGGGGAACTTTTGAACCTAGATACTGACTATCACTCTCTCATTGTTTAGAAGTTCTTTCATACTAGCTACACCACATCAGCTGGTTTGATTGATTGACAGACTTTTACCCAATTATTTAGTGATACTCATAGATTCTCAATGAAATTCATCTACAGACGGTATTGTAATACAAGTAGTAGCGAATTATCATGTTCTGTTATGAATCTGTAACAATATACCTCTCATAAGCTGAAGCATGAGTTTCAATTTTTGCATAAAATTCAGCTCATTGGCTACATAATATCACTCAGCTCATTAGTTCCTTTTCAAATTTTGGAGGTAATTTCAGTAAATTGTTGATATTATCAGAGTAGCTTCAACATTTTGAAGTACAGTACTAGATTTTGGCACAAATAACACAAAATGACCTGATTATCACCAGATTAGAAAACATCGTAAATAGAAGAGAATACTCATCAGTAAGAGATATTAGATCATACATGAGAAGCATGTGCGCACTCCGATCACGAAAATAAGGCAGAAAATAGAAAGAATAACTGGCACATGACACACATAAGCTGAATTTGTTTTAAGAAACTGCACAATGAGAACACGCCAAAAAAACATGTTGCACATATAGTTAATTTACTATCATTCAAACTGGATGGAACCAAGACCTACAAGAAATAATAATAGTTTGATTGAAGCTGTCTAAACGCAGTACAAATCAAACTCACAGCAAGACCATGATTTATAGAAAACGTACAGAATTGGTGACATAAAACAATACGAAATATTTAAATATATAAGCTAATAATGGAAAGTAAACGTGAGTAGATGAATAATATTAAGAAATAGAAAAAGAAAGCTGAGATAGAAATACTAAGATTTTCAGCAAAAAAGTAAACGAATCTAATAAAACGTACAAAGGTGATGTCAAGTGAATAAACGCTAAAGACGGCAGGCCAACAGAGGACGACTACCAATATTAACAAATATGGATAAACCATTTTAAAGAGATGCTAATTGAACCAAGCACAGAAGTGGGCAGAAGAAAGTGATCAAGCAACTTTATCAGTGGAGATAACAATAGAAGAAGTGAAGGATGTCATAACCAAAATAAGAAATTAGAGAGCACCTGGTAAACATGAAATATGTATAGAACTGATTAAGTAAGAAAGAACCAAACTTCAAGGAACAATGTACCAACTAATAAGGAAAATATGGTTTGAGAAAATAATGCCAAGACAATGATGATCAATCCCAGTGCAGTAACTATAAAAGAATCACCCTATTGAAATTTGTTTATAAGATCATATCAACAGTAATCCAAAAGCGACTAGCTGGTAGCACTGAGAAAATAGTAGAACAATATCAGTGTTGCTTTACACGGAGTAGGTAGACAACAGACTCAGTACATACAATCAAACAAATGATGAAAAAAGCAAGTGAGCACCGAATAGACGTAGAGATGCTATTCATCTATTTTCAACATGGCTTTGACTAAAAAGAAACCATTTATTTACATCACTTAAAGAACAAGGTAAACATGCAAAACTACGAAAATTATTCAAGATGACTATGAGTGAAACAAAGGTCAGCATACCAACACCTAAATTTGAATCTGATGAGTTTGTGATTAACAAACGAGTAAGGCAACGCGACTTGTTATCGGTAAACACTATTCAAGTATTCAAAATCATAATGAGGAAAATTCATTAAGGAAATTCAAGGTTAAGTGTTGAACAAATCAATAAACAAGATAATTATAGAAAGAATATCGATGGGCTTGAAAATAAATGAAAACAAAAAAAAAATAATGAAATTTGAGAAGCAGGGCCAAGGGGAAAAGGTAAAAGATGGCGAGTATGAATTTATGGAAGTGGAAAAGTTGAATTACTTTGGTGATAGGACTACTAAAATTGAGGAGAAAATAATTGATACAAATAGAGCCTTCTATACTAATGGGAAATTATTGGAAAGTTAATTATTCACCAGTAATGATGTACAGCACACTTTTGGATAATCTCGGTATACATCGTGATTCCTCTAGGCGACATGACAAAAGTATCGACATCTAATCCAAAAATTCAAGGAAGCAAAAGAGCCACCACCTGAGGAAGAACATAAATTTTCATCTACAAAGGAATTAATCAATTTTTTTCATCCCTGAAAAAAATTCTCCAATCTCTCTCTCTCTCTCTCCTATAGATACGTTACGTTGTAATTAATCAATATGTACCCATATCAAAATTGTAACATTATTACAACCGATAACTTTTTGCTTTAAGACGCTGACTGCGCAGAGTATTCATTTTTATAGTTATATGAAATAGAATCTAATGTAGAATTCATATTGTATCGTTAGTTACCCACTTCAGTTGAAATGAATTATTTTTTCTTAAATGAAAATATGAGATGTACGTGAAAGGGAAAATTTGAGGTTATGTTTGTCAACGATACTGGATGCAAGTAGCGAGAGGGAGAGATATTTATAGTAGAATCAAAAGTAAAATAAACGTGTCCACACGGCTTTAATCATAGTTTTACTGTCACAAATAGAGAAACCTTAGTAGTTGATTACCCGTTTGATACAGAACTGGTATAGTTAAAATAGAAATTAGTGAAACAAAATTACACGTGGAATTTGCTCGTAAATAGCACATATTGTTGTAACTTTCAAAGTAGATTTCCAATTAATAGAATCTGTTACACTTTGACATGGAAACTGTCATTAGTAACTCTATATATTCGAGTTTGTTAACGCTCTCGCCATAATTGAAAAGTCAATTGTTACATTCGATTTAATAGTTTTACATTGAAATAAACAAAACTCTAGAGTTTCATCGTTCGTTCAAGAGTCACGTATATATAATTTCCATCCACATTTTCTTTCTGTAGGAAAATTTTAAGAAATTAAAATATAACGAAAAGTATGTATGTTCATTTTATTCATAAGATGATTTTCGTTTACTACAATTTAGCCGTAATATCCATATCATAATTTATCTAAAGAATACATCTAAACAACTCTTCTTATTGCTATGGAAGTGTTCGGACGGATACTCTTTAACAATTATTATTAATTGCTTATTTAGATCATCAACAACGTAGTTTTTACTATAAATCTTATCGTCTTGGTCATGTAAATATGGCTATTATTCTTCATAGTTTCTTCCCTCTTTTTACGTTTTTTCTTAATGTGCTATATCCGATTTAATGTACCATTTAGATAGGACATTTCATTTGGTTGAGGATAGTCAATCTATTTGAAAATAGCTACTTATATTTAAAGCCATTCATGTTTTCTTGAAATAAAATTAATCTTGATATTGATTATGCCTAATCCTTAGATCAAAAATTGCACAGTTCTTATGTTCTATTTTTTTTCATGTACTACGTCTAATGCTTTGTTGGACGCTAATATGATTGACGCATCGTGTGGTGGTAGTGCGCATAAAACTCGACAAATTATTTTCTTACAACGCTGGCATTGGAAAGTTGGCTATAGAAAATTAGTTTTTTGTGCTACAACTACACACACTTCTTGTCCTCTCGCGCGTGAATACCACGTGTTTTGTATGAAAAACCAAAGTTGCCTGTATCAACCAGTTTATTTAAAAATAGTTTATATCTGTTATATTACATTTTTGCCACGTTTTCGATTCTTTAGGTGAGTTTAGGTATGCTTTCAGCCTTCGTCCAATGTTATTCAATGTTGGAAGGTGAAAATTGGCGCCAACGTTGAATGTATCGTGAAGTTGCAGCATTACATTTAGCATTCCTTCCAATGTTCAGCTGTACGTTGGAACGCGAGTATTGGCGCAAACGTAGGAAGCATTGTGATGCTGTCTACATAGGGAAGACCTCTCAATATTTAGAAAATAAATTAAAAAGTCATTATCAAAAAAAGGTAAATTCAATTATAAAGATTTAAAAATTCTTCTAACGGAATCTAATACACGAAAAAGAGAATTTTTAGAAATGGTTCACATTCATAAAAAGCTATAAATGATAAAAAATACCGAAATGATTCAAGTAAAATTTATTCTTTGTGCTTTGTGTAGAAGTTCTGTCATTGTTTTGAATTTTGAAATTAACATTTTGTACTTATTGTAAACTTGCTGCAAACATTCTTTTGTTTCATATACACATCAATATTAAACTATACTGGGTATTGTCTTTATTAAACAAACTTTTATGACCAAAATTTATAATAATTAGATACCTAGAATCGCCACTCTCATCAGACATCACTACCAAAATTGATAGTGAGTAAGGGAAAATTCTCTCTATTGAATGCCACTTCCCTTTCCTACCAGCCCTTTATTATTTTTTCAGGGGGGTGTACTGTTCTCAACCAAAGTTCCACTTTTGACATAGTGCGTTTCCTGCAAGTTCCATCAGTGGATACTTAATCTCTATAATAATTTTTGATAATGCCTCAAATATTTTTTATGGGTTGAAAAGACAATGGTAAGCGCAAACTCGAAGTACTTTAGGTCCAAATTTTTCTGTCAGTTTCATTTACTTCTGATGGTTTATTTCTAATTATTAGAGTATTCTTCAAATAATTCTAAATTTTCTGAATCAACTTATTTGACATTACTGCAATATTCATTTCATACAAATCAAAAAAGTCGAGTTTCCTGTAATTCAATTGTGCACGAGCTGCTTTGAGTATTAAGATAATATCTTAACTATTAAATGAATTATTTCTTATCTAATTTTTGATAATGAATTAACATTATTTTTATTCCAGATTTATATTTGTAATACATCTAACAACTATGTTTTTATATGAGTAGTTTCGAAGGAATACCATGCTCCTCCAGTTCTGTATATCAGTGTTTGTGGAGGCCGGTATTATTTATGATGTATATTGTAGGTTTCTTAAAATTTATTGGAAGTTTATATATAAACCTCAGCAAAAAGTTTCCGATTAATCTGGCTATACTAATACCCATATCAAATTTTTAAAATAGCAGTTCTGCTCCAGCACTGAATCCAGAAGACGAATATGCATGCAGGACTATATATCTAGAATTGGAAAATCCGGTTTTTATGTGAATCGAATTGAAAGATAACAGGATAGAAATTCTAAAAATCTACTTGTCTGTAAATCTGATACTTCATTCATTATTCAATAATTTCGTCATTTTAATAGTTTGTTTGTGATATGTGAAGAACAAAACAAAATTAAAACAATGTTAAAAATTGAAAAACCTCAAAATCAAATGCAAAATTTGAATATGCCTACGTACTTCTATTGTCATAACTTCACTTTCCACTGTTTCGCCCACAAATATCCATATTTCATCCAGAAAAAGAAATTGATATAATCCTTCCCTTATCAATAAGTAAATGAAAACAAGTATTTTAATAATAGATTGTTGAATCTACCTGTCTTTTGAGTCTTATTCGTATTTTCGCCTAGTTTCTACCATGTTATCTTTTTGACTGAATCACTGAATATGTCATCGTCTTCTTAACGTAAAAAATGGTTCATGTTGTTTAAACTTTTTTCTGGTCAACATTACTAGTGATTTCTTGTGGTTATTACTATGATCCAAGATTATTCCAATTATAAAAAAGCTCAATGACGCATTGCATTGACAAACCTAAAAAAATCCATTAAAACCGACAAGCGCTATTCGCAAAGGAACATGACCTACGAGAGACGAGATCACTTCTCAACGGTCTAAAATGTACCAGCATTTGTAAAAAATGTACGACGGAACTCTGCAAAAATTTGCCGGTGATAGTCCTAGACTGTGAAAACGAAAACGCAGATAGTGACGATGAGGGGGATGATGAAGTCGATGAATAAATAAATATATCGTTCTATCTATTTCTTAATGGTGATTCCTCGAAAATTCATTTCTTCGTACCCTTCCTCAATATTCAAAAACACTTATCCGTTAGGTCCGGTCTCTACATTTGATTTATACAAGTTCATCTGAATTTATTAATGAAAATGATTCACATAACTGAACTTTCAAAACTCAATAACGACATTTCTCGAGTTTCCATTCGTATTCATATCTAAAAGCAGTGATTCCACATATTTTTTTACATATCCCCCTCAAACACGTTTCTGGGATAACATGAGGGTTATAAGGCCCAGGGAGGGGAGAATCAGTGCTAATAAGTTTTACTTACTATTTTTAACAATTATGATTATATTCATTACGCAAGAGCGATATTTCATCGATTTGGGGTGGGAGGATGTGTTACAGCAAGGGGATTTTTCACGTTCACTTTCATTCATATTTATAGCCCAAAACTGATAAATTGCTAGTTTTTTAAAGAATACCCTCCAAAAATACGTTTTTTCCATTTTAGAGGGGTAGCATCCCCCTAAGAGGGTGATAAAATTGTTGGTAATGATTAAGCATACTGTAGCGACCAAAAAGCGAAAAAGACATCGTAGGAGAAATTTAAGTTGAACTTTTGGGAGAAAAATTGCTATATTCAATGGTCCATATGATCAGAACAGTATATCTGGCATTCTTTTTTCTTACAATGACTAAATATGGAAATGTCTTTACAGCCCAAGGGAAGACACTGCATCTAAGTCATAATTCGTGGTGCGCCCTATATCAAGTAACAGATTTTGAGGTCGATGCACCTACCAAAATGTGTAGAAAGTGTGCTTGAATGCAATGCGAAGAATTTGGCTATAATCAAAATGGAGAACAAACAGTTTTGTTGATTGGCTAGTTAGCAGGAATATGTTGGGCTGACCTTCCAATAGGCCAAATTGGTAATCGAATAAGATAGTGTAGTGTCCAGTATTGACTTCACTGGAACTCCGTAGGAGGGGTAATTTCACGTAATCACATAGTCATAGAAACTATTTCTTTCCATGAGAACATTGGTCAAATTTATGTTCATGTGCGGCTTTTGATGCTCAAATATCGAAATTTCGACAAAAGACTTATGAGCCCATATAGTCGACAACTGATTGTGATGAATATCGTGCTACTATGAGCACATACTCTGACCACAACTGCACACAAGCATTTAACTGCTCCACAAAGATCTGGATACCATCAGTCTCCTCCACAAAATATAATTATGGTTGTCATCGTTACCAATAATACAAATGAATGTTTTTTAAGATCCAGTACCAATAACCACGGTTGTCGAAATACGTTTAACTGAAATAAAAATGGAATATATCAATTGTTGTATAGTAAATAACGAGGTTTTTCATACGCATATGACACAATAAAGTATATCTCCATACTGTGTACTGTTATCTTAATTACATTTGATAAAGCGCTATATACACTCACCTGCAACAAGAAATTATATCGTCCGCTCCCAAGAGTCGTGTCGAGTATCTCTATTCTGATATTTAATGGCAAATTTAAGCACTTATCACATCGAATAAGATGGAAGGCTTTGGGTCAATATAATTGATTAACGACAAACAACAAAGTAATTCACGCAGAAATGTCGTCAATTATGCGAAAATTGTTATTAGAGTCTTGTATGAGTTCCTGACCTCAACCTGAAAATGTCACATTAATTAATTATTAAGTTTCTGCCATTTTGGACACTTAGTTTCTGTTTGATAATCTTATGAGTGAGTTATTTTGAAAATTTTTGTGACAATGGATAATAATTAGTTGACGGCTGTCATTTGATATTTGTTTTTTAAACGCATACGCAAATGAAAGAGGAACTAGACATCGTGTATGGAGCGACCAGCGATATCATTGGGAAGTTCACCAAATGGTACAGGAAGATCGATGGAATGAGGCAAGAAAGATAAAAAAGACATACCATAACAAAGCAGTTGTTATAAACTGATTGGAGAATTATGCTTGTGTAAGCTATCCGCGTGTGGAGTGTCGCGTTTCCTTAATTCGAGCCAAAAGCGTTATCAACGCTTTTTAAGTAAAATGAGTTGAATTTTTTGTTGTAGAAAATGTAGACTACTACATTCCTGAAATGAATAAAACAGTCGAAACGGTGAACTGCAGAGGGAGAACCTGATCCAAAAAGGCAGAGACGACTAGTCCAGTTTGTAACAACATTTCTGATCGGGGCCATTTTATCGTCAAGTTTCCGTTCTAATCGTGTTTCAAAATTATGGAAACGCACAAATCTTGTAGTAAATTCTGAGCTTTAACTGCTGAGATTCTTTCTGGGAAAATATATTTAAAAAGAGACTTGAAATTTAACAGAAAAATCGTTTGGGGGCTTTCTGAGAAAACATCAAAAAGGAAAACATGAGAGATATCATACTATAAGCAATATTGCTAAGAAATATATAAGGGCTCATTCCAAAGCAATACTAATAATCGGAAACCATTATTTTAGAAGGCACAAAAACAATAATTTGAAATTAAAAAAACTGGTAAGTAAATGAGCTGTTACACATTGTTGCTTCATTAGTGATATGGGTACTACTTTGAACAAGAGAAAGATGTCAGAAGTAAAAATAATTATTATTGCCAAAGATAGACAAATGATTCCAAAGTACGAAACGGCAGACACGGACACCGAGTGGTCAGAAGGTAATTTACACTCACAAAATCAGAAACTGATCATTCCTGATACAATGCGAGCTTATTGCTAAAATACAGATTATAGCTCATATTCCAAGATTTTATGCTCACTTTTTCAACAATTTGTAAAGTAGGACACGACTTTAAAAAGTATATTTAGTTTGTGAAAGCTTGGTTTATACATACAAAATAAAAACTAAATTATAATCAACATCAAACTCAACTTTCTTATTATTATTATTATAAATTACTGGTAAACCAATAGAAATTCCCTGCAGGGATACTTTTTGTCATAAAGATGTGGAAAACCCCTGACACTGTTTATCAGTGTCCCATCGTCAAGGACATTGCTGACTTTCAGAAATTGCTTTTTCCAATTTTTTCTGATCTCAGTTATAAAAATAAAACACGGCGGAATTCAGGGCAATATCGCGAACAATATTTTCATATCATGACGTGTTATGTGCTCTCAACCTCACAAAATTAACACTTAGACGACCACATCGGGCGTATTCTCCTGTTCACTCACTCACCCAACGGACCACGGGGGTGTATATGCCCGCCATTGATATCAAGAAATAAGCGCTTGTTCCAGGAGTCGTTACGCATTCAAAACATTAAATTACCTTTGAAGAATGACAGTTATGAAACTAGCAATAATTAAGTAGGGGAACAAATATTTGAAAAAAGGGATTTTTACTATCCTTATGAACAATGACGGCGTATACGCCATGTAATTATTTTTAAAGCTTAAGAAAATGTATGATATTTTTTTTAAGAACATATAACAACTTTTGGGAGAGAATATCAATTTGGTCCAAGGAGAAAGTTTCAAAAGAATGGCCTGGTCGTTAAAGTGTTGAGGAATTAAACTAAGCAGTTAAAAGTTTTCAGTTTATACCAAGATATTAATGACCACATCTCAAACTTTTTCCAAATCACAGTAGCAAACTTTTAATACATGACCCTTTATAATTTTCCTACCCTAATATTCATGTTGTCGATTTGATACCTAAAACTCGTTTGACATTCCATGTGTGGAATTATCATACATATTTTCCTATACTTATATTAATATTAAGGAATAGGACACAAAAAATACTAAATTATCATCACTTCATGTATTTAAAAAAAAAAGAAAACATGAATGACAACCTTAAACCATAAATACGCAATGTGTTGGACGTGTGAGTAAAATAACATGTCACAGAGCTTAACGTTGAGCTCCAAAAGAAAATTCGATGTATCTGAAACAAGCTTAGGGCGATTTATTTTTTAATAGTACATTGAGAAAACCTATCTCATCCTGAGAAAGCAAACATGTCACCAAAGTAAATATAGTTCTTCAAATATACAATTTCTAATTTTCTCGTCTTTACTAGTGATTTTTTTTTGATGAATCTTCGACGAATCGAAAAGTTTTCACAAATGTGTGATTGTAAGGGTTGACAATGATGATTGACATTTTTTCGTCCTGCTTTAGCGAAGTTTCATATTTGATCAAAATAACTGCATTTCGTTAATATTACAAATAGTGGCAAAACATCAACTTAGTTTGCATGGTGGCCAGATAACAATGCGGAGTGCTATGTCTGAAATGATATCAGTCACAGAGATACACTATGAAATATACTATCAGTTTTCCAAGATGGTGATCAGACCATAAAAAAAGCTAATCCATAAAACTGAAGTGTCGGTAAAGTGACCACAGCGTAAATTTCACTACTTTCCAGCTTAGTACACGTCTCTCTGTACTTATATATAGCGATGTCCTCCATATATATTACAGCATTCAGGATACACCATGTTCTACAGCCAGAAATGGAATAAATTTAGAACGAGCACGGAAACGGAGGTAAAACGGCAGCCATAACATAACGACAGTCATAAAACAGAATATGATCTCGACCGGGATTAGAGACAAGCTGGCAAACATGATTAACAGAAGAATGTCAGAAAAATGAAGGAAAAGGCAAATAAAGTCATACAATGATGAACCTTATAGACACACACTTATGAGATTGGTTTATTAGGGAGTCCGCGAAGATGGGCTGTACCGATCACATTTTGTTCTTGAATTTTCAAAGTGGTGCTGTTTTTTTAACATTTTTCTATTTTATGAACAGTGAATAAATTTCAAGAGTACGTTGTGATTCATCAGATTGCTTTAGGAAAGAATGTTTTTGAAAAAGTGTACTTAGAAATTAAGTTAGAGGTTAAAGATACACCTTGATTTTGGTCGTTCTGTCCATGTCGCAGACATCCAAACAATTCTGATTTGTTCCAGACTACATGCAAAACATAATGGATTGAATTTTTTGAATTTGGAGCAATTTTTTGAAAATTTCATTTTATACCAATACTTTTGCAAAAGGATATTAATAATAGGGAATCGGTGTTTTCTGCCGTGAATAACTGGAGAAACTGTTCTGTAAAATAACTAAATGATCCGTTCACATACATTTCTTTTCTGCACGAATAGTAAATGTTTTATTCGCACGAAAGCACAACAATATTCGCCTGTTGGTCACTAGTTAATAAAAGATCTCCTCTAACATATTCTTGGTCTCTAAACGTAGTAAAGTTTCCGTCTGTTGTAGTACTGATTATTCCTAAAGGAGCATATTTCACGAATATACGCTGCATACAGAGAGAGAAGCTTTATTGTCATGAGAAAATCTCACAATTTTATGGACGAAGCGACACAATTTTAAATTAGATAATATAAAATAACAACTCGACTTAGTAATAATAATACAATATTAATATCTTACTACTTACGAAATATTGAATTATGCCAGTACGAAGATGTTAAGACACATATTTAATGGCGAAGCAAGTGGGGGAAATTACTCAAAACTTCATCATTAGCTAGTACCAGTTGTTTTCTACAGGATAATGTGAGATTCAAAACACCCCGGATACTATAATAGTCTAGTTCGTTATTTAGAATTTCATGATCAACACACTCGAGGGCATTAGAAAAATCACAAAAAACCGTAAAAAATTTATCAATTAGGGAGGTATATATTTCATTAGGAACAGAAAACTAGCATCATTAGCACATTTATTAGGTAGGAAACCAAATTGTGAAATTTCCAGATTTGATGTTTAAAAAGAAAAGTTAATAGACGGTTTTTCCTTCGTATTTCGATTATCTTCAGTAAGATCGGTTATAATGTATTTGTTCACTATGTTTTTTAAAACAGAACCTATCATACTAGAAAGCTATACTATTACTACTCAATAATGATAAGTACTGATAAGTACGCTGCGTTACCCGTTGAACATTCTGCTCATTTGAAAGAACGCTATAAAAATCGTGAACTGATATTGAAAAAAGTTCATTACTTAGATCAGAAAAACACCATATGTGACGATGTGAAAGATTCATGTGAATATTACCAAAGCATATATGCTTTTTGCAACCAAACTGTTCTCGAATAATATTTGCACAACACTTTATATCGCATGTATTATCATTAAGTGGTGAGGGGTGATTTAATGTTCGAACAAATAAACAGCTGTAGCTCCTAAAATACTGGAGGGATTTTAACAAACTTGATCTTGTTGTATACAGTATTTATTGCTTTATTTAAATAATTTTATTTGCGATATATCTAGATCTTGGTGTTGCCATTAGAATGCGTTATTAGATATACTTAATAATAGAAAGTGAATAATTCTCTAAGAAATTGAATTCAATAATATAATTTTTTTCTATGGAGAAGTAGAGAAATGATAAATAACCTTGTGAAAACTATACTTTCTGATTTGTAGCTTGAAATTTTGGAAAAGGTGAATTTAATTTTCAGATCTCATTTGAAAATTGCAATTTTCAAATCTCAGGATATTATCATAAAATATTAGAAAATGTCTAGGGACATAATAAGTGGAAAGGACCAATTTCGAAATAACATTAATTGCCTTTTGAAATAGTCTAATGCGTGGCCATTAATTTGCTACCCTTCAATTCCACTCTAAAATTAGAAGTTAGAGAAGGAATTAATGTTATCACCTAATTATAGGATGGCGTAAACCCAGGTAACTTTGCTATTCAAGATATTGTAACTTGTATTTTGTTTCATTTTCTCTTTGTCATTAAGACTGTTGTGCCTTATTATAGCAATAAAAAATTTGGAATTTAATGGTGAACGTAAAAAAGAAGTTACCTAAATTCACGGAAGACGATATTAAGCAGTGGTGCAACTTGTTAGTCATTGTGCTATATGTCCCGTTATTATCTTTAACATAATCATATTGAAGTCGTTGAAAAATTAAACTGTCAAATTATAAATAACAGTGTTAGAAACGAAAGCCTACAGAAGATAAAACCAATTTCAACTAGAACGATATATTCTGTTTTTAGGAATGACAATGAGCAAATGAATACAATGTTTACAGCTGATCCATTGATCCCACTCCTTTTAAGAAGTCTAGTATGTGGGATGGCTTCAATTGCCAGAGATCTTCGACTTTAATTTTAAGCGCTCTCAAGTGTAGTGCTCAGGAGTTCATTAGCGTTCCACACTTCGAGAGAATGTGGTTTAGAGGTTTCGTCCTCTGTGCAACAAAATTTGCACGCCGTATTATCTGCTAAGTCTAGCGTCTTCACTAAGGACTCCTGTTAGTATCCGTAGATTGTTCTCATTTAGGTTGATACATTCTGCAGATCTACACTAGTTATAGTTTCCCAGAAGAGTTCTTCCCCGTCTCAGCCCTTGTACATTGTCCTAATATCTACCTTACTTTCCAGTACTTTTCCAATGCTTTGTTTTAGCTAGCTTATTAGCTATTTCATTTCCTTTCGCTCCATACAATTTAATGGCATTTCTGTTCATTTCTTGTATGGTGTTTTGCCTTGCTGGTGTTCTCGAATCGGTACGAGGTCTCTGGTCAGAAACTCTGAAATTTAAAGATGATTTATGTGGTTTCTTATCAAGAAATATGATCTCGGTATACAAACAATACTTGTGTCATATATTACTTTGGTGTGTTTACAGGTTAGTCCCTTGACATGTTTCCTGTAGACCTAGGGTTCTTCAATTAGAATTACGCTAAGGTTTTCTTCAATGAACGCCCAGACGATGACTGCAGATGCCTCTTTTGCGTGGAGAGCATTCACTTGGGCTATTTTGACTATGGGTGATCTTGGTGATCTTTCGTGTTTTTACTAGGTAACTTCAAGATTTCTTCATCGTATTAACTTTTCCAATATTTCAATTCAACAATTCTCAATCTTGATTTATCACTGTGATAATTGTGATCATTATGAAGAAATATTCCAGTTGCCATTGCCATTCTAGGTTCAATTTAAACATCAGGATCTCGATGTTATTCACGATCTCAAAATAACATTTCAAGTATTTCTTTATTCATAATTTTTTTTTCCTATATCATATAAGAATGATTTGGAGACCATCTAGCTTGAAATTATTTTCCTTTCAATTTTCTCTATAATTGCTTCAAATATATACTAAATAAAAATTGAGTCTCTTCTCACTTGTCACCTTCATCATTTTCATCTTTGTCATCAAATCATTTGCTTTTGAGTATATCCTTCCAATTTACATGTTGCACTCTATCAAATGTCTTCTTGAAGTTCACGAAGCGAATAGAAACATTTTTCCTCTGTTTACGATAACTTCTCAATAGATCATTCTACTCAAAAGAAGCTCTTTAGTACCTAGTTAATTTTTTAAATCTTACTGGGCCCCCGCATCTTCTTTTTACTACTTTTGCTAGAATTGAGCATGATCACTCACGAATAGTGGACGTATTTATAGGATTTCGGTTAGGATGTAACTCATTGAAGATTAAATAATATATTTTTTGAGATCTATGCACATCACGATATTCTAATATAATTAGACTATACATCTGTATTTTTTCAGTTGAACGATGCAACGTAACTCATATAAGCACCAAAAATAGTATTTGCTTTCGTAGCCATATCTAAATTATTTCATTTTTCTGATTTGCAACCTCATAATATTGCAAAAACCACCTCAATATCGGATTTATCACAAAAACCTTACGAATAACTCGTGCTAACCGTTTTCATGATAATTGAGGGGAACGATATTTGAAATTCCCTTTGTAATAGATTTTTAAGTAGACTGTTACAATAAACAATTGGAAACTAATGCATATTTCAGTAATAAACAGTGATAATATTAAATTTAATGATGAAATATTTACTTGAAGTTGTTCCGTAATAATCCAAATTCTACACTGTAATATTCTGGTAAATATGAATCAGTTTTTAGAGTTTCCCTTTTCCTTTACACACCACCTTTGTATGAAAATGGTTCAGAAATTGTTTCAGACTGATGACTGGGAAGTCGTAATGGATTTTTTATACCTTTTTCGAACGAAATGGAACAATGATTGATGGCGTAACATAAAAACGAGTTTATCTTACATTGAGGGTGCTTTTTCAACATCTTGAGGTTTGATTTGTTAGGTCAACGATGAATTTAAGAATTTTTCCACATATTCTGATTTTTTACGACGTTTATTCTTCTTTAGTTCTTGTTCAATGGCTATGGATTCTGCATCTGATTTTTTGAAAGCACTATCAGAAAAAGTTATCAGAATATAGTGTTACATAAATTTAAATAGTATCTTGTGAATTAGCTTGATTTATATCATTCATAGTCATGTCCACATAATAGCCTATATAATTTATGATTTATATAATAATAATGATATATATTTTTTAGAAATATAGAAACACATATCATATAAGCTTAAGAATTCATTTTGAGAGAATTTCGCTGTATTTTATGTCATCATGACTGTCATGATGTTTTTCTTCCAATGAAGGAACATGTGATAGTAACAAGACGCTAAATCAGGATTGTGAGGGGGATGATCGAGTTTTTCCAGTCTAAATCCTCTGATCAGATCTAAGGTTACATTAGTCGTATCTGGGCTGGAATAATTGTGATACCTATACTCAATTTCGCACGAGTTCCGTGTTCCAGTACAGTGGAGTTTCATAATAGGTGAGTGAGAATAGTGTGTCCTTATCAGACCAAAAACTCCCACCCTTTCTGTGCTAAGACATAATTTTTCGAATTGACAATATTTGCATAAAGTTGACTTTCCTGAGCCATGTTTATTCACCGACAGGTCCACATTGCTGTAGTTATTTTTGTATGCTACAACTCACTTTCGAAACATTCCATTACTAATCATATTTTCATGGTAGTTAACTCCAATGAAAAAAATGGCATATAGACCGACTTTACTCTGCCATAAAGACGATTCAGGTATACAGTCGCCTGCCTCAGACGAATTAATGTAGATTCCAGATTTTTTTCGTGAACAACTTAAGTACCATTCAAAAATATCTGTTAAAAATTTTGTAATCAAAATATTACAATCAGCAGGTATTTTGATTAGAAGTATGTAATAGGTAATAATATTCAGTCAATTTGAAGACTGATTTGGTATTTATAGTGAAACTGGAAATAATAAATTGATCATAATCACTACTCATATATAAGCGATTATACGTCTAGCGATGTAACTTGATTAATGTGTGTTATGACGATGATAAGTTCCTCAAAAAGTCAAGAAACGCTCTTTAAATCGCTCTGGAGTTTAGAAACAAGCACAGCAATTGGATTTTTTATGCATTCTTTATAAATCGTAACGAATACCACTCGAGCAATCGAGAATAATTATTATTCTTCAATCGCAGCTCGTCGAAAACCATTTGAGCTACGCTCTCTCAGATTATGTCTGCTTGTGAAGTAATCGATTTTTCCCAAATGTCCTTTGATATAAATTACAATTTCAGTTATATCAAGAAATTTGTTGCTTTTGAGAACGTAACAACAGATACGAACAGCTTGAGAATGTAATGATTTTGAGTTGCAGTCATCGAATTGAATCAAACGTATCAGAGTATTATTTTGAGTAAGTACCAGAGAAATATTGTTCCTTTTAAAGATATAATGTTTAAATAGGCTAGGCAGATCGTAATAGTGAGTCAGTCATTTACTAAAATCGCTAAACTAAAATTTTGGAATGACGTTCAACAAAATAATTATATCATTTATATAAACTAAACATTGCTCATTCTCGATACCACGTAGTAAGTTGTCCATGACACGTTGAAATGTCGCTGGTGCTCCTATAAGGCCAAATGACATTCTTAGGAACTTCCATTTTTTCAATGTCGTTTTCATCCATTTCGATTTGGTGTAACCCACTTGCCAGATCGATGGTGCTAAAATACTGATATCTACCGAGTTTGTCTTGCAAATGGGTGATTCGCATACGGATAGGTACCAACCTAGTTCATTAGGGTTACCGTCGTACTCTAGTATGCAGTTTGACTCAAAATCTGCCATATTATGACATTATGTTTGACTTCAATATTTCTGTTTTCCGATGGACATATATTGACAAAGTGAATTCAAAATTACGAATTATCGCATCTCCCTATCCAAACTATGAGGGTGAACAGTACCTATTCTTGGATGAACACTCCTTGCAAAGGCTGAGCAATGTTGTGTCTGACCTTTTAACACTAGACGTTGTGAAAAGTTGTAGTGGTCCTTTATAGTTGCAATTCTCGAATTTTTGGAAACTAATCCACTGTGAACATCTCCAATCGTTGAAACGAAATTATTATGTTCGATACGCGACCGTTAGAAAATCCTATCTGACTGCGCCAGAAATGGTTTCAAGTCTCAAAACTCGTTTTCAAACATTATTTCAATTAATTATTACAGTGAAAATAGATCTAACATCCACAAAGCTTGATTTGAAAGTGAACAAATTCAGAGATTAAGAAATGATATGATTAACAGATCTTAAGAAATGAGGTTGCTGAATCTGCGGTTTTCATAAGGAGTAGTGGATAATTCACTCGAAATATTCACAAAGGATTTTAGAAGTATTTTGAAAAAGACTGACAATGAGTTCCAGTGGAATGAACCAGATTTGTAGTGTAAGCATCTACAATGCCAATGTCATTTGCAGACCATCATAGACAAACTGTTCAAAAAATATAAGTGAAAATTCCCGCACTGATTCAATATGAGCACCATTAAATTTGTCAAAGGAAATTAAATATTTCATGTCAAATGTAAAAAGGAGTCTGGTGAAAATCATTCTTTGAGCCTGAAAGTAAAAAACTGTTGCACAGCATTTTCAATAGTTTCTATGAATTAAAATTTTTCCTGATCTAAATAGTAATCTTACTGAGCAAGATCTACGTAACTTTCGCAGTATGAGATTTAACATTATCTTCTGGTGACTATTCTTCATCTATCCAGTCTTTTCCATGCTCGGATTGTTTAGATGAATCCTTTTTTTGTCGCTAGTAACAATGCGTCTAATGAAGTGATCATATTTCGGTACTGCAAGGAACTGTTCACACATGTTACCTAGTTATTTCAATTAACTATGTATGGTATCTTTGGAAAGTCTGAAGCAGTCCAATAATTGGCGAAGTAAGTTTTTTTCCTTTTGCTTTCCTTGTAACCTCAATATCCAACGATCAAGCATCAAATCTCCACTATTAAAACGACTTAACTAAACCTACGCCTTTCGCCCATTACCTGTGTCTTTCTATTCAATTCTATATACGTTTCTTCAAACTGCTTCAAACTTAATACTCGTATAATGTGAAAATAATATGAAAACCAAGCTAACTTATGAGACACTCCCATATAATTGACAATTAAAATACTGAAATGTACTTTGAAACTTGTTTTTATGTCCTGTGATTCACTTTTTTCCTTTCCATTTCAATGATAAACGCACAGTAGTTCTAAAAAATTAGTGAAATTATACTTTTGCTCGTATCTAATGATAGAATGATGAGAAACAAAAGAGAAACAACGAAAGAGATCGACTAGTGCATTGTTTCATTCTAAAAACATCCTGCCTTCAAATAGAAACGGAGAGAATTGAACATCTATTGTTACGATAGTCGATGTTTAATGGTTACACGGAAAAGGTTGGTCAGAACACAACATCTAATCACGAAAAAATAATGGTAAAATATATTTGGACCAAGTATAAAAACAAGATTAACTGTTTACAATGCTAATTAATATGCCAGGTAACGAATTGCTTTGTAATCTTTTCCTAATATAGACACAATTTATAGATAAGTTTGATAAATAGAAGCACTAAGATGACTATTTTAGTTGTACCTAGTCCTCTTAATAAGAATGGATCTTGGCAATATATTAGAAATCGTTTAATTCTTCAATTAAAATTTCTTTATTACTAAATAATATTTAGTAATATTAGTAATAAAATATAATTATTATATAATTCAATTATATTTGAATATAATTTCTGAGGTTTCTAATTTAACCTGACGGAATATGTATAATAATTTCTTCACTTCTCTGTCATTCGAATGATTCAATTCTTCTTCTTTAAGAAATTTTTCAGCAAATATCTGAATTTTACGTAGATTTGATAGCTAGCGATGTCCTGTAATTTACTATATGAGTTTTTAATTTATTCAGTACTTATACTAAAATATATATCATGATAATGAACTTTATATTATTTAGACTGGAAGTACCTGGTTAGCTATCAGCCTAGATTTAGTATTTTTGATCATAACTATACTAATATTGATAATATTGATTTTTGTGGAATCAATTTATCGTTTGATCTATTTCTGTCTACTTTTACTTTCTCATATTATGCTTTAATTTCATTTTGAGTCTCCATATATAAATCAACTACATATGTTTTTGGTATTTCATCTTTCCGCACAAAATTTGTTGTATTTAGTTATTCGTTTCCCTTTATTAATTGTTTTTACAAATATTGTTAAAATACGAGTAAGGTTCGATTCATAATTTTTTTATATTCATTATGATCTTGATAAAATTTTTTACTGGAATTGATTCGATGTAGATTTAAATTTTCATATAGTCCATATAGCTGTGAAACAGGGCTAGAGTTTGTAACTGAATGAATTGATTGATTGTATAGTAGCTGTAGTAACAAGGTCAGTGATATTTTTTTTTGATTTTACTCTAAAAATTCTTAGTTTTTCGTTCTTGGTTAAATATGCTCTTTCTTTTCTTATTTCTTAAGCCTTTTGATGTTTTTATGTTCCTTAATCTTCTTGATTTTAGATCTCCTCTGGTTCAAAATTAGTTTTTTTCAAATAATTTTTAGATTTGTAGTTTTATTGGAATTTACAATATATATAAGCTATAAATTTCACTTAAATTATTTAGATCTTTCTTAGCTTTCTCCTTGTTATGAATGGGAACCATTTCTAAGAATTCTCTTTTTCGTGTATTAGATTACCTTTCAAGAGTTTTTGAATCTTTACAATGAAATTTATGTTTTTTTTGATATTTCATGGTTCGTTAATGCAATTTTATTTTTTCTTATCATATTAATGACCTGTTACTCTATTTTGTAAATAATGAGATATCTGCCCTATGTAGACAGCATCATAATTAGTACAAACTTTATTATTTAAGTTTGAATATTTGAAAAGTTTTTATCGATAGATTCTAAATAAGCAGTGAATAAGTTAGGATTGACTTCAAAATAGAAGAATATTTGATCAGAGTTTATTTTTGAAGTATCATTTTCATAATTAATTTGTCGAAACCTTCACTACCTATTAATGCATCGAATGTATAATGCCAAGGTAAGATAAACGTATAGAACATATATTTAATGAAAAATTTCTTTAAAATAGGGTACTTACAATCAAAATTACCTTCGTTAGTTGTTTAAATGGATTCAAGAAAAAAATTGGATTTATAAATTGAAGCTGGAAATAATCTATAGGGTGGTTCTGAACTTATAATTGAATTGCTTGCACCGAGCTGAATCAATATTCTTAAATCTAAATGTAAGAGGTGATTAAATGGAAGTTTTAGGGCTAAATTAATATCATTTTCATCAATTCCTGCGCTCTTGATTAAAAAAATGGGAGTTTTCTCGAATCTGTTCATTTTGCAAATTAGTATCAAATGAGTTATTAGGGGTTTCATAGATATCTTCAATATTAAATAATGAACTTTTGCATTCGGAGGTCCTGTTTTTACGAAAGAATCTCGCTAGAGTCTGTGAGTATTTATGGTAGATATACTCATGTTGCTTGGTTTATAATAACTTGTGAAAGGTTGAGTGGAACGATTAAAATTTTGATTACCAGAGGGTTGCGTTTGTCTATAATTTGAATGGTTATTTAGGTTTTGGTAATTATTTTGATCCCGAGGTCTTTGATTATTGTTATATCTATTGAATTGTCTGTTATTAAAATTTTGAGATATTTTTGGTCTAGGGGACCAATTATTGAATAAAGGCCTGAACGAAGTATCGTGTTTTGGAGGAAGAAGATTTCTTTAAGATTTTTGAGATCCAAGACAGCTAGAAAATTCAATTTGAGATCTTTCATTAACTAGTCTTTTACTTTCGTAAACAGCTTGTTTAAGAGATGAAATTGATATATGAAGAACGTGGTTACGTTAAGAATTCAGAAGACTTGTTTTAAATACCATTAGGGCTTAACCCGGCACTACACGCTTAATGGTCAAAAACACCACATTTTTCCTTTTTTCACTAAAAATTCGTTAAATAGGAAATTGGGCGCACAAAGCTTCACCTATTTCCTCTCCATGGTATTTAAAGTTATTCTCCAAGGTCATTTTTCACCTCTCTCGAAGCGTTTAGTGTGTAATCGTATCTATTGCTTTTGTGATCACGATTGTGGTCGAAAGCACCGTGCGCGTGCATTAGTAAAGCAAGGAAAATTAAAATATTTTTTGTTTGCAAGTTTAATTTTTATTATATGTAAATAGCCTGTTCGTTATTCTATAGGCGTCGCATATCCAATTTTTTCACACGTGCTAACAATTCAGAAGTGGAAATATTCTGACATATCTACAATAAGGTATTCTTGTTTCCGAAAATGAGTTATGAACGAGAACAAACACGTCTGCTGGCGCTGTACAATGAACTTGAAGATGAGGATGAAGATGTTTATGGATATGATGATGGTGAAGTCGTTGAAGTTGAAGTAAATGAGTACGATTCATTATCAGAGCAGTCGGACGAGGAAGAAATCGTGCAATGCGATGAAGAACGAGATGATATTGCGATAAATGAGAGACATATATTTGTCGGAAAAAACAAACAAACTGTATGGAACAAATTTCCTGTAGGATCGTTTAATAGAAGGAAAAAATTAAGTCAAACTGTAAATCAGGCTTCAGGGATAATTGGACCAGCAAAATTAGCAACGTCTGCATTAGAAGCTTGGAAATGTTTATTTCCAGATGAGGTAATTCAAGAGATCTTTCAATGCACAAACCAGTATATTCTTTGGTTTATTCTGTATAGCGGGTGTGCTAAAATCATCACATTTAGATCTCAGAGATTTGTACAATCAAGATGGTACTGGTGTGGAAATACTTCGTATCACTATGGGTATAAATTGGCGGCGATTTTTACTAAGAGCTCTGCGTTCTGATGATATTGAAGATTGAGAAATAAGAAAACAAAGTGATAAGTTTGCTCACGCGCGGAATCTTTTTGATGGATTTGTTCAACGAAGTCTGTCAAACTATTCTCCAAGTGACTGTGTGACTCTTTCGTGATATTTTTACTTTCGTTCAATATACCATATCAGTTTTCGACGAAGAATATGACGACATAACGACATGTAGATGATATTATTTACACTGTTACTATGAATCTAACAATTAGCTCTAGATAACTAAGTGGAGAACTTGCTGTCACTCAATCAAATATGAGCAGAGTGTCAGAAAAAAATCATCTGAACCTAAATCATATGGTTCATCGACAACATCCCGGATGGTTTCATTTCGAGAATCTAGTTGAAATTATTATTTTTTTTTTTCAATTCTTGTTTATACGTCTCAACTACATAATATTAATTATTGTTTGAAGATTGAATCTCACTATTGTTATTAGTTACTTTTTTTGTTGTTTGCTATTAATTGTTATTGCGATTCAATAAAGTTAATCATTTTAGTTGAAATACTCGAAATTCATAACATTTGCTTGGATTAATACCTTATTATTTGATACGTCATTATGGTTGGTTTATGTTTGATAAGGTTTGATCGTTCAATAAAAACTAATTAAAAACACGACAACTTTGTTGCATATCTTGTTTTCATTGGTTACTTTTGTATTTTGAAAATCACTTATTCTACATATTTTACATATAGTATATATTTAGAAGAATTCACAAGTTCATATTAGGTACTATGGAATACAGTTTCAGCTCTGAAACGCATTTCGTATTCTCCCACTGCCTAGTAGTTGACCTATTGTTAAAATAATCTCTTCAATCCGCGTCCTCGAATAGAAGTCTCAGAGCGTCAAGGCTCTCCATGTATGCATCCTCAATAAAATGTCAAGCATATCTGGAGCAAAAAGCGAGATACTCATCGTTCTAAAACAACATGGACTTACAAATTGATCGAGAAACAGGATTAATCCCTCAAAACATTTGTTTTGATAACGGTTTTTTTTTAGTGAAGTTTACAAAATAAAAAATCCAATTATTGACCTTGTGATATACCACTTATAACACCATCTAGTATGGATTATTTTATATCAAACAATAAATAACCGAACCATTATCTCTAAATGAAGCTTCACTCGACCACAAAATATATGTCAGCGATTGATTGTCAACTGATGGCATATTTAGCAGCCTATTAAATAATACAACCGTTTATCATAATCATTATTATTTGAGCTTCGATGCACTACCATAAAACTAACACAAAATATCGTCACAGAGAGCCTTGAGATGAATAGATAGGTTACAATATAACCACACCAACAAATATTATTGTATAGTTATATTTTGTTAGAGAAGTAAATTGTCAACTCTAAGCTTTCCATTAAATGGATTTTCATGTGTTCTGTCAAAATTCGGACACCAGTCGGTGGTGAAACCTTTGTAGTTAAGTTACTGACAATCAATAGACTCACGTGTACCTTTGAAAAAAGTCAAATGGGAAAACCGGTGGCAACTCTTCCATAGGACAACATATTGAGATTAGAAAACTTTCCGTTATTTACTATAATAAATTTACTTTATAACGAAAACAGTCATATGCCACATAAGACCCCACAGACAGGGTATATTAAACCACCTAACGGGGTTATTAGAGCCATTAGGTTATTATACAAACTTCATTGCTTTACAACATATGAAACATAGGGACAAAAGCATAACAACATATTTGACATTCCTTATAGAAACTAAAACAAACATAAATAAATCATGTATCGAAAAAAATAAGCTTAAGTAGTTTAGTTTTTGTCAAAACAGAATGCTTTCCTTGAGTTGCGATTATTTTTGGTCTGGTTTTCTGATAGGTTGTCCATGAGTCTCTTGAGAAAAGTGATGAGCCATTCTTTTGCAGCTAATTTATTTTTATGCCAGCTGTCGGTATGCTGCGGGTATTTCCTGATTTTATTTGAAGACGCATTCATAAGCAAGCTTACGTATGTCTATTGGACATAAACATAAATGAACCATAAAATATAGAAGAAACTTTCACGGTTTTCTAATATTTTTTCTTCGATTGGAAAGACTTGTGTACTCCTTAAACACATCAGATTCAGGGCTAGTCTTTAACTTATTAACATAACTCGAAAACGTAGTCTTATCTGTTTTGTTATCTTTAACAGCTTTGTGGATGCTTAAACCTTCAAGGACTTCATCTATTGCATTAATATTAGTACGTTTATATTCAAATTCGCATTCTAAAATAGAAACGACATTAATGTAGAAACATTCCAACGTAGCGTGACTAAATGTTAGGGACTATTTGAATATGGCTCATTTGACACCAAATGTTTTGTCTCAAATAATCCCCTCCCAAAATTTATTTAATATGTTGAATAACTAAGATTTCATTGGAAATAATCTATTCATGAAACTTAGAACAATAACAGTAATCATGTTTAAGTAAAAATACATTTACTTGATGACCGTATGGATGATATTCGTATTTTTTAAACAAAATTTCTGTTGTTTTCTGTTTTTCTCTCACCATCAAACTTCCAACATAACATGCTAACACTCAAAATTAATGTCAGCCAGCGATTAATGCAACATTAGTGCGGATCCCTTAACCCACTGCTTCGCTTTATACCACCCGCTCGTAGGTATCACACATAATGCGCGAGATACTTTAGGTGGAAAACTGGACTAAGCGGTTCAATAGACCTTGCTCTTCCCTACTCCAGGTACTAATCATGTCACCTAAAACTTCACAAAAAGCTGCAGCTATTTGTAGTGATAACGGTATAGGTCCAAGAGCAGAATGGCTCGTTTTACCTCAATGGTATTAATAATATTATTTTTAATAACAAATACTTAGTCAGTGATCACTGCTCCATGTCCTGCAATCGAGGTTCCGCTCAAATATGAAAATGAAAGATAATCCTCTTGATCCAAATGACATCCAAAATGTGAAAACAGAATAGTATGCCAAAAATTCATTTGAAATGGGTTAAATCAAAATGATTTTGAAAACTTTAAATAACTAACAACTATTTCTTGGATCCGAATCGAAAGAGATGGGTTACCTCGTGTTGATTCAATGCAATTACGAGATCGCTCAATACAATTAAAAATTGTGGAAAAACAAAACTTGAAGCCAATTAAGAAACTACACTTTGTTAGCTTCGGAGGCGCGAAATATTATTACCAAATAAAAATTGAATGATTTGAAGGAAATGCTACCATACATACCCATCGAATATAACGTACTACATGAATATTCAGTCAATCAACGCAAAGACTGAGAATTGTTGTGATATATTTTATTAAGCTCATCTTCTTCATTACTTGAGGCACTTGAGTGCATGGAATAGTAGATGTGTGTTTTATTGATTTAAGAATGAATGAATATTTTCTTCGTCTCATTTCAATTTACCTCGACAGCATTGTCATTGGTACATGTACAAAAAATATTGAAATTATTTGAAGGTTTATTACAATACATGAATAATATAATTTATATTTTCTGATGGTATGCGGTGGAATATTGTCTGCGGTTGCTAACGATGTGCTTGACGGCCAAAAAACCTGACAATTTTGGCAGACGAATCTGACGACTTAAGCCATAACCATATGTTTTGTATTATTAATGAGGAGTCTTGTTATTACCACAACCTCTCTCCTCGTCAAAAAATTCAGGAGATGGTGAGAAGTAGATGGATGGATGTTGGGTAGAGCTGTTGTACTGTTGTTCAATATATTGCGCCAAATTTTTTGGATGAGGTTTTCGAAGTAAGTCGTGAAATCAATATCAGTTGATATGATCAGTTCTGGAGGGTTGTCTGAAGCTTCTTTGACGTAGTGATCTACAGAGTTATTATCAGTGATTTCAGTGTGCGCTAGAAACCAGATGAGAGATACTTGTATGAGCAATGAAACTTTGGTAGGTGTCAGTTTGAATGATGCTATATAGTGTAAACACTATGCGTCGACAGAAAGTAGTTCATGATTTGTAGCGACACAGCCGATACCAGAGTAAGCCAATTGGATTGTATGCTTCGTTCCATTTTTGTCTCTGAATAAAATAATTGGTACATGAGTGGATGCGAATTTTATAGGAACAGGCTGGTGTCTATATTGGAGAATTGGAGGACTATATCACTCTATTCCTACAAATCTTTGTAAGTTCTTCAGGTTAATCTTTCACTTTAAAATTATAAAAAAAACCCTTGTATCATAGGAAACTACGATTATGGAATTCATAATAAATTTACTTGAATGAGCTATCAAAATTTATGGCTAGGTATATTTTTTGCTTATAATCGTTCGTTTTCACGTACGTCGCTCCAGGTTGTCACATCCCTCGACTTCACTGGAAACTTAATGTCATACTCACAACCACATTTCCCGATAAAGGTTATTACGAGAACGTGCTGATGTGATTGCTCTCTATTCACGTACGCCGGAGGTGGTTTATAAGACTGAGAAACTTTTGGACCTAAACGCAGCCTAATTCTAAATTTCTCTTTGGTATTAACGATGAAAGTTTCTAGAATATGAAAAAGCTACTATATTTGTTAACGTGGAAAAATTGGATTAATAAATGTCAGGATACTATAAAATAATTTTCATAAAATTTTACGTTATTTGCTTTTCCAAGACCGCGAAGCAAAATTGCAGTTTCAATAAATATAGAAATATATTTGATATTCAATAATTGATTGATTTTATAACAATTTATGCGATACATATGGAAAAGGTCTTTACATACAACTACCATATATTTATAGGATGAAAATCATTCAAGTAAACTAATATCAATCCAAATTAGCTAATTTGAACACTAAACGTCAAGGTTCGTATTCAATTTTTTTTTATTATTAAACTTCAAAACGGCTCATCTGATTTCAGTGATGTTTGGGTTGGTAAATTGATATTATTAGATTTTCGGTTTTCCTCTTATAAATTGGAAGAATGAACATTTTTAAATATTTGAATATAATTATATAAATTTTATACATATAATCATGGAATGAATAGCGATTGAGAAAGTTGCCGTATAAAAACAACAATAATAAATTTTTTAATTGTTTAACAATTTTCAAGAAATTGGGAACTGAATATTTTTTGAATCTACTCCTTTAATGATAGGCATTGTTTATGGCTTAAAAGTGTTGAATAATTATTATGCTCAACAGTGTCAAACATTCCACCAATACGTACCAATCAAAGACTGCAGTCCAATATATTTGAGGGAACTAAGATATCCAGATTTACGAGGGCTGCTAAATAAGTTTTGAGATAGACAAATAAAAACAAATATTCATAATTGGATATGGCTTTATTTTTTACAAAATATTCTCCATTAAGATCAATACACTTTAGAATGCGTTTCAACCTAGTGTCGAAGCATACCGATTGAGGTACCTCCAAAACATATGATTTGAACGCATCTGCCACATCTTCAGGTGTAGAAAAAAAATTTACTTTGAATTTATTTTTGATCTGATTATTTTTCTTCTGCTATTGGTTTCTCTGATGTTTTCCAACACTTCTGGCAAACAAATGCTAATGTTCCATTTGGCCGTTCAACGTTGCTCTAATGGCGACATGTCCTGATATTCCGAGAAAACATTTGCTTTAAAATGCTTCTTACGCCAGCATTTGTTGAATTTGTCTCGTTTTGAAAGACCCATACAGTCGACTGTTCTTTAGTTTGGGGTTCATATGCATAGATCCATGATTCGTCGCCTATCACGATCTTAAAGACGTCTTTTGAAGTACTGCATTGCTTTGTGAGTTTTCTCATGCAATTGTCAAATTATGCGGTATACAATGCGAACAAATCTCTTTGACAGTCCAATGTTCATGCCATAATGAATGTATGAGAATTGGAACCCAATATCAAGGTATATCACATGGCGATATTGCAGTATCAGTTTACGCAAAGAATCGTTGTTTTCTGACTCAACAGCCGATTTTGAACGACCTCAATTTAATTCGAAAGACAAGCGAAACACGATGGCTTCATCACCAAAACTTTAGGCTTATTGAACAGCACACTGCTTGAGCAATGAAATCAGAAGAATGTGTGACGTTCCGGATATAGTGAGATGGGCCAGAACTAGAAGAAGAGCATGGAGAGATCATGTCAATAGAATGGACTGGCGAAAATCGCAAAGGAAAAGAGACCCAATACAAGTAGACCGCCTGGAAGACCACCAAAGCGCTGGTATGAGAGCTGGTCCTTGGAGTCACAACTTAGGCTGCCTCTTTGAAAACACAAGACATAGTCTTAAAATAAGAAGAAAAAGAAGGAGAAGAAGTCATTGCTGTTCAATGCATGTCGAAAGTCATAGAAAATCATTGAACGAAAATGAACGCTATTTAACTCTATTTTCATACAAAATGATAATCAATAATATTCGTCTAAAGTTGAGAATCCTATTTATTACGAATTTTGTGGAATAATAATATGTTTCATGTGTTTCTAAAATACATCTGAACGTTTCTATCTAAAAATAAGTTCAAGGTGTGTAACACTAGTTGGAATCAACTGGGAAATGTATATAACCCTCATTTCATAGTTTTTCAACACCGTCGTACTAAGGGTTGCAGCAGTTGCCTTCAAAATTATTACTTCGATAAATTCCGTGTCGAACCAATTTACGTTAGTGCCGATTTAGACTCGAAGCAACACTTGGACGCTTATCCGAGTTGCTTTAACACAATATATGGATCGTATATATTAGAACAACATCAAGGCTGTCAAATATACCGTGAGCTGGTTCAATATGTACATAATGTAGGCAGACTACAATTAATCTTATACTTACATATTTCAACACTATCGATAACTTATAGGCCAATCATTTCGAATTAGCTCGAATTACACTATTGACAGTAAACTAACAACGGGAGTTATTTTTGTTAAATATTAAGACCAATATTGATAGTATATATCCATATCTATAGCTCAAAAATGCATTTTCAGCGTTCAAATAACTGCTAAATTGTTCAAGTTTTCAATAATTTTGAAAAGGGTTATCTAAAAAGTTTCCAAGCTACCAAAGAAACCAGATAATTATTTTTCTACAGTATAGTCACCTTCCAGCTTAGTCTCAGTCTAGCAATACTCTAACTCTTTTAACCCTCATTAATAGTAGTTGTAATCTTTCTTCACAAAATAGGCGAGAGGGAACATAAAAACCCGCCAAGGGCCAGATATGATAAATACTGCTTCGCCTATTATACGATAGTCAACGAACATAATCGTCGTCACTGTACTGTGTGAATTATCTAATGTCATCTTGACTACTTCATTATATTTTTGGGTATTTCAGGTGGAATCAAAACACCGTACATTTTATTCCTATCAATTGTATCATAACCTTGCTTAAAATCTATAAGCTCAACATGAAGGCCTAGATTCAGCTCATAGCTTTCATCCATAATCATCTTTAGGGTGAATATCTGATTCGTTGATAGTCATCTTTCCTTCGAACCTCCTTGATACTTTCGAACTGTTTTGTCTTAGTTCTAGTCCAATTTGTTTCCCACCATCCAAAGGTGTATACGCACATCCCGAAGTAATATCCCACTATAATTTTCACACCTATTTTCATCTCCCTTCTTGAATATTAGATATGTCATCACATTGTTCTCAGGCATTTCATCGTCATTTTTGAAGCCTATCACAATGAAATATTTACGTAACGACATTTAAATGACCAAGGAGATCTCCCTACACAAGGCATTTGAAAGACTATCTGACGAAATTGGCTAATAACGAAGATGCAGGAAAGAGAATTAATTGCAATCGAAGGATAGACTTGGTTGAAAATTTCTGTTCCTCTCAATTTACTGAACTGTTAAAAAATACCAAATATACTGATAATGAAAAAACGAGAAGGTGAGATTTGTGATCTTAGTTCTATTGTTGGATATAACTGGCCTATCAGGAGAGTTTCAATATTGAACTTGGGGACTCAGTATACATTTCTATTGATATCAAATGCAATAATCCTTGGAGTGAATTGATACTCAAATGTTAGTTATTGTCCTATTTAGCGAATACGATTATAGCCTGTTCCTTTGAAATTATATAGCGTCATCGTAATACAGGATGGATACTTAATGTTTATGTCATTATATAGCTAAAATTGAGTTGCAATAGTAATTTTAAATTTTATAGACGTAGTCACGCGCACATTTCCTACGCTAAAATTTTTGGCACACATGACGCACGCTATCCGTCGGTTGTCGGTTTTTCAACAAACATTAAAGGATTTACAAAGTACGTACTGAAGGAAATTTACTATTTGTATTGGTTTTTTTGGTTTTTCTTGCTCTACGTTGTTTTTATTCTCGCGTTTTCAGTACAACCGTTGTTGTGTGTGTGCGGTATGAATCACCTGTGGAAACCAATTACTAAATATTTCCCTGGATGACCTGGTCATTTTCGAAATTCCTTACGCATGTCTCCTGCAGACCTCGAGGCGTTTTCCGTCACACATTTTTGCGCCACATCGTTATGTCGTACACAATAAAAAAATCTGATGTGGACCCTCCTTTAGACGGGACGCCATGGCCGTGCAACCAGTTACGCAGCCTAAAAAACCAGGTTGCGCGTTCCTGGCTCTTTTACACGCTTCCTAACAGATTAGTCTAGAATCCAGTGCAGCCACGTTTATGCAAAAATTCCAGTTTATATTTGAACCATCCTCGTATATACAGAAAAAATAAATTACAATTGAGAATTTGGTATTTTTCTCCTAAATTATTGGAATTTTTTATACATTTTTTCCAATAGTCATAAATCAATTCTAAATTTAACATGAATAGGAAAATCAAAATAACAATCTGTAATCAACTAAGCCTGAAAATTATCAATGTAATAATCAATGAAATAATTGGATAATTATTTATGTACCATACTTTTGGTAAAGAGGCTGGAGATAAGTGACAAAAAGAGATTCTAATGTCGCATTACATATTATATTTCTTCAGATTTAGTATTCTTGGAAAATATTTGGATTTGAGACGGCAGAATATGTTATATGTGTCACGTTTAGATACACAGCTGATTATTTGATTAAAATCGGCATGTAGATCTTATTTCTTTTCATCTATTTATAGTAATGGTAATAGAACTTTTTGAATTATTCGTAAGTTTGTAAGCTGATTGACGTATAAATAATCGACTCCTGTCGAACATGAAGGGAATGACAGTTCAGTTACTTCAGTTCCTAGGCATTAAAAAGTCTGTTTCTATCGACCAAACGGCATTAATGTTTCACTTTACTGCGAATTTTGAAAAAAAGTTTTGATGATTTGCTTGTAATATCTCACTTTTCATGGACTGAATATACTTGAATATGATTTCAGGAACTCCTAATATGAAAACTGTTTTCTTACTTGAAATTGCTTCATATAATTTGAGTTAATATAGTAACTCAGCCCATCTGTAAAGTTTACTAAAAGAATACAGGAATTGCTGTTACTCCAAATCAACTCATTAACGTTTTTTTGGAAATTATACCTTATTTATTGTCAGTTTCCAACATTTCATAAAATTACAAATATAACAGCCTTGACTGCAATAGTCTATAGCTAATTTTTCCAAGACAGGATGTGCTGTTACTCCAAAATAGCTTATCAACAATCCTTAAAAGTATACCCTATATATTGTTATTTGAAACTACATAAAATTGTTTATGTTGAGTAGTGGGACTTCTGTCATAGCTGAACGATTTTTATGGTAATTACGTACTTGTAATATTAACTGATGAGATTTTATGGTGATCGTAAAAAACTCAGATTTAATGATCGTATCTAATAATGAAAACTCCTTGGGTATCACACAAAGTTTTGTACAAAATCCTTATAAATCCAAACAAAAAACTGTACTAAAACATGATGTAAGTTTGCAAAATACGAGTTGGACGCCCTTATTTTGCAAGTAAGATGGTCTTTTCCAATGCTGCCATATTTCTAAGAAATACTACAGTTAATTACCACAGCTGTGTTAGAATTTAATAGAATACTGTTGAATAAATGCTGAGGATACTTGGAATCTCTAAAATTCCGTTGAAATAATATTTTTTCAATAACTGTAGATCAACAGTCTTCATAGCTTATGTAGAAGAAAAAAATACGATAGTAGTTAAGTTCCAATGAATTATAACCATTGGAATACATAGTTAAAATACATCTATTATTAATAAAAAGGAACAAGTGGGGCTGCCAAAGAATTGGGTGATTATCGAGCCGCTGGTCTAACTCTTCTAGAAGGATCTCACACTACCCAGGAATCATTACCTAGGTATATGAAAACGACATTTCTAGCAAGGATACCTCCTCACAGGAAACATGTAACGACCTCGGGTTAGAAAGAAAGAAATATTAGATAAAGACTGTAGTGATAGAGAGACTAGTCTTAGTCTAGGTCTAGGTCTAGGCAAAAAATGCAAGATCAAGACCAAGACCAGCTAAAGGCTTGTAAAACCAAGACCAAGAGCTAGTGTGCACGACCAAGACCGGCCTGCAAGACTCTTGTGGTCTAGCTTTTTTTCATTGAATCAATAACTTTCCAAATTAATTCTAACAAAATATGTATTTACACCTCAAAATATCATGAAAGTGATTTAAGTTTTGAATAAGTATAGCTAATTCCAATGAAAATGTTTATTTCATATTTCTATTTTCCAAGTTCATGTATTATATTAGACATGGTTGTATGAATTTTTGTACAAGAATATGAAAAAAAAAACAAACTTTTTAACAGAACTTTCTGAATAACAGTTAACTAGTAGAATTTCAACTTTATTGATTTCAAAACGGTTACATCTATTATTTGTAATAATAAAACAGAAACTTATTTCATCTTAGATTCCAGCGAGATAGACCATGAAAGGAAATGGTTTTAATTTCATTTCAAAACTGATTTTCATTTTAAGAAAAATCAGTTACCTACCATTTCAAAAATAGACATTCTACATCTGGTTCATCCGAGCAGATATTATTTTCTCGTTGTTAGTTTTTGTGCATTTATGTGGAGGTTTTGTACAACTATACTCCTCAATTATAACATGCAAGAACTGGAAGACTCTATGCAATAGCAAGACCAAATATGAGACTGATGCTCATCAATAAAAGACTGTAATAGGTCGAAAAGTCAACTCATCGCCTTTGTTCAAAATGATCTAGGAAATAGTTTGTTTTAGTGCGTGTTTATTTGAAATCGTAGTCTAATGGTAGAAAATGTGCTATAGTCTCTCGCACCGAGAGTTGACGACTTTGTTACTTGTGTTTACTATTGTAACATGTTGTATAACAAGTAATCACTACTGTCAATTTGTTTACAGATGCCTACTTTTTGATATCACTAGAATGAGTACAGAAAAATTTTCTGTTTCTGTTGAGCAGCCTTATTTTAGAGGATCACCGCCTTCTGTATACTTCTAAACGATTATAATCTGAATAATTTCTTGAAATGATTCCAACCCAACTTTTTTCCCTGAAACTTGACAAAAATTCAATTATCAACAAGTTACGTACTTCATAAACACACTACATATCAACAAAACCAAAAGCAACTAAGCCAAAATAGAACGCTCTTTAGAAAGAAAAAAAGATGGAAGTAGATCATAAATAACAGTTGTAAGTGTAATAGATACTTTAACAGCATACGACGGAAGTAAAATATTGGAAAATTTATTAGGTACACATATAGCTATTTAGAAGAAACCATTCTTCTTGCTCTTGTACACAGATTCATCTTATTTGAAGCTTTGACCCCTAACTGGATCATCAGCGTGGCATTATATATTTTCCTGGAAACTTTCTTCTCAATTCGAAAATTTCAGGGATTATAGCCATTATTTTAAAAATGATTCACAATCTTTCAGGGTGTTACAGTATGCTGTGCCATATCAAAGTTACATTTTTTCAAGTGGATCACCCTATTTATTACATATTTGGAAATGTAAAAGAAATTTACGAATGAAGATCTCTTGCGGCCAAAGCATTTGAATAGTAGTGAATAGTCACGAAAACTATCTATTTCAATAATATTCATTGAATCTTATACAGGTTGAATCAAAATAAAAATACATTATTTTCTCGGGCTTTTTAATAATCACTTTTTTAGCAAATTGATTGGAAAGAAGACACTGGTTATGTTATTGACTTGTATTTGTTGGAACTGAACCGAATACTAATAATATGACAGTGACAGAATGAATTATTGTATGTACACTAGGATTGTAAATATCGTTGCATTATCCGAAACAGTAATATTAATGTACAAAGAAAACGTCTTCCAGTAATTTGATAGTAGAACTAGAGCTCGTGGCATTGTTCAGTTTTCTCACATCAGTACAAATTAGAAAATAGTCACTCTCATGATCCAAATGTATCCCAGAGATGGAGGACAACTTTGGGAGGATTATTTCTTCGCATACTACAGTCAACACATCTTTCACCTAGGTAATCAATATAACGGTCAATTGCTTTCCAATAAACATAACCCTGAGCAAGCTATTTCATTTTGCTGATTCCTACATGAATAACAAGCAGCTCACGCAGGATTGCTGCGCGCTTGTTTTGTGGGTCTTTGACGCGGTCATTCCTGAAAATAGTGAACGGAGAATTTTCAGCATTGTTCTGTAGTTTCCTCATCAAGCTTAGTAGATCAGCATCTCATTCAGATGCTTTCGTTATGGTAGTAGCTGTAATATTACCACTGGAGATTTTGACGAAATAACTTCCATGTATATCACAGTTAATAGTTTTTCGCAAATGAGTTCTGGAAGCTTCCGTCTTGTGAGAATTTTCAACAATGATTCAAGACGTGCATGAAGAAGAGGAGGATGTGGCAAAATCCATTTACGAAGAGTTTCATTTCTTTTAACTGAATGAATATTGGTTGAATCAACATTTACATTATTAATAACTACGTCCAATTGATTGCAAAAACTTCAACGTAATCCATCATTATATTCCAGAAGTTACTGATCCGAAAATGTACTGTGTAATATACAGTCATATTATTAAATAACGTGCAATGTATGTATCTCAATTATTCGTGACGGATCTTAATGATCATATGAAATTTCCCTTTGGACTTTAATGCATGTATTTTATGAAATTTAAGTCTCGACTCCATCTCGTTAGACGTATATAAAAATATATTCCAAAAGATTCACAGCACGTGCTGGTGCATAACATTTTCTAAGCGAAAACTTCGTAATAAAATGCAAATTTTCACATGGATTTTAATTTTATACTGTTTAGATGACTGTCGGGACCGAATCGCTGAAAAGTTTCGAATTTTGTTTTTTACTGTACAGTTATGAGAACTGGAATTATTATGACTGTCTCGGAGGCTGTTCAGGACAAACATATTGAATATTTAATGCATAATAAAATAATAATTTTTATGATTGCAGATGATTGATGATTCTCTAGAAAGAGAAAGGAGCAGTTCTCATCAATAATTTAACCAAACACTGATGAGCTTTTGATGACCTTAATGGAACAATCACGATCATAAATTCCCTTCTCTTGTTCATATTCTTATTGCTTATTTACTCCAAAAATATGCGTATGCCCCATAAAGTTTATGTTTTTGTGAATTGGATATCAAGATTTGATGCATGTATTGAACGAGCGTGATTATTTTTGTGGAAGTAACATATTGAGGAGGAATACCACTCGTGGTTTTGATGGAATGGAAAAGAAATGCATATTTATTTTCGAATCTGTATAAAAAAATAAGAATAATCTATGATTCAATTTTTTGCTAATGAGGAGAGTTATGTTAAACCGTTTTCTCAAAATGATAATAAATAGAGTGAGATTTTGAACCATCCTCCTCTATTAATGAATCGCCAATGTTTTTAGCAAATTTTGTTTTTTTTTTTAATAGAAGTTATGTTTCGGGGTACCCATAATGATAATTTTGTTGATTAAAATTATCATTATTGTTATAATAAAATTACATATCGTCTAATTGTCAAAACGGTTCTCGTTCTCTGACGAGCTTTTGTATGTGTTTGTTTAAAAGAACACGTGGAACAAGAAGAGGATCTTTTGAATGGAAACGAATAAATTAAAACCTTGCAAAAGTATGGAATGATATTAATAAATGTCTAGAAATACTGTAGAGACAAATAGGAAAAGAAGGAAGAGGATCAACAAAAGAATGGTATGGTGAAGGATGCGAAAAATATGTAAAGAGAAAGGGAGTGGCGAGATTGGAATAGCTGAAAACAAATAACAAAGACATGAACAAAAATACGAAGAAGCAATAAAAAATACAATGAAATCTATGAAAAAAACAAAAAGGGGGTTGACTTATGGCAAAATAAGCAATGTTGAGAAAAAAAACTAACGATACACTATTTGCAGTCACACTATTCCTAATGCGAAAGCTTGTTTTAAATGACACTACTTTAATGGTCATCCATGGAACAGATCAGTTGAGAAAGGTAGTAATCAGGTTGGATAGAAGTTATTTTCCATTATTTTAGGGTCGACTTTTTCACGTGCTAGAGTCTAATAAAGAATACTAAATGAACATAATTGTAACTTTTGGGTACAAACTCATTGAAAAATACCAGATTCGAGATAAATGGCTTTCAACAAGAAAACGTTATTCTCAGCAATTTTATGCTATAAACTTAACTGCTCATAACGTCTGGAATAAAATTATTATTAAAGTTACTCGCCAGACATAAATTTTGATATTCTTTATGATTTATACTGTTCACAAAAAGCAAAAAAATGTCGTCTCGACATTGGGCCTGCATGATAATGAACACTTAAATGAAAAATTAAATAGAAAACTACAGACTTTCACAGACCATATATTTCAATTTAAATTCACTACGCTTCCAAAAAACTAGTTTCTCAGGATTCCGTTAGAGAAGCTGAATTAGATTAAAATTGTTCGCAGTATCTAAAGAAACACTCTCTAAAGTTAATAATACTTTTACTTACAAAATTCTTTCTAGCGTCCCGTCATATTATTAAACGAGAGTTTAATGTAATGTAATGGTAATAGATAATTATTTCAAGACAGGACATTCATATAACTAGTTTACCGATCAGCAAAACCATTGTTATGAATAACGCATCTAATTATTCTCAAGTATTGAATAAATCTCTCATTACCAGTTTCAAAAAGAAAAGATTTTTGATAATCAACAACATCAATATTTTCATCGAAATTGACATAGATAAGAATAATGAATGGGTATCACAGCGTAAAAAACAATGGAACCCAGAGATCTCTTTTTTTTTTAACAACATGCTGCAAATATTTTTATTAAAACAATCACTCTCTTAAGCTATATTCTTTTGTTTTGATTGCACGGATAAATATTTGATTGTACCTAGTCAAAAGTTCTGTCAGTTTGAAACGTTAGACGGCGCACATCTCCTGTTGAATAACTTGCTCGCGAGAAAATCTTATTTCTATATCTCTTACTGCAGCGTTGTACTTCACTAATGGTAAGGATGTGTAGGTCTTTTTCTATAAATGAATTGGGCACATACCATGGAGCATTAATTAAAATTCTCATAACTTTATTTCGGAATCTTGGCATGATTTCTAGCATATCCCCACTGCTTTATTTCGTACGTCTGGACTTAATAATGGTTTTAAATACTGGAATTTTATTTTGTAATGAGAGCTGCGATTTTCTACCAATTAATTAGTAAAGCTCTTGAAGTCGGAGTCCCAGTTGCTTCAGTTTATTGAATATGTGTGTTTTCTACGTTATTCTCTAGTATAGATGAACGCCTAAGTATTTTACCCTCTCTACGTGTGTGAACTGTTAGTTATTTAGTGTCACTGGGGTGCACTGGTCTCTTTTCAGTGTAAATGTGATATGTTGAGATTTCATTTCGTTGGAATCTATTTTTCATTTCTTCAGCCATGTTTCTATTTTTCTTAGATTATTTTGTAGATATTCTGATACTGTTTCTGGGTTGTGATGAGACGCTAGACTTGTTGTGTCGTCTGCGAAGGTGGAAACTGTTGTTTGCATTGTTGTTAGCAAGTTAGAGGTACAATGCCAGTCCCAAAACTCTTCCTTCGGGTACGTACTCTAGACTCAATTTGTTGTATTTCAGTATATATTGAGTGATGCTTTACTAGACAGAATCTATTATGCCAGTAGGACTCTAATATTTCATAAAAGTGATATAGTAGTACTTTTTTCCTGGGTGCCATACTTTGTTGAAGGCTTGACTAATATCTATAAAGGTGGCGCTGATTCTTAAGCTGCTTTCTGGATAATTTTGGTTGGATTTTGTTACGCCAATTCTACCTCAACCCTATTTAATTAAAGCTTATCACATATTTTTGCACCTTCGACTATTGTTCTCCATTTTTCTCTGTCCTGCATCTGTTTGTTCCAGTCACGTACTCCCAGATTTTTCATATCTTGCACAATCTGATCTTCCCATCTATTTTTTGGTCTACCAAACAATCTTTTCTCGCTCGGTCTCAATGTGATTTTCCTTGTACCCTACCGTTTTTCCATTTTATTAATGTGTTCGTACCATTGTATTCTTTTTGTATATCCTCCCTTCAGTATTGATATAATCAATCCAGTAGACCACTCTCTTGGCATTGCTTCAGTTTCCCATACTCTACGAGTATGATCTTGAATATTTGTACCCTTGGGTTATCTTCATCATATTTTATTAGTTCATTCACTGTTTTGTCTGGTCCTCCTGTTTTATCGTGTTTCAGTTTGTTTATTATATCATTACATTCCGCTTCCTTCGGTTTTCTTCATTGTCTAGTATGGTACCATTGTCACTTATATCATCTTCTTCGTATTCACTATCTACTGCGGTTAATAATTTTTTGAAATACTGACTCCATTCTCTTTCATTAAAATTTGTTATATTTCGCTCTCTATTTTGTTTCTTTATATGTTGATACAATCTTCTTTTTGATATTAAGACGTGATCTATTTGGTTTCCCTTGGTACTTCCCGGTATCATCCACGTAATTTTGTAATGTTCTTTCTTATGTTTGTTTGTTTCTTAGTTGTTTTGTGTCGGGAGTGTCTTCGTATCCTATTTTTGCATTCATATCTCCAATAATTGATCATGTATCATGTCTTATGACGTCCTCGCATACCTCAACCAGGTTTTCATAGAATTCATCTTTGTCTTTTCCCTTCCATCGTATTTCTTGGAATGCCAATATCTTTTTTTTCTATTCCAAAGTTTCTTTCGTAATTTCTTCCATTTTTCTCATTTCCAGCATTGTCCTGATATTCCATGATTCCATTCTCACTACATCCTTCCATTGGTTTCTCTTGTTTTCACCTTTTGCCATTATCCATTCCATCACGTTGTTGACTTCCAATATATGTTCTTTTCTTTAATTATCAGTTTTTTGACTTTTTCTCTTTATTCCCCCTTCCATTTTCTGGGTAAAGATCGCTGGCTGCACGTTTCTTATCGTCGACTTTTCCTCCATATATGCCACAGCTCCATATATTTTGTTATTTACAATTAATTTGTTATATTTGAGCCTTGCGTTATGTCCTTGTTCTCTGGCTTATTTCACTTTAGGTAACAACTTTTTCATTTCTATTTGCACTTTCTTCGAGTAGTCTGCATTAATCCATATATTGGTACCCTTCAGTTTCATAGCTTGGCTCATAATTTCGAATTTTTTGTTCCATTTCTTGATTTCAACTATATATGGTCTCTTTTTGTTTATTATAAATGCTCCTATTCTGTAGCATTCCACTAAATCAGCTTCCAGTTCGACTTCTACGTCTATTCGACTTCTACCTCTATTTTCCCCATTATGAATTGGATGTTTTCTTTTATTTTTTAATGACCATTTTCTCCATCTTTGATTCCATGAAAAATTATATTATTGCGCCTCATTTCTTTTTCTACATTTTACAGCCTTTCTTCTTCTTCGGTTATTAGCCTTTTATTTTCTTGTTTTAATTCATCTATAATATATGCTTCTCTGTCTACTTTTTCTTCCATGTTCTTGGGACTACCTTTTATCTGTGAGAACCTTCCTTCAATTTTTTCCTTTTCATTTTTTTCATTCATTTTCTCTTATTTTGTTCAACACACCCTAACAAGGCTAGGTACCTACTCAAGTCAGCCCCCAACACTTACTGGACTGGCAAAACTCGTCCAGCTACGTTATTTTGGTTTAATTTTGCTATTCTATTTGGATTCAGTCCAGGTCTGTAATTTTATCAGTTTGGATTTCTATTTTTATTGGTTTTTAAACGATATTTGTTTATCGCTTTTTTTTCTTTTGATATTTATCAATTTGGATTATCGGTGTTAATAATCCTGATTTGTTTTATATCTTATTTATCTCTTATATTAATGTTGCGGAATTACTCACCAGTAATATATGACAACTTGCACTTACACAAGATATTTCTGAACTTTCTGATAATTATAGATTAGTAGTTAATCACATTCACATTTTATTGTGTCAATCCCACGATTTAACTGTATACTTCTCACATTAGATGCAGATACCATTTAAAATAAGATGTGGGTAAAGTGGAAGGCAACAGGTATCAGATGTTTATATTAGAAAATCGATAATCGATGTGTGCGAGAATTTAATGAACACTGTCCAATATCGTATAATACGAAGAAATGAACTAGTTTCAATGGTTTGAACGCCCGCAATAATATTTATGAGTATAATTCACACCTTCTAGAATGCCGTCATACATAGCAGATGATGGTTGAATATAGAGTATTACAGCACCTAGAAATTTTTAAGGGAAACAATATTTTTTCATAATAGCAATAATAATAATAACAGCATTTTACTTATGCTACGAACTTAAGTGGAAAATGGAATCATTCTCTGTTTGGGTCTTTTCATTAACAAATTTCTCCATGTCTAGTTTGAAATAAGTTTATGGCGACAGAACAGGCAACGCTTACGCTAATGTTTTATTCATCGGACGTCCCGTTTTGTGAACGTCGTGAACAACTTCCCCAGCTACCTGATCTAATTCTTAGAATTAAAACTTTCATGAATGGGAAGGAATGATTCCTTGTCAGGTTGTCTACGTCGGAGAAGTCTTCTCAAGATTTTTATGTTCACTTTATAAACTCGATTTCTCTTTTTAATGAAATATTGATTAGATATGGTTTTCCTTCAGGTGATGTAAAATGAGAAGAAACGACACACAACTACCTATATATGGAGTTTGTTTCTGAATTTATACGACAAAAATTCAAGATATGATTTGTCGTTTCAAATAATTCAGTAACAGAGTTTGTTCTGCCACACAAAATAGAGTTTTCGCTCATTTGTTTGTTTCCAAAACAAGAAATTCAGAATAATTGAATTCCTCGACATCTTTAGATAGACCTGTTCAATACCTATTACAAGTTGAATAAATTAATAGCGATTTTATTCGTGACTGTCGCCAACAGAAAGTACTATACATGGAAATGCTTAACAATTTGGATTGGACGTATTGAGATATTATAATATGAATATAACTCAATTTGATTAATACTTGAGTTACTCACCGCCTTGAGTTTCTTTGCAAATGGGTCTTACCAAACATTGATAAGCAACTCATATTCAAACGATATCAGTCAGTTAGCAGATGTCTAACTGAAATAGATGATTTGATTATACAGCATTACATGCCTAAAATTATATATTTTCCCTTTGGTAATGAAAAATTATGTGAAGTTGGTTTGTAACTATGAAGTTTGTGGTATAAATTGCAATGAATCTTTATGGATTTATAGATTTCACAAGTGGGGTTTGCTAGAAATAATGGTTGCAAGAGAGAATTGCACTATCAAGCACTAATTTGCAAAGTCCTCTCTTCGAATTTCTTGATAGAAAAGGTATGTATTGTATAAATGTAAAGCTCATAAGTACGACAATCGTAATAAGTTAATATTTTCTTTGTCGTTTGGTAGATTTCAGTTTCAAAATGTAGAATCTTGGCAATAAATGCTGAGTACCCTGGATCGGTTCACGATTTACCTATATGGTCAATGTCAATACCAAAAATTATTTACTAAAAGAATATTCCAATGGTCATAGAAATTCATTTTTAATTGGTAGGTATTCTCTTGTTATGATGTTATTGAAAAAATTATCCAAATAATAGCGGCTATCCTTTAGGGCCATGGCGGGTGAGGGATATCATGTTCTCAATCGAAAACATATCGATCAAGATCATTTCCCTCAGTTCTCGAATAAATTTCATTGGAGCTTGTGAAGATTGAGTCTTTAACGCTAATAACTGTAAAGAATTATGGACAAATTTTATACCCTATAAAAATATATGCGTAAGTAAGAAAAAATGTCTTCAGCCTTCTATAATATATATATTATATTCTATAATAATCTAAAAATCTGTTTATATGTGCAGCAAATTTATTCAAAATCAAAAGATCAAATCACTAACATATTATTCTAATTCGTCTAAGCAAGTTTTATTCCCATCAAGCTTTTCAGTAATACATCTTATAAAAGGGCGCCCTAGACGGGCGGAGTGAGAAACGAATAATGCGTTGAGTATCTAGATAAGTTGACTATACACGTCCCAAAATACGTTTCTGTCACTATTATAGTATTTGTGCAGTAGCGTTTTGAAACGAACGTATTTTTTTCTTTTTCTGTTATCGAAAACCATGTGTGACGAAAACCAGGAGCAACGTGTCAATCTCAAATTTCTCGTTAAATTGGGAAAACTCCGACTGAGTGCTATAAATTATTGCAAGAAGCCTATGGGGACAATTCTCTATCCGCGTGGAGTGGAGTAAGCGCTTTAGTGAGGGCTGAGAGAGCACTGAAGATGACCAGCGCCCAGGTCTCCCTGTGACTGTTGTAACTCCCAAAACAGTGACCGAAATCAACCATATCGTGTGTACAGATCGTCGAATGATCATTCGGATGATTACCTAGGCTGTAAACGCCGATAAAGGAACGGTTAGAAAAATTATAAATAACAAAAGTCTTTGCGAAGTTGTTGCCAAAAAATTTGACTCCTGACCAGAAGCTCTTGAACAATGGGTCTGAGTAGATCCGTTGGCGTCCTTGAAAGGTTAGAAAAAGATCTTCTTTGAAAGGAACGCGATTTGAGTTGATGGAAGTGGTGAAGCAAAAAATGGCAGAGCTCCTAAAGGCCCTTACCAAAGAAGACTTCTAGCTCAGCTTCGATCAATAGAAAAAACGTATGGAAAAGTGTGTGGCGAGGGGAGAGGAGTGTATTTCATATAAACAAACCAACAAAGCCCTCTTAAAAATCGTCTATAAAAACGGGTCACAAAAACATAAACATGTAAATGGGTCAAAAAAATACAAAGAGCCGCCACAAAAAGAGAATTACTGGTGCATTTACAAAACCTAATCTTCGATTCACATATTATTATATCAACACGTCTAAGTATATCTTCAATCAATGCTTCTTGAAGTATTCAGTTAACAAAATAGTAATTTATGATACAAGTGTTGAAAGTATGATTACATTCGTGAGTGTAGATGATTATAAAACGAGCGTAGCGAGTTTCTCAACTCCACGATCAAAATAAAATTATTCCAAACACCTATACCATACATAATTAATAAAACTGATCAAAATCTACATAATTAAGAGGTTTATTAGTTAGGAGTAATGTGATAGATAATTATAATTTACTAAAAATAATCAAATTAAAAATACGGAATTCGATTTAATATTGCTTTAAGTAGAAAAATTACCTAAAATGGAAATTTACAGATGTTAACTCAATTCATTTTTCAAATAATGTCTAAGTTTTATTTATCAACCATAATATAACAATGACAATTATAAATGGCAGATGGGGAATGTAATGCAACTTGAAGAGTACCACCATATGAATCAGAACTAAACAATTAAGGGCGTGTTACGTCGCGCACGCTAACCCTAAAGTTCCAACAACTGAAGAACCTACAGACTATGCTGGGGAAGATATAGACAAGCGATTCGAATTTGATTGGTTTTCTGGGACTCAGTTACCAACGTCGATTGTAGAGATAACCAATTAGCCTGAAAAATGTATCAATTTATATTTTTATTTGTTCATATGATCATGTTTTACTGTAGACGCGGACTACTATTTTTTCCAAAGAGAGACTGAAAATGATCAATTTAATATAATCAATTGATTGAAATAGAAGTTTATCAAGTGCTATATGCAATAATTCATTAATTAATTTACTCATGCCAACATTTCGTCCATTATTAAACTTGATATTTGTTATCCAGACTGTTAAATCAAGCATATTGCTAAATAAACGTTATTTCCTCCCGGATAAAAATTTATGAGAGAATTGTTAAAATACTCTAGTAGATAGTGAAAAAATTCAGCTAGCTGTAAGTCGAGCGAAAAGTCGTCAGCTGATAAGATTCAGTATGTGATGGATGATGTTGCATTACACCTTTCAAGGTACTAGCTGACAAACTTTCCACTGAGATACAGCAAGCTTACAATCATTTTCATTTTCAAATAGTATACAAACGATCACCAGGTAAATTTTTAGATGAGAGAAAATCATTGAAAATATAATTTTTTTTCATCTTTAAGCAGCCAGCTGATGTATAATTCAGCTTACTTTGTTTTTCTTTCAAAATACTAGATAAAATATAATATGACAAATTTTCAGATACCCACGGAGTTGGAGCTGACGATCGCGAATGTTCATAGTTCAAGTCCCTGATGCATTTCGCGAAGTTTCTCTTGAAAAGAAATAATTGACCGAAAATATACCTGGCTCCGACCATTATTCTTTGACCAAAATTTAATACTAAAATTCACTATATTGTGAAACCTGATAATTTCAAAAAATAATCAATAGTAGAACTATTCACATAATAAAATAGAAAATCGAAATTCAATTTGCTAATGCTTTCATCAGCATCATTTACAAATTTCTTGAAAATTAACTTGTTCTAAACATGTATAAGTTTTGTTCTCTAATGCTAAATAACCACGAAACAACGTGAACGACCTAATTCGAGCTAAATATTATGTTTTATCTTAGTAATTTTTTGTTAAAAATTCAGTACGGAGACTCAATAACCACTATCACTAATCTCTCTTTGAGATAAGGTTTTTCTATAATCAATACGAGTGCCAATATCACAACGATGTCACATTCTGCCATATGTCGTATTATAAAGAAAATTGAGAGCCATCGATGCGATAGGAGAAAGAGATCAGCAATTCATTCAACATTCATTAGTAAGAGTCTCAGAGAAACGAAATTTGTTAATGTATTCGATCATTCCAAATCCGACTCTTCCTTCTTATTAATTTCATATTCTATATGTAAGTGGTTTCATTTATCTAGAAGAGATTAATGAGATACTAACTGTGAGAGTGACTTTTTCTATAGTCTATTTTTATGATTTAGGTAGTAATAAAATGATTGAGCATTCGTAATGCAAAGGCGTATCACATGTTTTAGTAGACAGTTAAAATACTTACTTATTCCAAATTATACCGAGTATTTTCGTATGAAATTACATTTGTATAAATTTCATGAATGTATCAGGTGTACACCTATATTTTTACCTAATTAACCTACTTACAACAGCTAAATGTAAAATCGCATCATTTTCAACAAGGTATGTTAAGAACTTTGTGTCATACTGGTTATTTAAGAATAGGAGTTTAAACTTCGACTTTTAAACAACTTAATGTTCATAAATGATAGTTCTCCTACAAATTCTAATAAAAACCGAATCAGAAGATAAACCATCACAACCAGTAATTACAATGAGTGACTCATTGATTTTATCACTTCTTTTTTTTTACTTCCATATTTTCTCTTCTTCAATCGTATGATTCACTACATTTCCTCAGTTTTCTCTTAGAATAAAACACAACTTCTAACCTACTCATTGAAAAAAATTATATGAAATGGCTTTGACATCCTTAGTACACAGGCCTGTTGACCTGTAAAAACCTTGTATTATTGCATGTGCATTTATAAAAAATCTAGAAAATATTTAGATTATTTTGTAATTATATTTTTAATGACTAAACTTAGTTTTAGATTAGAAATTGGGTTCTATTACTCTGTCGTACAAAAAATAGGAAAATGGATCGTTACAATTTGTGATCATGATCATTCAATTTACTTTAACAATAAGAAACCACACGAGAAAATATCATACCACTCTTCGAGAAAGTAGATGATGTCATATTGATTCATAACAATGATAAAAGCTTAGAAGATAATTATATTAAAACCATAGATACTGATACTGAATTTAAAGGAAATATTTTGCATGGAGAAACAACTTCGACAGATATTCTTAAGTATACCAATCCAATAATAATGATGAAGTCTCAAGGAGAAGCAAAAAAAATACAACAAGCAGCTCTTCGTTGAAAAATAAAAAGTTTAAAACTACCTAATCTGTATATTTAAATTTACATTGAATTACCAGTTCTCCATGAATTTCAGATATCACACTCTATGCAACTGATGAAAAATTACACTGTTTAGATGTGTCCTACTGAATGGTGTTGGGAAAATTGGATTATTCCTTATTTACTGATATTTTGAACGCAATTGACAATCAGAAATTAAAATATAAATTGATATGTCCTTGAATATATGGTAACTTCAGTTTAATACCTGCTCAACAGATTGAGGAGGCTGATAAGGTCCGCCGCTACTTTTTTCATCTCAAAATATTCAATTTAATTAATAAAAAAACTCCTGTACTGTTTTCCAGCCATTTTATATAAATAATTTTGTTTGTTAATATACCGTTACAAGTATGGTTAGATATTTATTTAACGCAATGTTGAAAGTTCTACAGAGATTCACAAATTGTATAAACTTATAAACATTATTTACCACTAACATAAGCATTATATTGGTGAGAAGAAATTGGTTCCAAGAAAACTAATTGTTGGGGCCATTGAATAGTAATAAACTATATGTTGTGATTACGTTCCCAATTCATACAATTGAGTCGATATTGTACGTCCTTTAACTAAAGGAGCAATCTTACTAACGTTAGTTACATCGTTACAAACTTGTAATTGGCAATCATGCACACAACCATGTTACAATGGGACAGTAGCAACTTTGGAGTAGACTCAACTTTATTGGAAATTTTAACACATCAATAAGATCTTGCCGTCGTTAAATTTACGAGGATTTTGCGTTAATATTCTGGATTACGACCTACTAAATTCGATATAATAAGGAGTAGGTGCTGCTATTTGATGTCTCCTTGAAAAATAATTTTTGTTAACGACATAATAAAAGACTAATCAGAAATTTTTTGAAATTGGACTATATAAATTCAAACACCGATCAACCCATCTCTTGTCACATCAGTGAGTTTCGTAAAACTGAGGTACATTCATGGTAATATTGGTTGTTATTAAAAAAATATTATCATATGGTTAGCAAAATATAGTAGGAAATTCATTAATGATTGTGAATATTTTATACAGAAAGTCCAGAGGGTGAAATATGAATGAATTAAACTTCAACACAAAATGTTGGTTTGTTCCGAGATTCAGAGTACTGTATAGCCTCTTCACGTCAATATTACACTAAACTCCCAAATCACGTTTTGTGCGAGGTTTACCTTCAGTCTCTGAAACCCACAATCTATAAGTATGGGTGTAGTGGTAGCGTGACTTGTGAGTTCGGTATAAATATCATCGACGGTTCCAGAAATTTAGATACGAGATGTTTTTCACTCCATTGAAAATACTCTCGTCACAATTTCAATATATTGGAATACATTGAAATTTGTAAAGATTTAATATTCGTCCAAAAGGAAAGAGTACGAAATTGTCAAGTGAGAATTTCTTTCTTCCTACAGTCTATGCCACTGGTAGTATTTAAATCAAATTTTTCGAGTCAGAATTATAAAATTGATAAAGTATAGGTCCAAGTGTACTTCCTTGTAGTACCCCTAAGTTTATTGAGTGTTATCCCGTAGGCTGATCTTGACATTTGATAAAGAAATGTCTATCTTTCAAATATGATTTTAATATTAAGTAAACGTGAGAAGTTTATTCTTGATTTTTTATAACAACCCCTCATGCCAAACCTTATACAAGGCTTGACATCTAGAAATGCTGCTCAGACAAATGTTTTTTCTTCGAAGACTTTAACCACAAATTCGGCTTCCGTGAGCAACATGGAACGATAGAGCTAGACAATAGAGTGGTAAAAATTATAAATAAAGCCTAAGATATTATTTGTTGGTCTTCATATCTTGTAAGATTCTTCCCATTTGTACCTTGGATATTTCTTTGGGTTTGTCTGGAAATGTCTGTTGCAGCCTTTTCAAATTTTTGGTTGCCCCCCATAAGCAATAATTTTTCTAAAATTTTTTCGGTGGTTTAACCAAAGGGTAAATATCACGATAGCAGAAATATAAATAATTTCCTATACATATATATTTTTATTTGAAATATAGGTAGATACATGTTATTTTCCAGTAACAAATAAGAAATGAAGTATTACTTCGTTATTACTTTCTTCCTCTCAGCACTGGAGTTATAGTTGAAAAAGTAAATGATTCACAAGAAAAATTACTCATACCATTAAATTAATCTTGCTCAGGATTCAGGCCTGAATGTTTCAAGGATGCATTAAATATTTTTGCACAGCTTTTGTACAAAATTGATTGTAATGATGACCTCTCATTTCACCATACTTTCTTTGCGACTTCAAAATTTAATAAGGCGGATAACGTGACACGTTGGAAACGTCAATGCAGCATGGTGATGAATTATAAAATTTTAGAACCGAATCCACTACGACTTTGAATTAACATCCGTAAATAATTTCTTGGTTGCGATTTTATTCCAAAAATCCGCACCTGCAGAAAATTTTCGGTAATAATCTAATCTCTAAGAGATTATAAGTGAAAATTCTCGATGTATTCTTCTTTCTGAGAGGTCTGTGAGAAGTAGTGATGTTGGTATAATCAAATCAAATAAATTGATTGCCATAACCAAATAATTTGGTAACACAGTTACCAATTCTTGGAGTCAACGGGATGGTCTAATACGTTCCATCCCAAAAAATCTAGAAAATATGAAAGGTAAAGCACACATTCTAATTACAATTTTGTCCTCCATTATTTTGTGTCATTTCTATACTAAGATTTATTTATTATAGTACCAATAACATATATCATTTCCACACTTGTCATACCTTACCAACAGAAGTCAGTTTGTAAAGGTTGATGAAACGATGTCATCTTGCAAGCCAATAGAACGTGGAGTGCCCCAAGGCTCAGTACTAGGATCTATTTTGTTTTATTTGTTTATAAACGACATCACCTGTCTAGATATCAGTGAAAAAATATGTCTATTTGCAGAAGACACTAGTTTCTATTGGAGCAACCCTTATCTCATGGCACTTCATAGGACCATATCTAGTGACTTAATCTCCCTTCAAACATGATTCAAAGTTGTATCATATAAAAATACATTGCAGTCTTTTTTATGAAATAACATCATTGACGTCGTTGAATATGTAAAATTTTTAGGGTTTGTTGTGGACAATTCCTGGAAATGGGAGTTACATATTCCGCCATATCTAAGAAATTACGTTCCTCGTGTTTTGCGCTGAGATCAGTTTCCAAAGAAATGAACTTATCCACCTCCTTAACAGTTTTTTATGCACTTATTGAGTCGCATTTCCGATATGCTCTTTCCTTCTGGGGTACGTGTGGTATGACTCAATTTGAGCGAATCTTCAAGCTACAAAAGAAAGTTGCTGGATATTTACTCGGACTAAACTGCAGGACTCTTCCTTCCTTATTAAGCTTTGAATCCGTTTGCCTAATTCGTAAGCACGCTTCTCCAATTTCAGAAAGATCGTGCACATAGTTTGTTTTTTAGTTTTCACAAGCTTTTGTCTACAAATTGTAACAATTTTTTCACAATAAAGCATTTCTCTCTCTCTAACACTAAAACTAAAATCCTAGAGAATGTTATTACAATAGCGATATGAAAACTGTTAAGCTATTCAACACGATAATCAGTGATCTTCACGAGATTGTATAATCGTCATAACAATGTTTTCTTTCCACATGTTCTTTCGTGGTTTTCTCGCATTAGAATAGTTTCAATTAATTTTATCTCAACATAAACAGCAGGTTTTGATACGAATCTTTCCAAGAGCAATTTTAAGCGAGAAAAGCTGCCATTTGATACCGTAATCGTTCTTTAATTTCCACAGCGGCGTACGAAACAAGATCGTATGTTCAAAACAAATAGAAAAAAACTAGATTAAGTGTCAGAGATGAGCGTTACAGGATAGTGAGAAAATGGAGAAATTCATTTTCATAAGACTTAGTTGAGCTTTCTATTATCCGGTTATTAAAAGAAAGACTCAGTCTGGTAATCAAAATATTATTATTTAGCCCTACATGCTTTATACAAATAAACCTTTTTTCTAAGATAATGAGTGCCTAGATTTTTAATATCGATTTTGATTAAGCAACAAACTTCCATGTTTTCATAATGTTTTCATAGTATCTGATTGAATTTTAGCAATTTGACGATTTTGACATGGAGATTGCTATTTTGGACTCTACTTTAATATTGCTAATAGAGGGCGCTAATTATACTTGGTTGGGTCTAGTGAATCAATTTTCTTTCCCCGAATTATTAGTAATATAATAAGAAAATATTTTTTATTTCAGTTTATCGTGTCTCGACTGCGTTGATCATTGGCACAGTAATAAAAAATATGAAACTTGCATGAAGGAGTATTACTTTATACAAATGTTATTTTCTTTTACAGCTTAGTATATTTAAGGAGCTGCAAGAACTCTCTTGGGCAAATGAGTATTGCCTTACTGTAAAGTTGTGGTATGTAGTAGATGCAGTTGGCTTTTTTGACTTGGCGATGGAAGCCAGATGAGAGAGACTGTTATATCATGAGCAATGAGAGTTGATGTCATGTATGTTTTGGACTATCGTTTGGTCCGTGAAAATGGTTTTAAGCTATAGAACTCAATTACAACAACATATTTCAAATATGAAAACGAAATATACAAACAAATAGATGATTGTGCTATGGAGGCTTCCATTTCAAGTGTTATAGCACATGGTAATGGAAGATCTTGAGGAAACTGTCCTAAGCAAATTTTATATAGATACTCCATTCTTTTTCCGTTATGTAGATGATTGCATTACTACTACTAAATTGAAAACATAAATAAAAAATTCAATTCCTGTCATATAAAACTTCAATTCACAATCGAGGTTGAGCAAAATGATAGAATCAATTTTCTTGATGTTACATTATATAAAATTAACAATCACATAAGAACAGAATGGTATACGAAATCAACTGAATTTTCAAGATATTTAGACTTCAATTCGTGTCATCCTATGTCACAAAAAAGATCAGTGATAATAAGTTTGGCTGATAGATTTATCCAACTATCACATCCTGAATTTAGATGCTTAGCTATTCAAAACGCAAAAACTGCATGGAAAGAAAATAATTATCCGGAAAAAATGATAAATAACATATTCAAGAAAAGGATAAACAGACAATACAATCAATTGAAAAACAAAACAGAAACGAAACAACAACTATCAAATTATTTTAATAAATATGACATTAGTATAAGCCATCAATACATAATACGTTATCCAAATATTTCAGTAATTTGAAATCTATAAACGAAAAAACAGAAGAAGTAATGTTATATATGAAGTGCCTTGTACTAATTGTGACATTTAGATTCATTAATATATCAAAAGGTCTAGGAAATGAGAAACAACTTTTGTGTAATTCATTTATACTAATCGGTTACTGAGTTTTGCTTATAAAATTTTCGATTTATTCTAATGTTATATCAAATATTTATCAATAACAAATTAATAAATAGAAAGGTAACACTTTGAAGTAAATGTACAAAATTTCTACTGTTCACTTCTGAGACTCGCTCTCAAAAAATCTTCCAATATGAAATAACCCATGTCAAGTAAACTCCCTTTCACGTCCAAATCCATTGATGCAGAAACTGTTCGTTTAAGTATTGACGAACTTGTGAAGGATAATATAATAAATCTTGTCATGAAAAATCACATTTAATGTCTTGAGACAAAAGATATCTGCTGTGAGATTACAATTACTACTATCGGACAATGTCCAGTTTTACAGGCTTGACAAAAAAGTACCCCTTTGCAAAAATTTTGTTATTGAGAGATGGTTTGAGTAGATCTTTGATATCAGTATTAATTATTGTAATCAGTTTTTTCGTAAAATTAATAATATAATTTTTACTTCATAAACTTTCGATTCTGCTAGGAAGCAAATGAGTATAAGAATTTTGTGGGAAATAAAAAGATAACAGCTTTAGTTTTCTTATGTTATAATTCATATTAATTAAATAGAAAAAATTATATGTAAGAAAAAGTTCACAGTTAGGCTACTTAATTAGCAATATAAGAAACAGAAAAGACATTGTGGTAGTCCTTCAGTCTTCTTTGTTATCTTTAGAAGCAAAGTCTAGGGTTATTACCAATTGGTGACAATGGTGACCATTATATCATTTATATTTCGTGAATCACCAAATATCCAATCACTTCGATATTATTCGAAGTTCAGTCCAATATTTTTTTTGGGTTTTACGGATCTATAACGATGACTTTATGTTCGAAACATTAGAGGAAAAATAATATTTTTTTATACGCTCAAATAATCTGAATTTTGGAATGTTTTCTCCGTTAATATAAAAAAATGACTGTATATTTTTGCTATTTAGTTTTCTCGTCATGAAACTATATATTATCAGTTTCTGTTTTTTTTTCCAATATCTAATCTTGACATATAAAAAATCAAAATTTTTTAAATTGACAATATTGTGGCCATAATATATAAAATTGCCAATTTTAAAATATAAATTGTCAATATGTGAGGAATTTGAACGAAAATCTAAAGCATCATTAAAATACTCAATATCTGGAAACTATAAATATTTTTCTATAGTGCAGAACATACTACAATATTTGAAATAAAACTTATAGGCATATTTTAACAAAAGTTGTACTCAATTATGACAAAATTTTGGGTTTCTATATAAAATAGTGACTAATTTGTAGAAACATTAATTTGTAATCGTTATATTGGCAATTTGGTCAGTATAGATCTAGGTACAGGCGGTAAAATATCTTAATCTAAAAAATTATTTATCTGTTGGTTTATACATACTACATGATAGGTCATCAGCTACAATTTTTTGGTAGAGATGCTCCAGTCATGGTAGGTAGAGATGGCCAGTATACTTGTATTGTTCTTTACTTTTGTATAAAAGAATATGTCCTCATATATGTGACTATACAGAAGAAAATGCATTGAATTGAGAAAGGTAAGCTGGGCACTAATTTAGCACCGCACACCGCCAAGAACACTTCACAGAAGACTGAAGTTGAAAAGAGAAGAGTAGGACAAGATGGCAGTCACGATGTCGCAATTGAAATAAAGCTAGTGGGATGTACACTGAAATTGCTAAGCTTTGCATTTGCAACTCGTCATTTGGGTAGAAGACAAATTTAAAAATAAAACTACCGGAAAAGACTTGTTACGATCTTTCCTTAGAAATCCGAAATTCTCCATAAGGTTTATAAGAAAAAAGGTAGGAGAAAATAATAATTCCATTTTAAAACTATAGACCATCACTACCCCCACGTAAGGGGCATCTTACCCAACCTTAGAAGTTGGATAATATGCCAAAAGAAAGATTGTTTTTTTTTTGATTTTGAAGAATAGTATCTTCATTTCTGTAATTTTGTAGGCACATTACACAAATAAATAAAAATTGATATACGCACACATGTCTTTTTTTGCATTCAAATCAGCAAAATTAAGATTTTCAGGTCAGGTATTAAAGATTTGGGGCGTCTCTAGCAACTTCACCTTATGTATCTGTTGCGATCAAATTAATGATGTTCCGATACCCTGGAAACGATAGTTCGTGAAAAACTAGATTATTTGGCCAATGTAGTCATTGTACGATCTGAATTGATACAAGATTATTTAGTGATCCTGTTTTTTGATGAAATCTGATACCAGTTCTAATATGTATGAATAATTATGTTTGTTATGTAGAAAAAATGATTTTCTGGTTCTTTAACACTTTCGTTTTCATAATAAACTAGTATGCAATGAAATATATTATTTCGGAAATATTTGGAAACAATTTTATTTACTTATAGCAAATTACTAATTTTTTGGAGCATTTACTTTTGATGTAACAGAAAAAATAAGACTATAGTCATTGCGCTTCATATTCAAGTGTTATACTTTTGAGAATTTTTTGCAAAGTTGGCTTTAATATCAAAAAAATCGTTAATGATCATCACGTCTGTATTATTCATTTAAATCCATTTCTAATGATAGTTCACATATGACAAATCACCTATTTGAAAATTAGATTAGGTATAAATTTATTTTGTCTGTATAATGTCATAATACAAATCCATATTGTCCAGTCTTTTCTAAAAGTTTCCTGAATATATAAGATTTTCAGAAAACTCTGATTTCTATGACCCTGTATATTCTCATACGTGTTCAAAATATTGAAAAATTCAACATAGAAATAAACGACATAATATTTTGTATGATGATACGCCCCTGATTTGAATTTTCTGAAGCAGCAGCCGTTGACGATAAGATATATGCAAAATGAGACGACACGGCGGAAAACAACTCCGCGAATCTTTTTATTCTGAAGCGCGTCTACGACTAGGGTGTAATTCATAGAGGATTTGAACGTGATATGGAGCTCATCAAGAACTAGGGAATTCGCTTTTGCTCAGTGATTTATAGAATATGTGATTGGTTGGCAGGAAACACACTCGTCAGCATCTAACTGACAAATTCAATTACGTTCCAGAGTGATCTATTAATATGCAGCTTTTGGAAGAGATTTCGGTTTATTGGTACTGTTTTCATTATAATGTAAATGAGTTTTTGTTGGCGATGAAATACGATAATCCGATAAACTATTAAAAAGATCGGACAACAGAATGGTGAAATATAGATGCCTAAATTGTATCGCTTCAAACTAAACTATTATTTTGTTGGATATGTTGTAGGATCTACCTCAATTTTAACATACTTCACTAATCGATTGCTTGAACCAAATGATATATATTTTTTAATTTATTGACAACTAAAATTGTAAGACATGGAGGAAACATCATCAAAAAAGAAAAGTTGTACTTCATTATATTTATTTAATGCTATTTTGGTGGAAGAGATCTCATTAGACTTGGCTGCGCTTCGTTGAACAAACAGTTAATATTACTAACTTATTACGCGCATGTGTTTTAAGCAAATTGGTTGTGCAATTTCAAAGAAAAATTGTTTACATCATTTAACCCTCGACTACCGTCACTGTAGTGCGTCAACAGTTACCTATTTTCAAGTTTCCAAGTGAACTTTTCAATTTTCTCTTCCTAAATTAGGAAGGAGTGCTTGTAACAGATATTTGTTGAGTTAAAATAATAAAAAAACCGCTAAGCTTCTACTATAATTATGTATTAATACTAGAGATGGTTTTTAAGTTTTGAAATATGGCAACACTGATGTGAATATTTCAAATCTGTCGTTGCCATCATGAAGTTTGACATTTTTAACAGTGAACGTACTCAGAACATACTAGTGCTATTCGAATTTTATACAGATTTTTGGTCAAAAATTGGAATCAAATCGCGAACATTTTCGTGCGATGATTTTTTATAATTTTCGACGTGGATTACGCCGACAGCAGTGAACCGATTAACTGGTTCCAACTTTTAGTAATGAAGCATCATCTCGAGCCATCATGTTTTACTGATTTTCCGAATTCAATCGTAGTCGCATTTTGTTGCAGGGTGAACTTGTTTGTTCAAAATCAACTATTGTGCGAAAAAACATCGATGCCGTACGTAAACTGACATTGCTAGATCGTCGTGTTAGATACCGTGAGATAGAGACATACTTTGATTTTTTTTTCATGTTTCTGTACAGGCAAGATATCGAATTGATGAGTCATGCGCTGTACAATTCTTGGATGGGACCCAATTCCCACAGATCAACAATTAAATGCGAACTAAACGGTTTTCTATACCCGAAGAAGCGGTCGATGCATTCAAATCACATGTTTTGGAGGTATCTCAATCGAAATGGAATTTCGACAATTGGTTACAGCGTCTACAACAGTGTATTAATCTCAATAGAGTAACTCAAAACTTAAGTAACAATCCTGGCACAATATTTGTTTGTATTTATATTTCAGCGAAGAACAAAAATATTTTTGTGAGTATAAAAAAAGAGCTCATCAAATAAAGAATATTTTCTGGAAGTAAAAAGAAGTAAAAACTCAATGGAAATTTCGAATTTAAAAAAAGAATGGGGGATGTGAAAACTACAGAGCTTTAAAATTTAAAATATAGATGTTCAGTTATGCACTTCACTGCAAGCATATCGCTCTATAGCACACAACAGATGGAATGTCTCAATCTGGATTTTATACAGAGATGTATAATACAGCTGATGTTTTTCTATTCCTATTTTCTTCAGCTGCTGGATTTGAAATTTTTTTTTACATTGAATTTTAGTTCACATGGTATACGTTAGTTCACTATTCTTCTCTCTAAATGAACCCTTACTCATTGGTTTTGAGTGTTTTTATGGAATTGACTTCTCATAAATTGACAGTATCTTTGTTAGAATTATGAAGTAAATACAAGTTGTCGAGTAATCCAAAAAAGAACCATTGACCAGCGTTGAGTACAACGATGGAGTGCTTGGCACACTTTTCGTCGACAAAAAATACTTCTTCCACTGTATAAGAATATGATTTCTGTATTGTTATTATCGTTATCAATAGATTTCGTATAATACGTTATTGGAAGTGCCTACTGCCTTATTTTTTTGAAGATGGTAATGGTAATGATTCAGCTTTGTCATGAATAATGAAAGTTCAAAATTTCTGCTACGGTGATGACCAAAATACAAGAGAATAGAAAGCAACAGTAGATTGGATTGGTCCAGAATGTGAAATTTTCCATAAATTCATACAAAACTGCCCAAAAACACTAAAACCATCTATGAAGTTTCTCCGCATTTCACAGAAACATGACTTACTTAGAATAAACACATACATGCGAGATCTAAACAAGATCAGTCTTCATTTGTGAGTAATAAACCAAGAGATGGGGTAGAAATAATCACTTAATCCTTATTTTGATCTGATCGTGATATCACTGCCGATATGGATCTTGTGAATGAACTAGAGAAAAAAAACCATAACCCATGCTGGAATGTTACAAACAAATAGAAGAAAGTTGCCATCAATATTTATTACTATCAAGTGAAGGAAATAATTGAGCAGCTCATTTCACTTCAGTGAGAAGAAGATTTGAGTCTTTTATGGTCCACGTGCAAACAAGAATGTTATTTAAGTATCATCACTCAACATCAAAATTCTATCTGTTGATTGAGTTAATGATAATTTCACAAGACGAGGCGTTGATACTGTAGACAAAATGTGTGCCATATCAAATATATGAAGAAATACCATGTGTTAAGATATTGGTTGTATTTCTTACTATGCTGAATAATATTGAAATGAACCCTCAAGTCCATTACTTAAACAATTATTTGCATGGTGCCTATCTGCTTATCTCATGCAAATGGTATGCGATGGATGCGTTTTCCTAAATTTAAAACCCATTTTTGAGTTTTTGATACCAACCTGAGTTTTAAACAGTGAAAACGAAACGAAGGCAGTTCAGTAGAATCAATAAAAATTACCTTTCTACCTACGTACCCGCAACCTCTATCATTTGCTTCTATTTGAGACAAAGATTTTAATCGCTAATTAGCAATTATCGAACAAAGAGTCGCATATACCTAATTTCCATCGACTGCCATATGGGCAACCAATTCAAATTCAAACCTCAATTCAATAACAAATGCAATTTTCATTGCATATATGGATGTAGCAGCCAATACAATATACTTCGTATTCAACCAGTAATGACGAGGACTCATTAAGTTAAACCACCACATATCAACAAATTCCATCAACATTCCGATCATCAAACTGAGAATGGAAAGAGCTCGAACAGTTTTGAGCGGTTTCAAGAATATATGGATGACGATTGCAAAATCATCACTAGAACCTGCACGATCACCGATATTTATAGCGGAAATCTAAAACCTTTGACTGCCTCCTTGAGTAGTAGCACCAAGAAAATACACGCTGTAATGCTTGAATATGTGAGTGATGATATTCTTCTAGTTTATTTTGTCTAAAAAGCCAAGAATATGGATTCTACCACTTTATGGAGTCGGTTCTCGGTGCTTAAAAGTTGTTAGGCAATAAAAGGAATTGCTAGCAACACATAATATGTGAAAGCTTCCAATTACTTTTTGTAACCTCAGGGGGCAGAACAAGTAGCCACATTCTCAACTCAAGCTTCAGATGAACAATACTACTGGCAAAAGTGATTTGATATGATGCATTACGTCTGAGTGACAATGAGGACAATAAAAAATGGGCGTTTTATTGTTGTGTTTTTGCGTCATAGGAAAAATCATGTCAAGAAGTTTCACTATTACCAAATAGAGATGTACACTGTAAATATGCAGATATACGTCATAAAAATGTGAACAGTAGAATATTTTATTTGTTGCGTACCGAAATTGTAGGTTCCTATCAGCGCTGTATCGAAACTTACTTGAAACTGAAATTTTTCGAAGAATATACCAGATATGGGTATGGAAGCGTTCTTCTAACGCAAAAGGATGCATGGAAGAATCCATACAAAGACAAATCGAAACATCACAAAAATTGTTCACCTCTTCGCATTTGCAATAATATGATTGCTGAATATACTCATTATGCCGTTGTTTTTTACGAATGTAAAAGAATATAATTGTTTTATCTTATAATTAAATTCAACTTTTCTCTCTTCTATTTATCGCACGGAAATATTTTCCGTGTGCTATTCTAAAAATGCCACCTCTACGTCTTTGTAAAAACAGATGAAAACATGGTCTTTTTAGATAATCATTGTTACGAACTCGTCCCCGACATGAAGCTGACCCGGTTATTATGGAATTCTAAAATTCGTTAAATGCGCACGTTTTATATACCGTGGAATTCGTTTAAAGTTAGTTTTTTTATTTCTTTTTTTTGGATCTCCAATTTCTGGAATTTTTGAAAACTTCGTTTTGGATACATAAACGAGTTTGTTCAGCGTAGCTAGTTTATAATGGACTTAGTGAAGTAACGAAATAGAAAAGATTATTATGATTTAGTTAAGTGTGGTGTAATTTGTTAATAGATTGAATAAGTGAAATACGGTGTTTATAAATTCACCTCACCGATAGTAATAGTGTGAATAAATAATAAAAACATTACATTGTCAGGTGTAGAGTATTGTGGATAAATAGTGAGGTAAAAATGGCGAGGAGACTTGATGCTCTGAAAGTGACGGAGCTGAAAGATGAACTGTATAATCGTGAGTTGGGAAAAATGTTAAAACTAACTTACGTAGTAGTTCTTTATAAAAACTTGGTAAAAATTTGTTGTTAAGAAAAAAAAAATTTTAACAAATCCACTATTCCGCATAGCCACAGATGATAAGTAGTATTTTATCATAATATTTGATGCCGGTATCAGTGGATAAGTCTGCCCTATATTATTTATCATCAATCGTACTACATTTTCATTATCTTGATGCTTAGGTTTTTGGTTGGTTTGGATCAAATGACCAAAGGAATATTCAACTAAGATCTGAATGTATGAATCTAGCGATAAATTACATTCAAATAGTAAGATAACAAGAAATCTATCAGTGATTTCTGCTTATCTGGATTTTTATTTAGTCGATGTGACAGAATATTTGATCCAGTCTTGTTTTTTATCAACCCCTCTATCTTACCAGACAAGTTGTTAAATCAAAAATCTGAGAAGTGGGCTCTTGACACAACCATCCTGGGAAAAAGCCACACGATTTTGTGGAGGATCTGTAAATTGGATACACGGCCCGATTCCTGCCTTCTATTTTATCTTTTTTACATCTATAATCAGCCGCAACTCTAAAATCCCACGGTACAGAAAAGTTTTTTCTCGATACTCAATTTCTTCAAGTAATTCTTCATTCTTATTGGCTCTTATTATTATTTTTTCATTAGTATTGTGTGTTGTTCAGTGAATTTTATGAATTCATAACTGTATCCACATTATCAAAGTTTCAAAGCGGTACATTTTCATAATTCTAACCTGGTAATAAGTGCGTTTCGAAGAAATACGTCTGAGTAACAAGTATAGAGCATTGCGAGTGATTTTTCAGTGGAATCATAGAATAAAGAAGTTTATGGTTATTGAATGGTACCAAAAATATTTGAGCAACCCTCAATGGAGTAAAAATATTCCATTGCCATATGGATAATTCTAGATAAAACACCCGAATGTAAAGAGGCGAGACACCTTTTACCCAGGTGAATCTTTGATAAAACGTTGTAAATACTGTCGACAGACTGTCTTCCTTCTGTCAAAAGAAATCAATGGAGGCAAAATAATACCGAAACATGAGGAGATGTATTCCCTTCATATTGTATAAACATGACTTGACAATTTGAGGATCGAAAACAAGGTCTATGCTCAATTATTCCCAAAAATTGATAATTTCTTGGTATCTGACCAGTATTTTTTTTCCAAAATAATATCAAGTAATTACTGAGAAAATCTTTCTCGTTATATGAAACTCTGTGATACTCAAACCATTTATGAAACGAAACCATTGCTTTTGTTGATATTCGTATTGAATAGAGTTGAAGATTATGTATCGACACTACATTAGCTTTAGAGAAGAAGAATGATATGAGAAATTTTAGAAGATCAACAAATGAGAAAATATAGATAAACACACAAAAATTAATAGAAAAAGAAATAGAGAGAGCAATGGGTTTAATTTTATACAATTATGAAGTAACATACAATATCATAATAATATTCAAATCATATAATAAACTGACAAAAGGACAAGAATAAATAATAATAAACGTTGCATATAAGATAAGGGTACGGAAATTGTAACAAACCTAGGTTTTAACTTTTCATCATAGAAAAATTGTAAGAACAGACAATACTTCGACTATTCATTAAATTCATCCATTCCGTTTTATTCGATCATCTCCAGCACATATACAGGTGGCAGATAAAGATGGACTTTCTCGACACCATACATTCACTAGGCTTGTAGTCTAACACCAATTTACACAGAAATTTCGTATCAATACAAAACAGCAAATACCAAATTCTACGCAGATGTATCACCCAATTACTTCCCACCTGCAAATCGAATATCAAATCTATTGGGGCTTCAACTATCCACTCAACCAATCCTTTACTTGTAAGTGATCTTATCGCTTCCGCAGACTTAGTCATACTAGAAAAGATGCTTCTTTTGCTCGACGTTTTTACACTTTGAATTGTTATCTTCAATGCGGTGGGTTTTGTTTCGGAAACTGTGGTATAGTGTCGTTGTTGTTCACATTGAATTGATGACCTCAAGTTTCAATTTCTTTTTATTTTCCATTACCTTCTGTTTTTATGAAATACATAATAGCCTCTTACTTTTTCTACACACATTTCTTTATCAACAACATAAGTTAGAGGAACTCTGCCCTGCATTTTCGCGTGGAATCAATAACAAATAACCTCAAAAATTGAAGTCAATGATCAACGCTATTAAAAATATCATTTACTTTGAATATAGCAATTATGTTTGTCCCAATTGGTAAATCATCGTACAAGGTCTCCCTCTCTCTTCATATATATTTGAGCTCTGTTATCATTTACAAAAAGTTTTACTTGTTTCTAATAGAAGTTTTGATGTTTTCCCTTTCTTGTCGGGTGCAGATTCATAGCCATTTACATACCTAGAAACTCTCTAGAATTTTTTGATGCGTTAACGACAATCCAAAATAACTTTATTAGTTATATTGGAAAAAGAAAAGACGATAGGATAAAAAAATATTCAGTCTATCAATACTTTGTTGAATAAAACGGAAACATAAGGTAATAGACCAAAATTGAATATAGTTGTGGTTTTCAGTTATTTCGATTTTGTTTACTTCGAGTTTATTCATGATAATATGATTTATCCCATACACTCGTACCGCACTGTTCAACTTATTTCATGATACGGCACGTATAAAAAAATTATATTTTTGATAAAATCCTTGTTGAATAAATTGAAAAATAACGTGCGGTATATAGGTATTCTTCAGGCCACTAGTATGTAAAATAATACATAAATCCATACTAATATAGGTAAATCATATCCTCTATACACCAACCGCCCAGATTTGATGAAAAATTAAATCGCTCTACATCATGAATATCGGCCCTGGAAATATCCTCAACGAAGACGATAATCCTCTGGACCGGCGTAATGACGCCGACGCCTTCCATCCAGGCGCCGAGGGTGGAACATTACTACATTAGGGATCTCGAGACGTTTGCTTTCCATAAACTACACCACATTTTTTCCATTGCTCTGAGAGAAAAACCCGGTTTCTTGTTAATTACTCGCTAAAAGGATCCCCGATATATTCGAATATTTTTTACATTATAATCATTTTGAATTACTGAAAAGGAAAATTTGATGATGGAATTTCTTATGTGGTAATTTAAACATTCCGGATGTTGGCATGTAGGCAGATGTTTGAATAAGAAAGATTTTCGGTTTTGTCGCAGAAATAAAGTCACATGAAAGAAAACAGATTTGTGGTGAAAAAAGCTGATTATTAGAAAATTGCAATGTCCAACCATAAATGGAAAAATAACGCAAATAGAAAAATCACAAAAAAATATGAGTACCTATAGTGGTAAGGAATAAACAAAACGAATTAATAAATTGATATAATTCACCACCGTTTATTTGAGACTATGAGAGTATTATTACGGCATAGATTGAGTTCAAAAGTTTTTTGTTTTTGTTTTTCGTATCTACTGCAATATCTTTTTATTCAGATGATCATGAAAAAATATCTAATTCAGAAATTAAATGATTATAACAATCACAATTCTATTCGGGGACAATCCTGTTACCAAATTATTCACTCTCACCTTGAAAACATTGAAAAAGTGATCGATGATATTTTCGAATATTTGAAGTACAATAATTGGATTCATCTTATATATAGGGTGACTCATAAGGAATTTCACATACTTCTACGATATATAGAGTCATTTAGGCAGGATATCATAGTGTTATCATAAATTTTAATTGGCTATCATTAGTTCCCAAACTTTTTTGTTTCATAGACCACTTTGTTGATCGGTGTTTGATTGATAGTTTCAATCATTTTATAATAAAATCAACTAAGCAAATGCTCAATTAAACATTAATTGATTGTACGGTGCGGATATAAAAAAGTAAATTTGGTGAATCGAAAAGTGATTCTATCTAGCATTACTTTTTACAAATCCATATTGACTCACAACACAAGAACCAATCAATTCTCACAATTGTTTTGATGATATCTAACGGTATTTGTCTATTGTATAAAAGGTGAACCACGTCTTTCAATCTAACTCAACTAACTATCAAGTAATGAATCAAAGAATATCTTAAGGTTTTAGAAATGAGAGATCATGTACAGACGCAGTATTTGTAACTAGAAAAATCACAGAGAAAGGTCTAGAACATAATCGACCGGCGTTCATTTACTTAATTGACTTGACAAAAGCTTTTGACAGATGTTCAAACTGATCCTTCTTTTCTAAAAAAATAAGACGAGGGAAGCGCGTTCAGAAGATTTTTTATTACATTAAGGCTTTCTCCTTGCAATTGTTGATTTCATCAATTTTTTTCAACAAATCAGTCAAATACACGATGTTTGTTTTAAAATTGATCAGATTTTCTTCCTATACGTTTTGACAACCAGCGTACTTCGGTATGTAACAGCAATCATTGGAAGTCATCATTTTTATCGCTCAATTGAGTAAAAAATCGCAAAAAACCTAATTTCTTATTTCAATACTCCAATAATCATTCCAATCATTAATAGCATTCAAAATATGAAAACTAAAATACATGTGAAAGGAATGGTTTTTGAATTTATTCCTATTCTGTGGAAAAATTAAGAAATTTAGCATTGAAAACATGTACAATATTGATAACAAGAATCAGTCAAGAATGAAAATTACATTAAGCGATATCTCAAAGAGTTATGAACTTTGGAATGCAATAGAGCATATGGATGACCAACCAAGCCTTTAAAATAAGAAAATCACATTGGGGTATTATATCCACAGGGAAATTTTCTAAATTTTGAAAGCAGTATAAAACTAATCTCATTTATGTCCTCTTTCACTCAACGAACATGAAAACGCAATTCTTCCGCCAATAATTTACCATGTAATAAATTCATGACTTGTTTTCCGTATAACGAAAGGAAGGGTAACTGCCTGATTATTTATAGGTTTTTTTGCGAGATATTTGGGGCCTTTGAAATTACTCTAACGGATGACGACTATATTAGTAATAACTATTGTTTTTATTTGCATATAATATATCTTTACAATCTAGACCCCTGTCAGTTTAATTCCCCGAAACTCAAATGATTTAGTAACAAAAAATTTTTTACCACCTCCCCAATTTTTCGGCAGGTATCTTTCCACCTTCTACCAATATGTGAGATTTTAATGTTTCAACAGTTAAGCAACTTTTGGTTTAATTGTGACCTTTTTCATTCAAAAAATTTAATTTTAATGAATTTGTTTCGTGTTGATTGTTTGGATATGGAAAATGGTGAGAATAAGCTATTATGAAAACAATTGGGAAATGATGGAAGAAATATAATTAGGAAAGTTCACGACTTCTTTGTTTATGAAAAGGGAAATGAGGGTAATAGAGTTATTGGAAAAAGCCCTTCAACAAATTCTTGATAAGAAAATGCCAGATTTTGTTGAGCACAATAATAAGATAATGAGAAATGTTTATTTTCAGGAAAAAGTAATTAGTTATGTTTATCCATTTTTATTCACCGTTAAGACATGGAATGCAGTTTGGTGAGTATAAGCAGGTAAATAGGTTCCTCGACGAATTAAAACTATCTGTACTTATATGGCAAAATAATCATAATACAATCATGAAAATGTCTACGTTTGTACGATTATGTGAATAGCAGCAAACAAAGTACATGTTCTTGTAACAACTTTGTCACATTCACCATGTTTTATAAGCAAATTTACAAAATCTTCGTTATTAAATTGAGAACGAGCCATTTAACGATTTTCGAAAGTAATAACAATCGACAGTTGAATAAGTTTCATTTATTACAAAGTCTACTAAAAGTATACATAAAAAATTTAAACTTGTTAAAAAATACAAGAATAATTTAAAACCTATATATCTCGGAAACGAATGAAAGGACTTGAATAGGATTAGTGAATACAATTTGATTTGATTTTTTTTACAGACTTTTACAAGATAAAGTAAAATACTTGTGCTTGTATGCGGAAGTCGGCCATCTTTGAAAATATTTTAGCTAAAAAGATCGTATCCGAAAACCCAAACGTAGAAATTTTCATGATTTTACTATAAGTATTTTACCATATACAGATCGTTTTAACTCGTCGTAGGACACCCTATATACATGGTCTAATCAAATCTGATCTGGGCTGGTGGATTAAAACTGCGCGCGTAAATCGACTCGGAAACATTTTTTTTTCACAAATTGGTATAACTTTTCATGAAGTTCGTGGGAGATTGAGAGTCACAAGCCATAATTAGTGAGTGGTTGTCAGCTGTTTATCTGAAGATATTGAGCAACCAGTTTGCTTGAAGTTTTGAATTTCTAATTACGGCTTTGGTATCATAATATATTTTAGTTGATGTTTTGGTTTTGAGGCATGTCAATACTACATTCGTACTGAAGAATATGAATCTTTTACAGAAGCAACGCTGAGTGGAGGCTGCTTTCGCCAAACACGAAATCAAAGTTATCCAGTTATTCTAACCTAACCAGATTCAGCTGCCTGTTATTTTCCCTCCTTCATTAACTCAAAAATCCACTGCATGAAAAGTTTCATGCACTGAAAGTTATCCCATGGGATGCTTGCAAGGGTATAGGAAATTGGATTAAGCGTTGGCATGTTTGTATTAAGTTGTTTTGAGCGCGATAATGAAGATTGGTATTAAAATAAGTCCGTGTCAAATTTAATCAGTAAAATGAAGTAAATAGAGATGATACCGTATACTTAGTGAGATGGCAGAGCAACATGTTGATCCAATTATAGTAGTCTTTTCAGGAAATCCAACATTTTAGAGTACGCAGTTTCCTTCATCATTTTGTTGTATATTTCAACTTCAGAGACTTAGCCTTGTTATACATCAGCTACCTCGCTTGAATTGTTGTGGGTGTATAATGCATTTTACAATATAAGGTGATATATTCAATTAGGAATTTCTCTTGCTGTGGTGAAAACAGTTAGCTATTTATTAGTGTTGATTCTACTACTAAATTCTAATTTTGCTAATACTTTTGAATTATTCTTATCAGAAGGTTTTTTTATCTAACGATAATTCTTGTACTCCTTTCCCCAATGACAACTGTAGAGACTTTCAAGCCACTACTTGATTAGGAGCAATTTTGGGTTAGTTCGCAATTTGTTTCTCTGAAAAAAGATTATTGAATAGGTTGAATGTAATAAAATATTGACTTGAAGTTATGATATGGAGGTTATAAGCATTTGTGTTAAAAGAGGTTAAAGCGTTAAAGCAAATAACGTAGTACATCACTGCTACTTATATGGCAGAGTAACAGGTTGATCTACTTTTAATCTTATATGGCTGGAAAAACCAAACAGAGGGATAGGTGATCTCCGTAACTGCTTGTTACGTAATTCAGGTTCAGTCCTTGTAAAATATTATTTGAATGCAATTGAACTTGAACAATGAAGGTATGGAAAATGCTCTCATAGCAGTACAAATTGGGCGGCTACTGATATCGAACAGGCGTACCTCTCACCAAACTCTCACACACGATTAAGAAATTAACTTTTGAGATGAAAATGAGAAGAAATATGCTGAAAATGAAAACATTGAGGTCTATTTTATATATGATTACAGAACATACTACAAATTTGATATGAAATGACTGAAATTCCAGGAGGTTAAACATAGATATGTAAATCATAAACAATGGCTAAATGAGAGTAGCTTAATACCCATCGAAAAAAAAAACCCTTCTGCCCCAAAAGACTTTAGTTAATACATATATAGTTTTATAAAATTATATTTACATGAATACATGATCGTGAGAATAATATTAGTTGTTACACTCAATAGATAATAGACCTACATACTAAGAAATTCAAAGACAATGTTTCCAAATCCAAAGCATCCCCCTATTCCTGTATACAAAAACTCATTATTGTAGTAGAAGGTACATTATCCAGATGAAAATTTTGAAATGTGCTTGTGATGTTTTTCTTGGAAAAACACTCTTTGGTGCAAATATTAATGAATATGTATCCACAAGCATAGAATAATCGGAAAGATATTCGAGCGTTGAATATAATACTAAAATCCGAATTGACGTTTATTTGTAAATAACTATGGAATGAAAATGAAGATTTCTCAACTTCTGTTTACTATAATGATATATAATTTACTACCTGATGATTGTGAAAAGTGAATAAAAAAATTGGCTCCAGATTCATAATTTATGTAATTGAAATCTATATATAAAAAAAGCAAATGAAAGTTTGACCTTCTAAAAGATCTTAATAAATGAATATCCTTTTTTGTTGATGCGGCGCTATACAATTTGACCAAAAAGTACTTGAACATCATGGAAAATTAGGTCAACTTAAATGACGTTTCATGTACCTGAGTTTTGTCCTATTTGAGATATTCAATCAACCAGAAGAGAAGAATACATCTTGAATTGACCCATGATAGCATAAACGGTATTGGGTATCATGACTGCATGGCGTCGATCCGCTATACTTGATTTAGATTACAAATCCTTCCTGCTGAGTCTCTTGAACGGTATTTTAACTTCATCCATCAAAAAATATCCAATAATTTCAACGGAAATTATGAATCCATCATATCCTAGGGAATTATTTATATGTAAATATTTGTATTTGTTATGACATTATTTAGAAATAAACTTTTCGTGAGGTTTTATAATTTATAAAAAATTTATTCTATAATTTATAATATAAATATCTGAATTTAAATTATTTCTCTGAAATATTTATTAGTAATTAGAAGTACGAGAGTTGTCTGAAAAGTTCCCAACCAATTTATTTTCCACAATCATTTTTATTTGTAAACATAGTCTCCTTTGCAATCTTTACGCTCGGCGATGCTTCAAACATTTCAACCCTCCCAAATAATAGTTGATGTATTTCTTCTGGAAATAGGCATTTACGACAACGACAACGTTCTCATTTGACGAAAATATCTCCTGCTAGTAAAACTTCAAGGTAAGAATCAGGAAAAATTCGTTGGTGGCCACATAAACTTGAAGCGCAAAGTGGGAGAAAATGCTTTATTGTGACGAAAATCGTTCAAAATATAGTTTTTTATAAATCTGTGAATGAAATATTGTGATAATCTTATTGTGAATTTTAACCTTTATTATGATTCCGAAAGACTGGGTTATGAATTTTACAATAAAAATCTTTTAAGTGAATAATTGGAATAAATTATAAATAATAAATGAAACAAGTGATATTATCAGGACATTGTTTCAATTCATATTTAGATATATTTTTTGTCAATAATTAAATTTGAAATTACATTCTCACCAAAATTGTAATTGATACTTCTCATTATTTTTGTTGGAAAATAAGATATGTTTACTTAAGATTCAATTTCTACTTTTTTTTAGTATTGAAAATGAAAAATTATACAGCGTTCAGCCTAATCATATGATTTTAAAAGAAATACACTTACTATTGTTCTCTTATAGGAATTATCTATCAATATTTTTTATTTATACTCATTGAATTTATGTGATACTAAGTATATACCACGATCCCAAGTACACGCTTGGGATCTATTACTAATATGGCATTTTTTGCATGCCATTTTGCTATATTTACAATTTACAACATTACAGAGTATTGAATAATTGTGTTAAACGTGTTGGACTTGAAAGGAAATCATCATCATTCATCTTATTCTATATTGTCTTTAGGTTAGGTTAGGATAGGTTAGTTGTTGATTTTTTGTAGAAAAAGAAATTTCAAAGCAAAAACCATAAAGAAAAATATATTCTTCGCAAATAAAACATTTCAATTCCAAAGTATCTTTATAGAAAATAATGGTAGTCAGAATCGTCTGAACTGGAGTCATCATCTGATTGAATTGTGAAGGATTCTAAAGATACCATATAGCTGCTGCTAGAACTTCCTTTACGAGTTCTATAACCTCTTCACTCAGTTTTGGAGACTGATATTACATTTTCGTAATTCTGATTTCACGTTTGCCCATATTAACTCTATAGGGTTAAATATGCAATAGTTAGGAGGTCGTCTGAGAAGAATATGACCCTGTTCTTGACACAGCTTGTCAATATAATAAATTTTCTCTAACTTTGTTTGTTTGGCCTTTTTTACGATCGTTGACAGGAATAGGAATATTTTTTTCGGACTTAAATGCTAAAATTTGTTACTACTACTATTTAGAATATTGAGGAGTTGCCACGAGTGATAGGATGCGTTGTCTATAACGGTTACTGACTGTGGTGGAATGTTAGGTAAAAGCTGTTAATTTTCTTAGTAGATATTCATGATTATAATGCCTTTCTCTTTAGAACATGGCCTAATCAAACAGCAGACTGTAAATCATGTTTCATTTAGATAAATTATTTGTCTATTAGAACGCTAGACTTTGATCTTACGCAAATAATCTTGTCGCCATCAAACGATCCTTGACGATACCGTTATTGCCATCAGTTTTTTATGTTTAAAACCACATGCTGACAAAACTTGACGCAATGTTTCTAAACTGGTATGATTGTATTCTGGATAATCTGCTACCTTGCAGTAGTACAATTGAATTTTTCTGTTCTCCTTATATAAACTATGAATTGTTCTACGTATAAAATCAACTGATTTTAGTTTTTCTTTACATGTTTTTTGGTTATGTGAACGATCCACAGCATCCCCTTTCGTGACTACTCGATAAATGAAAAGTTTATTTACTCTAGTTAATTCAGCAATTCTTATTATGATTGCATTATCAGATTGCTGAATATTTTTCTTTTTTAAACATTCGAATATATTTAAAATAACTGGCTGTGTATTTATCTTTATCATTAAATTCATATCTGTCTCTATTCTCACCACACTATGTAATTTCATTGTCTTCATTCGCCTATGGTCTAAAGAACGTCATATTTCTATTTATTCAAAGATCTTTATGAATTACGATGCTTATGAATTACGACGCTAATGTCTAGCAGGAATATTTTGAAGTAATTGTTTACATACAGCTTTAGCTAATAGAAATTCATTTATGTTTAGGATTCCATGTTTTCATTAGTAAACAGAGTCCAAGTGGACTGACGGTTTGATAGATGTTTACCGAATTTTATACAGAGAATTATTTTTCATTTCTTATATTTGTGTGCCATGAGTATTTATCGATTGTCCTTCGCATAAAATACTTCTGCAATCGGTATTGGACGAACTATATCTATAGTTCGATTACAAAAGTTCCAATGAATATCTTTGAGTTATCTTAGTAATGCCGGATTCAGGCAATAAAATGAATTTTTAAGGTTATATGATTTATTGAATGAATATAATGTTATTAAAAATTCAAATAGTTATCACAATATTATTGAATTTCATTCTATTATTATTCTATTCTATATCAATCAAATTTTATTAATATGACAACGCTGCAATAGTGTGAAGGATTATGTTATTACTACCTTTTTACAATATACATGAGTCTAAGATCAGACTATACTATGACAATAATACATTATGTATTGAAACTATTACGTATTAACTTTCAATCTCAAGTTAAATTCAAGAATGCTGTTTGATATAAAGCAACATTATTTTCATATATCTTCAATAAAAAAATACGTAATGAAAAAAATCTACTCAACTCTAAGTATGCATGATAGCTTTCGTAAATCGACCATCGACTCCATCAGTACGTGAAGTGAATAAAAAAAAATCGAAATACGTTTTGTGAAAATTGTAGAATCGTGAAAGTAATCAGAAAGGTTATTATACGAAAATAAGAAGGAAATTGTTATTAAAAACGTTTATATCAATCAAATTTAGAAGTAGGTCATATAATATTCTTTTTTTCATTAGGGTAAACCTAAGAGATTCCTTGTAAGGTCATGATTAGGGAAACCTGATAATGAATTTATGTGTTGTAAAAAGGGTTGTCCTGATGTAAACCTAGTATTGAAATCGTCAGGATAACCTGATATTTTTTCATAAGGGGATCCTGAGAGGTTCTTTGTATAATCATACTCAGGAGACACTCATGAATATCCATGTATTCTGAATAGTTTTATCCTTATATAAGCCTAGTATGGAAATTGTCGGAATAAAAAGATGAAAAATATTGTTCTTTTCAGTAAGGTGATCCTGAGACTTTCAGGGTATGGACATGATCAGGAAAACCTGATAAATAATCAATGTACTTTAAATAACGTTAACCTTATGTAATAACCAGATAAAAAATATTTTTCTTCTTAATAAAGTGAATCTAATAAGTTCCTTTTATGTTCATGATCAGCACAACCTGATGAAAATTAATGTATTTTAAATAGGGTTACTCTGATGTAATCCTGGTATAGACCTCATCGCTATAACCTTGTGACAAATTTTTTTTTTTTCAGTAAAGTGATCCTGAGAGGTTCCTTGTGAGGACAAGAGAATCTGATCAGAAATTAATTTATATTAAATAAGGTTATCCAGATATAATCCTAGCGTGGACCTTGTCTGGATTACACTGATAAGGTTGACCTTGTTTTAACCTGATAGGTCCTTACGATGTTTCAAGGAATTCATGAAACATTTTTAGTCAGGACGTGGAGAACATGGAGAGCTTCATTCATTTTTAAAAGCAGCTCTACGTGTTCAGCATATTCAAGTGGAAATTAGAGTGGTCAATACGTTACTTTGATTTGATCCAATCACTTGTACGTGCATTCAACTTTCAAATGGAAAAAGATTGTGGCGATCCTCAGATTGTACCACCAGATTGGAACTGCAAGGTGATTTTTAGGATGAAGTGGTAATGAAAGTTGCGACAAAATTTTAGTCTAAAAGGAAATTTTAGTAAGAATCTCTGAACGCGTGCTTATATTTTCCAGCCTATATTGACATCGTCAGGTTGAGGTCAGAGATTTTTCAGACAACACTCGTATAATGAATCCTGTGAATAGTGTTCTATCAACAAATTACACATAACATCCTTTATCGTCAACTCGACAGGAATATAGTAGTATGCTACGAAAACTGGAATGAGCATTATGTATTTTTGTTCCAAAATTGATTTTTCACTATTTGAAACAAGAGTTACACTGTATTAACTTATTTATGATTGTAGGAATTCTAAGCGTCAGATAGATATATAGATTGCATACTATCAAAGACGAGATATATAACATAAATGACCCAGCAATGAAACAGGATTCGACCGATAAAGACGAATAGAAGACAAGAAACTGATGAGCAATAATACTAGTAAAAAGGGCAAGGGAGATACAAATAGGAAGATAAATAAAGTAGGGACATGGATATAAGGGAGATGATTGGAAAAAAGGTAGAATTGGTAAGCGAATTTGAAAAGGCAAAACTAGATTTATTGATATTATCAGAGATAAAGAAGGAGGGAAAAAGAAGTACAGAACTTCACAATAGGGATTTATTAATGTGGAGTACATGTAAATGAAAGAGCAAAAGTCGAAATGTAATGCATTTTTCAGACAGTCATTGAAGACACATTGGACAATTGGGAAGCGTATTCTGAGAATAAAACTAAATCTTGCGATGATTCGAATGTAACGGTATAAGCAACGAAAGGTACTGTGATTGTAGCAGGAGACTCTAATGGAAGAGTTGGCGTGAAAGATCATATACACAAAATGCAAAGTAGTAAACATGGGAAAGTCACTGAAAACAACAACAAAAAGAACATTTTTATCAAATACAGAATTGGGTTATAACTAATGGCTTCTTTGAGCATAAAGGTATGCAAGAGAAATGCATAGCAGAAACGAATGGTCAACTATAGACTATATATTCGTGGAAAAAAAAGTAGAACAATAATAATGGAATTCGCATGTACACGTGAGTATGAAAAAAACAGTAATCACTATTTACTTGTAGTAAGTCATAACGCAAAGAGGTATAAACTGCAATATACAAAGTAAAACTAAACCTTCAAATATAATATACAATCCTACAAATTAAACCACCGAACAATAATAAAAGGGTATGAAGAAATGGTAAAGATTGAATTAGAAATTATGAAAGAGGCCTTCATAACCAAGAGCCTAGAAGAACTGTGGCAGCTCTGCAAAACTACCATCATAGACACGTCTGTGGGAAAATCAAACAAAATAACAATAAAAAACAGACAGCATGGTGAACTGATGAGATGGAAATACAAGATAACATTGAAAAGATGAAGTTGCAAACGTGTCTATATGCATACTGTATACGCAACCACTATACCAACACTTACAGTTAAACAGTCTGATGTGCGTTTCTATAACCAAGTTATCGTCTTCAAAGACAGTCTGGCGCTTCGATAACCGAGTTATCGTATCCAGGTGCTTATGGTGAACTAAATGTTCCTACCAATGAACCTCTCATTCCTCAACCAAGAAACATCTTGTGAGGAAAAGTATCTTTGTTCCTATTCAAACTTTTATAATGTGTAACAATCTCAATATTCTTAAAATGCATCTAACAACTCTTTCTAGTCTAGCAGGAACTAAACGAAGGCGAATGATTTATTATTTACCAGTGGTGTCAGTGATATAAGGGTTCCTTTCGTATAATTGAACCCAAAATTTGTAGACAAAAGTAAAGAAGAAATATAAGTCCATAAAATTTGACTACATTAAGCTTGAGTTCCACAATCCCTGTTATATTACCTATTCAATCAGGAGGTTTAGAGGTTTTTTCGAAGTAAATCATTATCGAAACGAAAAGCGAATTTCTAAAAAACTAAATTAAATTAAAATGATTCAACACATCCTCCTTCTAAATAGTTGTTCTGAAAATACCACTGTATGAATCATATATATTACTTCATTATTTTCGTAATTGAACGTTTAGTTAAGATGTATTATGTGTGTAAATGTTACTTTTTTATAATAATTTATTACTTTTTTTTGTAACATACTTTGGATACCTTCTCTCGCTTTCACTGATGTAAACTAGAGCAAAAAGGATAATGTAATCAGTTGGGACCAACACAAATAAATTGCTATGTTTTTGAAGGGCATATCTCTCGAATGCAACCCTAATTCTCATTAATGCGGCCACCGTTTGTATAATGCTAGCTATCATTCAAGGTTAACGTAACCAACAACTAAAAGCTTAATAAATGGATGGAAGACTATTCAATCGGAAAAAGATTTATCACAAACAACAATTGATTAGAGAATTGAGTGCATCTAACTATCGAAAAACTTCTCATCGAACTTGATATATTAAATAAAGTGAATATAATGGTATATTTCCACCAAAATTTTAGTGTTGAAATTGTTTTGTACGAGGGTTGCTACTTAAGTTTTGAGATATAGCAACACTGATGTGTCAAATCTGACATCGTCATAACAAAATTTGACATTTTTAATGGTGAACGCACTCACAAAACTTTTTTTATATTGTTTCAGGTATTTGTCTTAAGGTACCATTATGCAGCCACTACATTCCATATAGGACTTTCAACTATCCGTTCACACAACTTGCGTTGCTTTATAGCATGTTTTAAGTCTGATTATCTGTAGCATAATATATCTATCCCAAGGATTTAAAGATTATTGGAAATAACCCATTGCCAAGAACAAATACTTCATTATCTCATTTATTTTATTGCGGATGAGGTGTTTCCTTTAAAGCATTATGAGGTCTTACCCTGGAAAAAATTTGAGATGTGATCAAAGATTTTTCAACTATAGAACTTTCTAGAGCGAGACAGGTAATTGAAGATACTCTACAATGATCAATACTAAAGCTGAAAATATTGATAATATTATGAAAGCAATTGTTGTTTTACATAATTACTATCAGACTGGAATGTAACATTGACAACATATATTGTCCTGCAAAATTTGGGGGCGGAGAGATGGAGAACCAAGTGATGGTTGAAGAACAGATCACGATCCTCTAAAATCTGTTGGTAGACTTGGGTATAATGTGACAGAGTTGGATAATAAGGTACAAGAGAATTATCAAAATTTACAAATCTACCTCTTCCGGAGGAGACACAATCGTTTTGTATCCACTCCAAATAGAAGAGGCCGAGGAAGGCCTACTTTCCCCTGGTTACTAGCTTGATAGCCGGCTTTTTGTTGTTTAATATGGAGTTAATTACAAAGCCCAGACTTACTTTCGTGGTTTTAAAAACTTTGAATAAAAGGCCATTTGATCATAGAATGGCTAGATTATTTCAAGAGCCTCGGCTCCTAAATATTTTGAATTATGAAATATATAACTACTCAATAAAACAAAGGAGTGATAAACGTAATTCAGAGCAATACATAGGGATAAAAGATTGAATATATACTGTAATTTCAACAATGTATAATGTTTGTGAAAATCAATAATAATGATAGACGCTTCATTATGAGACAGCGAGGTGGAAATAGCAGATCCAAGAAAAATAGAACAGTAATTCATTACCATTTTGTTACTAATTCATTAACCCAAAAAATGAATTACTATAACCCTTAACTCATTCACCTCTTGCTTCGCCAGCTGGAACGTTAAGTAAGCGGGACACAGGTTTATCTCGTGATCCAGAATAGAAAACGACATTTTTTCAAATCATAATTCAATTCTACCTGATAGGCTTCCTATGCTCCAAGCAGCAAACCCAAGAAGAATATTTATGAGTGTGAACACCGAGACTTACGAAAATCACTAAAAAAATGTTTCAACCCCCGTTAAGGACTGCAACAATGCAGTTTGCTATTTGGAGCATAAGAAGTCTATTAGCTCGAGCCAAGTGGTAAATTACGGCGTAAAAAAATGTTGTTATCTATTCTGTATCGCAAGATAAAGCCGTGTCTCGCTAACTTATCGCTTAAGCTGGCGAGATAGGGGTTAGTTGATGAGTTGCTAGAGTAATTAATTTTTCTGCTAATAAATAGGTAATGCAATAGTGATAAATTACCACACTATTTTTTTCAATCTGCTTCCTATACGACTCAATTATAATTTTATTCTCTCGATTTATAATAAATTTAGTGGAAAAAAAGGTTATGATTGTTCAGCATGCTTTGTTTCTATAGTAAATCATTTCCACCATACGGTAGAGATAAAATTCTGTCATCTACATACTTTTCAATAAAGAATAACTAAGAAGGACAAATAGATATAATGAAATTCAAATATATAGTCAGCGGTACATTTCCAGTCGATGTAACCGTCTTTTATAATCTTGACTATTTTTTATTTCAGAAGTGTAATGGTGAAAGAGGTTCCCTCTACTGCATCAATTAGGTCTGGGAAATGGTCATATATATATATATATATATATATATATATATATATATATATATATATATATATATATATATATATTATATATATATACCAACTTAAATGTTGACACCTTCAGCTTGAGTTCAAAACCCTCGTGAGATTGGTAAAATATAACCGTGAAAAATGTTTCATTTTCCTAATGAGTTGTAACCTGTATATATAACTTTTAAAGTGATTATAAATTGAAATTTACCAAATAAATTTTATCAAAAAATATAAGTTTTTCAATATCAAGCTCGAGTAATTTTTGCTCGATACTTTTTGACATATTTATCGAAAGAAAGTGGTGAGAAGTGAGTCAGAGTTTTTCTTCTAATAAATAGCTATTATTTCTAAACGACTCCACGAATTTCAACAAAATTGATTCTGTTGAAAAAATTATCTACTGTTCCACCAAATGGATCTTCTCTTTACATCAATTTTGTTGTGTTGCCACAATACCACGTTTTTGGTTCATAACAGAATAAAGAAAACCTTTCAATTATTGTTTTAATACTTTTTCAGACAAATATAATGAGATAATGAGACGGATAACTATGCGTAACTTCAAATTGTGTTACTTTTGCCAGATTCAATAATAGATCTCCATAATTCAGAAGCTTTCAAATAACCTCACCAGGTATAGGGGTGAATAAGAAAAAATTACAGAATTTTAGATGAATTCCGAACGTCGCACTCAATATATTTTTACCCATTCTTGGACATCTTAGCAACTTCAATTACAACTATTGACTTTAGAAATATGCTGGGCAACCGTTTATCTTCAAGTGGATAATGTTCAGTATAGTGATAAGCGATTTATCCTTTGCGAGTGACGCTTTCTTACTAATGTGTGAAATCAATAGCAGGTATGTTCAAATATAATACCAGTTACCTGTTACCTGTTATTATGTGTTCATAATTGAGGTGAAAGCTACCAATATTACGCAAATTTCTCACTAAACGCGGAACATTTCACGCATCACGTAAACTCCGGTTTAAGATATCATATTCTATATATTTTTTGCGCTAGTGCAAGCCATTAATGATAAAATTATCTGTGAAAGGTATTTTGATAGTCTGAGAACTTACTCGTGTTTTTAACTTACAAATTGTATTGCATTAAGTATTACCTCAATATTTCAGTTTTCCAGGCATTTGTTTCCCCCATGGTCTACTTTTTATATTTTACGTTTACGTTATCATTTGCCCATGATACACTTTTTTGATTATTGACAGACAGACAGGATTGATTCTATAATGAACTACTGAAGTACTGTGACCAGCACCTTACTACATAAGAGCCTAAAAATCCTGCCCGTAAAATAATACTAGACTGTAAAATACTAGACAGAAGGCAAACCAGTATATTTATACTTATATTTAGAAGAGATAAACAAGAACGGGCTAACTACAAGCAGATAGATCTATTGAATGCAAAAATAAAACTCGTTACAAAAATTATTATTATTATTGATCACAACGCTGCAACAATGCAGATTTGGAAGATTCTGCGAGGATGCAGGATTAATTCTACGACAACTGGTTGAGAGATTCATAGAATATAACAAACCAGCATTCCTGTGTTTCATTGACCTCACAAAACTGTTTGATCATATTAGACAAGAAGATATCATACACCTACCTATTATACAATAGAAGCGTCAATATAAGTCAGACTATCAAAAACATATACTCAGCTGAAGCTCGTATTATTGGTAACCAAACAAAACCCACACCACTCAACAAGGATTGTAGACAAGGAGTGTTCCTTAGTCTCAGGTTATTCAACCCAATAATGGATGAGATCATAAAAAAGGTTAGTCCAGGTAACGGTTACGGAATGGTTGAGAGAGAAATCGAAGTCCTTGACGTCATGATATTTATCGAAAATAAAGGTGACTTTCAAAAGATTATTATTCACCTTCAATTTCACAGAGAAACAGTGTAATATGACTATTTCCATATACATGACAACAACAAAAGAGCCCATTAGATGCAAATTAGAGCTAGAAATAATTCAACAGAGAATGAAATTCGAGTACCATGGAATTGACATAACCAGTTCTGGCAACGTAAAATACAAAGTAGACAGAACAAATAAGGTTACGGGATTTCTTCTGAATTTAGTTTCGCGAAACAAACATCTAAGACAATAAAAAAAGGCACATATTCACATAGCAACATCAGAAACATGTTCAGGATTATCGAAACGACACTATTCTTGAAGACAACAGAAATAGAAATTTCAATTGGAACACGGAGCAGAGGTCGACCATGATAGAGGTGAAGTGACAACCTAGAGCCAAGGTGAGAGAAGTTATTGAATAGGGAACAGGCAATAGACCAATTTTGAGAGAAAGAAGAATTATGGATTCAATCTTATTTTTCAAGGGTTGAAACTGTCTTCCCCTTTGTATTAGGGAGTCAATATAATGAAGAATCTCAGTGTTGGCTACTCCTAGTTGAATAATTCAATGCATATCTTAATGATGTATCGAATGGGTAACTCAGAGGGGCCGTCGAATTATATTACAGCTTCAAGGAGGGCGTTGATTCATATATTAAGATATTGTGATTTCTCTAGACAAATTTAAATAGAAGCATGAAAGCTTAAGTATGTATATATGTTTTTACTTAGGGTTATTTAAAAATGTTTAATTTTTTGTGCTAGTGCTTCAAAGCATAAAATATAAGTAAAAACCTACATATTGGTCCAACAACAGCAAGTGAAAATGATATACGAATTACTTTCACGAATTTTTTTGACATATGAATCTACGTTTTATAGTAATGGTAGAGTGAATCACCATCAAACTACTACTGGTCCGTAACGAATCCCCTTTGGATGCAAGAGATCTATCATTAGGATTATTGGTCTGTAAATATGTGGTGCCAGATTCTAGATGAACAAATAATTGGGAATTTTTTTTCAACGAAACAGTTTATGGAACGAAAATCATCGTGAAATGCTCTTAAAACATTATTTGTGGTAATAGTATAGCGTGGAACTTCATTTATTCAGCTACCCAGATCTGCAGACCTAACTTGTTTAGATTTTCATTTGTGGGGCCGAATAAAGATCTCGTTTAAACCAGTAAACCCACGATAAGAAATTATTGTATTGAAGGAATACGACAGGCAATACGAAGTATTTCAATTGCAGAAATTGAAACTACAGTCCTTTACACCGTCAATGTATAGAAAATGATGGACATTTTATACACCTACGGCATCACTAATTACGTCGTTAATTATATAAGCTTTTATGGTATATATGGTATAGAGGTTTGAATAAAAATTTTTGCCGTTTATACATTTCTTGAGATATCTCGAGAAAAAAATTTTCAATAGTTCTAGACAATGAAAAAGCAAAAAAAAAATAAATAAATAGACCTTCCTAGTCATTATTCATGATACTATGATATGATATTATTCATGATACTACTATGATACAGACTTATATAAAACAAACATCAAACGGATTTCGGGTATATCCAACGTACATTAAAGACGCCCCGCTTTCGCCGAATTCGAGATTTCCATTACAATTGGACAGGACCGGCAGTAGAGTCCATATAGCGGACTTGTTCGTAACACTACTATTACTACATAATAATCTAAATATATTATCTACACATTTCAGGAGATTGAACTATAAGGTTACAATATTTCATCTAAATTACTCTTCTTGAAATATTAGCGATGTGCTCTTTCAATTTTTTGTATTACTTACTGCAAGAAAAATATTACTGTTAATAAATAACATTCCTCTTATCAAAATGCAACTCAAAACATGTGTTTACACAACTGGGGAGTTTGCAGCTTAATTTCAATATTTCTAAACTATTCATTCAACCTTAAACTTCGAGTAAAGAATTGGGAGCAAAATTCCCTGAGGTTCAATTCTACGATATACAATTTTGATTGACATCTAACAAATTAAGAACAAAATTGGATACGAACACGACATATTTAAAAAACATGAACGAACATGAAATTGCAACTATAACAAGAGGAAAATGAAATCCAATTTCAATCTTATTTCGAACATCATAGCAAATTATTCGGTTTTAGAGTTCAACTAGCTCCAATGAAAAGTTTGAGAGAATTGTAAAATAGAGAATACGAGTAAGAGCGAATTGAAGTTGGATTGAATTAGACAAGTGGTAGAAGCTTTTCAGTTGAACTTGTGAATACAGAAAGATGTTGAAATAATTTCAAATGCTAGTAATAATCGTCATTGAGAATGTTTTCACAGCAGCATTTGAATGAAATTTTTTTGGAATCACCATTACATCAACAAAAATATTATTAGCTATTTTTGTACTTATTCCATAATACTATACTGCTTTTGTGAGCAAATATGCTGGAAGAAATTGAATTTTAATTTTGTAGTGTAGTTCAAAGTTTCATAGTTGATTTGAATTGATGTGGTTGCTTTACAGATCAATACAAATGGTCATGATCATGAACGGAATAACATTCAAATAATGTTATTTTCAGTTTTCGAATAGTGCTGTGGGTTGAAGGTTCAAACTCAAACTGTCTAGTGTTTAGTGTATAAGAAAATCTATATATGTGTGTCTATATGGATGGGACACACTGTACATGAGCCAAATATCTAGAACCATATAATATCAACAAATAAGAACATTGTTGTATAGAACAGAAAAACAAAAATGAAATGCATATATATATATATATATATATATATATATATATATATATATGTACATTCAGCACGAAGAGATAATTCTCCTGTTAGGATAGATTTATCAGTAAATGATTATTTCGATTATTTCTTAATTTTTCCAATATAAAATCGGGTGGAATTATTCTAATTGTACGCGTCAAGTACTACTGATGGTTCTTTTTGAATATTTATGTTCCTTATCCCGAATTTTCACTACATCAAAATTAAAGTTGTGTCCATCGATGGAATAATGTTGGACTAGAGCTATTTTATCTTTTTTCTTTCTATTATGTTCTCGACAATCATAATCATGCTGGTATGTTATGAATTTCAAGTACTGTTTAGTCATATCGATGTAACGCTTATTGCAATCCAAACAATTTATTTTATACTGGAGATTGGTACTTTGTCTTTGATATGTGTTAATGGATTGTCCACATTGTTTATAGAATATACCAGTATGAATATGATTGTCGAAATTGTATTGAGATCAAAAGAGATGAAATAGCTCTAGCCCAACATATGGTTAGGTTCAATATAACCATCTTTTGAATGTATGTTTATAATTCAACATACTCTGATCGGACTAGTACCTGATGCAAACAATTAAAATATTTCTGTTTCTACCGTCATACTTTGGTATATATTGGAAAAGTTTAGGAATATTCATTAACTGATCTTAACGGGAGAATAATCTCTTCATGCGGAATATGTATTTTATCTCTTGACTGTCATCTAATGATTTGAAGAGGAATGTCGTTTGCAGGGGTTTTTTATTTATATGTGTGAGTATTTGTTTCTTTAAATAATTTTTTCTCTTTGTTTTTCCACAACAATATTCTCTCTGTGTTTATGTTATATGTTTTGTCTAAATTTTTGGATCATATACTGTGTGTACTATTCATTTATATATATACAAATATAGACTTTATTTATATCTCACAATTTTTATTTACTTCATCAACGTTTGAGTTATTATGTACTATATATTTTTAGCCTTCATAAAGATCAAATAAAGGAATTAAACGTTGGCATTTGAAAAAAACTATTAGACAGTTTTATTTTGTGTCCTTAACCCACAACACCATTCAATATTTCATACTAGGAATAATATCAAGAATACAAGGATAATAAATAAGAATGAACCAAACACAATCTATGCGTACAGTGAAGAAAACAAAGTATGAAATTTTCACCTCCTGGGACTAAAATACGTGGAAGATAGTAACTACTTCTTGTGGAAGGCTACTGAAGGAATAATGAGAAGAAAGTCTCACAATCCAACATTTAGACGAGGAACGATAGAAAGAACTTTTATTTGCTAGTCATTTGGAAAGTACATTTTCATTAAATTAATTTTACTACACCCAAAAAACATGCGAAGAAAATAGGAACGAATATAAATATAAATGAACAATTTATTGGAAAGCTAATAAGCTTGATTTTTCATAAATTTTGATAAGGACCAAAGTAGGTCAATATGACAAATTTTAACTTTTCTTAAAAAATACTAATTCTCAATCAGATAACCTAAAATCAAGACGACTTAGAAACATAAACAAGCAATAAAAGGTCTAAGAAATTAACGGAACGAAGTTTTTACCAGCTTTCCAGCATACGTCGACGGACATATCAGTCACCATTATAATAGAAATTATTATTTTCATTTCTTCAGTTTGACTTCAAACTTTTTACTGAGGGTTCTTCGTTAAGGGCTAATTGAATAAAAAAAAATATCTGCTCAATATGTTTAATGATCAACAACAGAATATATTGATGTGAGTATAATCAGTACTCAAGTGAATGGTGTCAGGTATGATTATTATCCAGGTCCTAAATGAAACAACATTTTTTATGAACTTTATTTTTCAACTAGACATTTTTTTCATTCACATAACTAAGTAGATAGATATTATCTAAATACTAGATATAATTTATATTATAATAGAAAACTTTATTCCTAAACTGACATTAAGTAACAAACCAAATAAAGTGAATCAACAATCATGAAATTTATAGCTACAAAATTTATTTTTAAAGTTCTGCTTCTCCAGAGAATCAGGTAAAAATATATAGTATCTTCCTTATATTATTCATAAATGATAAACCTTGTATATCAAGAATATTTTCGCACTTACAGGCTTTGTTTAAATGTCGTATCAGTTTTTACTGTTTGATGGGCTTTTGACAAGATTGTAGTAGATGGAAAGACTAATTTTGATTGATTATTCTATTCAGTATATTGGGTGAGTCCTTAGGAGCTATATATACTTTTACCATATGTAAAGAGAATGTAATGAAGCTATTTAAAAGTGTCAACTTCTCGTCTTCATTAATTTACAGGTTTTTTTGTGAAATTGACTATAAATGTTAATTGTCTATTGTGTTTACGCAGCTCATTCGATATTTTGAATTTTTTCATGATGCAGTGCACTACTAACAAGCATTCAACTGGTATTATCTAAACTTAGAAATTCCAGGACCAGCTTTAGAAAAATCAATTTAGTGATTCGTATTGAAGATTCTACCCAGGATAATATTTTGTCAAATGCAATAAGTGATTTTCAAACAACATAAAGAATAATTGAAAACGACAATTACGACACACTTTCATTTGAACGAAGTGAACGATCAAATCTCACCAGAAATTGAACAAACATAATAACGTATCACATAATAAGGTATTAATTTGAATAAATTCCATAAATTTCAGGTATTTTAACTGAAATTAGCACCTAATATGTATGTATCACTACATCTTAACTGTCACTATGTATTATCTGTGAGGGCTTAATCAATTAGAATTTAAAAAAAAACGCATTGGGGCAATATTTTCGATGAATAATAAATTAAATTGATAAGAAAATCAAACCTCATGTACAAAATTATTCCTATTTTGCTGCTATTATTCATTTTTTTCTTATTTATGCGTCTTAACTACATAATTTTAGTTATTGTTTTAAAATTGTTGCTACTCCTTTTTATTAGTTTTTTGTAGTTTGGTGTTTGTGGTTATTGTCATTCGATACAGTTGAATATTTTGTTCAAAAGACTCGAGATTTATAACATGTTTACAAATTATTACCTTATTATATAATACGTAATTATGGTCGATCTATGTTTGAAAAGATTTGATCATTCACTAAAAATTGAATAAAATTTCGATAACTTCGTTGCATATACCGTTTGGTTGCATTTGAAGAAAATATTAGTTAGTTAGTAGTTAGTAGTCAACTGAATCATCGAGAATTTAATGAACTATTTAAACACTATAGACATTCAAAATTTCTCACAAGAACTAATAAAGAAGAGGAATTCACACTCTTAGTAACCTAATGATATACTCCAAAGGACTCAACATATGGTAGAAGTATATAAAGTTCCTCATGACTCACCCTGTATTATTCTTTAAAGCAATATCCACTTGTCTCAAGAAATTGGAAGACAAGCACGTATGATTATTACCCGCAATAACACTACGGATGGATGGATGGTAAACAGGACATTCCACCACCCTCTGTCAAACCAACAGGTCCTCATTGGGATTCCGGGAGGTTTTCTCATCTTGTTAAAAGTCACCTTCGGTAGCTATAAACCCTTAACGGTTATTCGGTCGTGTGCTACATCGGGTAAACCCTTTCTAGCTTACTTGGATAAGGAAAGATCTAATTCGAGTGGTCCTGCGTTTTCTTTATAGCTGTCCTATAATTTGGCACTTGGTCATGAAGTTACAGTGTCAGAGGTGTCCTCTTATAGGTTACAATACTTACTTCAACTGAATAACTCTTATATAGTAGTAAATCTGCCTTTTAGATGTTTTACCGTATAACTATAGCAATAGCGTTCACTGCGCCACAACGAAAAGCCGGGAATCACCAACTCGCGCTTTTGTCTTTTCTAGAAACTGGCTTGTCATCATTTAGTATTATCGAACTATGTTGCTAGCTTGTAACAGTTTCTTGAATTATTTTTAAATCACAATAAGCATCAGTGAGAATCTTTTTATTTTATTGCTTCACTTATATTGTACAACAAACATCACCATCTTATGATTGCCATTTTAAACTGCTAGCGGTAAAGTATTTCAAGCTAAAGTCCTTCACGCGAGCTGTAAGTTGCGTGTTCTATATTATAGAATATAGAAATACGATATCTATTTCCACTTGTGCAGTGAATGAACTAGTTTTATTTTCATTTATCTAAAAATAAACACTAGCAGTGCCTCGACTGGAGTTGGAAGCTGCGTATACAAATTCATTCAAAAGTTATCATATTCTTCTCATCAGAACAAAAACCATATGATACCACTTATCATTACTAATAGTTGTATTTTTGACTATTTGAGTTATCGGATGCAAAAATTTTCTCATACGACCCCTCGTTTCTGAGTTATTAGCCTTTAAATATGCGACAATATTGACAATCCGTAACTTTTACAGGGACAACATGTACAATCTAAAGAGAGCAAAAATAAATTTCTCAATATATTGTGGTTTTATAGCTTAAGAGATATGTAGATTCATAGATTGTTGTATATGACAGAAAACCGTTAACCATAAAGAGACATTCTCAAGAAGTATCAAAACACAAACATTTTTACATGAACTGCATAATGTCGAACATCTTGTTATTTACATAAGGAAAAATTTAGTAAGCCTACAACTTAGTCTAAAATAAAAGTTATTCTACAATCATTTCGTTCCTTACCATTTTTCGATTGTACAGATTGTCCCTGTAAAAGTTACAGATTGTTAACTGTTGGACATGAGCCGCCTTTAGCCTTCAGATTGTAATATAGGATGATTCATTTTGCATGGACTTTTTAATCTTCCATTAAAAATTAATAACATTCGTATTTATAATTTAGAAAATATTCTTAAATATAAGTATGAGAAAATTTCTCTCATGTTACAGAATTATTTTGACGTCATCTACTCGCTCTCGAATTTTCTAATCTTAACACAGATGTTAAGATTAGTATCTTTAATTCTTGAGGAGCTGTGGCATCAACTTGTGAATGTCTTGTGTGCTTGTATGTAATCCACCCCTTGCCTTGAGCGACTTCAACGTAGTACCAGACTATCGGCAATAATCTAATAATAGTTTAAAGTTAAAAATATCTTTTCTATGTACCCATTGTTTTCTTTCATATGAAATGAATGTTATATATATATATATATATATATATATATATATCATCAATATCATATTTTGATAAAGACTGATACACTGGAGAAATAGAACTCTAAAATGAATCTTTCAATTCATCTCGTATGTTTGTTATTGAACTGAACAGATATCCTGAAAATATGAATACAAGTTATGGAAAACAAAATTAACAAAATTATTCCAATATTCAAAAGATTGATTATTGATTCTACCAACTAATTACATTATCAATTGTGCTATTAATTGTTTATATACATAGTCATAACACTATATTGTAATTCATTTATTCCAATACAATCAATTTTTAACAGTATCCAATTTGTTATCTACAATTTTTAAATTCTATCATTATATACAATTGTTTGCAATGATATAGAAATTTACCGCTGAAAATATTTGGCACATAAAATACAGTACAATTCATTGGTTGAGCTTTGTTTAATTGGAATAGAGGCTTGTAGAGATTTCGATCCATGATGTACGTTTACGAGAAAAAATATTTTGAATGAATTCTGTTATAGTATCAATCAATATATTCTGCTCTTATTTCAAGTAGTATACCCAATAGCCTTATTTGTTTGAGACAAGTTGAATTTTATAGGCGCTGCCTTTGAGTAAGGTCAAACAATTGCTAGTGAAAACGCATGCGTTAGATCAGCCAGCTCATTTTCGTAGTTGCTTCCATAAGTTACGCGTTCAGCTTGGCAGGTTGATGTAGAAGGCGTGGAATGAGATTCACTGAAAAAACACTAGATGGCAAAGACAAAGTGCATTCATTTTTTCCAAAAAGACTTTGTTGTCACTTCCACAAAGACTGTTCCAGGAAATTGATGGTGGGATTAATTATTCCACTACAACTTTGTGGTGTACTCTACGTCGCTGGGGTTTTTGATTGAAAAAAAAAATAGATTGAAGACAAGTTATAATGGACTCACAGCTCTTACAAAAATTAGAACAGAATATGTTGCAAAAAAATACAGCTAGATCGGAAAACCCAACGATAAATAATCTACCTGGATGAGATTTGGTACAACACTCATGATACACCCAGTAAAGGAAGGGTTGATGTTTCAAAAACATGTTATACAAAATCTTCGTAATAAAGGTAAGAGAATGTCTTTTCTAAATGGGGGATCAGAAGAAGGATGGATATCAGAATGTCTGTTTTTAGCAATCAAATATATTTCGGATTCTATCCTGAAATATGGTAGTTTTGAAAGATTGGTTTCAAAATAATTCAATCCGAATATACCACCAAGAAACTGTATTGTGATGGATGATGCATCCTACTATAGAGGCCAAAAGAATAAGATATCAGGTTCAAGTAATAGAAAAAGTTAAATAGGAAAGTTCATGGGCGAACGAGACATATAGTTCTACGAAAATTATCAAGAACTCATATAAATGTATGTACACAAATATAAATAGTTTACACCCATGAAAAAACTTATTGATTTGCAAGTTAATAACGATAGCGAAATTGAACTAGATAGTAACTAGTAATAAATAAAATGTGTATTATCTATCAATTTATTAATATATTGTGTATTATTTAAAATATTCAAGATCAAGTTTCAACAGTCCCTTCATATTAAAATTTCCTAACAATGATACAACCATGTTAACAAAATATATCCCCTATTAAAATCGAATAACTTCAATAAAATTCAAATTTCTCTTTAAACAATAAGGAAAATTCCAGATATCATATATTGCCCCCTGCAAAATGGCCGCTTAATAAAAAGTGATAAATTTTCGACTTTTGGGTCTTATATAATTTTACATATATTTCGGTAGTAAAGGCACTTTCTTAGATTGGAAACACAAATGACCCAATTATGTATGAAAAATTATTTAAATAAAAATATATATGAAAAATAATACAAGTTATACAAGCAGAAATATTAGATTGCCATACCTTTCGCCGTTGTCACACCAGAACAACTTTGAATCACTAATGCAATGAGTTTTGTGATTCTTCCTTAAGAAATATTTTGTCATTGTTTTTAGACAGAGGAGCTTCACTTCACTGTAAAGTTTTCAATTCCTACTTTTAGTTTGAACTCTTACTATAAATGATCTATTAGGCAAGAAGCCTGTTAAAGAAGCTTTGATCGATGTATTGGATCATTATCTTGTTGGAAAACCATTCCTCTATATTTAGTAGAGTCCAAGGTACCTTCAATTTCAAAGATCGGGCAGACGCATTTCCAACAAAATGCGCCTCAAACATAATATTATCTTCTACCTCTCGGTCGTCGAAGTATCTATTATCTACGATCACTTCCAAATAAACAATTAATTAATTTGGATTTCGTCTGAGGATACCAATAGCTTCCAATAATAAATCGTCCAGTATGAATATTTTTTTAAAAATTCCAATCTACTCTTCCTATTATTATTTTACATATATTCTCCCTGATGCTTGTTTTTTCATACAAAACCGTCCAAAAGTACATATGGGCAATGACTACTTCTTATTCACGTCTGAAACAGCCTTTTGTTTAATTACCTATCGACACGAGCAATACAAATGTTTTTTCACATCTCCCAAGATTGAGTTCAAACTTAAAACTAAAATGTTGGATTTTTTTTTTAATAAATGCGTAGCTTCTAATGTTTTTGGTCTAGCTCCAGCCATCATTTGTAAGGTATCAGTTCATCAGTTACGTAAAATATATGGAATTATTTCTACAGAAAACCTCAATATTTTTGAAGATATTTACAAATGTTTGGTTAAGGACCATAAAATAATTTTTTGTAAAGTGTCAAATGAATGAATTAAGTTTACAGAGTAATGTTTAATTTACTCAAAGGACACATATAGTAACTACTTTTTATACTGGTTAGCAATAGGAAATCCACATAATGGAAATATGCACTTTTCAAAGAATTCGCGATTCTTCTTCTATTTCACAATATCAACTTTCCAAACATAAAACGGAAACCATCAGAAGTTCGCAATTTCCTCTCGACAGATATTGGACGTTGAATAAAAATTGACGAATATGAAACTTCTATGTCACTATATAGGGTAAGTTGAAAAAGATGATTGCTAAAAAATTTTGACATGTCAAATCAAATTGTCCTAGTTTCCAGACATGGCATTTTTAATTTAATTTTTTTAGTAATTGGAAAAGAGTAAAAATTCATTTCTTGTTAAATTTTGCTGATAATATCAATCTCTGTTAGATAAAGAATAATACTTTTAATGTCATAGCTGTTCCCCAGCATTCGCTTCAGAAACTGACAGAATAGAACATTAGAATTAATTTTTAAATTGCCAATTTGTACGCGACCACTTTTTGGCTATGCCGATGTACTCGTGAACAGCAGGTATTTTGAATTTTAAACCTTATACACTTTATACTACGAAATATATCCACAATATAAGCTTTACAGTTCTACCAGACTGTTGGCCCTACAAAAATAGTAAGACATAATCTTCCATTATTGTTCAACGAGGAATCTATTCCTGTATTTGAACTCCAATTTTCATTTTCAGGATAGCCCAGAAGACACTTTTTTCAATTGGAAACCTATTATTTGACGTCGTGAATTGATTCCTCGCTCTTTTTCATATAAGAGGTATCATTCAAATAACAATAAATTTTTGGGCACACAGAACTCCTTTTTCATAAGAATATTTTGGAGTCCAAGATCATGAATCCGTTGTTCAAATGCCTGGTCATAATTTTTACAATTCATGGAGATCAAAAATAAGAATACTTTTATAAAGTAAACGAATATTTGAAAGAATGAAAATGAATTCATCGAGACAGTATTTGAAAAAAGCAGGAGCAAAACGGAAAAAAAATTTTTCTCGTAAACGTACACGAATCTGCAAGTAATTATTAATGGAAAGTATACACGGATAATCACTATAGACGAAACTGGGATATCTTGACACTCCACAGAAATTTGGCTGAGACGTGGTTGATTATCCTTCATAGTGCCTAGACCCCATTCCTAGCGAATTCCACCTCTCCTAATTTCCAGATCTTTCCTAGATGGTCAACACTCAAACGATGATGAGGAGCTTAAAGAACTTGTTATCATTGTTAACCTTATAAGAAGAGGGCGTACATAAACTTACGCTACGCTTTGAGAAGTGACTATACATTTTCGAATGCTATGTAGGCAATTAGTTCAACAAGTTCAAAAGTTTTTTCTATATTAGCGAACGGAGTTAACTTTGCGTATATGTGACAGTACCAATGCACTTCAATTCACTGCTCTATTTTTTGCTGCAATTAATTTAAATAATTTTTTTCCGATGTTCTCTGGGGAAATTCAGAAAAATAAAAACCGTATATTACTCATACATACCTATCAAATGATTTACACAATTAAAAAAATCCAATAATCATTGAATGTTCTCTTTAAAAATATTGATCCAATTACCTCCGCCGAAAATGTATTGAATCACGATGATTTCTAATAATTGTAGTCTTAAATATTTTTTGTATCTCAATTAATAACAGACAAAAATTGATATAGAAGTTGTATAATGTTAATTAGAGGAACCTAAAAATACAAACAAAATCAGTTATGAGTAATTCTTTTAAAAGTAAATAAATCAAATTTAGTAACGTGTATTACTTTCTCGAACTATACTAATTTGACGACAACGCCGTGGCATACTTACAATACAATATTCACCACTCGAAGATACTTATTTACTATTTTAGCTACATGAGGACGTGAGTATAATGGATCAACACGTCATTACTTATAAAAGGAGCATCAGGAACAACATATAGTTCTAAAATATCTCCAATGTACCAATGAGCAGTTACTGATACTTTATCTGATAGTTTAATGTGGGTGTGAGATCTTATAAATATGCCACTCCACAACCTGATAGACCCTCCTCTCAAATTTGTTGGTGTTACTCTTACATTTCGAGTTTAGCTAACTCTTGTTGATGCTATCTTGCCGTCAAATGTCTTCTTCGTAAAGCTTGTCTCAAAGTTACAGTATCTGCAGGTGTAGTTGCCAACGGCCGAATCTGTACTGGCCTTGACTGACTAATTTGTAGTATATCGCACCTGTCTTCAATAAGATCATTTATTCTGACAATATGATCCCTTGATAAAATATCTTCCATGGTCAATATTGATTTTAAGATAACTGTGTACTTCAGATCTATGCCTATGAGACTGATGAGAAGAAAAATCCAAAACTAATCGTAAATTTTTTGCCAATTTTCTTGTATTTTTGTTAATTTCTAGTAGTGTAACAGTAATAGCGCTGACATTGAAATAGTGATATTTTGAAGGAAGGGCAATAGTTTTTTTGGCACAGGTTATTTCCCTTTCCCTAAACTGATTTGTACGTATAAACAAATTCTTTTCATTGCTTTCTATTTCCTTACATGCTATTTTATTTGCTATATAAACACAAAAATAGAAAAATATGATCTAGATGTCTAGATATACAATTACTGAGTATGGGATATACTCCTTGAACAGAAAACATTCAGATTATGGTTCAAAAAAATATTCTCGAATAGAATAACCAATATGGAAAATTCAATTATGCAAATATTTGAATACATTCTCCAAACTTCCAGTAAAAAAATATGGTTCAAAAAAATTGTTGGTTTATCTCCATTTCTCCAATGTTACAGTTCTCGACTTGTGGGAATTAATTGCATAATCAGGTTTCGGAGCGACAAAGAAAAAATTTCATTGTTTTCCGAGCTACGGTTTGAATGAGTGTTATAAGGGTGCGCTGATATTCGGTCCTTCGAATTTTTCATCATTAAAATTGGAACAGCATCGACTTGACAATGTTTTGTTGAATTTTGAATATATTAAAATGAAAATAAATAACTTTCAACTATAAATGGAGTTGAGAATTTCATTTCAATACATTTCATGTAGTTTGAAATGAATGGAGTTTACTTTTTATTGTTGTGGCTCTGAAATGTGGAACAATTAAATTCGACAACTGATTCGTAGCAAAAATAGAAATTTCATTCCAATGATAATACAGTGAGTTTTCCTTGAAAAAATTTTTAAGTGGGAAAATTCTAGAGTATAAATTTCAATTTCTTTTGATGTTTTTGAGGTTTTGATTCTAATAGTTGATTAAATTTCTAAGCCTAATAATTAAGCAAAAAATTGGAGGCAATTGAAAAATTATATTATTAATATTTGTAAATCTTAGTGGTAAATTATAACATATCGCTTTCAATACGGAAAACAAACAAACAACTATTTGGGTTCATTAAAATCTAGCGTTTGAACAGGTCCACTGCTCAATTATCAATTCTTTGTAGCTTTGGTTCGATTGTGGGCTCACGCGGTTCCCCCTTTGAACAGAGTTTGCACATACCCAAATATTTATTCAATATATGTTCAACACGTTCCTTTGATATCCTTAGGGTATGAAGTATCTTAATCAGGTCCACCTCACGGTTATCCGAAATTATTTTGTGAGCAGTTTTGATGTTTTTCTTAGTGACAGATTCTTTGGAGCGTAAACTGAGTGCACATGTCCAAGGTGCTCATCTCGACTCTTTTAAATTTATCAAACTCATAAACTAATAGTACGGAAGATGTCAAATTTATACATTTATCTTTTAAAAGTGAGGGCTAACTGAAAATTATGGGGATTGAATACCAGTAGCGTCATTTTTGTGTTAGCTTACGAACTTATCAGCCTACCCAATAATTCTTTTTAGCACGGTTCACAGGATTCTGTTATTCCATATATTTTCCCAATATTATTTGCCCAAACTCAACATTCAGTTACGTTTACGATGATTCGGAAAGTATCAGACGGTTCAGAGGTGATATTTTCTCTTTCTCCTTTAGAATCTTCGCGACGGTAGAAATAATCATTTAATTTGTTAGTATTCAAGGTTATTTGCTTGATTGACCACATCCATAGAAAAACCAAGTTAATTACAAATTATGCCGATTCTCAAATACATCTGAATCTTCATCAACCACCCAATGCTTTCAATTATGGAATTACTATGAAATCAGGAGCCTCGCAATGTAAAGCTTAGTGCTTCATTTATTGGCAGAAGTCTATAAAACTAAGATATTCATGACCGGTTATTGGAAACTGGTTGATTTCGTTCATAGCGATATTTCTTACGTTCAAAAATAAGAACCTAATTTGAATATTTTATTAACAAGCCTGGTGAAATGGAGCTAGAAGTGAATGTTCAAAAAACAAAGTCCATGCTGGTAACAAAGAGAAGGACAAATAGTCAGAGAATACTGAAGCTTGGAAGATTTAAAGTATTTGGATGTGATAGTAAGCGATGCAAATAATATAAGGATAGAAGCGGCGAAAAGAATCAGAGAGGTGATTAAAGTGTACTGGAGGTATGTGAAGTTTCTGAAGAGTGAAAAATTGAGCTCGATCACAAAGTTGAGAATACACATAACAGGAATTAGACCAGTCATTACGTATGGAGCTGGAACCATATGCCTTTCAGGAGAATGAAAAGGATCTTCGAATATTGGAGGACATACTGGGACCGGTCTGATACAGAAAGTGAAAGTCAGTCATATGACGGCCAAGACATATCTACGTATTTTTGGAATATAAAAGTTTTATCTGTGTGATTTTTGGAATATATTTTTCATTTTTGGAGTGATTTCTTAACCTAAGATATGTCTGTTTTTAAAAAATAGATGAATGAATATACTGGTTTTGTTTTCCATATCACACAATAAATTGAGTTTTCAGAATTGTTCAACCTCACAAAATGTCCAACTATTCTAGAAGATTAGCGTGTTCAATTCAGGTAGTGAATTAAACACGACTATTCTAGGGTCTAGGCTAATAAGCGTCAAATGGAATTAAGGAAAAGTATTGAGACATTAAGTAAACTACAAGAAAAGTTAGTTTGGGTTTGATTATTTAGTTGTCAGAATTATGCTTGTGGACCGAGTTTTCTCTTTCAACACATTTTAAAACTGTGAGACAGTTTCCATGAGACAATTAGTATAGAAGTTACTTCGAAGAGGTCAGGTAGTGAATATTACCCACTTTCTTTTCAGAGTTTTACAAAGAGAATGTTAGAAATTACTCTAATATTATGCTGTTTAAACCGGTGTGGATTTGAAAGTATCTACGTTACTGTACATCCCTGGTAATAAAGAGAAAGTAGCTACTTTCCGAAGTATAGTTCACATTCTAGAACTGTTTAAGTCTTAATAAAAATATCAACTATTAATAAATGGACTCAAATAAATTTAGAACATGTCCCTGAAAGCTGAGGCCTACTCTGAAGTCTATGATTGTGCCTATTATTGACACGTCGTAGCCATCCGGATGTAATTGAAGCATTAATTTGTGTCAAACCACCCTGCAACATAGCAATAGCTTTAATTGCTTTCGCTAATCACAATAGCCTCCTTTTCATGAGATTCAAACTTTAAAAAATTAATTATAGAGACTTTAACTGTGAAATGAGAGGCAATAGTTTAGTTATTTTAACTTTCAAAAAGAAATGTATACGTTTAATAAGATGACTTCTCGTCAAACGCAAACATTGTTTATTCTATTTTTTTTTCTCTCAGTAATCCTAACCAATCACATGTAAAAATACGTATTAAAATTCAGTCTAGGTATGAAACACGTTCGATGGATGAGTTTCCTGGCCGCAAGAGGGCCCAATCGGCAACGTTCCTTCGATTTCCTCCTTACCGGATTCCAACGCTTCTCTAAATGATTTATGCGATTCTGGATTCGGCACCGCTTGTTGACATTTATCTAACGCTTTGACTGGATATCCATCGGCGGTGTAACGTATGTCGCATTCGAAATAATCGTAGGTCAACGGAGATGCCGTAGACGCTGCATTTGTCGGATTTCGATTTAGAAATTCCGCGTCTCTGGATAAACGACCTGAAACAAAAATATGATTGTAAAATATATGTTGACATAAATAACGTTGAGTGCTCAACTGAAGTCCCTTATCCTCTTTTAACCTATGAACGACACGATCGAATCGAGTTGAAACAAAAAGTAGCTGGATTATGAAAAAGGAGTTTTGATGAAATTTCTGGATCTTTTAAACGATAATTCATTAAACTAGTAGTTTCGTAAAAAGGTGAGTCCTTCCCTATAGGTAGAAAACTAAAAAAATTGAGATTTGCTAATGAAAAATTTTCGTAACGCTATTTGTTTTCAAGATACATCCCATGATAGATTCATCACTCTTTGTGGAGATCGATACTATAAGTTTTTGGTAATATTTTTATTTGAAAATCATGAAGTAACTAATAATCAATGCTGGTATAAGGTAATGATAAAATTAAAAACAAAGCACTAGAAGAAAATTAGACAATTTGAGTGTTGGAGATCAGCTATGAGGGCATTGAAGTGACATTGAATTTTGTTTTCCATTTCTTGACGTTAATTTATTTTGTAACATGAACTCTTTTATAAAAGGACCAGACTGTGCGCTCCAAAGTATTAAAATCTAATAACAAAGTTGGTCAATGAATTAGAGCTTCTGCACCTTTACCAATCGATCGATTAGGAAAATATTCACTTAATCAATCATGTAGTACACCTTCTGACAAAGAGCAGTTGAATGCAATTGTGCATACAAAGATCTTTGCTCGATTGTCAATAAGTCTCGTAATATCTCGAATAAATGATGGTTCAAAAAATTTAAATTTGTTACAAAAGCTGCTGCCCAAATAATAACTTCAAATAGTGTTGGTAAAGAAATACCCTTTCAACTTATGGATTCCCCTCTCACTTAGTGTGCGTTTCGGAAGTACAACATATCGTATAACGTAAAAGTGGCCTCATCTGTAATAAAAATTCATGACAAGAAATTTTTATCAATTCCTTTCCTTTCTTCTAATGATTGAAAAAAATATACTCTAACCAGTACATCGTCTGATAAGAGCTCTTGGCCTTTAATGAAACGTTCCGGTTTTTAAGTATCCCATAAGTACTTGAACACCTAGTCTACCATAACTAATTTTTTTAATTCTTTGGTCTCACATTCCCAGTTTCTTGACAACGTCTTTCAATAGCTCCAAATTTTTGTCTAGTGTACTTTATCTATTATCTATATCTAACTATTAATAAATGAGAGTTCCTCATGTCAAAGAGAAAATCAATATACCTATTAATGCATTTCTGTGATACACTACAACAAAAGACAGCATTTTAGCATTCATCATTTCATCGATAAAGTGTAAATTTACACAACGCATACTACTACTACATATTTCATAACTTTATCTTCACTTTATAGCTGCCACGGTTATTATAATATTCTATTCGAAATATTCCGGAAAAGGTACACAGTATCGAATTTTACCAGTATTCCTATTTGGTTTGAAATTGTTGTTCAGTCCACTTGAAATTTCGATTAACAAATCTAACCTCATAAAAGTTATGTTCAATATTGCTTGACAGAAACCGAAGACTCTTTAACAAGAAGAGGGTGGTCTAAAGAACGAGATCTGCGAGACTTCTAGTGTTACAAATTACATGTCATTACCTCAATTTATAGTAAGTTGATACAAACAACATAATATAATATATTATATAAATAATATAGTTTCTTTCGTAAATCTATTTAGAAGAAATATATGTGAATAGCTTGAAATTGGAGATAATTATACTATGAGAGAAGCACACAAAAAATTGAAGCTAGTAATAAATTAACTCAAAAGATTGAGAAATATTATCTTAATTGGATTAAAAAAACATGATGGAATCTGCACAATTTTTTCATGAGAACAGAAAGGTTGGAAAACCAAAAGAAGAAAATCAGCTCAGAAGATGAAGGGGTTACCCTATTTATTCGTGAAATTATGAAAATATGAGATGCAGTTGTATCTAAGATTTTAAAAAATATAGAATATAATGAGAAAATAATCAAATCCTTCCACGAAGAACTCTGCGGGATATCCTCTATCGCCACCTGTTAACAAATTGTAATAATCATTTCAATCTAGTGAATAAGAAACAACTTTGAGCTAGGTATTTATCACAATACCATAAATTTTTTTTTCATTCTAGAGGTCTTTTAAATTATAATCATAGTAAACTCTTTGCACGATCCTCATTATACAATTTTTTATAATATATATGATAACAAGGAATGAATTATGGAGATGAATATAAAATCTATTCATAAAGTGTCACATTCATCGTCTATCACAAAAAGTACAACATTCTACTCTACTACTCTACGATAAAAAGATGCAGGAATATGCACAAATAAAAACACCAAACCAACTGAGTTCAAAAAAGTCATCAAATGAATATGATGGAGATATGACTATCGTTGTTGTCAATCTATTGCATTAAATGAGTTTAAAGAAATAGGACCGTCATTTTATTTGTTCAAGAGTGCTCGAGTAGAAACTGTGTAACTAGCGCCTTCTATGAGAGTCAGATATAAAAACAAATCCATGGGATGTATCAACTAACAGAACATATTAGTGAATAATGTTACCAGTGAATTGTGCAGAATACGGATGGCGCTACGAAAATTTTTTACTATTAAACCCCAATTTTTTTAGTTTTCTGTATATTCTAGAGACAACGTTTTTGAAACAACCTGATGTTAGTAACCCATCTCATCAAAAATGAGGAGCAAATATGAAAATACTTCTCAATTTCCACAAAAATACTATTAGATCCTAATTATAATATGGTTTTACATCCCCTAAAGACAAACTATAGAACCTGTTTGGAGAAATGTCATTGATATATGGAGTCGAGGAGATATCTTCGTCTCATTGAACGAAAATTTCAACGAATTCTCAATAACTATTGTCTCGAAACAATTTGCTATAATCCAATACAAACATCACCACCTTTAACAACACAATTAAATAAAGTTGACATTTCACGAACCAGAAAAAGGAAAATAGATCACAAATATATTTTACTGCAATTTCGATTGAAGTGAATGTTTTGGTTTTCTCGAAGTTTTTTTGAAAACGAAACTTTCACACAGCGACTTCATCATTCTAAAACTTTATTTAATAGAAGCTTGGATCTTCCTGGATCGATTTTATAAAGATCAAGCAGATTTATTACTACGCTAATGAATGCACATTTTTTAGTATTTGTCGATTGCTGAGTCCAAGATAGTAAATATTATATATTAGAAACATGAAAGAATACTTTTTCAAATAGAGATTTATTGAGCAATGAATCATCAAGAGCGGATTATACTTGGGAATAATGGAAATAAATAATCTTACAAAAAAATGCCTTCAAGCCTCGCACACTCAACAAAAAATCGCGATAACTCTGAAACAAATCCATATGAATCAAAATAAAAACTCGAGCTTCATTGTGATCAAGATACATATCAGCTTTCCACCAAATTTGAAATAAATCCACAAATTTCTGTCCTAGTTTAAAGATTAAAAATCGGAAGATGTATTTTTTGCATTTTCTTGGATATTTTTGAATGGTTGAATGACAAAACCTACGTGAATTGGGATTTTTCTACTAGAGCTACAACTTTCACTTTAGAAAACAAAATTTCAAACTATGCCTTATTTCTGTTCTTTGATTAGGGTCAGTCCTACAATCTCATGTTTGTTCAAAAGATCTCTCCTTAGGTTCAATACATAAATTATTACTCTCTTGTTCAACTTGATATTTCCCATTTTCTAAGTTCCAGATATATTATTCATTTCTTAATATAATATTTCTTTGCATTACTCCGATTTGTTCATCCTTATTGTATAACTATTTCCATTTAAGTGTATGAAACGTCTCATTCGTTGGTTCTTGATAATTGTCGCAAAAATTTCATTCCTCTATTTGAGTATTTCTATTCCTTCCATTAAAAATACCTTGACTTGTCTGATAAATTTCTATTGTCTCAGAAACTGCTATAATTAAAGCTGATTTTCATTACAGCGAAGGGAAACAGCGCGGCTCTCAGCGTCAGAAGTTTCATGCGAATAAGATGTCAAAAACAACCGGCGCCCGAATGAAATTGAAACTATAGAGATAGCAGTAAATATTATTGACGAGTAAAAATATTGAAACGTATTTTAGTGATTGCTGAGTTTGGAGCATTATATTAGAAAACAAATTATTATCATAGTATTCAAAATAGAAACTCTATTATTTGGTCAGGAGTGATGAGAAAGATTCCCTTGCACTTATGTCTCACAGAAACAAACAATAATTTTATAATTATCGTATTTCTTTGATAGTTTATTCAACACATTTTGACAATTATTAACACAATGACACAAATACGAGGGACGTCTGAAAAGTTTCCGACCTATTCCTGGAGTCCGCACTTATCATTATTGAATTGAAAAATCTATTTGCACATTGTAATCGTACAACCGAGTCGTCATTGTGATTTTCCTGAAAATATGAAAAATTGAGTAACTAGCTGTTATTAAATATTTTTTTAAAGCTTTGTGCGAAAATACTGTACCATCATTCATTATCCTGAAATGGATAATATAAAGTATAATTGGTAGATGAGGTAGAGGGAAGAAGGAAGTGCTTTTCCATAAGGACAATGCACATAGAGCCGAATAGCCAAATAGCGAAAAAAATATTTTGAGTCAATTTATAAAAAACTGGGGTTGGTATCATTCGACTCAGAGCAAAAAATGTTGAAAATTTCCAATTGTTTTTATTGGAATTTCGAAAAAAATTGAAGAGCTAATGAGGAATTGGAAGACTATTAGGAAGATAAACATTTCTGAAGTTTTCATGATAGGTTGGTCTTACCTGAGCAAGTTTCTACAAGTAAGTGGAGTGTATATTCAGATCAAATAATCTTCACAATTGGGAATTCAATGAAGCTTAAAAACTTGATAATTTTGTAAATAATTAAAATAGGGATTCAAAGTCAAAACTTGGTAAATTTAAAAAGAAACTTGCGATTCCAAATCACATTAACAGTTTCAAGATGCTTTGTCTTTGGTTCGAGTCTCATTTCGACTGTGAAAATCAACTTCTGCAATATTTCAACACCATGCGACATATATATTTCGTGCACCGTGGATAGCATGTAGTACATGCTTCTCGATGGCCATCTCTGCTGTTCCTTTTGAGTAGAACTGAAATTTTTCTCGGTCTTGTATGTTGAAAATATATTGATTCGTAATGAAATAAGGCAAAATTCTTCGTTAGAGTTGTTAGCATTAAAGAATTGTTTTTCTCATAAAGTTTAGGTTGATTTTGTCGAACGAATACGTTAAAGTTCGTTCCACGTTCAATTTTAATTGAACTCATGACTAGACGTCTGTTTTTTGACGAGGAAAAATATTTTATTTGAGTCAATTAATCAAAAAAGGTATAGGTAGATGATCGTTGTTCTGATCTTCACTATAATACATCTAGTTTGAAAGTTGATCTACATCTAGGAGGAAGCCGTAGCTTTTTGTAATCATAGCTGTTCTCAATGCTTATTTAAAATTCCCAACAGGAAAAAAATTCGATGATTTTTTTCTCCTTCTCTTACAATTATAAATCACTCATTAAGAGTACTTTTTGATTTGGTACAACTCCCGTCACTCTGACAGTGGGCCTAAATTATTGGGAATATCCTTGAAAAGGGAAAAAATAAGAAAAAATAATTCTTTGTCACATATTGGTGATACCCATAGCTAAAATTCATTAATTGCAATTTGAATTGGTTAATTACCCACAATATCCACCAGATTTTGGCGTTAGTGATTTTTCAAGCCCCCGACGTTAATCTTCCACTTGTCGGAAACAAATTTGCATCAGTCGAGCACATTACGGCATTTGCATATTGAAACGCAGTCGGAGCAGTGCAGTGTATCACAGGGCAGGTTATTTTTGTAACTTACGTGTTCGCGCACAAAGTTTGTTGCAAAGAAGAGTAGGTCTGTGCAGTCCCTCACGTGGACAGCACCACACTTGTGACCGACGCAGAGATACTGATCAAAAGATGAAGTTTATTCTGTTTTGTACGATACCAGTGATAGCAAATATATGGGACTTTTTATTAATGACCTTTTGTAGTGTTTGCTAAGGAAAAACTATATAAACATGATATACTGCTTGCCAATATGGAAGGTGAACTATGCTGGGCTGCTCAATATCCACCAAAGCTGAATAATTATCTGAATATCACTGCTATTGAATATATTCCAATATATTCCAAGCATCACTAAAAATTATTAGAGATAATGTGGTCACTGATGGAACTAAGAAATAAACACGAAAGAGTGAGATTTGATAGATAGCATGTGCCTCCAATTATTATTACTTATGATAGTAATGATGATAATGGTGTGACAATTTTCTAGTACCGTAGCCAATTACAATTATTTTTGTTCGTAATGATTTGCAGGATGAAGATATTACATAGAATAGTAATGTGTCTATCAAAAGTAGTTTGCAAGAGATTTACGTAATACAAAGTTTACAAAATATCTGGAAATCGAAAAATTCGAAAGAACTTTTGGATTTCAAAAATAAAACTTGTACATAAAGTACCAAACAATATTCATCAATTGTATTTTACGCTGTGTTATATTTTGGAAAAAATTTATTATTATAAATTTCAATGTCTTGTATTTTATGAATGTAAGTTAAGCACTCAAGAATGTAAGATTGCTCAATAAAATAGGCATTTTTTTTATTTCAGAACCTGGATTTATGTAAACCAACACATTCTAAAAGTATGTGAATATATGTTTTATCCTCTGTTGATGAGGTCCTGTTGGTATACCTGTTAATGTTCTTAGTTTCTACTTACAGCCATTGAATGGATCGATTTTTTATGGTCATCATTTGTGAAGTATCTGATTTTAAACCGGTTAGATATGTACACTTAGTGGATATTTGTAATTTGATATTTTATTATCACCTTCTCAATAGTTTAGGTAAAAAATAAATCCTATGATGAATAGATAATTTACATTTAAGTTGTGGGAAAAATACAGCATGACAACACTGCAATCCTTTTTTTTTGTGACGTCAAAAAGGTTCAGTGAGTTGCTCTGTTATCTTGTAAAACTGAAAATTTTTATAAAAATGTGAACTTTATATTCTCGTTAACTACCTTATGAAAGGAAGTTCTAGTATAATGAAACAAGAAAATCCTTTTATTAGTAATAAACCTTTTTTTTTCGGATGGTTTAAATTTATTTAGTAGTGCAAATGCCGCTTTCTATGTGACATAAACTTTATCACCTGATTTTACCTCCCACCTGTTTCCCTGGTTTGGATTTAACGATGTTTATTGCGTTCACAAACATTTTATATTTTTATAACATGCTTTAGATGAATTCATTCTGCAGATTCTGCTCGTTACTATAAAAACTTTATTGTGGATTTAACACCAGGGACCATACAAAGATTTATACAGGTTGTCTTCATATCGATGTCAGTCTTACTAGAGTAACTGTAAATAATATTGCCAAGTTGTTCATATAGAAAATATTATTTTCTAGCGATTATTTGAGAACTGCGAGGATTGCTACTTAAGGTTTGAGATAAAAACAAATATTCATAATTGGATATGGCTATATTGTTTTTCAAAATACTCTTCAATTAACCTATTTCCAAAGCATAAGCCGCTTCTTCGAGTGTAGAAAAACGTTGATCTGCAGTTATCAGAAAAAATCATTAGGTGCCAAACAAGGACTGTACGGTAGATGATCCTTCATTTCAATGATTTGACTTTTCAAAAACGTTTTTGCTTCAACTGATGTGTGAGAGCCCGCATTGCCTTGGTGGAGAATGATTCGTCTTTGTTGATTGGTTTTCCCGATTTTTTAGAACAATTCTGGCAAGCAAATGGTTGTGTACCATTCAGAATTTGTCGTTTCGCGTTACTTTAATGGAAAGGTGGCGACATTTTTAGTTATTTACGAAAATATAGACGAGTATTTGCTTCGTATTGCTACATGTGCGAACAAATTTGGTTGGATTTGGCTTGTCTTGACAGACCAATTGATTGTTGTTTAGTTGCGGGTGAATATGCATAGATTCATGATTCGTTATTTGTTACAATTTTGTAGACCGCGTTTAAATTTTGACAGCATTTCTTTGCACCAATCGACACGACCATTTTTTTTTAGTGTTTTTTATGCGGTATCCAATGCAAACAAACCATTTCAAGAACCAAATGTTCATTCAATATTGGATGTATGCAAAAAAAAACTAATAGGAAACTTGAAATTCAAGATCATGGATACTAACATCCATTGTGATTGAAATTATTATAATGTGTGAAATAATAGTTAAAAATTTGATAAAGTCATTAAATTTAGACATTTTCAATTTTACACAGTTGCTCCTGAGCTTACTGTTGATATGAAAATGTATGATGTTACTTGTATATTAAAAAATTCATAGGCAATCCTCACATACTCAATTATATAAATAACTATAAATTATTGTATTGGAAAACTTAACAATTATTTTGTGAACGTTAGTAAGAATATTAGATTTGAAATATCTCATGATGCTCTCTCTTTGCATGTTCTTTCTGAAATAATCACTCTTCTTTAGGCCTGTAAATAGATTTGAGCTAGTGCGAACCATACTCAGCATTCAAAACAAGACTTCTTGCGGCATCGATGGGTTATCAACTAAGTTATTTTCAAATTTTCCCAAAGTGATGATTAACGATATATTGTGTCCAATCAACGAGTCCTTTAAAAAAGAGCTTTTCTCTAGCTGTTTGATAACAGCTATAATTGTTTCCCTGTACAAGGGTGGCGAGAAGCATAACTGTAGAAACTGTCGTCCTATTGCATTTTTACCAATTTGTTCGAAGATAATTGAAAGATTAATGAAAAAAAAACATAAAATCTGGAAACTCAACAATTTGGTTTCCTCCCTAATAAATTTACCATTGACGCTGTGTTTCTTAATGAAATATATATCTCACTTCAAATTCACAAATGCGTTCATTTCACTATTGACCTCAACCCAGAGGAACTTAATAATAAACTTTATAAGGTTTCGGTTATTTGTGATTTCGCTAAGGTCTATGATTGTGTTGATCATGATATTGTGATTAACAAACTCAAGTACCTTGGATGTGAAAAACAACTGGTACGAGCTGAATGTATTGAAGTTACCCTACTAGAAGAAAGAATTTTGACCTTCACTTAACAATACCCACCTCTGATCAAATAAAAATTCCATCATCTTCAATGCCAAAAAAATATACAATCAGCTACCTTCAGAATTAAGAATGGCAAATACATTCAATGAGTTCCGGAGATTAACAAAGGCATTCCTACCTGAAAGACCTTCTATTTTGTGGCAGAATTCTTCAAGCTACAATAAACTGGCTTAACTCAGTTTAGTATAAAGTATGATATTAATATTTTAATATAGTTATCATTAAGCCAAATTTTTTTTTACCTAATATAACATTTTCTGGAATCGTAGAATTTTTTATGACAATCTCATATCTCTCTCTTTCTACTATGTTCATTTCTTCTTCAATTATTTTTAGTACAATGCAATGAAAAATAGTCACGATAATTGTAAAATCACATTAATTCAATGAAAAATGTTATTACGGTAAAACAAGAGATCATAATTTTGAACATTCCTCCTCTATCATATTAATGATTGTCAAACGTTTCCATTTTCTTGATATTCCTCTATTTTTACCACATTTTTATTACATACAACCGGTAGTTCAAGAGAAAAATTCATTTACTTTCGGATAAACAATCAGCCGAATATTAGCCAGATCAAATCGATTTCCATCCTCACTAGTGAATGTTGTTGGTCACATTTATTCATGATACTTTTAATTTTGGACGGTTTATGAGCTACAGAGCTACGAGAGAAGGGTTGTTTGGGTTATTGGCAACTAGAATCCAATAGCAAGATCACTATATAATGGTTTATTAAGAGTATACGATATTTCGGCCTTTCAACGATTTGAACTGAATGCAATTTCTCGAACGATGGATTGCACTAGGAACAGCGGCTTTCAAGTAAATTTAATGAGCCCACTTACCCTTTCAAAACATCTTATGGCAATTGCAGATCAGTATTTTTTATAAAAATGGTGGTTCGAGCATGCTTTTAATGTTTTTAGGGAGAGATATGGGAACTGGTACATTATTATAATGAAAAAAAATAGAATATTGATTTACAAGAGACGGTGCTTTCTCTATTGTGATTTCAACGTACCAAGTATTATGCATGTTCAGGATTTGATAAGAACCATGTCACAAAAGGTGTCTTTTTTTAAAACATTGTGTATAAAAATGCAGTTTTAAGTTATTGTTAATTCTAAAAATCTTTTTTTTTTTTCACCAATTTTATTATGGAAAATACATATTAAGAGGATACATTAACCTTCCATTAGGCGCGCGTGTATTTCTAACGTATTTTTTGCAAGTAAAAAAAAATAATTATTTTAAATGTAAAATGTGTAAAATTTTAATTAGGTTATCGCCAGAACTAGATTCAAAGTTACATTATTTATTCAAAATATTTTACAAACTTATAAAATTAATCGGAGTAATCACCCTCTTCAATTTCTTTATTATAACATTTATTACAAATCATATTTGTATGGAGTTTTATACATAAATGAATTCCACATTGTTTACAACAATATGCAGACACTGACGTTTTCTTATTTTCTACATACCATGGTTCGCATCGCTTTCTTTTACTTGGTTCAGGTGTTGCCTCTTGAACTTCTTGTGTGCTTCCAAGGTTTTGTAATTTTTGAGCAAATCTTTGGTTTGTCGTGGAAGACTTTTTATTTGGGCCCACACTTTTAGTTGTTCGTCTAGCAAGGCTAATCCTAATTTTTTCAAATATTCTCTTCTTGTGACAAGCGTATTTTTGTTTCCAAGAAATCATTCGCGAGTTGATTCCAACTACGTTCAGTAAATGGTAAAAAATTACCATATGCCACCTCTTAGTTGATCTAGCAACATTATAAGTAGCACATCAACGCTGGATTTTGTGTTGTTATAAAATGATATTAGCTCTGGCTTTTTGGAAGGATCTTCTTCCACTTCGTTCGACGCCACATGCAAACTGGAAATAAGGACTACGGTTTTTCCTTTTTTCGGGACATATGAAACTAATGTTTCATCGTTTGTTTATCCAAATAAACACTTAAAAACAATAAAATTTACGTTTGAATAATTACAAAACGTCAAAATGAACGAGAATTTATCCCAACTAAATCTGAATATAAACTGCCGCTTTTGGTCGCGCTGTATCTAGCAGATACAAATCTGGCGGTCGAACGGGTTAAGGATGGCCAGGGGCTGTAAAAGTGAAATCAGCCGACTGTACTTCTAGGAAAGACTTCGAGATACATCTGCCGAGAACTACTGCAAATCTCCATTTGCTAGAGCTATTACATAAATCAATATTAAGCAAAAAGTTAGCCATGTATCTCGTAGATACACGCGCGACTAATGGAAGGTTAAATAATGGTAAAAGTAATTTCAGACATGGAGCTATACCAAGTGTTGTTATCAAATGGTATAAGCAACGTTATGCCCAACGGATGTAGCCTATCACTGTTTATTACTGAACTGTTCATGAGTCATTTTGAAAAGAATATCAGTCAAGTGTTTCAGAATTTTCCCAGGGTATGGTAAAGGTAGATGATATTTTCGCCATATTCAATACGAAAAAGTTCAGAATATCCATCTATAAAATAGAAAATCATAGCGTTATCATTATTAGATACTTTAGTAATTAGGAATAGTAATAGGCTACAATTTGATGTATTTAGGAAAACACCTTTACGTGCAGGTACATCCCGGCTGATTCTTTTCAATGTATCCAGCATGAGATGACCAGTCTCCATTTTCCTTTCCACTTAACATTAAGATATAAATAAGGAGAGGACCTTTATTGAAGATGTAGCTATACTCAACGGTTATGGTGAAAGAATTGGGATAAGTTAATTAATCGTCTTAACTTAAAGTAAAAAACCAGAAAAATTTGCTCTGCTACCTTTCAATCCTGTATATAAGAAGGAGTTTAGACGAATTTAGCAGAGTGGGTTCTAAATTATTTTATAAATAAAGTAGATATATGAAATTAGGTGTGGTGATTGTAACGGGAGGTATATTGGGCGAACTATAAAATCCGGCAGGTTTAAAGAGCCCATTTAAAATTTTAACAGATCGAGAAATCGAGTATTATGGATCACTCTCCCCGACATATTAATAACAAAAATATGAAATAACGTAAAAATCAAGGATAAATGTGAAGATTCCCGCCAAGGAGGTTTTCACGCTGAAATCAATTTTTGGGAGAAGGTTTATTGGTTAGGTTAGGTTAGGTTATGTTAATACAGTATAAAACAGGTAAGTCATGTTAGTTCAGGTTTTAGTTTACCTTCAATCTCCGAAGACACTAACTTCGTAATTGAAACGCGCGCCAGACAATGTAATTGTGAGTGTTGATGTAGTGGTATTCTGAACAGTGTGTTCACTATGAATATCACCAACGGTTCCAGAAATTTGAACTTAATTCTCCACACGAATTGTAGGTTGTTTATATTTTATATTGAAATTAATTCAAAAATTTAAAATGATCTGAAGATATGGATATGATTAGAATATATATATACTGTAGATCAAAATTTTATTCTCAATTATTTTTAAGGAAAAGTAATGACGAGCTTATTTGTTTATGAACTAGCTCTATTAATAGTATCATGCTACTTTATTATAGTCGCTTTTGTCTTGATTTGAAACGAGGGGTCGTATGAGGAAATATTCTATCATAGCATTATTTTCACGTCATATAATCACTCCCGTATTTTTGGATCAAGCTTTGGAACACCTTGTATATTTATATCAATGTCTTTCAAATATTGGATTAGGCGTGGTAACTGTTCCGAATTATTTTAACTTTCTTAAAGCGAATTTCCTAGCTGGTTGTTAAGGCGCCGGCGCGCCGTTTATTGGACTGAACGACTCGTTAATATGTGGTTACTTGTCAGTGGTATATTGCAGTGCTGACATTAGGGAGGATTAGAAGCAGCCATTAATATCCGTGGGTCAGTCGCGTATGTCCGATATTTAGTCTGCGTACAACAACAATGTCTTTACAACTCATGGGTACGTTTTTGAGGTCCACGGACTGTTGAATTTCATGTAGCTTATTGTTGCACCTTGCCCATCGGTCGTGGTTGTAACGTCTTATGCTAGTTATGGGATTAGTGTGTATTTGTATCGAGTCACTGTGGGTCGTACTGAAACTTTTGCACATTATGACATGAGTAGTTGTCATCTCAACCATAGAGGAAGTCCATTGGGTGCATGCTTTTAGAAGGACTGGAGTTGCAGGCTCTAAGGCAAATACTTAGAGCTGTATTCTGTATAGTATTCAGAGTTTTTAAGCCAGATTTGCTTGCTGACATGGAAATGAACCTTCCTTAATCCGATTTTGAACGAAAGAGGGATTTATACTTCTGTAACAGCATTTTTTCATTAGCTATCCAGTGAAGGTGAGCCAATATTTTTATGATGTTTATCCGTACTACACAACTCTTTTTTATTTCTTTGATATGATCCTTCCAGGTTAACTAGCAAAGGTAAATTTTCATCATACACCAGAAAGTATTCAGTATTTAACTGTATTCGAGGGAGAATATTAGATCTTGATACATACCTGATTTCAATGATTTTTGATTTGGCGGCTGGGAAGTGAAAACCAGTTGAATGGGATTCCCGACTAAGTTGATTTACCGCTTTCTAAATTGAGTTTCATGTGGTTTGGTTATTTTTATCGCTACAAAATATAATTAGATCATCTGCGTATTGAAAGATCTGAATAAAGGGGTTACTCGAAGAGTTTATCATATCATTTACGGATATTAGGAAAGGCGTTAGACACAAGACAACTTGAAAGTTGTACTTCAGTATAATATTGAATTTTCTAGTTCTTTAATGAATAATAGCTTTTTCGATACAAAAATAATATAGAATGACACTTTCAATATAATTTTTCGTCCAAAGGAAAGTCATGTTTGGAATAAAGAAGTGTTCATACTGTAATAATTTTCTTATTTATTTTAATTATTTCGACCAGTGGACCAGTGGTCAATGTATACACACTGTCTTTTACTCACACTAGACTTAACTAACGGATATTATAATAATTATCCACAAATTCCAAGTCAACTCATATAATTTATTCCAAATCACCAGTTACTTTTTACTATTTCGATCAGTTCGCTATGACATTCAATTATATACTAACTCTCGCTGCTAAACCAGCACGAAATTATTATTATACTAGAAAAGAGTTTCTGGAATTAAAGGGAGTAAACAAACAAATAAATGAAAAGGCCTTTCTAAAAATTGGTTCTAAAAACAGTAAAATCAAATCGCTGCTGTATATATAAAAACACGTAGAAAAACAATATCAAACGATTTCCGAAAACCGGCGTATTTGTCCTCCATCATAACCGAACAGGATCGAAGCCGGTCCCGGTCGAATTCGTAACAATACTTCTGCAGAGTTCAAATTGAATGAGTAAACTTAAAATTCATCACAAGTGTGGAATTTTGTATATTATTTATTATTCGATATATGGTTCTCTAGTTCATTTCTGGGATATATCCAATAAGAGCTTAATTGTAACAAAGGGAGTTATTGAGTGTCATATATTGAAAAACCGGCTTTAACGTTCAAGCGTCGGTTCGTCGTTTAATTTTCCATCAAAATTTAATCCATAATGTGAGCCTAACTCTTTATCCAGTTATAGTTTCAATAATTTTTGCATAGAGCGCACAAAAGATGGAAAAAACTGAATCAAAATTGAATTTCATGTTGCACTATATATAACAATGGTAGTTCAGAACACTGTCATATTTGATTGAATTTTTAATTCTGGATTTGGTGTATCTGAAGTTGATTTGAAACGGGAAACAAATTTTGCATTTGAAAATATATTATTTTAACAGTGTTCTGAAGCTGGTTATCACATTAAAGGAATTTACTACGAGGGTTGCCTAGAAAGTTTCCGTCCTCAACATCAATGTGAGCTGTGAACCGAAATCTTATCCATTTTGGATGTTTAGTTTCTGTTTGACAGTGAGTAGTTGTGAAGATTTCTTTAAATGAAAAAAAAAATAATTGACCTTCAATCTATCATTAAATATTTGTGTATGAAAGGCTTTACACCTACGGAAATGAAAGAGAGGTTAAGCACTATGTATGAAGTCACTGCACCATTATTTACCACCGTAATATTATGAGTAGCTCGGATCAAACGTTGTCATTTCAGCATAACTGGCGATAAAAACTGCGACAACTAGCGATAAGCTCACAAAATGGTATTGGACGACCGTCGAATTGAGTTAGAAGACGCTAATTTGCCATATACTAACAGAATAATTATGTGTGAGTGAGTTATTTACACGTTGGGTGCCCCGTGTGCTTACTTTGGGCCAGAAAAATAAAAATAGTCAACACAGTGAGTACTAGAGGATGAACCTTCTCCAAAAAAGGCAAAAATTGATTCGTCGGCCGAAAAAGTGAATGCAAACGTTTTTTGGAACCATCAAGAGTTTGTATTTATGAGTTTCCATCAATGAAGTGGAACAATACCATGTTACTCTCTATTTCTGCTGTAGAGATAAGTTGGATTATATTGAAACTGCATTAGTTACACATAAGGTCCTACTCTGAAGACACTTTATATATGAGTGAGAAGGTCCTAGGTCAGGTGAATTGCTGTTGGCAGTTCTTCATCGAAAGAAGATTGTAAGAGTCAGTAAAAGATTTCTCTTACGCCTCAGCCATAGAAGAAGAAGATTGTTTCTGATGTGAACTGAGCATTGTGGAATTGTTCGATTGAGGTTCTTTAATATATCCTCATGAAGGAAGTATACCAGAGACAATTTTTCTAAAATTTCCGAATTGTTATTGTGTGTAGATGTAGAAAACAGACTTCCGACGAAAGTGTTTCTTGTTTTTGGTGTTACGCGTTCACTATTTTGTTGTAATAGGGGCAGTATAACTCCAGCATACTTCAGAAAACCCAACGGATAGGTTTCATCGTACCTTTAGGCTTCTAGTGGCGTCTTATATATCTGATGAGCATAAAAAGTGGGATGAGAATTCAACTACACTTGCAACACCTACTGCATGTCCACAGGTCAAAATCCATGTTTCGTAAATTTTGGTAGAATAATAATTTTCAGCAGTAAAGACTGTAAGTGGAAAAAAATCTGGGGGATTCTGAACTGAGGAATCTCGAGAATCGTTCACATGACTTACATTTGTTTGGTGATGTATGAATTGTAGAAGATATTTTAAAACTAAAGCATACTTATTATTTGCGACGGCGTAGGGAGAATTTTGTTTCTGGACAGTTGGTCTACAGTCGGAATGTTGCTTTCTTAGATGCTGTGAGAGATTTTACAAAAAAATTGTCTCCTAGATGGTTAGGTTCGTTCATGGTCAAAAGGAGTCCAGGGTCCACCAAGTACTGGTTAAGTTGCGAAATGAATTTTAGCCCTTAGGAGTTTTTTCTCATTGATTTTCAGTTTTTGTTTGCTTGTGGTGATAGATGACACTTTAAAACAGGGTTCTGTGTGTGGTTGGGGCTATAAATTAGGCGAAAAAAATTTTTCTGTAAATTTTTACTGCAACTGCAACTATTCACTAAATTGTAATTTTTTCTTTCAAAAACTCATATCTCCTCACCAAACCAGAGCAGTTCCTCAATCTTTAAAAAAGATCTTTATCTATACATAAACTTGAGTAGATCCTCATGAGTTTTTATATTTATCAAATCGAGTGCTAGATGTCATATCATGGAAACAAGATAGAAATCTTTTTGTATAGCTTTTCGTTCGAGATCTTTGCGTCTGAAATTTGAAGAGGCAGATCCTTCAATCCCTTCAATCTCGTTATATTAGGTATCAGAATTTACTCTTGTATACTTTTTCATGTTATCGATCAAATGCTTGATAAAAATTTTCAACATTATGAATATGATGATATACATAATTTATCAATAATCTCAGAAATTCTATTCTATTACTGAATCAACAAAACATTAGAAGCACAATAAAAAAGTAATTTTCTTAATGCTTCACATAAACCTATCCAATCAGTTACGCTCCCAAACCAAGATTCAGTTTATTTCTTCCTAAAATCCCTTGGGTATAAGGTATATAGTGTGTATAAATATTTCCTTCGCTTGAAAATAGCCTGAAATCAGTTAGAACCTACTAAAAAATGCATACAAAATAGGTGCCCCCGCTTTTTATATGACAACGCGGTTGTAAAAATCCTCACTGATGTCCGTTTTCTTTCCAGGTCAGGTACGGTACTCATGAATTTCTCATCACCCATGGCGATACGGCTGAGAGTGTTTTTCAGATAAGTTTTAGAAGTTTCATAACATATTCGTTATGTTATTTGAATCACACATTGGCAAGTTTACTCAGAAGTTCATTATTGATATTTTTGATAAGAGTATGACTAAATCATTATATATATATTTTTTTATATATTCCGAATAATTTCATAATTCCGAATTTCTTTAATCTCATCATACCAAGATAACCGTAAATGGAATAATGATAATGATCGAAAACCTGTATGTTATGTAATCCTCAACATATAGAATTAGCGGTACAGATTCTCACCAAAATTATTCAAAGTATAGCTCGAAAATCAACTTCACCAGCACGAACGATACTGAAATATGACAAAAATTATTTAATAATCAGAGACAAAAAAGCTGAATATAGGAAAACTACGGAAAATCTAGCAAAAGAGCAAATCAAAAATAATTGAATATAAACTATACAAACCTAGAAGGAATCTGCATGGCTAACAAATTGAACATTGAAATCCCCAAAATAATTTATTTACATTGGGTTGATACGAGTACCCTCCAGTTATACTGAATAAATTGCAGCTCATAGAAATAAAGAGATATAAACGGACAAATGCATAACATTCAACAAAAGGAAGCAAATGAGATTTGGAAGAGATTCATGGGATGAATGGGAGAAAACCAAAGCTGTCACTACCATAACATATTCTGGTGTATAAAACTGTTATCAAATTATGTAGTACATTTATCCAGAATCATTTCTAGAAATTGTGCAAAATGAGTTACTAATAATATTAGTCTATACTCTATGGTACCTGCCTAATTCTATCATCGAAAGTTATCGTCACATCTCCACCTATTAAATCACTTCTAAACGTCTTCACGAGAGACGTTTGAGATTTTTTTGCTTATTTCATTGTAGTTAGTATATTTAGTTATATTTTCCAAATTCAGCGGTATATTTTGTCAAATCTTTTGTTCTAGTTTTATCCATATCCAGCATAACCATTCTCCCCAATAATTTTAATGACATCTTCATAGTTCTGGGCATTAATGGGTTAAGCAGAAAGCAACTGATATGTATATCCACGACATTTTCAAGTTATGAGAAGGTATGAGAGAAGTTTTTTGTTTTCAATGGTTTTGCAAATAAGTCATTCGCAATAATAGGTCACTTCAACACATTTATGTGGAAGAGTTGGTGTGTTGGAGCTCGTGTGTCCTACATGCCCTTTGTTAGTAATAGAGTCTTAACGTTTTGGGAAACAATGTAATGAACGCTGTAATTGGGTGATATACAGTCAATTTATAATCTATTCCACTTCATGATATTCCTGGGTAATCTATCAGATCGAACTAACCTTGATTGGGCGGCTTCGGAGAATATGGATATGGATGCTACAGAAAGATTTGAACTTATTCGGTTATAAGCTATGGTAGGAATGATAGAGTGGAGGCAGCTGTATCGTTACAAAAACTTCTTTGTGAAGGGAATATGTTACCGATGAAATTTTTAAATGTGAGTGATCTTATGGTGATTTGTTCCTAAAGATGCATTTATACAGGCAATTAGCATTGAACACGTAACATAATGAAGCATGTGGTGAGCTTGAAGCATCTCAAGGTTTTTAACCTTTGAAGCACTTTTCTTGATATATGAGGGCTGCTGCTCAAGTTTTGGGATATGGCAACACTAGTGTGAATATGTCAAATCTGACACTGCGATTATAAAGTTTGACATTTTTAATAGTAAACTTACTCCGAAAGTGTTGTCATACGAGTTCTATTTGAGTTGTTTACAAAAGCACCATCTCGAACCACCGTGTTTCGCTGGTTTTCCGAATTTTATCGTGGTCGCACTTCGCTACAAGATGAAACTTGTGATGGTTGTCTAAAATCGGCAGTTGTGCCAGAAAACATCAAAACTATTCATAAAATGATATTGCAAGATCGTCATGTAATATACTATGAGATTGAGGCATACTTTGCATTAGTTCTACTTGCATACATTCAATACAGCATGGTCATGTGATTGTACAAAAAATTTTTTCGTTGGATACCGCATAATTTGCAAACTCTCGTGTCGATTGGGGTGAAAATATGCTGTAAAATCTCAATAGCGGTACTTCACAAGATGCTTATAAGATTATGACAGGCGATGATTGATTTGATCCCAGAACTCAACAGCAATCGATTGTATAGTTTTTTCAAGATCAGCCGATACAACTAAAGTTGTTCGCGCACGAAGCAAATGATCGCCGATTTTTCGGAATAACTGGACATCGCCAACGTTCAAATAGAGCAATGTGAAACAGTCATCTCTGAATGGTACATTAGCATTTGTTTGCCAGAAGTTTTCGAAAAAATCGATGAAACCAATCGCAGAATACAAATCATTCTCCACCACGACAATGACAACTCTAACACACCAGTTCAAACAAAAATGTTTTGAAGAGTCAAAACATCGAATTGATGGATCATCCGCTGTACAGTCCTTGTTTGGCACCTACTGATTTCTTCTTATTCCTCAAGATCAACAATAAATTGCGAGGTCAACGTTTTGCTACACCTCGCGGATCTCATAGCTTAAATAGCAACTATCGTATATCACAGTATGTGCTAAAAACGAAATGAACAATAATTGACGTTTGGAAATAATTTTTTCAAAGCTGATTTACTTCAGATTTTATGTAAGTGTTTCCAATATAATTGAATCACATTGTGAAATAATTTATAACTTTTTCCCTCCATATAATTTTTATTTCATTTGTTACTGTACTTATTTGATCATTTCCTTTGAGAATATCTACTTTAATTTTGATATAATTAACATGATAACTTCTCTGGTATCATTTGGTGCGGTTAGCCGGTAATCTCTGCATAGAAGATAATAGTGTCAAGCGCTCATAGACTGTATGTTAGTTAGTTTATCCTCTTGCTTGTATCTCCTACACAGTGGCACCATCATTGTATTTCCGTATTTACGTTGTTAATATAGACCAATTAAAACTCAAGTCAAGTAACATATAGCTGTTTCACTAAAACTTATCCATTTGTGTCCAAACAGAAGACAACAATATATTAAAATTAGAAACTACTTAAGTGGAACACAATATATTGATTGTAGAGTTCCTCAAGTAACAGGCCTGATATTTTCCATAATCTATATAAATAGATTATTCTCTATAATTCGGAAAACTGATATTTGCATGTTTTTGCCATAGATTGGAATGTTGTAAGCTGCTAAAATTATTTTCGACTTTAGTGCGTTTAATAATGTGTTCTCTGTACTGTTTTTTATTAATGAGCGGATTGATTTTATTTAGATAGATTTAGATTCTCTGTTTCCGAGAACGTAGACTTTCTCTTTTATGTGATACTACAAGCTATGAGGATATCTAGTCAAACTTTTCTTCTATTTTTTTCTCATTTATACCTCAGTCACTAGTTTGTATATTACTTTCGAAGAATTTTTCCAAAATATAAATTTATATTTTTGTATTTAAAAGGGTTAAGAGGTAAGCAGATTTATGAAGATATGCTTAATACCCTTGGTGATTAATGTCCTTCGTATGCGTCCGTGAAAAATTGGACTGCAAGCTTGAAAAGAGGTGAATTTTCCATTGAAGATGATAACCGATCGGGAAGGCCAGTTTCTGTGTCAGTCCCTGAAAATATCGATGCAGTTCATGACATGATTTTATCAGACCGTCGATTTGAGTTAAAACGGATATCTGAAGCACTGAATATTTCATACGAACGCGTTCATCATATAGTTCACGTCAATTTGGATATGAAAAAGCATCGCGTTCGATCTGTGTTCGATTTGAAAACGATGCAGACTTCTTAAACCGAATTGTTACTATGGATAAGACATTTCTACTGTCCAGAAGCAAAGCAACAATTGATGGAATGGAGACACTCTGGTTCTTCAACACCTAAGAAGTTTCGTGTCCAAAAATCTACTGGAACAGTTTTTGCTCTAGTTTTTTGGGATTGCCATGGAGTAATCATGATAGATTTTTTGGATAAGGGTAGAACAATAACTGAAGATTACTATTCGACATTACTGACCACTCTACAGGAAAAAATTAATGAGAAAAGACGCGGAAAGCTATCCAAAGGTGTTTTATTTTTTTTGGGCCACGCTCTTGCACACAAATCTCATGTTGCCAAGCAAAAAATTCGTGATTTAGGGTTTGATTTACTAGAAGACCCCCCTTATTCACTAGATTTACCTCCGTCCGACTATCAACTCTCTTCTCAACTGACAAAAAATTTAAAAGGTCGTAAATTTTCTTCCAACGAGGAGGTAATAAAAGTTGTAGAGGTCTGGTTTGCAGAGCAAGAAGAAACATTTTTTTTAAAGGTCTAGAGACGTTGCAGGTTTACTGTGATAAATGTTATTAAGAAGAGAATATGTTGATAATAAAATATTTTAACATTGAAATTTTGTTTGGTTCTATAGTAGGCTAAGAATTTTTAAATATATCCTCGTATCTGTTTAACTTCAACTAGACGGTCATCAAGTACCCTTTGTTTAACATTTTTCATATTTTCGCGGGATATCACAATTTTCGCCGTTAGAAAACGCTCATTGTTAGGCTGAATTTAAACGTGCTACAGGCACATTTAAATTCAGATGTTCTAAATTTCATGATCCTTAATGATGCTGCAAAGTCTCCGTCCAGAGTTTCTAATAGTTCTTCACATAAACTTGTTGCTCTTTAAAACTAATAATTAATTACAGCTCAATACTCAATCTCGGAAAAATCTGCACAACGACTCACTTACACCACTGACGAACAGTCCAAAATGGCTGAAATTATAGCGAGAATCTGTCAACGCAAGCACAAATATATTATTTACTAATTGATATTGATGAGTGCTGATATGTCTTCAGGTTGAAATTTCCAGACAACCCTCTTATGTACAGTTTGAATTTATCTCACTTCGCTAAAATTAGTTTTTATGTATTTCCTATTAGGTGTAGATTAGTATTCTCTTCATTTTCATGTTTAATATGGTGAGCAGCTCATTGATTATGCAGTTGATGAGAGAGCGGATTTAAGACAAATCAGAACCACAAGTAGTCAGAGTCGACTTTAAGGTTTGGTTCTGGTGTTATGTATTATTCATTTCACAGATAAATCGAGACTCTAGAAATAAAATGAATATCTTGTCTGTAAAATTTTTCTACATTATTTCAAAATTTCTGATAATCATAACAAAAAATAAGGGGATGGAAAGACTCTTAGATAACTATAATATAGTAATAAACATTTTTTTGTTGGTAATGGTATCTAATAAAAGTTATATTATACGGATATATACGACTGATATTTATTAATATTTTCATTTCCTACGTTACTTACACATAGTTTCATACAAAACAACAATTATTCCATTCATAAAGTTATTTCATTATTTTTTCACGTTATACAGGGTGATTGAGTAGTGTGATAAAGTTCAGTGCCTCCTTTGACCTTGAATAGCCTACATATCTTTACTTTAACATTAATCACAATCTCACTCATGCTCTGTTATGTTCTACGGAGTATTTGGAAAGTATTAACCAATTTTCTAGAAAAATCGTAACAAGTTTAATACCCTATACAATGTAAGAGAGATATAATGAAGATTTGTTGAGGCCGAAGCACAATGCATCCTTACCATATTTACTTGCAGAAATTAAATGAAGTTGATTTTGGAAGAATTAAGATTAACATTTTGTAGGTATGCTTTACGAAAATTTATTGAACAGAGCTACTTTTTCCATCATGTTTCATTTAGATATGGATCTACGTTTAATGAGAGAAAATTATTGTCTTAACAGGCACAACTTTCACTATTATTCATCATCTAAAACATATCATATAGTGGTACACAGTTAAACTAGATGGCCATTGAATTGGTGGATAGGTACTGTTAGTGAATATAAAGTAGTAACATTTACAGAACATTTAAATGGTGATATATATTCAGATTTTCGATTTTACCAATTACTCCATTTAGTGGAAGAATTTCCATTTAGTACACGTCAAAAGATGGTGGTGCGCCTGCTCCCGCTCATCAATTAATTAATGTTGAACTGAATGAATAATTTCCTAGAAGTTTAATCGGAAGAACTAGTCCAGCACAGTGGCCAACAAGCACACCAGATTTCAATGGAGAAGACTCAATTTTTCTCATTAAGAATGAAGTGTACAAAATACCTTCAACAACATTAGGTGACATGATGGAGCGAATACGAAATTATTTTATAGGAATAGGCAGCAGGCATAGATATCTTTTGAGGTCATTTCGAGCACCTATTGTGATAATGAAGACGTGTACATATACTGTATTTAATAAGATGGTTTGTTATTATTTCGTTTCTGTAATTTATTTTTAATATACTAGTTTTCCTCTGTCTTCGCAATTCAATCTCTACAATCAATACCAAATAGCAATGATAGAATGTCAGTTTTTATAAATAACTAATAGCTCACTCACTATCAATGAATAATTTATCAGTTGGAAATATATATATTAACACTGAATCAGATTCAATGAATATCAACGAAATATATAATTTCCTAAAATTTCTACTCCCACTCGAATACTTTGGATGCAGCAAATCTTCATTCTTGAATTTCTTTCACATTGTTCAGGGTATTGAACTTGCTATAATCTCCTACTTTTTGAAATTTGAATCTCAAAAGACAAAGAAGGCATTGAATTTCATAACACTAATCAATCACCCTGTATATACACTTTGCTCATCACCGTGTATCAATATCTTTTTTGTAACAAGATTCATCAACAAATTTGCTAATCCAAAACATATATTGAAAATAGCCCTTATTTAGGACAGGATAATTTTTTTGCGAGTCTTCTATAATTTATCAAAGATTACTTGAATTTCCTGCGCTATTTTCCCAACACGAACGGCGTTTCTACAAAACATCGACTGTAATCAAACTAATGGCGGTTGCTGTGGTCTTGAAAGAAAAAACATCAGAACAAAAGATGGAGAGCTGATGACTAAGTCATTGTTGGCAGGAGATAATTTACCGGCTAAAAACTTCCAATTTGGACGGAGTATGTTTTTGTTTAATATTTTGTGAGAATAAGATATTGAAGAAGGACTGAAAAGAATTTGTGTAGCGAGGTTTTGTCTAGAAAAGTAATTATGAGTATATTTTTTATTTTATCGAGGCATTGTACTAAACCATTTTCTATTAGATGTTATGGAGCTTTAGGTTTCCGTTTATCATCCAGATCATTCACGATTTTTATCAATGAAATGAAACCTTGGTCATATTGATATTCGAAAATTGAAACCTTGTGTAGCTGAAGGCACGACATCACCAAACTGCAAAAACAGTGATTTGGTCGTTGCATCGCAGAAACAAAGCGCTGGTAACTCTAACTTTATTTTTCACAATGCAAATCATGCCGGAATCAATGAAAACTGACGTCTCCTTTTCCCTTAAAGAAATTGAATGAGAAGTAGTAAATGTATTGTTATTAACTTGTCTCTGACATGAAGCTGGCCCTGTCCGATTATAATGAAATTCTTAAATTCGGCAAAGGCGCCACACATTCGCTATACGTTTCATACACCAAGGGATTTGTTTGATGTTTGTTTTTATAAATTTCTCTAAACTAATTTCTATTTATTCACTTGTTTTGTTTCTTTATTTTTTAGAATTTTTGATCGTTTCGTTTTAGATATATAATTAAGTTTGTTGAGCTCAGTTAGCTCGATTATAATAAATAAATCTTATAAGCTATTTAAGTATTTGTGATAAATTGATTATTATATAAGTTAGTTAAGTGTAGTGTAAGCTGTGTAAATAAATTAACAGAGTGAAAGAAAGTGTTTATAAATTCACTCCACCGTTAGAAATAGTGCATAAATAAATAACAAAATCCATATTGTATCATATTATAGAGACGCTTTGCAAAACAACCAAGATAACAACAGGGAAGATTCAATTTTTTCTTTTTCATAGTAGTCCTCACAACATCTCACACAATCATATTTGAAGTCTCCTTCAGATAAGTCTTTACTATCCAAATCAGTTTTATATTCTACTTCAGAAGTTGATTCTGGTTTCTTCTTATACAAACGTGGCTTAACATTTTCAATATTTTGTTTCTTGTCTATTCTTTGTTTCTTCTCTATTTTTTTTTCAATTCTTCCTTTTCCAAATTGTTTGAAGCAATTATAATGCGTTATAAAATGATTAACAACCTTTGATAACACACTTTCGTACTACATAGTGATCCCAAAATTATTTGGAAGATGCGTCAATTTTGATGAAGACTCAATGCAACAAAATATTGAATGGTTTTTGTTCAATTATATGAAAATAATATGAAAAATTCTTCTACTTAATGAATTTTTCACTTCTTTTTGATCCACAAGATTGCGGTAATACTCATAATAACCGGGTTTGCACCACTCCTTAGGTTTTGATAAGTATTTTCATCTGAAGCCTTGAAACAAAACACAAATTTGGTTTCATTTCCTCTATATTGTTGAGAAAATCGCTTACTCACCCATTTTGTACTGATTTTTCTGTGATGCAAGATATGAGCTAACATTTCGCTCTATTTATCTGGAGCTCCTATTAGATCTATCGGTCAATGGTATTTTTGCTTCATTCCCTGGCGTTCATGTACATTTTGGACACTTTTTATATGCAGCAACTAATTTTCATACTATTCGAATTTTTCATTCACTTTCACTTTTGTAAATAAATTCATTTTAACAAATTAACTTTTGAGTTCCATAAAATTTCAATCATTCTATGTACTATCATCCTCGTTCCAACATATTTATTTATAATATGATTCTAATGTAGAAACCCTTGGTTCGTTTACATTTCAGTTCATCTGTATCAATATAAATGGGCATGTTGTTTGCGTAGAATAAGCCAAAGGAGAAACCAATTACCTTCAAATTATACAATTCGAATTCGTTCAAAACGTTTGAAATATTTATTTAATTCTCAACTCATGTCATTGATAATCGAGAGAAATTGATTTTTCATCTCATAGGTTTCATAATGATCTCGGAGGATTACAACTTTACGGCGTTTATGAATGATCTATAATAGGCTTGAAAAATTTTTAATTATATATTTTCTTTTTGAACGAAAATAAGCCCAACTAAATTTCATAAGAATAATGTTTATTTCAAGTCAATAGGATCAGTATCAACAAACTTACAAAGCTTAGGAGTCTGGATATATTTTATACCGCTTGAGATCCGTTCCAAATACTATTTTGAGAAGAATGAATTGATTTGTTGATAAAAATGAAGCAGGTAATATTTCGTGGTTCTTCAGACAATTTGCACCATATAGATTCCTTTGCAATGGCTACTTATTTAACAAAAATAACGATTTTATGACTTAAAATTCGTGAGTCGAAACATATGAAAATACAGATAGATAGAATGCCATATTCATGGAGGGAAAATATTTTATTTGATCAGAACCTTCTCATTTTGAAATACCTGTTAAAGTTTATACAAATATATTACATTGAATTTTAAGCAAATTCGATTTTTTGTGTCAAACAACTTACATAAAAAATATAGTTTTAAAAGAGTTTTTGTTCTGAAAGTTAGACCGATTTTCACTTTGAAAAAGTAGCCTAGTAGTCAAAATTGCTCTATATTGAACGTGAATATTAAAAACTATTAGTGGTGATGCGCCTTTTTTTCTTTGAAAATATTCATATCCCATATGAAAGCCACGCTAATGTAAAAAAAATTAATCATAGGTCAAGCCACCCTCTATCGTAAGTTTTAAGTTTGATTATGTATAAAAAGTTAAATACCTATTTTCCTCGAAATGATCTTTACAACAAAACCAATTACTTGTACTTAGGGATACTTGAAAACACTTGATTTGGTGCAGTAATAGTGGTGTTAGTACAATACAATATTTAAAACTAGCCTTTGTCGATCCTGGCATCCTAACTAAAAATACAATTATTGCGACGCGATAAGATGGTAAAACAACGTGGTGTTAATGCAATTCTAGGTTGCCGGGCGAAATTCGATCGGTGCTGGTGACGTAAGCAAACGATTGGCCTGTTGCAAGAAGAAAAGAGGGCGGAGTAAAATTTTAAATTATAAAAAATTCATATCAGCGCTATTCTGACTGCTAGAGACGTGTGGTAAACTAAAAAATTCATATTTATGGTACAACGTGCTCAATCATTTTAAAATTTAAACCCGATATCATTTTCAGATCCATTAAATGACATAACATAACACACGGTGTCATTCAGTCATTGTGATTTTTAATGGCAACGACTGTTCTATCGTCATTCACGTACTTACCCATGGATGTAATAGCCTGTAATATTTTTTTCTGTAAAACATAACTCCCGTGGTTTTTTAATCAGTTTGTGGCTTCATTCATTTAGGCTGCGTATTTTGTTTTCATAATTTTATTATACGTGTAAAAAGACGTATACACTGTTCAGTTCAAATGAGTTGATCAAGTCAATTCAATTCAATTGACATGAATTCAATTGTTGGTACACACATGCTCTTGAAATAAATGCAATTCACTTAATTTCAAATGAATACAATAGTTGTATCTGAAGAAATAGCAAAAACTGTCCAAGAACAAAAGAGGTAGAGAATTTGGATGAGAGAGTGAATTAATGGGGACACAGTGGAATTTAACTAACTTTTTATATGTACTGAAAATGGAACGTCATGGATATTACGAACATTCTCTTCGTATAAATGAACAATAGCTTCAACACTTACTAGAACAATGTTGATTTAAAATCGGAAAACAAGATGCGAGTCACTGCGTTTTTTCCCGTAACATAAAACTACAAATAACATTACAGCATTCAACATCGGGTTATCTATTGTAAGCTTAGAATACCTGTGTGGAGTACTAGACTCAAAAATTTTATGTTTCCTTTTATTTTGTCCTCAAACCCTTCACCTGTGGCCATTTTTGATACCTATTCGGTTTTTTACTTCTTTTGTATAAAAATTATGTACTTCTTCCAACCATCGTCTCACATACAGGTCTTGGACCCGAGACCCATTTCTACATGGCAGCGTGGGTCTCATAATGTACGGGTTTTAAGTATTTGAAATAGCCATGACGCGGCACTGCTATTATTATAAGGTCAACACAATTTCGACACCATTAAGCTGCATTGCGTAGGTGCTTATTATCCATCCTTCGATCACAACGACGACTTGGCGGCAACAGAGTGAAATAATTAAACGCCCTTGAAATTATCCACATTCGCCTTCCTCGTTTCAAGACCTGTATGTGCTTTCATCTCATCGCACATTGAGTTCCGTCGGTCAAGTGAGCTGAATATATGGGTTTACTTGGTGAATTCTTTTTCATGTCACTTGAAATCATTCGACTTGAAAAAGTTATTTGAATAATGTGAACTCCCCATAAGAGAAAATGTCATGGGTATGATTGAAATTAGCGCATAAATTGGGTCTGTGAGTCAGTCTTACTAATGTATTAAAAACAATCAAATACATTTGCCGTAGCCGTTCTCACGTTAAACTCATGAGAAAATTTACTTAAGCATTATGAAATTATTCAAAAATACACGGTGTGATTTCTATTATTGATTATTTCAGGTAGGTTATATCATTATTTTGAATTTCAGGTAGGTTTAATCATTATTATGAGCTATTTTGATTGTATTTCGTATAAAATAAGGGAAATATTTCAGAGAAACACTTTTTGTACTCAGTTGCATCAGGAATACACATCATGGACGTATATATTTGCAGAAAAAAATATTTTTATTTCTCCATAGACTAACGTGACTTTTATTACCATTTTAAATTGATTTACCTAGAAGGGTTTCCAATGCTGTTATTTTAACGCTTGTGATGTAATTACGTACTAAGAAATAAATTTCATGATACACAAGATATAAGGATAATGAGATAAAGATATTTTCCTTCGTTTTTTATCAACACATATCACTTATTCGCTAATGAATTATTAATCTTGGAATCTAGCGTGTATCTTATGTGTGATTTATAAATGGAATTATACATTTCGCGACAAATTTAGAGCTTCTAAAGTGTGAACGGTTCCTTTTTTTTACGGAAAGTTATCACAAAAAATTCATTTTCAATTTCACAAATTATTCATCTGTATCGTTTACAAATGTAATTATTTAGCAACAATAATTTGATTTCATAAATAAGTTGTTTGAACAGGCAAAAAAATAATTACTGAATTCATTCTATGGTAGAATGCCTATTGAATTTGAAGCTAGAGTTTGGATCGAAATACATTTTATTCTGAATCAATGTACTGACTGCAATAACTCAGATCCAATTTTTACCGTTAAGTTTGAAAACACCAGATTTTTGAAAAAGAGTGGACTTTTCACTCGCTTCTACCGAAATAAATAATATTTAGTGGCGGCTGAAATATTCAGCTAGTTTTTTCTATTGCATTCGACAACACGTAGAAAACTTATTTTATGCTAGTCTCGGACACAGCTGAAACCAATCAAAGCTAAGTCAATAAATATCTAGGGACCTTTTTAAAGAAGTGGTAAGTGTTAAGACGTATCAATGAGGTCACCAAATTTGTCATAAAAGATCTTTTGCACTTAATTTTCTCTTCACATGAATTAAGCTACGCAATGCCTCGTCATACTCCATACTCTCTTGACTTAACGCCAAGTGAATCTAACGATATGACACAGCAGATAAATATTTTATCATAACGAACCAATCATCTCACAAAACTTTGATCCTTCCTATATCGTTAACAACACATTGTGACACTGCTTCAGAAGTTGTGAGTAGCAATCACTGAAAAGGTATAGTTCTTCCAATATCAATTGCAGATTATGAAAACCCTTGCGGACAATTTTGTTTGATCTAATCACCATAGGCGTAGATACCTTATATTATAAATTTATTATTTGTATAAATACTTTTCAAAATATGTATACCTTATTATACGCCGTTATTTAGACAGATGCACTTGGAACTTAGAAAAAAGCATTATCAAACCTGGCTAACTTGCTACAACTGAATAATAAATTATAAAACGTAAATAGACGAGTGAAATGTACCTGCATGTAAGGGAGTTTGGTTCAAGCAGGGTACCAGAGGTGAACTGAGCCTTATCCATCCGTTTTTTTTCTGGAAAACGAAATTTCCAAGCAAAAACCATAACGGAAAATATACTCTACAAAAGAAACAAAGAAAGAAAACGTTCCAATTCCAAAGTATCTTTATGAATAATCATGGTAGTCAGAATCGTTTGAAATAGAGTCATAATTTTATTGAATTATGATGGGTTGTGAAGAGTATGTGATACATACTCATCTTCTTCTTTGTTCTTGGCGTTCTACTGCTAGAACGAGTTCTACAACCTCTTTACTCAGTTCTGGACTGATTACATTTTCGTAATTTTGATTTTACGTTTGCCCATATTAACTCTATAGGGTTGGATATGCAATAGTAAGGAAGTAGTCTGAGAAGAGTATGACCCTGTTCTTGGCACAGCTTGTCAATATAATAAATTTTCTCTAACTTTAGATCTTTAACAACAGTAAGCAATTCTTTGTTCGTTGGGCCTTTTTTACGATTGCTGACAGGAATAGGAATATTATTTTCAGATTCAAATGCTAAAATTTATTACTACTACTATTTGGGATCTATCTCCTAAGAAATTGTGTACATACAGCTTCGGCCAATAGAGATGCATTTATGTTTACGATTCGATGTTTTGATTGGTAGTGGAGATGAGAGTTCTACGTGGACTGACGGTTTGCTAAATATTCACTGAATTTTATACGGGGAGTAAACATTATTTTTCATTCCGTAATGGCGAATTGATTGATCCTTGCATCACTGTCTTCTGCAATTGATATTGGAAGAACTATATATCAATTGCCTTTAACGACATGTTGTTAGTCAACCTACTACTTTTGGGTGGTACTAATACAATAAATACCTTATGTTCATTAGTTTCCAACTACAAATATAGGTATTTTTGATTTTTCATTGTATCATCAACGTCAAACTAACAATGATTTATGAAAATAGAATATTATTTGATATAAATATTGATAGTCTGATTATTAGAATAATAAACATTATTTAAATTTATAATCAAAGTTTAGGATACTTGCAGAAATCTATGTTTTTCTCTATGAAATGAGCTTGAATATGAAATATTCAAAATATAAGCTTGATGGAGACTCAAATACGGCAAATTTTTCAAGAAAGTACACTAAATGCGCGATTTCCTAAAACTGTAGTAGTACCATTTCTTGAGTTAATGGTACGTTGCTTGATGCCTCGAGCAACAGACAATCGATATTTGCTGATTCTTCTTTATACATATGACTGTTATTTGAATTAAAAATTCCACTTTTTGATAATAAACTTTCAGCTTGACGTTGTATATAAAGTACCAATGATTATTAAGTTTTAGAAACCGCTATAGGCTGTCTGTAATTTCATTCAAAAAGCATCGAATTGAATTAATATCAATTCAACAATGACTTCTTCAAGAAAGAAAAAAGACATGGAATACTTCACGGAAGATACATCTAGAAAAATCCGGACGTCTTCAAAAATTAAAACGTGGAAAGAATTATATTTTGTAGATACTTATTCAGCAGTAATTTTAATATAAATGGAAATTGTTGCGAAGTAACATTTTAATGAGTTTTGTTGATTCATTCATCTAATGAGTTTTGTTACTTCAATCAGTGAGATTAATTAAATCCATCTAACATTTGTGAAATTGTTATGTGTTTTTGTGAATAATATTTTTGGAAATAAGATTTCGGGAGTGAAATTCTCAATTCGGGATGTAGGTATTTTTATTAGTGTCGCATTTGCTATTTCTAGATTGCAAAATTGTTCTCTACTTGTAAATGTTATTCGAGTCTCTTGAAGCATGAATAATATCTATTCAAACATTCTAATTCACTCGAAAATCATGTATTTTCGACAAGTGCTCTGATTAACTTATAGTATTACTAAATTTGAACCAACTCTTCACGATATCATTAGCAACTCAAAGTTGAATTAAAGTTTAAAGTGAGAATTGAACTCTAATATTGGCTGTTACCTTTTAAGTTAACACTAATAATTTTAAGGACATGAAATTATCTGAAATAATTATTTTTGGAGTTTGGAAAATATTGTTGTGAGTTTGTTATTATGTTATTCTTCCTAAAAATTCTCGTTTTATATAAAAAAAAAAAAATATTTCTTGTACTATCTCATCAAGACATCAAGATAATATTGCGTATCAGGAAATGTATTATCTGAGATTCTTCCGTGCAGATTTTCTCGCTATCTGCGTTCCCAACTTTTCACTAATTTATAGATGGAGAAACTTCGTCTTCGAAAATGTGCGGAACTATAAGTAAGAAGTTCGAAATTACTTCGTTCCCATTATTTTCTATTAAGTAATTGTTTTTTTTTTGGTCTTAGGAGAGAGAAAGAAGAGTTGCTGCCTTATACTAAGTCACACTATTTGTGGTTCAATTACATAAAAAAACTGAATTATTTTCTCTATTACATATTAGGAACAATGCACAGATTTCAAAAACATACAGTCTAGTGGAAAAAGTGGCTTATTAATCATAATCAAATTATCAAAAAGTTCCAGCTATATTATGAGCGGTTTCTTATTGGGAATGTGACAATGCAACACCAAAGTGGACTAACTTCAATATATTTTCCGAGCTTTCGAATACCTATGTTGTTTCATTGCCACGTTCACATATATATATATATATATATATATATATATATATATATATATATATATATATATTCTGAATTTTCTTGAGTTTTGATCTCTTCTGTGTCAAAATTAGTTTTCCTCATAATTTTTGAAAGATATATAAAATTAGTTTTGACTTTTCTTTAAGTCTTTATCAAAATATTTTGATAATAATAATAATAAAACGCCTATAAACGTATTTAGTATACTCCAATCTGATCAACAGTCACAAATAAGAAATTCAATTCTAACTCAATATAATAGAGTTTGAAATTTGAAACTAAAATATACTTATCAAAGTTCGTAAGATTTTGTAGAATAGATTGCACTAAAGTCTAACGTACAGACACAAGCTTCATAAATTAGTATTATCAAGAAGTTGGATAACCTTGACATTGACATATTCATAATTCTTTGCTATTTTCTTAATGATCTGATCAACATTGTCAATTTCCAGGTTCCTATGGGAGTCACTATTGCGAATGTACTAATGGGCATCTATCATGTTCTCCAATATGTTTTTTGAAATCTTATAATCATTAAGTTAAGATAAGATAAGTTAATGAAGGTTTAAGCATCTACTTATAAAGCATAAGCTTAATATGTAGAGACAGATTGGAGTTTCTTCTAATCAATCATTTTTATTTCAGTCCTAGTTCTTCTCTTCTCTTTATAAAATCATAGAAAAGGTGGACAGCTTTTAGTAGCTCTTTATCGCTCTTTTCTATTGTTAGATTAGCAGTGTCGTCAGCAAAGGTGGCTATGGTATTGTCTTGTAACTCTGGCATATCATATGTGTACAATAAGTGAAGTATAGGTCTAGAACACTTCATAGTGTTTCTCCAGCATCAATTTCTTGGAGTTCTAATCCAAATTGATGGAATGGGATAATGTCTTTGTCTTCGATAAGCGGTTTGAGTCATTCAACTTTCTCAAATAGATTCGACATAACAGTCAGTAAAGAAATTGGTCGGTAAGACGATGCTCCATGTGGTTGTTGTTCTGGCTTGGGTATCATTATAAGTTTCGCAGTGTCTGGAACTTTTTCCGTATTCACATTTTCTCTAATTTCGGTTATCACTCCTTTGGGAGAGGTTAACTCTACCTCTTGATCAATCTGGAGATGTTCTTCCAAAGTGAGCTCTTTATCTTATATGAATGAAAGATTTTTCCTAGATGATCTGCAAAGCTTTTTGCCTTTCGCTCATTATTTCTAGACCGTCTACCATCTTCTAGTCTGACAGGTTTTATTCTCATTGATAAAGTGAGGAGATAAACTGGAAAGGAAGTGATCGCAATCGAAGAAAAAGTGCTTTTCCACCTTACACTTTGGTGATCTCAATGGCTGAAATTAACAAATTGCACTTCGAATTGGCTAGGTTAGGTTAGGCCACCCGTCATATTCATCAGTTTTGACCTCTATAGAGTTTTTCCTGTTTCATAACCTTCAAATTTCCTTTTCTTTATTTTTTTACTCCTACGTTCAGAAAAAAGAAATAAGAAAGGAGATTATGATGAAAAATAAGAATTAATATGTCAAAAAATGGCTTATTATATCGAAATAGTCGCAGATAACCCTCGCATTTTTGAAGATTGATCTCATGTTTGAATTATAAACTCAATTCTGAGTCCGTGCTTTCTTTTACATTTTTTTATGACAATTGACATTCTATCCTAGACAAATAGAATATGATTCCACATCGAATGAAATGTCATCTATAATTTGTCCATTCTTTCGATCCTCTTCCTCAGAAAACTCATTTCTCGACTAGACTAAAAGCAGTGTTCTTAATGATGAAAGTGTCAGATCAATCTCACTTCAACTTCTAAATATTTTGTGGTAATATTCTCTCTGTCACCAGGAAACCTATATAAAGAAACTTGCTTGTAATTATTTCGATTTTCTCAGAAGAGTTCGACAGAGCTGAAGTGCCTAATGAAAAATTAATCGAAAGTAACAAACCTAGTTATTAGGTGTTTAGATTAAATTACTAAATAATTTTTTGTAGACCAAAAAAGAATTGTAACAAAACGTTACAGAAGTGCTCTTTACTCAATTACACACGGTCCAAAACATTTATTTTCATTTAAATATTATATTTCTTGAAGAGTACAACTGAATAAATGTCAGTTCTGATCTGGTAGTAGTAAATAGAGTATTATATCTGTAAAATCATAATTTTCTTTCATATATAATCTACAGAATATGCATTTCAATTTTTCTATGATACCAAGCCAGATTACAGTGAGGATTTGGTTGTTTGAATGAGGTTATAAAATATACTTATTTCTCGTTACCTCCCTATTCTCTATTTGCACTTTTAATCTTTCCTTCTCCATCACCCCTGTCTCAGCTGCTAATTTTTACCTGCTATTTTGGATTTGACCGTTTTTTTTGGTACCCTGTTTTCGTATATAGCATAGAAACAAAAAACCAATTGCTGAGGAAAAGTGGAAAAAATTGTATATATTTCAAACTCTTTGATCGTAACAACTAAATAAAAATTCCCTTTAACGTTTGGTATAAGTTACCATATTTATGATTCAAACTTCAATCCACCACTATAATTGGTTGTTAGAAGAGTCGGAGCAGTGAGTTGCTGACTGTGAATCGAACATGACTAGTATTTTGGAAATAACGTAAGACTATCACAAGATAGAGAGTGGATAGTTGTTACGAGGAATTAATTGTCTACGAGATAAACAATATGAATAAACTTTGATTTTGTGACTGCGGAAGGAAACAGTGTCGTGCAACATGTAATTAATATGATCAAACAACAATTAAACATAGGTACCTGTGACAACAAATGAGCAGCTCCCAATACAGTAAAATAATGCGCTGAACATGAGAAAAGCTGCTTAACAAGCTCACTTAAAGCAATATAACAACAATTTAAGCAAATGTGAAGAAATTATTTGGATATCAGAAAAAAATATATAGGGTTCAAAAAACGTTTGATAAATAATTCAATGAATCAAACGGAGGAACATAAGCCAGACCAATACTTCACTGATGAACAAGAAATTATAAAAGAGACAAAATCGATAAAAAATCGGAAGGAACGTAAAATGCATACGTTACTTACATCTCCAAAAACTAAAAAGGTAGAACAACCGCCTCCCATAATCGTAGTAGGAATAAGTTATATTCAAATTTTAATGCATTTAATCAACTTGTAATGAAAATGATTTTATTCCAAATCACGATTATGAACGATGGAATTATTAAAATGAATTTCCCGGATGGAGAATCCTACTAAACTCTTACTAAGATACTTATTGTCAAAGATTACTCATGGCACTCTAAGGAAAACAAACAAAACCGTCTTTTTAAAGTACTGAAATACAGAACAAAATAGTCTCTGAATATATTTATGATGCCATTCAGAAATGATTAAGATATTAACATTTCCAGCATAACTGACATAATATAACCAATTAGAAGATCTATATTAGCTCCGCAGTGTAAGCGACCTCAAGCTTATGGTCTTTGGTACTATGGTGCTTTAGAATCTAGATTCGTGAAATGCACTGGAAAATATCTCACAAAGGATTGACTTGAGTTTACAGATGCAATCCCAATTTGTGTTCACTCTGGCCAAAATCACCCAGCGAATTACTTAGGCTGTATTATAGTTAAGGAGACTCAAAAAATTAAAAGTGACAAGTGAGCAGCACCAAATTGTCTGCTAAACTTCAGAAGGAAAAAGGCAGTTACAGGAAATACAATTGAATATTACGAAAAATCTCAACGACAAGGACCATTAAACACAAACATTGACATCACGCTCCAGCAAAGCTTGGATAAACTGAACAATATTAATAAGTGGATTTTAAATTTTGCTAAATGTACTCAAGGTGCGATCCTCATAACCAAAAATAGCTAAACAACTGAGAATATTAGAATGAAATGCTAATAGACTGCTACAGCACCAACAAGAGTTGCCTGCAGTTCTGAACATAGAAACAATTGTTGTATTTACGTTTCACTCTGACAATGTAGCCAAAGGTGTAACCGCAATTACTAAAAAAAAACCCATTTGGCACTATCATAAATTTGTTACCAATCTAAGCGAATGAAAGCCACATTTGTAAACATCAAAACAAAAGCTCATGATGTTGTAGTAACGGCAATACATTGTCCACCGATGAAAATAACACTCACTTGGGATCTAGATTGACCACAATTGAAAGTAAAGACTGTAACAGGATGTAATCAGCTTAAAGGTCGGACGTACAAATGATAAGCCAATATATTGCCAATATATGGCTTTTACTTGTTGAAAATAGATTCTAATTATTTTATCAAACATTTTCCAAGATATCTTCATCAAATTGTGAAACAACACCGTTTCGGTGACGTTTTATTCCCAGTAATCATTTACTTACATTCGGGGGATTGCAAATGACTGCTCCAAGAAACATTAAATTACGACTGTCATCTGAAATTCGTCTTAATTCCTCTTATTTCACTCCATATTCTCTTCTCTCTCAAGATATCTTCTAACATTTCAAGTTGTCGCACTGTTGTCTGAGAATTATTTTTGTTGGTCCAAGTGACTCGACAGTCGGGCACTTGATATAATTCCGAAAATAGAAAAATAGACCAGGAAATGGTCGACAGGAGAGAAATGCAGAGAGAGATGCAAAAAAAATCGTTAACTCAAAGATGGAAATAGGACCTCCATATAAACCCAATTGTAATCAAAAATAATATAACAAATGAAAGAAAGCAGGAAGTTTTTTATTCATACAGGGAATCTGGAAATGATACTAAACAACGCGATTACCTCTTACTATTTACGATGTCGTCGCAAAAGCAAGATCTTTGTGTTGCATGAATGTGAAGGAGGACGGGGAAGTTCCAAGATAGCTTCTTGTTTGTTTGAATACTTCCAATCTCTTTCAAAAGGTTTCGATGAAATAAATTAGTGATCGCTGTGGAGTTCATAATTTAAATCAATATATACCCGGCATGTATACTGTGGCTATAATATACATCAAAAGTATTGATCTTAAGTTCCTCACATCTGGCCATTTTGAAATAGAATGTAACTCGATTAATACTGCGATGGAAACTGAATTTCATAGAGTGGAAAAAGCGCATTGACCGGCCTATTCGAAAACCATTGCGCTAAGTGCTAGAAAAATATTGGAAAAATTTTGTACAGACTAATTTAGATATCAGGAAGAAGGATACAGGTGGGCAAACAGCGCAATGGCAATGTCTTCCATTCTGTATCAACTTTGACGATAAAGGGTTTCGAGTTGTCGAATGTAATGCAACTACTAGACGAACATCTAACAAACTGCTGCAACTTCTATACCCGACCTCCAAAACCTTCAACAAACTAAAATACGATGAGCTCAAGTCTCTTTTCCATAGCAAGCCCCCAGCTAAAGCTAAAATTTCAGTCTCTTTCCTAAGACAAGTTTCAGAATACTGTGAAGTTGGTTTTCAGAATTTTAATCACTTTTTGTATTTGGAAATAGATGAAAATTAAATTATAATGTTATTTTTGTTTTTTCTCCCATCTTCCTTCAAAAGATATTTGAAAGAAGAATAAAAGTTACTTCTGAGACTAGATATCTGAGAAAAAAATTAGACGAATGGAAAATGAAAATGAAAAAAATATACTACGCTGGTTCTCTTCAACAAAAATAAAAGACATGCTGTATATAAAAAATGCATTCACGATGCAAGCAATATATGAGGGCTATTGCTATGAAATATGCTGGAATAGTTTTTGAACACCAACAAGATCCCGCTCCAAACAAGAGAGGATTCTTCAAAGTATACAAACAAAGAAAACCAAACATTTTTGTATATTTTCTAAGAGTTGACTCCTTAAAGACCATATAACTGCTTCCTGTAGGGAGTGTCCTATTGGAAATATATAATTTATTTGTAAAAATTGAAACTTTTAATTAGTTTGCTAATTTTCCACAAGCTTATATTAGCTTCATCTATATGTGGGTTTGTGAGCTTGTCTTTAACTATCCCTTGTGACTTGTTACTGTTAATATCTCACCACTAATTGCGTTCTTCAACCGAGTGTGCTAAGATCCCATTCTCCTAATTTGCTAGTCGTCTGTTGAATCCCATTCAGGCTGTGAAAAAAATAGTTTCTTGCAGCAAATTGTTTAGAAATCATCAATGCAAATATTCTCTTCACATCGAAACAAATTTCATAACTCTCTGCCCCCTATTGGAAATTTACTACCTGCATCATTATCACTTTACAATTAAGCACCTCAAATTTTATGATGGTCGAAAAGAATTTTACCTCCGTTGGAGATTTACAATACTAATGACTGGAACTTGGAGAAAAATTTCACTTTTTCTTAATAAATCGAATTAGATAGTGGAATATAAATATAGTTTACGAGTAGTACACCCAGAAAACACGCTTTCATAGCATTTGAAACTAAAAAGTGGAGAATAAATATAGTTTGGAGCAAACTAATAAACCCACTTAGAGCGCACCAAACTAAGTAATTGTAAATCATTTATTCTTAAATACTTTAAAACAAAAATTAATGGAGATTACTAGTATTATTGTGGAAAAATCCGTAGGGTGCACTATTTATTATAGTGCTGTTAATTATGTCACCACCAAAATTATAAATGTGAAAAATGTTTAATTGTCGCAAAATATTGCAGGCGAGAATAAAAAACATTATAACATTAAAATTTTTGTAAACCTCAAATGTAAATCAAAATACTAGTTGTAAATGAGAGATTATTAAAAGACACAAATCTGAATGTTCTAATTAGATAATTTTTCATCAACACCTCAAACTGCAAAAAATTTATTCATATCGCGATGTATCCTGCTCGTTACCATAATAATCCCTTATCCTTCCTTTCTAGAATTGCTACTTTTTATTGTTGGTAACGAAGTGAGACATGAAATATTTCATGGAAGCCTGCTTTTTATCGAGGAATTATTCCAAATGCGGGTCTACGCTCAATTTTATTCTGGTCCAGTGTGCTTCGGTGCAAAAGACTCGTTTGAGTGAGAGCCTCATTAGAGGGAGAGTAGGCATTTGAGAGACGTGGATGAAGTAACACGTAAAGAAGCTTGTCACATGAAATCCACCTTCTCGAGCTTCATCAATTTTGTGACTCTTAGACCGGGAAATACAACATGGAATTTTTTTCGTGTTTCAACTTAGCCTACGGACATAATAAATTATTTCAAGATTCATTTCACTGTAAATATGCTTTTTTTATATCTCCCCATTAAGTTTTATTACCTTTAAATGTAAATGTACTATAGAATGATAATATTTTTTCATGGATTCACTAAAACAAAACAACACATCTTCAACCAATAGATTAAGTACTTGTACAATGTACAATAGAAGAAAACAAGTTCGCTCGAAAGTATTATCGGATATACTTTTTTTTTGGAGCCACTCATACACATGTTCCATTGTACCCAGCTCTCAAGTTTGTTACATGTGAAGATCGAACTGAACTTTTGAGTAACGCTTCAGACTAATAGCCAAATTGTGATTAATCAAAAAAATTGATACTGAAGAAATTATATCAAATAAATAACATATTTTTTATTATGTAGCATAATTCAAATAAGTTACTTTTGTAATAACATCAGTACATTAGTTTGTAACGCAGATAAATAAGATAAATCAGCCAACAGACAAGAGTTTTGAGTTATAAAATTGAAAAATCGATTTGAATTATAGAAATGGATGATTTTGGAATAGCTAAAGAACTTCACCTGTTATGAAAAGCATTGAGGCGAAGATAGCGGATTTTGGCACAAACAAATCAATGTATAAAATATTTTTTCGAAAAATGCAACAATAAAGTGAGAATCTAGACTTTCCTGTGTTCAATTTCTTCGCATACGGCATCATTTTATATATTCTTGGCTCCAGTAAGTTCGATATCAACATAACATATTATAACATAAAATTTCAGGTTCTAAATTTCGCGAATTTTCTCCAAATGGGCTTTAGAAATAGTCGACTCATTGGGGAGTTTTTTTTCTATCCACGATTATATTTCAATGTGTTGGAATAAATCTCTTACTATGATTACATTTGGAATACCATCGCTTTATTGGATTTTGTCCCTTTTACGTAAGTAGTGTTTCGCTAGTTCACTTTCCAATTAGTTTCCACCTTCCACAAAGTATCAAAACAATGATATTTTCCCCTGGCTAAGTGATAACTCCAATTTTCAATTATCAATATTGGCAAAATCTTGCTGGTATACATGAGTGTCCGATGATAGGGAGCATTACCTCCACAAATTTTACATTTTCAGGTGCAGAAATCAATCATTTTGACACCATGTTCATCAGTGAGGTGTCACAATTCTATCCGGAATCAGCCTTATTGTATCAATAGGCTCCCAATTGCTGTTGGAAAGTAGGAAACATTGCACTGACTGTCCCTTTGCAGCTATTAATCTGTCTCTGTCTTTCCAGCAATAAATTTGTACAGTAGAATTGTTCAATTAGAAGTGGGAGCTACAAACACAAACTGTTAAAATGTGAAGGAATTATTTTCTAAAGTATGCTTTTATATTAAAAACTTTGAGAAATTACATACTTTTTTTTAAGTAAAATACATTATTAGTAGACCTTCCTCATTTTCATTAGCAAAGTGAAAAAAGCTTTTGTTCCTAGATTGTGGATAATCTTAATCGTCAATTATTCAATTATCTTTTCATCTTTTCCAACTTTTAGTTCCTCAGTCCTATGCATCCTGAACACACATCGTCTCGAGTACTTTGTACTTAGTATCGAATATGTCCCTGAAAATTGTTTCACCATAAGATCTTCGAAAATATTTTAATGGTAAATTTTCTACATACATAATTGTATGCTTGATTCTTATCTGCTTGTTATATTGGATCGGCAGTAATGGGAGTTATATTTTAAACTTTCAATAAATATCAACACAGACTGAAACTACTACTAACACGTCTGATATTTGGAATCTGAAATAGAAATTTCTTCCACGCTGGAGGTTTTTTTCCATCTGCTGACATTCTGATAAAATATTTATAAGATTGCTGGGTGGATGTTAATAGTCGATTCCGCTCTGGTTCTCTATAATAGTTTAGTATGAAATTCTTTTATTTTACTTTGTCTCTCTTTTACACCGAAAAAAATTTTGAATTGCGAAGCATCGATCACAATCTATTCCTCGTTCAGATGTCAAGATTACTAACTCTCTAGCCCAATCTGGTGTTATAACACCTTTGTTTATTATGTTAAGGAATGATAAGCCTGCATTTAACGGAGTTGAAATAATGAAAAATATAAGAATATATGGGCAAAAAACTACCGAAACCTCGAGAGAATGGAAGTAGATTTTTTTCATTAGCTGTTAGTTAAAATGTGTCTTCTGATTAGTTTAGTAGAATTAGCCAGCTTTGTTAAAAAAGTATAATGAAAATGGCATATTAAACCTGCCGTGATACTTTATATTATACAGAAATCCGTTTATTGTTAGATAGAAAATTGAATTTGAATGCTAATGTTACCAATATCTGATTTTTTGAATATTTTTACCATTGCACAGGACGATGGCTATTTCATTTCTGTCACTGGGTCCACTGAACTGATAGGAGAATGGAGTTATTCATAGATATAAATCTATAATCAATGCAGAAAAATGAATAAAAAATAGGAAAAAATGGAGAATTTAAAACTTTGGTATTTTATATAGGTCTCGGTAATAATATGATATATTTTGAGATGAGTTATCAAACTTTATCACGTGCACAATTCTACTTTTCAAGTACTTCAAACTGAAACCTTGATAAAAATAAATGATTATCGAGCAAACATCAAGAGAACAATTTCCTCGAATTCTTTCTATCAATTTATAAACCAACGTTGTACATTTTATCATCAAACCGATAGCAGCAATAGAACATCAATAATAGAATTTTGAAACAAATGTAATCCTGACGTCCGTGAATGAAGTTATTCCCGGAAATCCAGATAATTCCATTCCTCCGGATTTTCAATTGCCTAGTCATGGAAAATCGAAACTTCCAGTAAGTTTTGGAAAACCGTCAAAAATTTAATTAATTTTCAATCATATGGATTATTGGTAATTCATTCATCTGAAATCACGATGGGGTGAGTTGCATCATTTGGCAACCGACAACTCACCAATGTAAATAAAATTTGATACATATGCTAGACGTCGTCCAATTATTTGATTTCCTGTTCTTTAGTTTTGGCATATTTCATAGCTTTTCAGAAAAATTGACTCTGTTGCTCATCAAATTTTGAGATATGGCAACCCTGATGATAATTTGTCAAATCTGACATTGCCATCATATAATTTGACATTTTTAATGGTGAACGTACTCAGGATGTGGTGTCATACGAGTGCTATTTGAGTTGTCAAAAGATATTCATTTTGGCCTAAAAATGGAATTAAATCGCGAACAGTTTTGTGGGACCATTTTCTATTATTTTCAACGTAAATTAAACCAACAGCAATATACCGATCACCTATAGTGATAAAGCACCATAATAAGCCACCGTGTTTAGTAACTTCTCGAATTCTATCGTGATCGCACAGGATTTTGTTTCCACTTCAGTTTAACGTGCCCCGATAGCGCTGGTTATTGGAACACAAAAACAATCATATGATACATAAGTTGAATAATGGATTGTTACAAAATATATTACAATACGTGAATTATTTATATTTGAGAAACGACTTTTTGACGACAACAAATAGCCGTGACTAAGTTTTGTGTGGTTGAAGCGGAGTCTTCTTATTGTCACAGCTACTCTCCATTAAAAAGTTTAGGGAAATATGAGAAGTAGGTGGGTGGCGATCTGCAGATTCGTTTCCAGCAATTCCAGTGTGCGATGGACGCCAGATGAGAGAGACTGTTATATCAAGAGCAATGGGAGTTTGCTAGATGTCGTCAATCGTAGTCGTTTTGGACTATTGGATAGTCGTTGAATGTTTGTAATTGACTGTATGGATGAAAGAGAGTCAGTACATGCGGCGAAATGTTTATGGGAAGAAGCACAATATTAAATTTGTATAGGTTGTTCAAAATCGGTTGTTGTGAAAGAAAACATCGATGCTGTGCCTAAAATGATATTGCAAGATCATCATATGAGATTGAAACATACTTGTGCGTTAGTTTCACTCGAATACATTAAACATTGTGTGAAAATTTGGCTGTGAGAAAGTTTTGTTCGCGTTGGATACCTCGTAATTAAAAATTGCTCAAAAAATAGCTTATGTCGATTGATGCAAAGAAAGGCTGGAAAAATTCGATCGCAGTGTATCTAAGATTATGACAGGCAATGAATCATGGATCTATGATCTTTTTAAGATGAGCCAAATCGAACAAGATTTTTTCGCACACGAAGCACTTCGAAGTAAATGGTAGCCTGATTTTTCAGAATAACTGAACATGTTGCCCCCGTTCTTCACCACTACAATGCAAGCTCTCACACATCAGTTCATGCAACATTTGAACATCTGAATGTGGAACATTATCTATCAATTATCTCAAATTTATGATCTCACAACAAATTAGTTCAAGGGCATGTGAAGTATTTACCACTCGCTTATGCATCATTTCCTGATAACTTGATGGTTAGGCATCCAGGTGTATTCTGAGGGCTTACTTGTTCAGATACGTAGATCACGCTTTTATAAGCCCATCCCAAAATTCAAATTGAGGCATTTGACTATTTCGCTTCAACATGAAGAAGTATAGAATGCTTTGAGATATAACAAAGATATGACAATAGAAGATGGTGATGAAAATGATGATAATCTTGATGAAAAGTATGTGAAAACTTGAAAAGAGAGTAGTAGTGAAATATATTCGAGAACAGTCTGACACTCTTTTTAGAAAAATGTTTTGAGTGCTTATGGACGTATCTCGAAAACCAAACTGAGTCAATGCAAAGTAACAAGAATTGTTTACGCTACAAAGAAATTAGTTATGGTATGCAAATCCCCATCATTAATAAATATCCAAAAATCCCTGGTAAGGGATAACAAAATTCGCGTTATCCCTTTACCTTATAGTGCTGAGCAAATTTTGAGATGAATCTGAGTGCAAAGATGCGTGAAAAGCGGTACATAGTCTTCGAGGCTATGCGATGTGTTGAAAATGAAGGAACTGACTGAATAAATGTGTATGAGGAAAATGTTGAAGGTTATCTCTCAAGACACCAGCAAAAAGTATTGATTTACAGCCATTCTATTATTTTAATATAGCAGGAACATGTAGAACTGGGTCCAGTCCGTCATACAAATATCTAGTTCTACCTCCACAGAAGGAACTTTGTATTGAGAGCGGAATCAGAAACTGTATGGGCGTCGATACTACCTACTCATCTTTTGAAGTATTGAGAGTTTGGCAAACGTAAGAAATTCTGGGAATCAAAACTTATAATTGTAGATACGGATGGCTTAAGAGGTTAAGTAATAATATTCGAGACGGCGCAAAAAACTAGAACTCCGATTGTAAGCTACGAATATAAATTATTGAACTGCACATTTAAAATACAAATTGAATATTGAAGCGTTAATCAATGGAAGTAAATATGCTTTATATTTGAAATAATCCTAATCGACAGGAGAAACTGTAAATATATCGAAATAAAAATAAATGTAAATCTCTTTTTATCAAATACTCAAACTTAATTTCAAATAGTTTTAGCTGAACAAATCAGATATCTCACTCAATAGGATTAAATAAAGATAAATGAAAAAATCCATTCAAATAATTTTCTCATTGCTGGAAAATTATATTTATTCATTAATGTCCCATTCTCAAACTCAATTACAAATAATTTCAGCTGAGCAAATAAAAAATCATGTATGAGAAATTAAGAGTGTCGCAAATTTTGAGGAGCATTCGTTCGTTGCCCATTACAAAATGCATCATCAAAACACAGTACTTTGACAAACGAACTCAAACGAACGAATTAACCAAGATATATTTCGCTGCAAATCCTACTAATTGGATTATTTCGTAGAAATATAGTTGGGTTTACTTTGATTCAGAACTATACAGAATATGTGGCTTACTAACATGTATTATATAAATTGTACACTTGGAGCTTTTGAGTTTCCTGAAGTCTGAAATGTATCTAACAAAGTTGTTCCAAACTCCAAGAACGTCTGCTTCCATTGTATTACTAATTATGAAAAGGAGAATAGAGTGGTGTCAGTCGGTTTTTTTGTTAATTTGCCATATACGCTGAGTTTACTTCATTTATATATCTCTATATTCTTCATTCGATTTAAAAATACTATAAAATTGATATGAATATTGACATGAAATTCATGTTCTTATAGCAAGTCTCAGTAATAATGATTTGTGATTTCTAGAACTGGTCATATTGAATACATTGTTTACAGTACCAAATAACAACACTCACAATTACATTGTCTGACGCACTACTTGGACTTCGACCTAAGGGTAATGATTCTGTGATCATAACACATATTCTTGTCATATAAAAAATTATTTTTTTTTTCATACTGTACTGTAAAGTCGACTTTACAGTACTAATTTGAGTCCGGAATATGGCACTTTACGGTATCCTTGTACTTTACAGTACTCTTAAATTCTCCCAATCGCGTTTAAAATAATTAGAAATAAAAAACATCAATAACTAAACTATCATTCTAATTCTTGAATGTTAACAGTAATGGTGCAACTACTGTTACCAGAAACATTCATTGTAGGAATTACTAGATGTATTTCTTTATTTTCAATACTGCGAAAAGATGTGTGGTTTTGGTTTAACACTTTCGACGGATTCTTCCACATATTTTTCAGCCACTAATGAAGTCTTCCATTCATTGAGGAATTCAGCAATTTTTTTAGGTGCCCCGCCAACCAAAATTGCTTTTAGTGAAAGGTGTTTTCGTAAATTTTTATATTTTCTCAACACATCCAAATATTACACCGCATTGCTGTTGATCACAGTAAAAACCCGTCGAACATGTGTTTTTGTGTGTTTAATACGAACTCGAAATCAGTAACCTCCACATCCTCTACTTCTAAATTATGAATGTCTTCTCTTCGACAAACTCCGGCAATGCCAATTAATGCGATAACTTTCACCAATAAATAGTCTTTCTCTGGGGTGTCCCTCATAAATGTTTCAACTTCTTCTAGTTTGGAAAAGATATTAACATAGAATAACTGGAAATGTTGAGTTTCTCATTAACCATAATCATTGATTTGACCATCGAGTATTTAGACCATAATGAAGAGCTATTTAATGTTTTTGACTTAAATTTTAAGGTTTGAAAAGAATGCTTCTAAAAACAAACTTAAAACATCAGAGAATAAGCCAACATTATATTTTCATTAACATTTCTGCAAAAAAATTAACAGTACTACACAACTATGTTATGAAATCAAAGACTGCAAATAGTTTAATGTTTGACGAACAGTGTCTCATTAACAAAGTAACGAATGTTATCAAATAATGTACGATATGAAATGATCTCTTAGGAAATGGAGAGTTTCCGACCGGCTTGGAGTCAGTTTCGTGATATGATTGCAAGCAGAGTCGCACCGCGATCTCAAGAAAAATCGTTTAAGGAACTTCGATGAACGCGCTCCGCTTCCCCGAATAGGGTTAGTATTCACGGCGAGCTAAGCGAAGACCTCGAAAATAGTAACATTGTTTTTTGAGCCTACGCAATTTAATCCATGGCGTAGAGGTGAAATTTCGAATCAAAATTTAATTTTTTGTTGAGTTAGGCCGAAATGTTAACATCAAACTGAAGATGGATCCTAAAATGTTTAGGGTAGAGAAACAGCACCCTGTATTGAAGATTTCTACTAAAAACTTCATAATAACAAGAGGCTCATTTCAAATTATTTATTATTGCTAATAAAATTAATTTTACAAACAGTGTTGGTCGGTTATCTACATCACAACATTCGGAATTATGTTTCATTCTGGCAATTTGGCGCTGTTTATAACCGAGTAAGTTATATATGGAACTAAGCCAAAACGATGGTCGGGCTAGTCGTTTTTTTGCATTTGAATTAATTTCAAAATAAATTGGAGTACTCGGGTGTCTATTCCAGTAGTCAAAGTAAGTTAAAGTAATTAGGAAAATGAATATTCAAAAGCGAAATTAAAAATTTTACACAATCTCTGTTTAATTTCCTAGTTTAGCGTATACCATTTTATCACAAATTTGTAGCAATTATGTTAAGAAAATATTATTTCAATGAAGTAACGAACCTTGATTGTGGTTGGTAGACATCGTGTTGATTTGTTGGTTGACGAAAAATTTTAGTTTATATTTATACATTATTCATTTTACAAAGTGCTCCTAGACTCGATGCAAAAAATTCTTATAAGACCCCTGGTTTCGTAGTTATTAGCCTTTGAAGTTGCAAAATCGAGTTGATAATACATTTTTTGGAAAGTAATGTTTACTGATGAAACTGGCTCCACACGAGAAGGTTCTAATGAAGCAAGCAGATGAAAATCCTCACGGTAAAACTCAAACAAAGATTGGTAGGTAATCATTTAATAGGTCCATATTTTCTGGATAATACTAGATATTATTAGATTTCATGTTATTACAAAACAAACTAATTCTGAAGAAACAGTAATTCTTTTCAAGGGAAAATTGAATTTAACATCTTCAGTTTTTGAATATATTGATAATAAAATATGTTTCTAACTATTCAGTCTAATACTATATCATCTACAATTTAATATCTTTACTTTGATAAGAGCAACTTCATTTGCATGCAACTATCGCCTAAAGGTAAACTTCCTTATGCCCACTCACTACATTTCCTACTTCCATAACACCACCACACCATCTGAGACAGACAAAGACTTTCTGGGAAATGATAACCAGAGAAGCTCTGCTGAATGTATCAACCCAAGTAAGAACAATGAATACTAACAGGAATCCTATTAGGGCACTGTCGCCTAAAGACCTGAAGACGCTAGACTTGGCAGGTAATGCAGGATGCAGATTTTGATGTACAGAGGACGGAAACTCTATCCACATTCTCACGAAGTGTGAAGCACTACTCCAGTAGTGCTACACTTGAGAGCATATGAAATAGAAGACGAAGGTCTCTGGCAACTACAAGCATCCTACATTCTGGACTTTTCAAAAGGAGTGGGATTAACAGATCTCCAGCATCGTAACAAAAAAAATAGACACGATCGTTTATGTCGCAGGTCGCAGTGTATATGATACCCCAATATCCAAATAAATACAACGCCAATATGTCCATCTTATATTGATACACTAGACTACTTTTTGTTTCCCAGCTTAAAAGAATGAGAGAAAACCGCGTCTTTTGGGAAATTTCGAAATGTGGGAGTATTTGAGAAATTGAAAACTCGCTGGATAAAGTATATGATAGTGTTATGAGGATTATCTCTAGGTGTATAATTTATTTTTAAATGAATTGAAATGAATTGAAAATTGACTCTTTCGTCAAACCGCCCTATATATATAGAATACGAATTGTTCAAGCATTCATCTTAATATTGGATGATTTAACGGAAGAAACATTGAATGTAGTGAATTGTCATTCTTGGAACTATACATAAGTTGATGTAATAATGTGGATACTTTGAGGGTGCTAAGAAAGTGATTATCATTTACAGTAGGCTGGTCTCATAAGCTACCGATCATAGTCTGAAAATGTCAACTCTTATCAATATAATTTGATGAGAAATACAGGGTGTCCCGCATAAGTCCTCAAAGCGCAGGGGCGTATAGGGGAGCTAAAAAGATGACAATTGTGAGAATTTTCTTCCGACCCAAGCTGCTTCCCTGAGGTGTGGCAAGACTTCCAGGTAGAGCCCAAAATTTTGTCAACATTTCGATCTTGAAATACCAAATTTGGTACACTGTATAGGATGGATAAGAGCATTGAAAAATGGTAAATAGAAGGGGCGATCCTATCATTCTGGGGGATAATTAGGGGTGATCCAACCTTCAATTTTCACAGAAGTCCTTTATTTGTTAGTTGATTGATTAATTTTAGTTTCATATCATGAATACTTTGATTCTAAAATTTTCCTCACTTTTGTAATTTTGTAAGACTTTATTATTTTCAAGAAAAAGCCGAATAACCCAAGACATGTTTTCAACAATGTTATTTAAAAAGCTAAAAGTTTTTTGTAATTCAGTTCTTTCAATGATTAAATGGTTCGAATTTTTTAAAATAATTCTCATTTAGCAACCAAGTGGATATGTTATTGGTGGTTATCGGAAAAGGTTTCTGGATCCCAGGGTTTCTCATAGCCAAAAATTTTTCTAATGTTTATAGACTTGCTCGAGAAACCGGCAAATTTGATAGTGATGATGAATAACGTCCTGTTAAAGTATACTTGCAAGATGGAGAATTTTTGACTATCATTGACGATCAACTGCATGTAAGTACTATAACTTCATCTAGACAGTCTGGCATATCTCTGTCATCGGTACACCTAACTATTAGATGTAATTTACTTTTAAAAGATAATTCTTCGCAGAAAATTGTCCATAGTTATATCAAGTTATTGAAGTAACTAGTACTTGTTACTTACCAAACGAAGCGTTAACAGCTCTCCTTTTATTAGGTAAAGTTCGATAACAGTTTACGATTGGATTCAGCACCACATCATGCATGAAATATAGATTACAGTCACTAACTCCTTGATCACTCATGTAATCGTATTCTACGTTTCTCATTACCGAATGCTGTCTTTGCAATATCACCCCGTAATCACTATTTTCTATTATTTCAGTCCCGTTTATGATGTCGGGATTCTGTTCTTGATAACACTTCTGTGCTTGATTGTGAGTAACAGCAATTACATTTTCATCACTGTGAATATGAGCAATTTTAAACTCGTCGTAATTCACTAATTTGAAATTAGAGCCTTTATTCTGAGTTATAGTGTCCGAACTTTCTCTAGATATAGTATCCGCGGCTGAATTGCCGAAAGCAACTTTAGAATCATCACGTTTTCTTCTTAAACGTGAGTTTCTACGACATTTCAATACGCAAACCGCGGTGATAGCCAACAACAGTAGAACTGATGAAATTGTTACTAGAATAGCGATAAAAACTAACTCCATTGGTAGCTCATCGACTTCCTTCCTGGTGCTTTGCTTTAAAAGGACTCGTATAGTGAAATTGGCGTTAGAAACTCCCGCAGAATTTTCAGCGTTGCATATGAACGTTCCCGTATCTCCAGAGTTGGCATTAAATATGAAGAGCTCACTACGTTTGTCATGCAATCCTTGCTCTACGTAATACAATAAGTGTAGTTCCGGTGAGATGTACGTATCGTTTCTCAATAACTGCCCTTCGAAATACCAATTAATCATAGCTTCCGGTATAGCGTGGACTTGACAAACTAGCGAAATGTTTTTACCTTCGTCTATTTCCAAATAAAACGTTGTGGGCGACACATCGGGGAGACAAGCGAGTTCGTCTTTAGGAACAGATTTAATTTTTCGACCCACTAAACTTGATGGCGTTTTGCATACGGGTTCGTGCGAGAAAGGATACGCGAATTTCACGAGAAATTCTTGAAAATCTAATAAATTGCAGTCGCATTTCCACGGGTTTCCTTGTAGTTGAATTCCTTTTAAGCTTGCAGGTAGTAACGCCGGAAATGATTTCATTTTATTAGATTCCAAGTTTAACCATTCCAAACTATATAAACCGTCGAAGGTATGCGTATGTACCTTCGAAATATCGCAATTACTGAGTTCCAGCATGCTCAATAACGATAAATGTTTAAAAGCGTTTTCGTTGAGCTCTTTGATAGGATTTCTACTTAATGAAAGTCTCATTAGCGATGGACAGTCTTGAAACGAGTCCGAAGGGACCGATTCTAATAGATTTTCCGACAAATCAAGCTCAACGAGGTTCGTCAGACCTTTGAAGGTTTGACCGTTTACAACGCTGATTCTACATCTGCTCAAATAAATCCTTTGTAAGTTCATTAGGTGGAGTTTCAGGAATTTCTCCCGATGCAACGTCCTCAAATTGTTTCCAGAGAATTCTAAAACTTGAGTGTCGCTCTCTAGGGACGCCGGAATCACTAGAAGGTCTTTATTGGCACATTCCGCGGTTTGTTTCCCATTCTTCCATCGACATATGCACGGAAAAGGACAACTCGACGTTAGAGCGACAAATAACATTAGCATTAATAGAGTTCTGTAATACATTCTGCATTTCGTTTCATGGAAATTCTCATGTTATTTGTTCGCCTGTCATTGCAATTTGATGTTCGAACGATGTTGAAGTTTCCTGAAAAAAAAAGGGAATTGGTTATTTATTATAGTTCACATGAAGAAATAGAGAAATATTGAATAACATAGAGAAAAAAAAAGGTATTTATAGCAATCTACACTTTATGTTTAGGAATGGTGTTATTTGATATTAATTGATGTAATTGTAAAATGCCAGTCGTTTTTTTTTAAATATTTTGGATATTGTGGCTTTTTAATCACTTCTGTTTTAATTAAAACGTTCAAGTCATTGAGAGAATTGATTTCTCATCGACCTCCCACTCTAAAGAAATAAATGTTATCTCTGTATCGTTTCCAAAATGTCTGCATTCTACAACGCCTAATTGAGGTTGAAATAAAAATAAATGTGGTGACACTATTTCTTATATAAACACAAAGACAGAATTTAGAATTGAACAAAAGAATAGAGAAAGCTTATGAATAAAAAACACAAAACGCAGACCACCCGTAGCATGGGATAACATGCTAGAAAAAATCTTATAAAACAAAGGAAGGTCATGGTCGTGAAGCGAAAAAAAGGCGCAAGATAGGAAGGGCTAGAACTTTTTGATAAGAAATTAGCTAAATAGTACAATTATGCCCCTACAGCTGATATTATATATGTAGATGCATAAATTCTTCGACGTAAAAGTAGGAACTAGACTCAATCGAATACCTACATTTATTATTTTAAAAAAAAATCGATTCATGATTGTTATTATCCTAATATAGCTCTACATATGTGTTAGGTTTTTCATATTTGATACTTTGGACATTCTATGGATATGATTCACTTTTGTAATTATATTACAAAGATAACATATTGGGTTCTCTTCACGTTTTATCAGATAACTATATTGTATAGCAGAAGATAAGAAATAATCTCTTGATGTTATATGTTAATGGAAAAGGCGTCACATATAAAGCTTTAGTTTTGATTCACTTTCCGTCCACTGAGATTGCCATAATTAAATTGTTTTTGTAATCAAAACGCACTCAACATTCGAACTAATTACTTTCGAAATCGACGAGGCGGCACTTTCAACTGTCGTAGCATTACGCGCGCATCTGTCCTCTTCTTTATTTCCACTAATATCAATATTGGAAGGGATCCATAGAAATATGTCTCGTTCTTTCTTAAAGTAATAAACCAAAGGGTATTTTATTAAATTGTTTATACAGAGTAGAGGGAAAAATATTAATCTTCAAAATGGTGATTGCTTAGTTTAGTTCAAATGTTGTCTTCAACTTTGCAATACTTCACAACAGTTTTGTTGCGTTTATTCAAATATTGACTTTCTTTCTGTTGCTTAAATTACTTGTGAGCCTTTCAACGTAGTACGCATTCATCGATGTATATCTTATTCAATCAACCACAAAGTTAATAGCAGCTTAACGAGCTTAAGTAAGATACTGCAGTTATTATTAGTATTCCAACACCATGCAAACTAAGCTGCCGATAATGGATTGGAATAGATTATGTAGGAACTCGTGAAATTGTGGTGTCTGACGGATTTCACCGAGAGACACTATATTCTAAGGATATTAATTATTTGTGGTGAAATGTCATGCGTCGCGTCGTCCAACTATTTTATAGCGTTTAGTTAAATCTGCCGCATTGTTTAGGTCAATATAGCCCGGGATCAAATCTGCTATTCTATTGATGAATTTAATTTTTCAATAAAGTGATTTTGTCCATTCAGTTACAAATATTTGTTTGAAGTAAAATACCATTTGTTACGTTTCTATCGTTGGACGCAAAAAAAAATTTGTATATTAAAATGACTATAAGTTATATTTTATTGTTTCTATAATTGACTATGATATATAATTGAGATATTTGAATCTATTCCAACAAATATAACTCAACACGTGTGTATGTGGTTTGGGAATTAGATGTCCAAGAAAGATTTGACACGCTAGCAGGTCGTATAAATAATATAAATGGAATCTTATAGATGATATCAACAAAGTTAACGAAATGTTTACTAAAATCATAATAAATATAATATTAGTATCAGTCAAGAAGGATATAATACGTTATCCAAATATTTCACTAAATTAAAATCTAAAACACCAAAAAATGAAAGAAGTAATATTATATATCAAGTGCCTTGTACTAATTGTGACGCTGTCTACATAGGACAGAGCTCTCAGTATTTAGAAAATAGGCTAAAAGGTCATCAATACGATAAAAAAACTGCATTAAAGAACCATAAGATACCAAAAAAAACATGAATTCAATTATAAAGATTCAAAAATCGGAATCTAATATAGAAAAAGATAATTTTTAGAAATGGTTCACATTCATGAAAACGAAAAAGTTATGAAAGATTAATTTAAGTAAAATTTAAAGCTCCATTTTGTAAATTCGGATAAAAATACAAATAATTTAATTGATTAACTACTGCTACATAATTGAGATGTAAGGATTAAGAAAATTTTTTTCTCAATAAAACAAATTTCTATTTTCATTTTATTTTTATTATTTTATTATTATTATTGATGCCCATGATGTAGGTGATCTATTGATTGATATGAATACGCAAATTGTCAGCTACCCCTAAATATTCAAAATAACCCTGACGCAGGGTGCAACATAAACAAACAATCATCCATGGCCACAGTCCTGAAACAGTGTAAATTTATCATCCGAGATGAATGTACTATGGCACACAAAGATTCGCTTGAGGCGTTGAACAGGATATTGAAAGATAATTTGGCGGCACTCTGTTAGTCCTTTCAGGTGATTTCAGATAAACACTTCCCGTCATTCCACACTCAACATACGCTGATGAGATCAATGCTTGCTTAAATCATCGCCATTGTGGCGTAATGTTGAAAAAGTACAGCTGAAAGTAAATATGCGCGTTCAAATGCTTCAAGATCCATCGGTTATGAAAAAGTTACAATAGATGAAACTGGATGCGTTAAATTTACCGACCGATTTCTGCACAATCATTGATTCGCAAGATGTTCTCATTGAACAAATATTTGTTCAATGAGAACATCTTGCGAATGTACAGATACAGTACATAAATCATGAATGTGGACGTTGACGATTTGAATCTTTAAAGATACAACAGTTGTTGCCAGGGAACTTGGTATCATATAAATCTATTGATACAGTTTGCGATGCCAGCGAAGCTATAAATTTTCCAACAGAGTTTTGGATCTCACTGGATTTGCCAGGCTTGCACTCGCATAATTTACAATTGAAGGTTGGATCTCCGATATTTTGCCTAGTAATTTGAACCCGCTATCAACTCGCTGCAACGGTACGCGACAAGTCATTTAAAAATTCATGAAAAACTTTATTGAAGCCAGCATTTCAAATGGCAAGTTCTGAGGTGAAAATATATTAATACCACGAATCCCTATTATACCTACAGATGTGCCAATTCAATTTAAACGTATTCAGTTCCCGATTAGATTGGTATTTGCAATGACTATCAATAAGGCTAACTGTTTGTGGTTTAGATTTGAGCACCTCATCTTTTTCACACGGATAATTATACGTGGCATGCTCTTGAGTGGGTAAACTATCCAGTTTGTTTGTGTTAGCTAAAGATGGGCGAATAAAAAATATTGTTCACGCTATAGCAATAAGAGATTGATAATTTTTGTTAGTGTTTCTGTCGTAAATAATTATATATATATATTTATATATATATATATATATATATATATATATAATTTTAAGGAATAAATTATAATAAATGTTATTTATATATTCACTCGTCTCTCACAGCGCTCCATGCCTCTTTCACTCATATACCACATCTTTAAACACTTACAATAATTTAGTTATTTTTTTTTACACGACGAACTGCCTAAAAGTAATTTTATGGCAAAACTAGTATTATATAAAAATGTGATCTATTTTCCCACATTCTAATGTGTTTTTGCAGCTACTGCATTGGAGTCTAGATGCCCATATTTCATGTTGACGTCGAACAGTAAAATTAAAATAAAATATAGGCTAGATACACTATATTTGACGATAATGGATTCACAATGGATTCATTGTAAATGATGTAGAAAGAGTGAACATCATTTTACACATTTTGGAACCTATATTAGACTTTTCACAGCACAAAAGTCATCGTTTCCACCTCAAATTCAAATCTGGAAATATTTATTTTTGACTATAACATGTCCAGAAGTAAACTTAATTTAATATCAACTGTTACTTTCCGTTGTAGATAACTATCCATTCAATAACAAATCCCAGAAAAAATTTTTTTGTATTGTGTATATTATGTTTTATTTCCGTTTCTCCATCGATAAGCTTTTAAAAGTTGCACAAGATGGAAGCTGAATATAAACAATATAGAATGAAGGTCCCAACATTTTATGTGTTATCTTCGAATTAACAATTTTTTTACACTCCCTTAGTTATTTGTAGATATTTTTACATTCCAAGTTATGTTCACTATATTCTTCAATCGTAACATGTTTCGTTGAGGTTATTTTTAAAATTTGTTGAATAATTATCATCAGTTCAATTCCACTCAAGTAAAAAATATATTTCCACAAATATTTTCATTTCAATATATTTTGCTAGTTAGAAACCTATTTAATCCAGAAAAGATTTTAATATCAATTAAGTACTCGCTTTGAGTTAGCGATATGAACTACAGAAAATTCTCCACTTGTAATGAAATTCCAATGTTCCAACCTTTAGAGACGGATATCAAATAATTAATTCAGATTTAGGTCCCTGGATAGTGTCATTTCTGTCAAATCTAATAACGTCATCCTCTCAAACTATTTGAATATTCTCGTATCCGTAGCACATTGAATATAATTGCTCATTTATGGCTTCACGTCTTGGTAATTGGAATCATTTGGTTTGTATAGGTGCTATTATATTCACTACCGGTTAAAACTTTTTGCCCTCCCATCCATTCATCAAATTCCAAAATAATACATTTAATTACTCTCTCAAATTTTCAAGCGAAGGTCGAAACGGTGTGTTACAAACCGAAAACAGTGTCCGTTATGTACTTTATACGAGCAAATGTTTATATTTTGTTGGTTACGTTAAAACTTGCAAGTATCAGCTGATTTTTTCATTATTTTAAGTTTAAGTTTAAGATTGTAGTTTTGTCCCAATGATGCGAATTTTGAGAAACTATTGGTTGAAAATCGGGGAATGATTGCAAGTCTTCTTAGTCTAGGCAAAATCGCCATACAATTGCCACCAAATCAAAAATACCTCGACGTACCGTGGACTACAACATGAAAATTATGGCATCCATCAAGAGCTTTGGCAAGAGAAAAATTTCACGACAGCATAAAAAAACTGCAACCGCTTAAAATAAATATATTTATTTAAAAAGTAGACCAGATTGACGACTTACGGGCCCAGAGATAGCAGCATAGATCAATGAATCAAAGGATTTCCCTCTAAGCATTTCTGTAGTTGAAATGAGACTGAGAGAAGCTGGCTTTTTAAAAATGGTGGAAATAAGATTAAGAGGTGGCAGAGCAAAAAATTGGACGCATAAAGAATGAGAGTTTTTATGGGTTGATGAGTCGATGTTTGAAGTTTTTGGGTCTAAGGGAACAGTGCTTGTGCGCAGAAAAAACAAGAACAGATGTAAGATACATGTGTAATCACGACTGTAAAACACGACGGAGGCTCGGTGATGTTTTGAGATATTTTAGAAGAAGTGCGACTGGAGACCTGGTAAAAATTAGGGAGATTTTGGAAAATATTGGCGAAAAATTTTATAAGTTCTGGCCAGCACTTGATCGGCCGAAGATTTATCTTCTGGAATGATAACGATCTCAAGCTCAAGAGTACTTGAAAGAATTGGTAATGGAGAATGTACTGAAAATTCAAGTATGTAACAATAACATACCGTAGTTTTATTATTACTATATATGTTCTTCAAAATATAAATATCAAGATCTATCGCATTGTTTTTAATTGTTGTGTATCACGAAAACTATAGGGCCGTCAAAAACTTTTGACCGGTAGTGTGATTTGGTAATTGTTAGTATTTTTTTATTATTATTTAGTCGAATTATGGATGACTCAAATAGAGCTCGTTTTCCATATTTGGAATGATTATGTTTGTGAAAAATCAAGTGATGGCAGCTATCAACAATTTAGAAGTCGAATCTGAGGATGTAGATGACAGTAACTAGATAAATGTGTCGAGGCTAATGTTTGATGATAAGCATTTTCATAAGATTGTCTTACAAACTAATACTCACTCACATGAGTCTTTTTGGCTAGAAAATAAGAATTTTTACATTGAATTTTTCTAATCTTAGGCAAACACAGTCTTTCGGGATTAGTGAAACTAATGGAGGATGGAGCGACACAAATAAAACTTATTCGATACCCGATTCTACTGCTTGGTGGGCAGGCGATGGTGCGAGCAAGCTGTGTAAGTACATTGCTCATAATCAAAGACTCTCAAACTTTTTGGTATATTATTTCGTGAGAATAGGTCTCCAACTTTTGATTTCATCCTTAGTTTTTGATTGACAGAATTTGAGATTTATTATTCTGATTTAACTATAATGGTTAGTTAGTTTGAAGTATAGAGTTTAGAGATGAGGAGAGCCGTCGTGAATGAGTAGAAAGCTGAAAAATTGCCCATCTGTAAACAGCAGATTATTGTTCAAAAACTCACCAACATAGCGCTAATATAGCAAGTGGAAGTGATATGAATTTAGTAGGTATAGAGAGAGTGGAATGTGCTTTGTTCGAAAATTTAGTATTTTACTCCAGTTATGTAGTTGAGAAATATACAGTATTCGAAATTTTAACAACGTACGTATTTAAAAATAATTGATAATTATGACCCTTAAAATTCTTTGACAAACATGGATAGTGATTTGATATTAACAAGCTTTTTTTATAAATCCAAGTTATTATATAAGTTAGTATTTTGTGGTTAAAATAGTTATTATTTTCTAATAAGAATTCAATTTACTATCTGTTTTTGAACGGACACTTTTTAATTCACTGAGATGGTTTCACTAACCTCTATACTTAATAATTGTGAGGACAAACATCCTCGCAAAATTTTAAAGTTATCAACATGAGATGAAAAGTTCGTAAGTTAGCATAGAAAAAATCTTTTTGAAACAGAATTTGACTTTATTGTTAAATATAGTTGGCATGTTACATTGTCTTAATGAAACCGCACTTTTTTCATCTTCTTACGAGACCGTTATTTACTATTTCATCCAATAATGTTACCGTAATAGTCACTGTTTATAGTTTTTAAGATCTTTAATCTTTTTAAGATTACGTACAGTGGACTCGCCGACTGTCGATTGGACTTCAGTGTGAAATTTAGAACCGTGTTATTCGAAATTGTTTCAAGGATCTCTCTACTACTTCTCAACGGTTAATTTTCCTGGGGTGAGATTCTAATATAATCTTCCAAGCAAAGCTTTATCTCCAACGGTATTTGTTTGATTGAAAACAATACTTTATTAACACGAGTACGTCAGTCGGAAAATTCATTGATATTCATATTAATGTTACCGATTTCCTTCATATCTTAACTAAGTTGTAATTTTTGGAACAGTTAGTGATATTCATACTGAGCAGACTGTTCACACTCACTACAACAGAACTCACAATTTCACTTTGTGACTCGCGTTTCGATAACCAAGACATCGTCTTCAGAGAATGAAGGTAAACTGTTCATCCTCAGTCTCTACTAGTGTGAACGGTGTGGCACATCTTCATTGATATAATTTTCTAAAATAATTTATGAGAAATTACCAACCTAAGAAATTAATTGGACCTTTACTGCTTCAAATTGTCGCTGACTGGAAATAATACATGTGTAAAAAATCTAATTTAGCCTGTTTGCTCTTTTGTCGACAGATTTGTAACAATACCCCACTGAATACTATTAGCAATTAACTTAATTTACTTATTTAGTTTGTTCCCATTTACCGTTTCGCAGAACTGTTTCATTTTGACAGAAACAAAAGTTTATGCAAGTAGGTACTTCAGCGGAGCGGCTGATACAAGCTAATTGCTTTTATTCCCAAGTTTATGTTCTCAAAGTTTTATTCCGAGAGCTAGGTAAATAACAATCAATTTAGTTTTTTCTCACCCCGAAACTTCTTTATTTTATTCGAGACTTGAATTTCTTAAGCAGTTGTTGTTTATGTTGACTTTTCTCCTTAGAATTTCTGATTGAATCTCTCTAATAGGTAATTGAATCCCATGTTTAATTAGTTAACTGTATTAGGAAGAAAAAATATATGAGAGATATTTCGACAAAAATATGAGGTCTCAAGGAAGTATGAAGGAAAATAATGGATATGGGAAACAATGAAAAATAAACTAGTAGAAACTCATTACTTGTGAAAGAATCGAAGAAACAAAGATAAAGGAGAACGCAAGAGAACAAAAATGTAATGAGTAATAATTAAGATGATAAACGTAAGGATGAATAAGGTATTACAAAAATAGGAATGGTGTAACTCTCCAATCGAAACACGCTAATACCTTCCAGACATCTTCGTAACCCATTTCAAGTGTCTTGCCGAAACAATACACTTAGAATATATTTTTCGAATATTGGAAGCTAAAATATTAAAAATTACAGAAACAATTGAAATAATGCTGCGATATATCATGAACATGGGAGTAACGGGAAGAGTGGGATACCTACTATATGAAAAATTATAAGAAATCATCCGAAAAATACTCAGAATTAGATCAAATTAAAAATATGAAATGCATTTAGACTCATATGGCTCTATATAGAATCCAGATTAAGATGTGAAATATATATATATATATATATATATATATATATATATATATATACTACATCAAATATTAGTGTGGTAATATTAGTGAAAAATGCAATAGATATTTTAACAGAAAGCTGAAAAACCAATCAATTATGTAATTTGAATCAAAGTTTCCAGAGTTAATGTGTCTGATGAAATAATTATAAAATGCTGAAAGTGTGCAATCCAATTGAGATCGTGATCATTATTACGTAAAATCAAGTTAACAGGTTATATTTCTCTAACAACTTCCAGTGGTATTCAATACAACACTTGATGGTTTTTAGTTGCACGAAAGCGTCAATTCTCTCTTTCTCATGAAATCGTTCGAATGAAAGTTACTAAATATCATTTAAACAGCAAAGTAATTTACAATGAATAATCAAAATGTTGTAGAAATTGAAGTTCAACTCATAAGTCAGGGTACGCTGTTGAGATTCACGCAATATCTTCTAGGTCATCTTGTACTAGTGCACTAAACAAGTACACTTAAAGAAATATCATACTGCGATCAGGTTTCGGACCATAACGCTCAACAATGTAACGTCTCCGAAAGATTCTTGAACAATGATGAGAATACAGCAAACTCGCGATATTTCAAAATTCTTGCTGTGAAAACTCGGTATTCACTAAGTGCTACTGTCCATTCATACTACTCCAATCAAAATAATGCGTTATTTTTGAGCCATTCTATATTGTGCCTCATTGTGAAATCTAGTCTGGGATGGGTTTTTCTCATTTTATGCCTTTTTTATCACAATAATACGGATAGCCGCCAATAATTATAGATGTTTCTGGATTTGCCTCATCCTCTAACTGAATTAAAATCGCTGGATATCTTTTTTCTAGACATCCATCGGATACAACCCTGAAATAATGTTGCTGCATATTATGTATAGATTCGAAGATAACATATGTATTTGGTTGTATGTATAGACTACTTTTATATAATATAGAGAGTCTCCCCATTGGTGACATAAATTAAATAATTTTTAGACGAGTAAACCCTGGAAGCACAAACAGAAATATAGCTCAGAAACTTATGAGGCTTTTTCACAAAATCTTTAATATTAGTTATTTATATATCAAAACACTAGAGCCATACTTTTGTTACGATGCTGGATATAAGTTACCGAGGAGTTTAGTCGAGACAACTGAACAAACGAGTGGTAAAAAGAGACTTTAATGTCGCGTTACATATTATATTTTTTCCGAAATCGTCAAAATTTGAAAATATTTGGAATTGGGGAGAGCAGAATAGGCTTGCTGCGTTTAGTTACACAGCCGAATAATATGATTATTTTCTAAAAATCGACAAGCAAATCGCAAAAAATTATTATTTATTTATATTAATGCAGTTCTAATTATTCGTAGTTTTAGAAGGTTGTAAGCTGGTTGACGTGTAATCGACTGCTATCAAACATAAAGCGGATCAGTAACTTCAGTTCCTAGGCACTAAAAAGTCATTTCGTTGCCGGTTTCTACCGACCAATTGGCATTAATGCTTCACTTCACTGCCGATTTCGAAAAAAATTATCTTACTACGTATCAGTATGAGAGGTACAGAAGATATTAGCTTGGTTTTCAAATAGAAAGAACTCAAATCTATATTCTAGATTCATATTGGAATCAATTGAGAGGACAAATTAATAAATTGTTATTTTTGCATTGTTTCTGCTCATTTTCACTTCTTCTATACATGGTGTTTTTAAAAATTGTCACTCCGTCTCTAAGATAGGTAGAAAACTATTTGGCGATGAAGAAACAAATTTAACGATTTTGCCGAAAGCACTGACAACATTGTAATTAAACTTGGAACATGCTACATCTCATGAATTTATTCTTATGTTTCACTCTTATAGTTATATGGTTCGTACCAAGTATTATTGAATATAACTGGTATAAAGTAATGATAGAATTAATGATAATAATAATTATTGATAGGATGCATTAATACACCGGATACATGTTGGAAATTTGGGATTGAACACTTTTCTCTCTTGTAACATTACAAAAGATCCTTTAATTTCAATTTTCGTGAGTATGCTATGAGAAACTGTCATATTTTCATTGTCATGATAATAAGTTGGCAAAAATTAGATTTTTACGACCTTAATGTTAAAAAATTAGATAATTTCAATCAAAATGTATACAAATACTAAATTCACCCGAATGGACTCTAGTAGGCCAAAAACAACATGAATCATGATAAAGATAATATAATTTTAAATTCTGTCGATTGCGATTCAACAGTCAGCATTAGTTATGTGGCAAGTTAAACCAATGAGTATTCTTCAACTACTTAGAGTAGTCTAGCCCTGACCTTTACGCGACAAGATATGCTTGACTCCCATAATGTACACTATTCATGTGATGAGTCAAGAAGATAATCACATTAAAAGCACTCATTTAAAATAATTGTTTGTGCAGCAGCTTTTAGTAACAAATTAGTATGTTTTTACATTCAACCTGAAAATTTAAATGCTGATATTTACCCGAATCACTTATCACATATATTAGAACATTTAACGGTGAACTAGCAAAGATCTTTATTTTTTATACACGATGGAGCTCCACTGCACTTAGACAGAAGGTATCGAAATTGGTTGAGATGCCATTTTCCGTATCCATGGATTGGTAGAGCTTTAATCAATTCACCTTCTCGAATCCTCGAATACTACAGAGGACACATCAAGAATTATATTCAACGTCACAATGACCTCATATCTGATCCCCATTTTAACAATTACTCAAATTGAATTCATTTCAGGCTCTTCTGAAACACTCTGTATGAGTATTATCCGTACGGAAATGTGAAATATCTATTTTTCAAAGATATCATAGAGAGAGAGGTTTATAGTCAGATTTATTTTTATTATTTTTGATTATAACTACTCATTATATCCCATCCACGTTAGTGGACTACAATTTTATTCAATAAAACTAAATATGCAACAATTGCTATAATAGAACAAATTTTTTCGATAACCGCAACCCTTTTGATCAGAAAGTATGAGAAGCCTTATGAAATATACGAATAATTTTTTGAGGAATTCGTTTACTGTTCTTAGTTTAGTCCAATTTGAAATCTCATTTTTTTTCTTTTTCACGCTGGATAGAGGTATAGGGGTGGACAGAACAAACTTAATAATTTCTCTTTTTGTCATACATTCATTTTTAAAGTGAAGACAGGTTGTGCATCGTCTTTGCGCATCCTGTAAAGTGACGTCAGTGCAAGGTCAGCTGCTATGACTACGCCGCAATTGAGTTCTCGTTGTTGCACATATTAGTTTGATGATCTGAACGGCCTAATTTCATGAATACACAGCTGATACAAAAAGTTGGTAAAGAAGTATACATATAATGTTATTAATCGCCACCAGACTCATAGAATTTCTTGGTTAGAAACGCCTGAAAAATGATATTTTCACTGCTGCAGCAGAGTACATTGATGATTGGATCCAAAAGCTAGTTCCACGACTTGACAAATGCTGGAATTAGAGGAGCCCATTATGCTTAATGCGAATTTACTCGAGAACCTAATAGAATTTAAAGATTAGATGATAGGGAAAAAAATGATCGTATAATATTTCCACATTAGCGATAAAGGAAACGTGTACAGATTTTACAAACTGTAAAAAAAAAACAGTGACAAATTCGAATGCGTCAGATTTTGATCCTGACCCTGAACCAACATGTAACTGAAATAAAATATATATGAATCTGATGAGTTTCGTTGTGAGAGCTTATATGCAGAAGGGGTGAAAATGGAGAAACTTCACTCGGACACGTTAGATTCTCAGACGGTGTTAAGTGAACCCAACAGATACTCCTATTTCTTATTCTGATGATGTGGAAGTGAACCAAGAAAACAGCGAAATATTGAAAGTGTGAAATAATCGCCTTCTAGAGCACGTCCGATTAGCATATATAGTTTCATTACTATGCTCCGACTACATACTTAGAGGTCAATGATATACATGGGGATGGATTTCGGAGCTTTGAGAGCAGATCAAGTATGATAAATTATTAACCCAGCCGCCCTACCTGCTACAAATTCGACTCGAGCTACAGCCTTGAGTATTGTACATAAAACAAAAACGTGGTTTATTAACAGCTGGAATATTATGGTAACATGGCGCTGGAGAACACTGTGGGGAAGTTGGGAGAAAGAAAGTGAAAGGGACTAGTGGCGCGGAGTGGAAAATACCATCTTTACCTTAGCTGAATGCGCATATAATATTTAACGATTTTTATTAATTTCTAGTAGAATTTTTTCATATGAATACAGAAAATGACTACGCTTAAGTAAATCTACACAGCGTTATTTGAAATTTGTTCCCACTTTCTTAGATCACACTCAATCCGTCAGATAAGCGAAATTGGGATTTCTTAGATCGTAATTAACCCCCCTTATCTGTCGCACTAGAGTATTTCCGATGATAGATTTTTTTATTAACCTACTGGGTCCCCGTGATCACATCTCACTGTATTTAATCCTTATACTGGCTTGAAATACTCATATAGATAATATACCCTTCCTTATATTAATCTGATAAGTTCCACTTAATTTCAAAATCTCCCTTGGGCTCTACTATAATTATGAATACGTTAAAAAGTTCCATCCATTCACGTTCACAACTAAATCTTTCTCAACTCAATCACAACATGGTTTTTACAAGTAATTTTTGCCGCGGCTGTACTTACTATGAACGATTTCTGATAAATATCTGAAAATCATTGATATTGAGAGACCAAATATTACCTTCAAAAAATAGATATATCCTCATTCAATGAAAAGATGAATTACTAGTCATTCGGAAGATATAAAATGCTTCGATCTCTTTACGTTTTGATTTCTCACAGCGTTAAAATAACTTGAAAGAGACACAATATAGGGTTAATAGGTATTTTTATGGGCTCAGCTCGTTTCCAAAGAAAAAGAAAAACTGGAAAGATTCACAACTTCCTTTTTTTTTTCGTAGTTGAGAAAATGATGATTCTCTGAAAAGATCAGCGGTTAATACTGGAATGAGAAGACCTTTGTTGTAATCTCTTTGTACGTACAATAGAGAAAAAAACCGCATTCAAAAGTTATTTTTATAGAGATAAAGTTGTCCATCTTCAATTGAATAGGTTTTTTCTCATTCAAATAAAATGGATTTTGTTTATTGAAGAGGATTCATATCAGATACACATGTAATATTGAATTCTTCGGAATGGAAAGATCCAATTTTATAGTTAATGGAACAATTGAGAATACAGTAAGGTACGGAACTGAGTCAGAAAACAAATTAACTTGAGATACGAGGTCTGGCTATTAAATAACGAGGCTGGTTACGTAAAAGAGTTTTATTATAAAAGTTCTTCTACATTCGAGTGCTCCCCTCCAATAAACTTCACTCCTATCGCCACACACCTTTCCATACGTTTTTTCCATTGATCGAAGCAGAGCTGGAAGTTAATTTCTCGTTGATGGAGGCGCTACCATACGAGTGAACCAGGGCCGTAACAATGAAGTATCCTTAACATGTCTACGACCTCAAAAGGCGTGACTTTCAATAGACGATAGAATCAGTGTGCTTCCCCATTTGTTAATGGGTAAAGTGCAAATTTTCAAAAATGCATGTATAACCTCTCCAATGGCGGTTCTAATTGTGGTAACAAGAGCAACACCGTCGGCACCTTGATGAACGTTCACAACACCTGCTAGGCTCCATTGAAGAGCTGGAAGATGATCCTTCTAAACGAGAACTGTATCGTTCATTTCCAAATATCCTTTATGCGTTCTCTACCTTAGGCATTTCTGCAAATCACTTATAAATTCTTTGCTCCGACGGCTCCAAAAAGCTGTCACATTTGTAAAATTCTTTGAGGAATTTCAAGTTTATTTCCAGGCACATAATTTGACTCTTGTAGCGATGCCAGGTTTTTTCCAATGAGGAAGTGAGCCGGAGGGAAGTGATTGAGGTCTTGTTGGGTGATAATTTGTTTTCACGCAAAATTTGACCTAAGCTCTGTAGCTCATTGTTTGCTGCTTTGAAATGAGTGCCATTGACAGACAAAATCATTTTAGGCTTACTCCTTCTGGAAACAAACTTAAATGAAGCACGATTAAAAAATCTTTAAGAACTGAATTCAATGACGATTTTCAAATTTAGGTGTTTTGTAGGAAAACCAATAAATAAATCTTTGCTCAGTGACTTTCTGAAAGTCTTTCTCGTGGTATCCGTGAAATTTTGTGTTGTTTAGTTTTGTTGTAGTATTTTGTAGAATAATATAGTTTTTGAGACCTTTTTTGTGAATATTCCTGTTCTGGTAGTTTTTTGCAGTATTTCGTGAAATTTTGTGTTTTTTAGTAGCATTTGAAATATACGTATTCCAAGAAGAACGGCTTAGAACGAATTCTTAACCAAGCCTAAACTATTAGCATTTTCACTATTACCAAAATGATGAGCTTTGTGAGAAACATTAGAATGATTAATATTCTGTAGAATAGAGATTTCATTTGAAAATCACTTCCTCAGTAAGTAGCAACCAGTATTTAGCACCTTTTTTCATACTCACAAATATATTTGGCTTCATTTATCTTATCAGCTCCATATAAAAATAGTCAACATAAAAACCTTTTTGAATTATTTTGGTTATTATAGGATACTTATAATCTTCAAACAACTCAAAGGAACAACTGATTGCTAGATAAGCAGCTGAAGCTGACCATACGTTACAGATTCAGTTCTTATATCTTAGAACTTAATCTGGTGAAGGTCTTCATAATATTCTTTGCAAACTGTGATGTTTTTCGTTAACGAGCACTTGGCAGTAGATTTTGCTGATATCAGTTGATTATATATTTGAAGAATCTAAATTTGATCATTATTGAAATCAACTCATGTTGTCTTGCTGGACCCACAAGCAAACTTGGTTGTTGAACTCTCTGCCTTCATGATTACGGGATGTGGTATGTAATATGAGACAATATTTGAGGAGCGTCAAGAATCGTCATCAATAGGAGTCATATATCCAAAACCTTCATAATCTGCCATAAATTCATAGTGCTGGTTTTTTCAGTTCTTGTTATTTTGTAATTTGCGTTGTGAAGAGCTGGATCTTCTTCTAGAGAGAGATATTTAGTGAATTTAAGTTTTTGACGAAATTGCATTCGATTTGGTTCGAATTTTAAATTGGCTTCAGAGGACCATCCAAAAAGTGGTTTTTGGAATAAACATCGAAGCCGATTTGACAAACACATCCAAAATAAGTCGATACCAATCAGGAGTTGAATGCTAATTGGTATGCTGAATTCAGGCCTTGTCAATTGGAATTGATGTGGTAATATTAGTAAGAATAATGCAAGAACGCTTGGTGCTAGAATTATAAATAGTCGATTGTAATTTTACGTCGCATTTGGAATTTACTTGAGAGGGATATTAAACACTCTCACAATCTATAAGGACCCTCACTCTATGAGGCCTTTGATAGTCATCTGAAAACTTCGACATAAGCGGTTCCCAAAAGAACTTGATCCATGGAGAATTTTGAGCAATGAGTTTGTACATAATTATCTTGTGGAATTGAAATTGAATTGAATTGAAGCTTTATTACCATTGGAATTATTCTGAGATTGGTTATGGAATTCATTTTGTACATGAAGTGAAGTTTTATGAAATTTATTACACCTGCGACAATGACCAAATTAACAGCTTCCTACAAGATGACAATTTTTGCAAAAATTATTTAGAACTATAAATTCCTCTCGTTGATTGACAATTAATTTTAAAAATTTAGGATAGTTAGGAATGAAGTGGTTTTCTTTGCAATAAGTACATTTTCTTAAAAGAATTTGTTGATACCTTAGAATTATTCTTGGCTGGTTTATCATACGAAAAATGACAGGAGCACTACCAAAGAGTTGAAGTCAAAGGTAGGTAATTAATTCCTTTCCAGATCTACTTAGCTCCCGCTTTGTATTATTATCTGATTTAGTTGTTATTAGGTGAGCAGAAAATGTCAGAGGTTGCTCTATTTGCTCTAATGTTCTTAAAAATTTCGAAAATGAACGTATTTAATTCGTTACTTAGTAGGCTGATTTTTTTAATGGGTTCCAAATTGAAGAAAAACGATTATGACTATAAACTAATAATCTGTCGTTATCATACCAATTTGTCAGGATACACCGCGGTATCCCTTAGCTGAAAAATCTATTGATGTTACATTATATCAGCTGTTCCTCTCTCTATAGAAGCTCTTAAATAATGGTAGAGATTGATTGATTTTCATAAATAAAAGGTAGGAATGTATTTGAACTTCAACTCTTTCAGGTGAACCCATTAAATTTGGGTAGATCAATAGTTGGTAATCGTACATTAATATTAACAGTTTTCCTCATATTTTTCAGAGTTGTATATTTTTGTTGCTTCTGCTGTTATATTATAGAAACTGTCAATAAAATTATTTCTAATTTGATTTTCGATTCCTCCATTCAATCTTGTAATTGGATTAAATCGATTCCATCTACTTGAAATCCAGCATCTTTTTCTAAAATTAAATTTTTTATTGATGTAAGCTTTGCTTTTAATAGTAGCTCTTTCTTGGTAACTCGATCCTTTATGTCATTTGGAAATTAATTTGATATATATTGTTATTTGAAAATGTAGAAACAATGTTTTAAGAGAATTCTATTTGCCTTTTAAGAGTAATTGCCTAGGTATTTAGAGTTCTTCCTTGATTCTTAGTGATACTTGAATAAAGATTTGATTGCTTACAATAATATTTTGGTTGAAGAAACTTTTGGAAAATTTCTAATTATTTGGTTCACCCTATAGTGAGTATAGTGAATTTTTTGTTCCTTTAACTAGAAAAGTAATTTAAGAGAAATCTTTGAAAGATTTAGCTCGAATTTGCTATAGAGGAAGCATTAAAGAAAATAGAATTTATCTTTAGTTCGAAATCGCTAATCATAACAACACAGATAAATTGATCAAATTAGCAACAACTATTATAACAATTTCTACAGAAACTAGCAGTTATGTTTTCTCCGTGTTTCTTAGTCGGAAACTCATTTGATCAATTTTCATAACGCAGTTACTGATTCTTGTGACTCTCCTTGTAATTTAAAAATCTGATAAACATTTTTGTTTTGTGCTTTTTTAGGCGTCGGAATTAGTCTCATACAGTGATGTATAGTTTTATACATAAGAAAGGTAAATTTTATTGTAGATATGATTCCCAAAAGTAAATTTTGTTTTCAATTATCCAATTAATTGTACAGTAAAAAAAACTTTCACCATTCCATCGATTGTTGCTTTGTTTCTGTCTCATCCATAGTAACAATTCGGTTTAAGAAGTCTACATCGTTTTCAAATCAAGCACAGATTGAACGCGATGCTTCTACCCTTGCACACTTTTGGTCAACATTCAAACATTTGGGGATCCATTATGCAGCAGCCCATGTCCAAATTGACGTGAACTATATGTTGAACGCGTTCGTATGAAATATTCAGTACTTCAGATATCCGCTTTAGCCAAATTCGATAGTCTGATAAAATCATGTCATGATCTGCATCGATATTTTCGGAGACTGACACAGAAACTGGCCTTCCCGATCGGTCATAATCTTCAATGCAAAAGTTACCTCTTTTGAAGCTTGCAGTCCAATTTTTCACGGTAGCATACGAAGGACACCAAAGGTATTAAACATATCTTCGTAAACCTGCTTACTCCTTAACCCTTTTAAATACAGGTACTTGATGATGGGTCGATACTCCAATATTTCGGTGGACATCTTTTTTCTTTTAATTTATTGCGTAACTCTGGTTCACTTTTTTGACGTCAAACTTTACACTGACACTCCTAATAAGTTTTTTGTTTGATGCTATGGTAACGCAATATTTTGTTTATGCTTAGAACTGGTTATTAAATTAAATTATCATAGAGAAAGAGATGTAAAGCTAACTGGCGTGAAAAAACAAAGCCACATAAATATACGAGAATTCTGGGAAACAGACGGTACCGGATTAGGAAGTTTTTCGAGTTTTTATGATTAGAAAAGGTTTCAATTTTTATTGCAGTTGTATATTCGATATCGGGGTGGCTGTAGCTTTATACAATACATTTCCAATAAGCCTGCTAAATATGGCATCAAAGTTTTTGCACTTTGTGATTTTATATTGTTTCCAAATATGAAATCTACTGCGGGAAACAACTAGACGGTTCATATTCATAGTTATTTTCAGAAATTTATAGAGCAATAACCAAATAATTTCAGTGATTGTTTAAAAATAGTTGTTAGTTATTATTATGAGTTACTGCTTTTTGTCGTGTTTATCATTATTTTAATTTGAAGCAGTTATCCTTCCAGTTAAAATACTCGAAAATCATAACGTTTTAAATTAATATCTTTTCATGTGATATATTATTATGATTGCTCTATGATTGTTAATATTTGATGGTACACTAAAGTTTGAATAAAAATACGACAACTTCGTCGCATATACCGTTTTCATTATATCTTTATCTAATTAATGTGAATAAGTTTCAATCACATAACGGATGGAATAGTTTATACACAGGTTGTATCTCACTTGAATAATTTATTTATACACCAACTATCCAACTATTCACGTACTTACACGTTTAATAACTATTCACCAATATTTTTTTACATATTATCTCATAACGAGATAATCGTTAATAAAGAAGGCTTTCTTAGAAATAGTTTCTATAAAAACAGTCACTGAAGAGGTGAACAGAACTTACAAAAAAAGACCGATAAAATACCCAGAGTTTCCGTCAAACTTTAGCTTGGATGATATGTTAACAGGACGGGTTTGCAAGATAATATTTGGATTGATACTTCCGCTTGGAATATTTTCGTTATCTAAAAGTTAATCAGGAGTTCATATATTCACAGATATGTATAATAATATACTATATAGAATAAATTGAACCGGAAAGGAATCTTCAGAAAAAATTAAAACACCTTAAATCATGTTTTTTCAAACAACTGAATACGAGTATTATCATAAATAAAGCTGCAGCTTCCAGCATTTAAAATCAACATATGGAATGTTGCTCACAGATACTGCTACTTCTCATTCAGCTGGTGTACTAGCGAGTAGTAAATGTTCGACAAGATTGATCATTCTAATCTTATGCAAGCGAACGGACATGTTAAATGATGGTGCCATCTTTCTACAATTCTAGTTATTATACTGTTACATTTCAATCTCGCTCCAGCATCCTGATAAATTCCAAACTTATAATGATTCCTTCTAGTATTTCCTTTCTATTTGTTCATTTAACTGCTAGTATTTTTTCATCATACGATCTTACAAAGGGCAGTTGTCCACTTTTATATCGAATGATGGAGAGCAGGTAGACATGTTACCAATTCATAAAAAACGTGAATTTACTACAGCTTGACGAATGTAGCTTGAGACTTTAAATGCGCAAACAGAGAAGAGAGACAGCGAAGGACAAATAATGATAACAATTATGCGTGCAAGCTGGCTGTTACGGATAGCGGGGACACCTACAACGTCGTCACATTGGTACTTCTGTAACACTCTGTGAATTTATATAAACATTATCAAAAATCAAAATATCGACGAAATATGTGTGGTTACATCTTGTAATTGTCTTTAAAGGTGAATAGCCTGCAGGTTAAAAAATCCTAAATAAAAGCCACAAGTATTTTTTTATAATAATTTGCTTAAATCTTTGTTTAATTTGAACTAAAGTTCAATATCATTTTGAGACGCGTTTCGCTAACACAGTAGCTTTGTCAAACGAGTGATGGTGTAATGAAATATTTCTAATCTATACAGTGCATAAATATGGGATTTCAAGATATTCACAAAATTATTACTGAATGTTTACATGAAAATAAAATTCAAACTACTTCTCTATCATGAATCATTTCACTTTATTTAGACATAGGAAGTACGCTGCATCGGCTTACGAGTATACCTAAAGCAGCTATAACACGTTCAGTAACCTTAAATATAATCATAATATGAATAAATACTTTTCCGCAGTTTTTTGTGTTGGAAGACTTAACAATAGAAAACAAAATTTTTATGTTTTTTTGAAACTTCTTGAATGCTTGTAAAAAAATTGTTTCATTAAGGATTTATATACATTAGCCCCAAGTCTTGAATAGGATAAGCAGTTTTTAAAATCAAACACATTTATACTTCATTTCTACATGACCCTTTTTCTAATTTCGAATTTTTATAACAACTCTTGTCGATACAAAAATTACATTATTGAAACATACCTTAAAAAGAGATGTAACAACTTCCTGCCTTGTCGATTCCTCTTTCATGAACTTAGTAGTTCCCGACTCTGATCAAACAAAACTTTATTTTTCACTTCACTTCTAAACTCCATGTTAAATAAAATGTATGAGAGTTAGATGAAAATGAATAATTCCATGCCGAAATTTTTGCTATGGCACCGGAATACATGCAAGGTTCTTACTGACACAAAATGACCTCTCGACATATTCCGGCCAGCATGACTATCGCGCATCCAAAACTCGAGTCTCAAGTTACACTGGTCGAGTTACAGATTAATAAACCCTTACTTCTTATTGTTGCTAGAAATTTCTTTATTCATAGAATCAATTACATTCTAGATGTATGCGAGAAATTTATATCACACCACCAATTCCACTTTCAAAAACTACCAGTTCACTCCTTATTCACACTGTGATAATGCAACTAAAAGTGACGAACCTTCTTCTCCTCCAATTGAAAGCCTTTAACTTATAATGGGTATAATTAATGAGTTAGTTGGATTGGTAACTACTATTTTAGTTGAGAAGAAAAAATATGATGATGACAAGCACCTTATCATGATATTGAATTATCATCAGTGAGAGATATTTGTCAATATTTTTTAATATCGAATGCTAATAATTCCGTCAGACAATATGATTAGATAATATTTATTCATTATCATACCCTTTACTAAAACTAAAAGTATCAATGCAAGTTGTTCCAGTTGACTTCCAGCTACAACAGCTACAATATAGGCTATGTCTATCGTCTTGAGTTGATATTTGACGGGGCATTAACAGGTCAAATGACCAATCAACAGTTTAATGTAATCACTCATAATTGGGTAATTGTTCGAATGAATATTTGTCTTTATCTTGCTATGCATTCGGTTAATTGATTTAGCACTAAACAGATGACAGGCTAACGACTAAAATCTTAACATAACTGCGACTTTAATTTTGAGCCCGAAAAAAGCATAGTTGTGCGCCTCTGGCAGAAGATTTAGAAGATATTTACTGCATCTCACGTAAAACATAATTTTCTCATTTGTTTTTTTTTATATTTCATTTATAACAGTCTATTGCTTTTATTATGATGTATTATTCAACGTCTTGTGATTCGGAAAACTCCTAGTGCCCTTCACAGTCATTTTGCTTCAAAATAGAGAATCTATTTTTCATTGATTATCTATAAGACACGCCTATGAATTGATTATATGCCGAAATGATTGATGCTAATAATTTGTATTCCCATCATTCATTTCTACAATAAAAATCAATAGTATAATAAAAAAAAAATAAAATTATGTTTGTCAATATAAAACAAATTGGCAATAACGGATACTGGAAATTGGATTTGAGGAAAATTTAGTCACCGGATTAACATTCATGGTGGAATTTATTTTCAAGCGAGTATCATATTTTTATTCGTTTTACTGTTAGTAAAATATTCAATTTTCGAAAGTACATGATTATTCTGTAAGCTAATATTTATCTAGTATAAACGATAAATGGACTAGAGTTCATGATTTCCTTTGCTGCATATTTGATAACAACGAGAGGTTTTGCTACAATTTATTTTTCTTTAAAAGAAATTTATTCAAAAATTTTCTTCGGTCTGTGGCAGTCACCATTGTAAATAAAATCTTTAATCGGATTTAATTACATAATGAGTTATTGTAGAACTAAAAATTATTAAAAGCCTCTGAGACAGTCTGGGCCCATTCTTATTCAATACAATTATGGATCAAATCATCAATATCGTGAAAAAAGTTTCTGGAGTATACAAGATAGGACAAAGAACAATAAATATATTATGCTACGCTGACGACGTAATCTTGATATCCGAAAACGACCTGAAGCATTTGCTATATCGGTTCCAAATAACAGCTTCAAACCTTACTATGCAGATACTTGTAGAAAAAACAGAATCTGTGGTAACAGCTAAAGAGCTTACAAGATGTGAACTAGCTGTGGACGGCAACCTCATCCACCAGTCGAGATCATAAGTGTCAGAAACTCACAACCAGAGGTACGAACCCAAGTAAATGAGGCCTCAAGAATCTTTGGCTAAGAACATAATGTCCACCGTTAGTAAAGTACGCATATACAAAACAATCGTCAGACAGCAGAGGTGAAAACATTGAAAAATATTAAAGTGAGCCTAAGAGATCAAATAAGAAGCAAAACTAATGAAGAAGATCTGAAAATTCATGTTAGTATTAAAAACCAACAAGAAGACTCGATCATAGACTATTGGAGGTAAATTGTTATTATTGCATACGGTAAACAGTTTCTAAAGACGATAACTTGGTTATCGAAATGCGCGCCAGACAGTGTAATTGTGTTGATATAGTGATATAGTGTAATTGTGAGTATTGGAGGGTGCAGTGATAGTGCAAACAGTGTGTTCAATATGGGGAATTTCTAGCAGAATTAAATTTTGAACTGACAACAATGAAATATTATTAATTACGTCGGTCGACGTAGAACGTAGTTTTTTTGTGTATGCAACTATCTTTAATGACATAAGACAATTTTGTCCAGAATTTGGAAAACAGTGTAGATGTAAATTTGAACGGAATTGTATGTAATAGTTCCTAACAATATAACAAGTAAATATTTCTAAATAAGTTGGATATTATATAGATAGATGGAAACAACTTCACGCGTTGTTTTTTTTTTTTACTTCCTTATCATATTTTGCATGATGCCAATGGCAAATTGAGCAATTTCATCACTTTTTCACACCCAGGTATGAAAATACTATACTTTTCTAGACTGGAAATACACTAATTCAAATATTCGATCATTAACTAAGAGCATTTCTGAAAGGTTTCTTTAGAAATTGCTTTCATCTATCGCGACCTCCTATATCTTAGGTGTGAGAATTGACTTATTAATTGTTTAAATTGAGAAACATACGACAGAAACGAAGCATAGTTAATGAAACTGACTATTCTCCAAAAAAAAACTCGAGTATAAGAATTTACCATGCACACGGTTGACAAGTCATGTCGACACTTAATAGAATAGTTTTGTACTTGTTTAATAGTCCAATAATGTTTTGTGGACCTATGTTCTGTTTTTTGCCAAGAAACTCGCCAAATTAGACACTTGTAACAACGTTGCCATTATTCTTATTATCTTAGATCGTAGCTCAATACCCCTCTATCGCTACGGACACTACAAACAAGATGTCACTGAAGTATTGGCGGTGGACTGCTAAACGAAACGTATTTATACTCATCACCGATTGTCATAAGAAATGAGACAATGTCCAATCTCATTTTATCTCCATTCAAACAATTTTATCTCTATTATTTTTTATCTGAGTTATCACTCTCAGCTCGATTTTTTCCATAGATGGAAAATAATTTTATATCGTAGGTTAATTATATCAAATAAATATCCCGTAGTCAATCCAATCTAATACCAATCCATTTTTTCCAAATTTAATTTTCAGTTGATTACCATAGTTCTAACTAGAACTACACTATTTCCTGTTTTAAACAGCTTCTATTTTGAAAACAAACCTGTTTAGTCACGTAGCTCTCGCTGTTACCCATACAGCAACTTTGCAATTAATACATATAATGCCTTGTATTGATTAAACGAAAATTGATATTGGTTTAAGCAAACGAGCTTTCAATTAATTTTAGCATATATATCTTTTGATTGGATCATTTGAAATCTATTAGCCTTTGCGGTACTCCTAATATGGTATAAATTTGAATGGATATTTACATTTTAGATGAAAAACATTACCATTTTTTTGTAAAATCTTATGGAACAGAACATTGAACAATTTTCTATACAGCATACTATTAGTATGTAGTTAAATCAGTACCTATCAATAAAAAGCAGTTTTGTCAGTGAATTAGTAAACATGGAAAGAATTGGTCATCGTGATACAATACTTTTATTTTGAAGACTTTAGCCCGACCAATACAAGCTGAACTACATTGTACTCTGGGTGAGACGGCTCCTTCGTTATCAACTGTAAAATATTGGGTAGCATAGTTTATATAAGGCCATACGATCTGTGAAGACCATCATCACAGTGGTCGACCAAATGAGGTGACGACTCCAGAGAGGCATTTCAAAAAGGAAGGTACATCGCATATCATTGGAAGTTTGGACGTGAGAAATATGTGCGCAAGAGTTTGCTCCCAATGGAACAAAAACAGCGTCGTGAAGATGATTTTATCGAGTGTTGGCAATGTTTCAAAAAAATAAAATCGAGCTCTTACACCATTTCCTAACCATGGATGAAACGTGGATCCATCACTTCACACCCGAAACAAAAAAACAATTAAGGCAATAAACCTGAAAAGAACCAGCTCCAAAAAGGCAAAGACCGTTCTATCTACAGGCAAGGTCATGCTGTCGGTTTTTTGGGATGCGCGTGGGATAATTTACATCGAATTTCTTGAACTAGGGAAAACCATCAACGGCGAGTATCATGCAAACTTTTTGAGCGTTTGAGCAAAGAAATTAAGCAAAAGTGAATAAGAACAAAGGGTGGTTTCATCAAGGCAATGCACCAGCTCACACATACGTTATTGCAATGGTCCAAATGACTGATCTGAACTTTGAATTGCCTGTTGCAACATATTTGAAAAAATGACCCGGTGGCCAAATATTTTCCAAAAATATCGGCATTAATGGCTATTTGAAGGAGCTTCACGACTCTTAGGGGATCAAACTTCTTGAACATCGTTAGTAAAAGTGTATAGAGCTAAAAGTAAATTACGTTAAAAATTAATATATTTTTTGATCCTACAAGTATGCTTAGATAATCGAAAAAATTTGGTTTTTATGAATCAAATAATGTGTATAACATCTGCATAGGTTATTACTCACGGGTCTACACTTATTATTCCCAAGAAAGGAACCATTAGGGTCTTTCAAAACAAGCCAAATTAAATCCATCCAGCCTGTTTTTGTAATATTATCGGCCGTGGGGCGGATAAGGCAGTTATTTTGGAATTGTACCAACCTATTTGTCTACTGGAAACTGGAAAAACGCCAATGGAGAAGAGATTCATTCCTCATTATTCTGTATTGTTCATTCACAATATCAAAAAAGAAGTATAGGAGATGGTATTGATAGGAAAAATATTGCTTCAAGAACTAGACTTTTTGACAACTACTTTGAAAAATCCGATTGATACAGTTAGTAATATGAATTTCCAGTCAACCAGTTGAATGGTACAAGGACAAACTTGGAGCTTTAGGTGGAGTTAACTTGATTTTATTAAATGAAAATAAAGACTTTAGTCAGAATCCTGCTCATATTCCACAAGTTTCCAATATACTTTATTCCCCGCTTGTCTGCACTAAGCACAACACTGCATAGTGGAAAAAAGACGACACATTTCCGGGAGGAAATTTCGCACTTCTTCTAGTTATAACTTTTTGAGAGGTAATTTCGCAATAATAATGGAAATAATAAGGTCTAGCATCGAACAAATAAGTTCATAACCACACAAAAACTTACGGCAAAAGCATACGGCGGGCAGTTTAATAGTTTGTTAGATTGATCAATTGCCGTTTTTTACATGCGATATCTTAAATTTTTATTTAACTATTGCTTAGCGAGACGTTTTAGTATCTACTTGAATAAAATAGTACGCGTTCTAGATGACAAAGCAACAGCTATCTTAATTACAATCTTAACAAGTAATGTTCATGATGTCAAACGATCGGGTCGACTAAATGTTGGTACTGATAAATAAGTTGATATAGTTGGAGAGTTGGGGCATCAACTTTCAGATAACGACTCCAACTAAGGCTGAAATTCTATGATAATATATTCACTAAAATTTTACAACTACCAGTCCATTTAAGGAAAATTGTTTTATTGGAGGGACATAAATCCTCACATGTTTCGAAAGAAGATACCCACTCCTTATTCGAAGTAGATGTCTGGGTAGGTAGTCGATTGCAGTCTAATTCTCCAAAACGATAATACAGATGAATTTGGTAACTTGAAAATAAAGCACCTGCACACTATTATTTCGCAGTAAGATGGGAAATATACTTGTAGATGGATAGGACGATGCGGTCCAGTAGAATAGCAACTTTGGTCACCAGACATAATTTTAATGATAGGATGTTTCTCTGCCCGGAAATAGATGGAACATATTTGGAACATTTATAATATGAACTTGTTCTTAAATATTTATTAATTTGAAAAGAAACTCAAATTTTAGTTCCATATTATTCTATCCATATAAAATATTGAAAATCCTCACCTACTACTAGTGGGAAAGCTCACAGAAGCTTATTCACACGCTTAAATTTCATCACTCTTAGTTTCACCACTCAACGAAGCGAAAATAAGGGGAGGGGGACTTTTGAGAAGCTCAATATAACTATCTTCAGTGTTTCACTCGATTTCCTCAAATGTACGCCTTCTAACAATAAATTACTCAACCCTTGCTAAGGCATTTATGTAATTTAATGGAGAGACACTTCCTTTGTGAATGAATATTTTCGAAGTTTCTATAAAGGACGAAACATAAGGTTCTAAATTCAGGCAACAATATTAAGGAGGTGATTGCTCATTTGAAATTAAGATGGATCTTTCCTTCAGCAAAATTTCCTTAGCCCACCCTTTCCCGAGCTATCACCCTTAAAAGGTTTTTCTAAAAATTCATTAAAGCTAGAAACTTAGAAACTCATTTTCGTGCACTCACAAAGAACTAACAACGGGTATTTTTTTCAATATTTCTGCTAAATTAGCAACCCTCACTTTGTTTCACATAAAATTTCAAGATGAAATTTTGTGAAACAAAAATTATAACTATAAATGAATCTTTTATTCACCGTTTCACCGTTAAATTTTTTTCCAAAATCAATAGCTGCGAAGAGAATAAAAACACCATAATTTATAATTTTTTTACTGAATTAAGTGGAACACAGTAAAGATATATACGATTTAATAGACAAGGATTCAACTCTGGAGATGGAGGAGGCCAATGTTGCGGCCCTCCTCGACCGATAAACGGTTGGGATATGTTGGACCTAAATGTTGCCTAGCAGTCCGACTGAAGTGTAATCCATAAGTTCTCAGAAAAAAAAATTTAAAAATAGTGCTCTTTAGTCTCATGAGCTATTCATCTGCATATACGTGATTATTTTGAAAATCTATGATAGATACTTTCGAAAAATGTGCCAAGAATTACCATTTGCCATACAATCCACAAAATGCATGTCGGCTATTTCATATTTTGTATACACAGATAACTCAAAAATAAGAGCCTACAAACTTACTAGTGAACAGCCTACTATAATTTGAATAAATATTAAGTGCACACGAGTGGAGGTGAGAACAACCTACTATTCCAAAACTTTGTAATTAAAAACAAGCTTATTCATAATAAATTATAAATATATGAAATATATTCACACTTTTCCCCTCCATTTATTAAACAAATTATAAATTGAGAATACAAATATTTTTTACATAGAACAAGAACTTATTACTTATAATTATATAATATAAATGACCTCATCTTCGAAGTAGTCGACATCTTTAAGAACTTAGGAACAATAACAAATAACAAAAATGACACAGAAAACGAGACAAAACAAAGAATTCACGCGAGATATAGAAACAATGAAACTATCAAATATAGACAAACCTGTAATTAAATAGGGTAAAATATGGGCTAACCACCCACAAAAATACAGGGTCAAAAGACCTCAATGTGAGCGGCTACAATTCTGAATAGAATGTATAGCCTTGTATATATATAAACCTTTATCTTGAAATAGTTTTAATGACAAATAAAGTATTCTCGTATAATGTGACAGGATCATTCAAAAAATATTCTAGCTAGTCCTTTGCGAATGCTCGAGAATTACAGAATTTCAAATTTCTAGCATTACTGAAAAAAAGGAGAAAAAAAATTATGTTATGTTATAGAAAATACCGATATTAAAGCAAACGAGCAATTACCTCCTGAATTTTGTCGCCAAAAATTTAGAAACGCCCTGTATCTAACGTGCTACCTTTCTATATTAATTTGTAAATTTTTTTTAAAGAAGAATATGAATTTTTCAATCGATTCGTTGAATAATCTCTTCAAATTTCAGCTTTTATTGGATTATATACTTAAGTTAATCGTTTTAAAATGTTTCCAACGTGGAACTTGACGTTTTTATATCTTCTCACGACATATTATCTTAAATATTCAGAACAAATCCAAAATATAGCAGGTAATAAGGACAATCTTCGTTCTAGACCAGATTAATAACTTGTGAAATAAGTGGAGCGGTATATATGGAATTAATGTCAATCTTGAATCTAATTTCACTCGAACATGTCACTCAAAATGTCTTATATATGCAGATGCAACGCTCCTCAGCTCATAAAGATTAAATTTCCATTTAACTATGTTATATTTGCAGTTTATGGCGTTGATGTAGAAGTTGATAAAGTAAGATTTAGCATATATACTGAAATCGTGAAGTTCATGAAGTTAATTGAAAATATTATGTTGTAAGACGTCTCACTCTATGAAAAATTATGAGATGGTAGAAGCAGCTAACTGCAAGAAAGAAATATAGATAATAAAAAAACTAAACAAAAACTGTGTGAACATATGAACACAGACTTAGCTGGAAAATTTAAATATACAACCACAAAGAGAAAAATCCTTCAATACCAATCTTTACCAATCTCACACCATTAACAGCTTTGTAAGTTGAGACGTACTTATAGAAATAATCCGAACGAAATACGTTCACTTTATACCGATAAAGTAATCTTCAAGACTAGATGGTTTGCAAGTAGTTCTCAGTAGCTAGCTAGGGAGCGTAAGAAAATTTCCTCTCAAGATGATACCTACGATTTCACTGCAACTTGGGATTTTCGAACAAGAAGTACCACTTTAGAACATAAATTCAAACATTGCAGGAAAACAATATCATATCAAATTGAGCGAGTGAAGACTTGTTATGAGATGCAGTGCGCTAAGATATATTGATATGAGATTACAAAGGCAGACGCAACAACATAACACAAAACATTTATATCAAAGTAATTCAAAAACCATTAGAGGAAGTTTTAATAGTTTAATATATTGTTATCAATACTAGAAACCTTTCACATAAATGCTTACCTGAGGCCGATTCCAAAGAAAATTAATAGTTTTCTGGCAGACATTGATATCCTTTAGTAAGTTCACCGAATAATACAAGTTCGTATTTCTATCTTTTGAACTACTGAAAAAATATAGAAAACGACGATTGTCCTTGCATTTTCTTCCATCCATATTCTCATATTTTTATACGTTATAACACTTGTAACCCTCAAAGCAAAAAAAATCAATCATATACTATCAGAAATCGCGACAAGTCACCTTTTTTTGTATTTGGAAAATTTATTTTTTCTTGGAAAAATGTCAATTGAAACCCATGATTTGAAATCGTGAGTAATTTCTATACTCATTTAGTACTCCAAAAGGTAGGAATCAGAATATCACAGACAATCACTTGTCCAATCGCACCCGTTCTAATAAAGTTACACGTAGTGCGTCTATGAGCTCTTGCTCATCATAGACAGAAAGGTGATGAATGAAGAGAAATATTTTTCAATATATTCTCAATGTTTCTCCATACACTTCAATGCCACAATAAAAATATGATGTCTCTTTAGAGTCTATATGTTCGTACACCACCTGTTCAATTCCATCGTCGCTGTTGAATAATCTTCTCCTTCATGCATCCTTCAGCTTCACGAACAAAAAGAAGTAAGTTCAAACCTATACGGTGGAGTTTCTTCCATCAATTTAATGTTTTCTTTATGTTTCGAAGGGTCCCCCCGCACATGTAAAATCTTCCAATAACTCTCGACCCTGCGAAGCAACTAAAACCAAACTGATGGACCAAAATCATCATTCTGTATTTGATTTAAAACATTTCTCTGTATTCTTTATATGAGAATTTAACCGCTGCGGATCCCCGGTTATAATAATTAAATTGTTATCAAACAAAACATTAGAAGTATCGAATATATGATAAAATGTTTGGAATAAAAACTGGGGTGAAAACGTAAATTGAAAGTGTTAACAACTCTTTTGGCAACAAGTGTAAATATGGACTACCAGTCAAACACGTACGTACAAACTTTTTATCCTACCACTACTTCAGTAGCGTATCAAAACAATTTTATTCCAGCATTACAAAATTCACAACAACAAATGATATCAACAAACCAAATGTTACAATGGGCAAATGCCTCAACAAATAGTCCTTAATCCCTTGTTACCCATGCAACAAGCACCCTTCAACCCACAACCATCTGCAACCAATAATAGTGTAGAGTACGAATACAACAGCCAGCAATTAGTACGAACGTATTAAAGAGGAGAACACAAGTAAAATACCATGGCAGCAAGCTAGAAGCAAGAACTAGCGAAAGAATGGAAATCAATACTATTACATCAAAGAACAGGTTCGGGTTATCTAACAATAGAAGAACATTCAGCTCCAAATGAAGATAAGTCCGAAGTACAGACAACTAAACCCCCTCGTATATACGTATATGGAATAATCAACTACACCCAAATGATAGAACAAATATGCGACTGTTTAGAACAAGAAGAGTACACCACAAAATGCCTGGCTAACAATGTTGTCAGAATAAATTATAATACCGCAGACAATTATAGAAAACTATCCAATTACTTAAAGAATGAAAACATTAAACTTAACACCTACCAACTAAAAGAAGAACGAGCCTACAGAGCTGTAATCAAATATTAGCACAACTCCTTTAACACGAAAGAAATGGAAGAAGAGCTAAACAAATCAGGACACAAAGTCATAAATACAATAAAGGCCACACACAGATATATCAAGGAACCTCTAAATCTGTTTTCGTAGATTTGAAATCAGCGAAAAACCATAAAGACGTGTACAAACTCGTAAAACTACAAAATAAAAAAATTACAATCGACCCACAACACAAAAATAAAAACAACATAGTACAATGTACAAGATGCCAGCAATATGGCCACCCAAAAACGTACTGCAATAAACCATTTGTATGCGTAAAATTTGGACAAGGCCACAGCACTACAAGCTGTAAGAAAACAAGGGACACGCCAACTAAATGTGCTCTGTTTGTTGGAGAGCACACTGCTAATTATAAAGGATGCGAAAACTACCACAAACTAATCAACAACACCCATACAAGCAACCCAGAATACAAAAAGAACAGACCTACAAATGCTAACCAAATACATATACCACCGTAGAAATCAAACAACCCAAGAATTCCAAACAAATCTTACGCAGAAGCAGTCAACAATAACTCACAAAACACCACAGAATCAACAGAGGGGATTAATACATTGACACCGTTTCTCAACGAATTCAAAGCCATGTTCAACCAACTAATCCAGCAAAATAGCATGGTTTCAAACATACCAACAACAATACTCAATAAATTTATTGCGTAATGTTTCTTAGAATAGCACAATGGAACGTCAATGGCCTAGAACAGCATAAAGAAGAAGTCAAACTGTTTTTAGCACAAAACCAAATAGATATACTTCTTGTTAGCGAGACACAATTCACGTATATCATGTATATTACACACACACACACACACACACACACACACACACACACACACACACACACACACACACACACACACAAAACAACCTTGCCATATGAACTCACAATATCCGTAGTCTATTGCCCACCTCGACACAACATAAAACAAAATGATCTCGAAGAGTTAACCAATACTCATTTATCTTGACAGGTACTCCACAGAATTGGATCCCCTGCCTTCAATTTGTATTCCGACAAAAACATTTGACAGTGCAACAAGTCCATCGACTCACACAGAAAATAAATAAAGCCTTGGAAAACAAAGAATACTGCTCTGCTGTTTTCCTTTATATCGGTCGGGCTTTTGTCAGAGTGTAGCATCAAGGGCTGCTATACAAAATTAAAAGAACCCTTCCTGCAAACTACTACCCCCTTCCGGAATCGTAATTAACGAACAGAACCTTCCAAACAAAAGAAAAGGCCGAAAATTTTACTATAGCAGCAGGGGAGCCACATGGTAGTGTACTAGGCCCGATATTTTACATACTGTATAAGCTCATCTTGACCAATTACGTGAGTGGCTATAATGGATTAAAGTTAATGAGACCAAATTAATAAATGTAACATCCACGCTACGTAAGGGTACATATCTGCCAGTTAATTTAAACAATACGTAAATACCTCAAGCAGATAGTGCCGAATACTTACAAATTCACGTAGACAAAAAACTCAACTGGAAACAATAGATCACAGAAAAAAGAAAACAACTTGTTATAAAAGAAACATTGGAACATTGGTTGATAGGGAAAAAATGCAAAGTCTCACTTGAAAACAAATCCTTATCTACAAATCTGTCATCAAACCTATATGGTCATATGGAATAGAGCTATGGGGTTGCGATTCCAAATCTAATATTATTCAGAATTCCCAATCTAAAATACTCCGTCAACTAGTAGATGCTCCGTGGTATGTAACAAATCATACCATTCACGTGGACCTTTTAGTGCCTACTGTACAGGAAATTATCCAAGAGAGAATCATCAAATACCACCAAACTATAGGAACCCACCCAAATCCACTACTAGAGGAGTTGTTAACGCCACAAAACACGAAAAGACTGAAAAAAAGCTGTCCAATAGACCTAATATGAGGTATAAGAGGTTGCATCACTGGATGTTAGCCTCACCAAGAGATTATAGGTGTTAGATAATCTAACACTCGCGAGTAAATTGACCTATAGAATGTAAAAAATATTCTGTTTGTTAATAAAAACTTATAAAAAAAACAATTCTCAGAACAACTGAGTGGTCATTCGATTCGTACTTCAATGAAATAGATCGAAGCAGCAACTTGAAACTTTGTGCGAAGCTTGTTGAGACTTATCACTGACGCGTGCATAGAGATTTTTGTGAACGCACTTTATTTATTATATGAAGCCAATGCACCGCACTACGTACATAATATATCAAACGATAGAGATGTTTCTGAAAAAGATCTGAAAATTTTCAAACTGGAAACCATTCATTAGATGTCACTCGTCAAGGCAATATGTGAGTTGTTACCTAGGTTTGCTTTTTCTTAGTAATTGCCACAAAAACTGATTGAATCACATCTGGCAATTTTTGAACTTCAGGTATTAGTAGAGGCGGCTTCAAAGATATGAATTATCTTATTTGATATATCGGGCCACCGTGGAGATCAGAGGGAACAAACCCTTTTATTAGGACATTTGCTGGAAATCCAGCAGTTGGATACTGTGATGTTGAACTAATCACATACTTTGTTTGTATTTTGCAGAAAACTTGAGTTCTTTGTACCATTTTCTAATCAGGAGAAGATAGATTTATAGCTATAAAGGATTAAAATAAGAAGTTACGGTTTCTTCGTTAGAAAAGATAAACCTATTTACTTCCTCTGTGATATGATACAACAAACTGACCAAAGAACGGGTTCAAATAAGTCACAATTTAACTCAATTTATAATAGATGATAGTTATATTCAATGAAATAGAGTGATTTTTGCTATAAAAATTCCTTCGGCTTATTTTTTTCATCATATATCATAAATTCCATTGGAATACAGTTCGAGAATGGAGATTGTGTTCAATCACATTCTATTAATTGATACCTTTCACCGAATAGCTGCAACAATATCCTCTCAATTGTTTGAAATGTGCTTCGTGGTAAATTTGACAGTATACTAATTACTTGTGAAATGCCTCTTCTACATTTCCACACAATTATTGGTATGTTTCCAAAGTGGTCTTAATAGAGTAGTTGATTCAGTAGGTATTTCTATCTTATTCCAAATGGAATTCCATATCAAATTATGAAAGGGGGAACCGGTTCAAGTTGATATTTCTCTTTGGTCTGAGATAATTGAATGTAGAAATATTGACGGTGATTGATGATAATTGTTTACCTAAGAAAATAAAAAAAATTATGTTTAAAGTTGACATATAAATTGAACAGAGGATGGATGAAATGGAAAAGGAGGAAAATACTTCAGGAAAAACAAATGCGTATTAAAATCAGATATAGAATTAGTAGACTGGACAATATATTGATAGATATCAGTGCAAAGAAATCGACAACAAATTATAACACTATAATACAGAAAGCGATAATTGGAAAATTACATATGAAACATAATAACTGAATATTTAATAAGATTGGACAGAGAGTTATATAATGGTAATTAGTCGTTAAAAAAACTAAGCGAAATCAAGAAGATCAAGAAAGAAGTAGATAGAAAAAACAAAATCGTGTATACGAAAAAAGAAAGAGAAACAGTCGAATTCAGAACATTATTAAACATCTTTATTTTCAAATTCGACACAGCCATAAGTATCTTTTATTGTCAAATCACAAAATTTCCGCGATATATCATCATGAACCGTGGTATCAAATTATACCTGAAAGGCAAAATTGTTAAATTATTTAGACAAATCAATTTAAAATCAAAATGATTTTGCAACTATATTCAACCAAGTCAAAGCGACAGTAGTGGGAATAGATAATTCTATCAATTAAAATCGTCTACACGGTTTTCATAGCCCCATCTGAGAGTAACTATTATTAATAATATTATTCAAGTAATTGTTGGTCAAAAGAACAATAAAAATTTCCTCTGAAATCTGGTTTCAGTAATTTTCTAGTCCTTATAAAACTTGGTTAACTTTTCATGAACAATATTAATATAATTGTAAATTAACAAACAAGCCATCCTCATATAGTTTTTTGTGAGTTTCTCTTATTATAGATTAACAGTAATCCCATAATATACTGCCAAAATTTCCAAAACGAATCATGAAGAACATAATTACTCCTATGAGTTGAAAAATTTCTGAATAAGTCATCAACATCTTCATAATTCTCACTTAATTAATTTCCCAAAAACTCTTCTATGAACTTTTTGAATTATTTCGCGGCAGACGTTTCAATGACAGATAAGAGACTTAAACTTTTTCGAGTATAATCAAAGCCAAAAAATATTCTATTAGTTTTTATTATGGTACATTTGGAAATGATATCTGCGAATACCAGAATACATCACTACTATTTTTTGGCGCTTTAAAAAAGTTTTTCAAAAATCTCCATTTAAGGTGTAAAATAAGTAGAATGATCCTTTTTAGATCTACCAACGACTTATTTTCTGTATTCAATTTGCCCAGAATATACTTGTTTCAAACAGGCTTTTCTTTTATTACTTTACTTTACTATAATAAGACAATAGAGGTCGATGCACAGTTGATGTTCCAGACTTTATTGGTTTCATCAACGTACCGACTGAGTGTTAGCTCCCTTCCCAATTCACTATGTGCCTCATTAGTATAGCTTGTTATTTGTACAATGAAGGAGGTTTTAGACTACCAGTATATTCCAAATAATCAAAGAATAAGCTTTATTATGTTGAGTTATACTTGGGATTCATTGCCTCGAGAATTCCTGGGACGTTAATACAATAATAGTATTGTACAGTATGAAATTTTTGGTGATAATCATACTGAACACACTATTTACACTACCACTACACCAATACGCCTAATTTTACACTGTCTGACGCACGTTTCGGTATCCAAGTTATCGTCTTCAGAGACTGAAGTAAACTATTTCATATTAACTTCTCCCCTAATGAGCCTTCTCTCTCGAAATATAATTCCAGCATATTCGGGAACCATATTCGGCGAACTTCACATTTACCTAACTACTAAACTATAGAGTGAGCCGTAAGGAATAGGTTCTTTGTTCCAATTTAAACTGTTTATACATTTAATAATCGCAATACTTTCAAATATATCCAACGAATTATTATTGGATACATTTTTCAACAAATTTACATCTTGTTTTTGGGCAGACGAGACGTGGCCTTCGACGACTGGCCGTAGCGTCTCCGAAACGTACAAGTGCTCGACGACGAGACGTCACGGCGTGCCGCGATCGCTGGACGTCGCAACGAAATCACACCTTTAGTTACTAAATTTGGTATTTTATCGTTAGGATTACTCAATTCAAATAGATATTTCTAGAACATATAACGGTTAATTTACCTATCTACAACTCTATTATCATAAACGTTAAGTACAGCTACAAAAACGTTCTTTCCTTACTGTATCGTTAGATGTTATTTGGAAAATGTATTAAACGTTATACCAGGAAATGAAGACTGGTCATCTTATGGTGGATACAATGGAAAGAATCAGCCAAGATATACCCACACGTAACGTGTTTTTCTGAAATACATGAGATTCTGGCCTATTACTATTTGTAATTGATAAATGGTAACTGTCCATTATTTTCCATTTCATAAGTGACTTTATGTATGAACATTTTGAATTAAGTTTCAAAATAAACTCTTCTACATTTTCGTATTAAATATAGCGCTAATGTCATCTACATATTGGACCTTTCCAATAATTTGCTTTTCAAAATGGTTCATTTGCCTACACCTGTAGTGTGTGTACTGGAAATTGCTTTACTCCATACATATTATCAATAATTGTAAATATTCTTCTACTATATCAACTACTGAATTACTAGAGTTCAGAAAGTCCTCAAGGTACTCCAAGGTCAAATGGAATCGGCACACTGGAAAATAATGAACTTAAATCAAAGGAAAATAAAATCTCCAATTTCTGCATTCTTTACTTTGTTGCTAAATTTTAGCCATTTTTCACTGAAAAACATTCTGGTTTTATGGGTATGTTTTCTCCCTCCCTCGATAACCAGCTGGGAATATTATAATTAGGTGCACAAATTGTTGAAACGATAGGTCTCATTGCCTTCAAAAGTTGGTGAATTTGGAAGAGAATAAAGCTTTGACATAGTTAGGTTATCTGTTTTCAAGTAGAAACAATATTTCTCCTCAAAGGCCTGATAACATTAAAATCCTTTTTGCTGACTGATGGATTTTCATCCTTAATAGACGGGTTTTTCACGATCTGACTCCTGCACACCTTTCGGACAAAGCATCATAAGAGATATACTAAATGGAACTTCCAATATACCCAATGAATTCACCAAGATCACCATAGCCAGAAACAGTATAACCCAAACTCTTATTCAACATGTCCATTTCTTTTGTGTCGAAAGTCTGAGAAGAAAAGTTATCAGCAATGTTAATAAGCTTCTTAAATTTTGAATTATTGACCTAGAATATGTTTCTATGGAACTCACCAGTTTTTTGTGAAGTTCGTATGCTTCCATTTCAAGGATTTGCTCTAGTACCTTCCAATCGTGTTCATACCAAAAGATTTTTAGGAGAGTGGGCTTAAAATTGGTTTATAAATCCAGCTATATATTGAAAAAATTGTTGGGTAATCCTAAGGATGCAAATGGTATGTATAAAATTAGCTGCCTGGGTTAAATGGATTAAAATGTGGATGGAAAGAATAATCGAGTATTGCCAGTCATGATTATAAAATAAATATGAAGAATGTGAAATTGATAAAAAATGTATCTAATGATAAATGTTTGCATGCATTTGAAAGCATTAAATTTGTTAAATGTAGAACTGTTTAAAAGGAGACAAAACACCTATTCCTTATAGCTCACTCTACAGTTTAGTAGTTAAGGAATGGAAGTTTCCTAGCGAAGTAGTGTTTCCGTTGAACATAATCTTTTGTGGAAAATGCTCATAGGTAGGAAAATGTAGTATAAAATAAGTACGTCAATTTGATAGGACGCACGTCACACAAGGTAATTCTGTTGATGTAGTGGTACTGTAAACAGTATTCAGTAAGTACTAGCATTCACTTTCGAAAAATTTTAAATAAACTTCACTTCTATTTCCACTATAGTCAGCGTGATTCAAGAAGTTCTATTTAGATTTTGTCAATTGGGAATCTCCAGACATAATAATTTAGTTCGAATAATCAAATGTTGAATATTTTCTTGAATCACTAGGAAAAGATTCAGCTCCAACATCACTTCATTGATATCTAATATATTTTCATTGAATTGGCGGAAAAAATTGTACATGAAAAATCTTCCGAATGTGGAATTGTCTTAGTAATAGACATATAAAATACTTGCCTCATTTTTCGTTTCAAATTCCATTTCCTTCGTAACACAAATATAACAGTGAGCTATTTTCATGCTTTATAGGCTCTCTCCGATATAATGGTGAACGAAAAGAAAGGTATATGTTATATCCATACGCACATGCGGTACCATTGTTTATCTTGGTTATTAATAGGAAATCCAAAATCATGCAGCTCTCAAAAAATCTACAACTTTGTTCGCATATTGTACTCGACATTCAATTACATTTGAAATGACATAATTCACTCAGAATTGACGAATATTGAAAAAAGTGAGTAGGATAGTTAAAAACGATAATTTGGTCAAAGAAAAAATATGACATGATAGAATATTTCTGCTGATACTTTTGGATTTAATGAAAGTAGGTTAACTCATATAAAGATATTTGTTTCAGGGAATATAGAAAAAAGTCAAAATATATGATCGAATTTCATCACTACAGTCAATCGTAAAAATGGCTTTACCGCTTCTCTATTTCAGTAACCAATTTGTGAATAACAACATATATATCATATCTTCTGAAAACTCTGTCTGTGTCTTCACATTTTCTCCAATTATCCTACAACAACCTAATACCAATATAGGATTTTACGATGGGCCCAGTATAAGTTCAGACTTGGGCTAAGTATGTACAACTCTGTCCCTAGCTTGGAAGCCGTTATTGGCCAAGAATTGGTGAAATGATAACAGTGTCCCTCGGTTGGTTCACAAGCCTAACCAGGTCTGGTTGCTTGTAAAATTAGATTTTCAATATATTGTTGATAAAATTATAGTTTTATGACTTTAATGCATAAAAGATATCTATTATTCATAAGATATATAGTTATTCAGAGTTCTGTCAAGCCTGGCTGACTATAGGATAGCCGAGGTTGGGTTGAGTGAATATTGGATGGCCTATGTAAGATGACATAGAGTTCGGACAGTCTTGGCTGACTATATAATGGCCGGGGCTAAGTGTACCCAGACTTGGTCCTGGTTGAAGTCTGGGAAGTAATGTTATTGATTTGCTAAGGTCGGGTTTTCTAGCGCTGGCCCAAGCTAAGCCCCGTCGCTCAAGTCTGGGGGCTCCTACATGAGTAGAAAAACCAGAGTGATCAGCCTTTTCTAGTTTATTAGATTGTTTTTGGAAGGGATATGTTTTGAGTATTGTCTAAAAAATGGAACCTTGGATTTCGATCACTCAAAAAAACGTATGACACTTGTGATTGGGTTACTTATCTTTGAAGCGCTGGAAAATGTTATAACAATAAATAGATGTATATGTGCGCAAAGCCGATTCCCATAACTATTAAATATAAAATAATCACGTTCAGTTTATCTAATAATAAAATGCAGTTCATCCATATAAACTGGATAATTATTTCCGTCGTGAAAGTAACACTCTCTATTAAAGCAGCAAGTTCATTAAATATTTCAGGTAAGAAACTTGTGAAAACTTCCAAAGTACAACTTAAGTTTCACGAATCTTACTCTCAAACTTTCCTTTCAAAAAATACACTTATGAATTCAAATTTGCTGACAGAGATTGTTTAAGAGCATAAGTACACAGAATGAATAAACTGAAATTATTTCTTTTTTGAAAAGAGCCACTTTGAATTTTTCAATTATATACCCAAATGCTCCTTTAAGAGAATATTACTTTTCAATATGTACCAGAAACTCATATTAGAACATAATACTGTTGAAAACATAACATCATTGAGGAATTTCCATATTTTCTTGCCATAGCTCCTTCTGATACTTCTATGGAGCATTTTTCCAATAAATACAATATTTATTTCCTCACCATACCAATTCCAAATTTGATATTTTTCCAAATTATTGTGAGGAACAATGAATAACACTGATCACCAGCAGTACACATGTACACTCATTGATAAACAAGAATAATTTTATTATATTACTGGAGACTCAACTTGAATTAGATACTATAACAAAATTTCATTCTTTATGAAGAATTATCATTCGGATTTTGGTTTCCTTATAGCTCATCAACCAAATCTTGGGCTTCACATATTTTTTTGCATAACCTATGTGAAGAATTTGAGTGATTGGGAGGAAGGATTCCTTCTTGAGCAGTTCACTCTAACGACCAAACACACACTGAATTACCTCATTCACTGTCAACTGAGAGACCAGTACTTCATAGTGACAATTTACCTATACCAGTTAGATTTGTGTTCATTACAATTGATTATTCACTGCTCACCACTTCCAGTGAATCACTAGCCTTAGACGATGATGCTATCTGATTTCAAAGAAACATATCCGCTTCCGTAAAATGTTGCTTCGTCGGCAATAATATTATAATTCACCAATTTCATTCATAATTGTACGTAAAACTGTAAACGTTCCACAGAATCATCTTTGTTTTATACTTGCTATAATAGCACTTTATAATAATGATATTTTTTAAAGTCTACTTCAAGATATCTCACTAAGATGGTTTCTTTTTAGTGTTGAGATAGAATATTCAGATTCGTCCTGTATAACAATGAGTTAAATATCTTCATTTGTCCCGTACCTTTTTTTTCGACAACCACGAATATTTTTCACATTGTCAATTCTATTGAATTACCTCAAGTTACTAAGTAACGTTGAGTTGGGTATGAGAATTTATATCATTAAACAAATCTTATAATGATACATTCCTAAACTAACATCATCAATAAAGTAATTCTTCCACATTCATTCAGTCTCGACCTAAATAATGATACAATAGTTTAAAATATTTCGTCAAACCAAATGTGATAAAACGACTAAAATGTACGGAGGTTTTTGAACTTAATGGGTTTATAAAAATGTTCGTTTTTACAATGAGAAATTGGATATAAATGTGATATGATGCAAACGGCAAAATGGATGAATATTCTTCGGCAGACAACGACAATTACTACAGATAGAGTATTGAGGGTATTATGTGAAATACCCTTTGTTTTTTCCTAATATTTTTGAATAGATAATGAGAATCTCCACTGCTTGATCTTATTTTTTACCTCACCCTATTTGAACCCTATATTTTTTTTCTTAGGTTATTTATTATAATGAAACAAAATACTTTTATCGTCACTCATTAAAATGGTGGAATGATATGAGTACTGGAATACATCATGAATGGGATGTTACTTGAATATAAAATTAATTGAATCAAAATTGCAAACATAGATGTCTTTTTCGACACCAGCACACAGTTCGTAGGCCCAAAGGTTACATAGACACTATATCAAGCCTCATTATTTGTGTCTGGAAAACAGGGCGGCGCAAATAGTACACTCGCCATTTTCAGACGGTTGTTTGGATAGAATGTCTTCATCACTACAAGAATTAGCTAAGGAAACCTAATCCTTTACTGAGCCATCAGAAGAGTAGTGACTAATCTGTTTACTTACAAATTTAGATTTCTTAGGCTTGAACTTCACTCCACTAGGACTAGCTATTAGGTTCATTGTCTGCTGCAGAGGTTCTATTTTTTTTCTTTGTTAATTTTACTTTTCACCTGATTTTTTAGTTTAAGTTGTCTCAGCAAATGATAATGATTGTTCTAATTCATCATTCTGGTTCCTTCCATAAGAGTCATGATTAAAAATTGTTAAATTCTACTGAGCAAAATTAAGTCAGGGTAGGCGGTTTCCGCTGCACGAAAGAAAATTGTTCGATTTTTTCTGCTTGCTGCTGTTAATCTTCTATTGTAGTTGGAATCTCCGTGTGCTTTTGTGCCTCTAAGATGAAATCTGCGTTGTTTACAGGAAAAATCCACAGCTGTTTTCCCACTTAGGACTTCTAAGTAGATTTTCCCAAAAAATTCACTAATGTCAAAGTGTTTCACTAGACGGCTACTTATTCTAAGAAACTCACGAATATCCTCACTATAAAGCGTATTAAATGTGCCCATTATTAATTTATCTAACGGCTGGATCTTGTGTCGTGGGATGGTAAGCAAATGATAGTGAGAAAATTTTGTTTGGGAACTCTCACATTGCCTAAATTCCTTTTTTGGTTGTGATGGGCATCTAATATTAGATGCACAGGTCTTCCAGCAGTTGAGCAAACGTGTTCAAGAAAGTTATTGAACCACTGTGTGAATATGTCCAATTAGATCCAACCTGGTGTGTGAGAAGCAAAGATGTTTCGTGTGGCGTGCCTTTCTTCAACGTTTCGCTAAATTTTTTTCAAGGAAAAATCATTAACTGTGAAACATAATCCGCTGAAGTAAGAGCCCCTATTTGTTTTCTTCTTCTTATCGAATTTTGACGGAATAATGTACAGTCCAGTCTCGTTGATATTAGAAACTCTGTCTGCTGTGAAGCTGGATATTTTCATTTCCTCCTCCAAAATATCAGAAAGAGAAAGTCTTTTCAAGCTTAAAACATCTTGATCTTTTTAACCGGTGCAATCCTTCTTTTCCTGATTATTTCTTTATCAGTGAAGAAGAGTTAGGAATATCATTTTTTCTGGTAAGTTAAGAAGTAACATTTTTCGAGGATTTCATTATGAATAGGTTTGTGTCCTATTTTTATTGTATATTGTTTATAATATTCTATTCTGCCTTCTCGATCAGTAGTTATTGCTTTTACTATATAGCCCCCATTTCAATTTGTTGAAGTTTGAAGGAATACATATACATTAGGAATATAATATGGAATAATCCGCATCAGCAGTCACTAGCAATTATTAGTTAAGAGTAAAAAAAATGACTCCGTTTTTATATTGAAACAAAAATCATACCAACATATATCTAAACCTTTTGACATATTCTTGCAAACAGAGACAATTGTGAGAGCTTCAAAAATTGTCTAGAACTACTTTTTAGGTATTTTTAATATAAGTAGTTTCAGTTGAATTTGATGTTATTAAACCGTTACCCGTAAGTCAGGGATCAAGTTAACCTGATATGATTTACATTGTAGATGACGTCATATCTCGAAAAATGTGCGTAAAACATAGAAACTGCAAACAACATTATATTCGAAGAAATTTTTCACAAGCAATTTGTCGTAAGTCGACTTAAGCTATAGATTGAATGTGCTGGTGTGTTTTTTGATATATTAATGAATCTAAATATTCTTGATTTTAGGTATCTTCTGTTTTAAAATTCTGTTTTTTTTTTTTGGAAAAAAGATAAGATTTGGCGTTTCGACTTTTCTTTAAGTCTTTATCAAAAAATGATTAACATTTTTATATAAATTTATTTTAAGATCTAAGACAAAGTATGGAGTTGGATTTGCAGTATATATTCAGAAAACAAAGCAATTTTTGGGAATCAGATTACCCGATATATCTAATATATATACTGAAGGGCTATATGCTATTCTACAGGGTCTTTTCCGGTTAATGTCAGATAAAAAAGATGATGGTGTGATTTCATATGAGCCTAGATCAGCATTGAGTCTCCCTAACCAAAGTGTTAACCAAGAAAATTTGTGAAAACAGAATAATAATGAGGTGGCATCGCCCATATTGTCTACGGGTTATTTAGAGATAGAGAACAAAGCTTACACGTAGCCATATTCTCACACTGTAAAGTATTTCTAAATGATGTTAAATGTAAAAATTTTGGTTGATTCTCATATTATTGTCACGTTAAGATTTTTTCACTTATTCAGAAATAGACCATTTCCAGAAAATTTGTCATTTATGCTAATAAAAGTCATTAACGGCATTAAAATTTTAATTTTCTTCTTTTGGAAGAACTATATGAATAGTTGAATTTGATCCCATCAATAGGGGGTCGTCATTTTAGGAATTATTTTATACAGTTTCTCCACTTCAACGTTTCATGATCAATAATATTATATAATAAAAATGAGAAAGTTCCTTATTCACCTTTTAATCCGTTTGCCTAATTCGTAAGCACGCTTCTCCAATTTCAGAAATATGCACAATCACTTGCCAATTGAAATCAAATCGATATCATCTTTTCCTGAATTCCCCAATAATTTAAGGGCATTTACTGGAAAGTGTCTTCTACTCTGTAAACGACTTCTATTCTAATAATAATATTTAATTCCGAGCATACTGCATACTGGTCTTGCTTTGGAGTTATATACTAAATATTACCCATTACTATTACCTATAATTTTCTACTCATTGTGTTTTCTTTTGTATTTTGAAACTTTCTTACTATTTTATTCGTTTTATCTTTATTTAGTTATTTAGTTTCCACAAGCTTTTTGTCTACAAATTGTAACAATTTTTTGACCATAAAGCATTTCTCTTTCTCTCTTATATTATCCATCTAACATGTACCTAATGCAGCTTTTAACCGGGTTTTAAATAATAAGTGAAAAGTGGTAAAGTGGAAGTCTTTACTGACTAAATATTGAGTAGTGAGATAACAAATTAGTAGAAAAGAATACTCTTGTGTTGACAAAGTAGCTCTAATAATTGTTATTTTGTGAATGTTCTGACCACCTCAATAAAACGGTCGAGTAAAATGGTCCTCTTCAATAAAATAAGAGTTATTTAAATAACATTCAAACGTGTTTTGAGAACTATTCAGCTTCTGGAAATTGTTTGTGAACGGTTATTTTTCCTTAATGAAACTATTTGTTCTACTTGAGAGATTTAGTGGTATAATAAATATTTTTAAGCGATTTTTCCGTTTGTAAATGAAATGATTGATTGAAGTGACTATAATTGATATTTTTTTCAGTTTTATAATTCATATTTCACCATTATTTTTGGTATAAGAGATATAATTCATCCTGTATCTCAAGCGTGAAAATGAACCTAAAATTTGATTTGTTTTAATTTAGGAAAAAACTCATTTTTTTTCCAGCAAACATATTGAAGTTTGCACAGATTTAGTTGAATCTCGAGAGAAAAATTGAAATTTAAAAACGCCTATAGCTCTTGGAGCTCATAAAGCAATTTTTGGAATAAAGAGGTGATAAAAATCTGAAATGAACAAAGGCAATCACATACAATAATACTTGAATGTCTACGCCTAATTTTTTTACGATTTCAATCAAAATAAAAAGTTTTTCTTTTCAGGATTCCCTCTGTGAATCTGGGAGAAATGTGTAATCATCTTTAGAGACCAGTTATTCCAACGAATTTTCAATCTTGAAACCTCGGCTTTTTCGATAGCTGGAAGGAAATATTTCTCATTAGAATACCAACTGAGGAATTTTATTGTATAAGTGGGCTTTTTATCTCAGGTGTACAAAGAAGCTCAGAAAGATTATTTATGCCAATGTTCAAAAAATATGATCTTTCTGAACTCATATATTGGGGTATGAATAGTTCCATTCAAATTGAGATTTGAAAAATGCTTGTAGATCTCACAGCTCATAAATTAATATATAAGATAGACGTAATAAAACTTATATAAATTAAACGAAGACAATTACATACAAGCAGATTTGCACGTGCTTTTGTAAATATTGTTTACAGAATCAATCCAAATTAAATGTTTTTTCTTCAATTTAATATCATTGTTGGGAAATTGGTGAGCACTTCCTCTCATTTGAATGTCAGCTGTGGAATTACAATGTTATATAATATATCAAGAAGATTCTCTTGGATGAATTTATTGTATTTTATGTGAATCTTACATAGAGGTTTTCCTCGTGACGGATGTCTAGTTAAAAAAACTTTGCTTAAATATCCCAATGAAATCTTTATCACTTTTTTCTATTGCAGTACTTATTTCCTCATGTTACGTAGGACAATACTAAAATTTAAATGCATAATTAGCACAAAGCATTTATCTGCTTAGTTTTCTACTAACTGAACAAATAGGCACCAAATTTTAGAGACCTGTTTATTTATGAAATGAATCACGCTCCTATAAAGAATATCAGCTCCAAGTTCTCAAAAATATTCTTGATTGAAATTAACACAACTTTCAATTCTTTTGACATGATTTTCGTAACACTTTTTCCATTACAACGGAGGCAGCTTAAAAACATTTTTTTGGTGTGCAAGAGCAATCAGAAAAGATTGGGTTCCAGCTAAGGGTTGTATAGGTTGTAAATTCGATACACTAGCTGTTGTCTTAAATATAGTTAATCCATCAAATGCTGACCAAGCTGCCCTGTTTTTGATGTAAGCTCATTGAAAATTGAGAACAGTTTTCACCATCAACTGTAAGCCTGCCAAGTAGAAAATTATTTATTCGTAGCTAATTTGTTTTTAGAAAAACTTTCTCATTTCTCGATATTTACGAAAGTAGAAGAAAAGAAAGGTATAGCCAGATAACATCCCAACTATTCAAGTGATATTCTTTTACATTTGAAAAAGAGACAGCTGGATAGAGCTGCTGCAGTTAAGTGTAGAAAACTTTATTTTATTGATGATTGCCTAATTTTATTATAGAATTCCTCGCTTATTCTTATAAGCCATTCACAATTTCAGGAACACAGCACCTCAGAGCATATTTTCTAGATAGAACACATTAGGAAAAAATTTGAAATTGAAAAGTAGGATAATCATGATAGAGTTGAATCAAAATATATTAGTGGGAATAATAGATAGAGTTAAATTAAGAGGGATTAGTGAGAATAATTCTGAGAAGACTCCATCTGAAAATGGAAAACATTTCGAAAGGTGTTCTGAATTTTTAGAGTACAAGAATGAAGTTAATGATCACTCTTATAGATGTACATTATATTGTCTCATTTCTCTAGTAAAAATTTGGCCTAATTCGAAAAAAATTCAATTTTGTATCCACAATTTAACATTGTAACGCTAATGACCCAAAAAGCCTCTCCGCTTTATTTATATCTCTATATACCTCTTTTTATATATCGCAACATATTTTTTTTATACGATCCGGAAATGAAATATGTGACATTTTCGGAATCTTTTTCGACTTAATAAGGAAGTAACAGGATTCATATTAGGTGTTTTATATGGAAATTAGAATATAAATAATTTATTTTGAGAAATATAGAATATATCAAATAATTTTCTCATTTTAATTAATGTTGGTTCAACCCTTTCGGTTAATTTCTTCCATAAATCTATATTTATAATTGCTATTACAAGTGGTTTGCGAAAAATATCATTTCAAAGTTTCAATCTATAAAAATTGAGATAATTACTACTAGAAATGCTCTAGTAGTAATTATATTTAGATATAATTCGCCAATGCAGCTCTTTCGAGACATTTTAGGGTAATAAGTATATAATCCAAGTGAATAACGTTCTCAAAGTTCTCAAAGTTTCGTACTGTTAGACGAGAGAGTTTTTCTCTATAAACTTTTGTCTTCCAGGTTCTACAGACTCCTGTGCTTGCTAGCCGTTATAGAGACATTATCCAGGGCCTTATTAGGAGTCACATGAAGAAAGGATATATGCAGGATGCGCAGCTAAAAATCACGGTTTTTGTGCAAGTCGCAGTTTAATTAGTGTCATTTCAATATGAATAATGATAACAATGCCAAAAATGCTATTAATTCAGCTAAAAAGTCGAATATAATGGAAAGGCATTGTGAGTTGAGTCTATCATAATATTATTTGAGCATCATAAATTATTATTTAGATAAACGCTTCTTTATTCACTACTGAAAAGTCAATTTAGAATACCAGTGGACGGTTCTTTTATTGAATATGAGCTTTGGATTCTTTACAATGTATTTCTGTGAAACGATCCACCTGTTGAAGTATTTCTTGTAGATTCTGATGACGACGTTATGACGAACTACAGCTAAGTGCAAAAGTTGACAAGTGACTAAAGAACGCCATCTGTGCTGTGTCATTTGGGGTACTACCATTGGGGTACCATTTAGGGTACTACCATTCAAAAGAAGCGCATTTCTGATGTGTAACGGACTGATGGAGGAGTTTTGACGGACATCGGAACCTTAGAAAGCGAGTGGATATTTGTCCTCTGGCAAGAGTGTTGGGAATCCGCGAAATTTGGAATTGGATGCAGAAATTTATTGATCAGGTTCGTCACTGTGTCTTACAGGTACATGGATAGTTTATTAGAGTACAGGTACATGGATAGTTTATTAGTGTACAATGCCTATTTTCAGCGTATGTTTGCGATGTTCATTGCACTGTGCAAACTTTCTCGATTGTCGACGTTGAAATACGACTCCACTGGCAAAATAGGAAGTAGCGTCCTGGAATAGCAAAGAAGTGAAAAAACGATCAGGGCAATAATCGCGGATATTAACAATGATAAGGAGTTCATTGCTACTTAATACATATAGCAAGAGAGGCTCATACTGAAGGCCTTCATCAACTATCATCACCTTGAAGATTCTTTTCCTCTCACTTATAAAAAACACCAAAATAATTTAATGATTTGGTTCTGAAATTGGTTAAAGTTGTGATAGAATTGATCAAAATCAAATTCATCATTATTACGTGGAAGACTGTGCGCGATCAGTTATACACGCTGGAGAAATAATCAATACTAGTTGATTTCTCTTTTAAAATGGAACAAAACATTAAGATGTTCCAAGACCAATGCTGAAAAACTAATATAAAAGCTTACTTTTGATGATCATTGTGTGAAGTTTGATTCATTGTTATACATACATTTCAAAACTTAGATAGATAGATATTAAATGTGGCTGCAATTCAAGTCAATAACTGGAAAATATATCAGTTTATTTTTAAATTGGCTTGAATATTTCCTAAATCTTAATCTGGGAAATAGCGAAACCGGCTATAGACTCATTAGTTTACTCTCAATACTAGCCAGCTGTTAGAAAAGCTATTAAAAAGCAGAATTTTACAAATTCTAAGTGAAATACAAGTTATTCCAACATGAAAGATCTGGAGGTTGAAAAAAAATGATTCCGATATATTTCTGGATATAAGGCAGGCCTGAAATCGGGCACTTCACTTCACAAAATCAAAAAATTCTTTCACTTTAATCATTCAATCAACAAAGGTGTTCCCTAAGGTAGCGATTCAAATCCCTTTTCTATATCTTTTTCATGCACTCGATTTACCCACATCGAACAATACAATTGGTGCATGATTTGTCGGTGACACTGGTTCATTACCTTTACACCTAGATCCTTAAACTGAATGAAAAATCTTTCAAACAAATTTTGAGGCTGCAACAATGGTAAAAAAAAGGCGATTTCAAGCTTACGAGTTTAAATCCATCCGGGAGACCTACACATACAGACTAGGTTACTGTCCATTCGTTATAATAAATTAAAAACAATATCGACTGAGGAATAATGCGAATCCATCTAGGTGGGAAACTTTCTGAGAAGAAACATTTCATCACGAAATGAAATCAGCTCGAAATTAAACGTAGAGATCTATATCGGATAATTGAAGGAAAATCACTACGTTCTATTCTCGAGAAGAAGGCATTGATATTAGAAACAAACCTATTTTCACAAAAAAAATCTTATCCAGAGATGTCAATCATTGGTCACAGATACTTGATGGTATTTGCTTGATTACAATACACCCCAATGAACAGGCCAAAAACCTAATATCAAAATATTTCATCCGATATATAATCAAAATATTCACCCCGAAGGATATCGCTGATTTCAAAATATTTCACATGGATTAGGTGTGGTGTTAATTTTTTAATGCTTTTTATGTTCACTGTTATATTTCAACTAACTACAGCATGTTTGATAAACTTATTGTCATCTTATATGGGACAAGTTTCCCAGTACTTGCATAGACTATATAATTAGGGCGGAAAATCAAGGTTCAATCCCACAACTCATTATCCTATATTCAATTACTATTAACTTATTGTTTCAATAAAAACAGATTGTGAGTTGATTTGGAAAAGAAAAAATGATTCCACCAATTCATAATAGCTAATCCATTATGTCGAAGAAAAATACAAAGGCAAACTTATTATTGAATGACACAGAAAAATTACATTTACGCGCTATTGTTATGAACAACGCTGACGAGCATTGCAGCAATAAACAATAAACAATAAATATCGTCTGGTAGTTCTTTTTTGAAACATTGTTTAATTTTTCCCAAAATGTACATTTAGCAATATTGACGATACTGCATATTCAATCTCTCGAACGACAGGATGTATTGACATATTCTTTTCCAATCCATTGTGAATAATCTAAATATAATTATATATGAGTGTATCTCAAATATACCTCGTACATAGCAAAAATCAACCTATTATGCGGTATGTTTTCACTTGACCTACTTCTAAGACTTCAGAACGCTTAAATATATTTGCATCCAACAAAATGTCCTCTGTATTCGGTAACTTGTGTATAATATCTTTTGTTCTATTTTCTTTGTTTTAGAAGAACGCCGTGAAACTTTCAACATCGAAATAAAAGAAAAATTCATTATATTTTGGTTTTATTTATGGTCTAAGCACTTGGAACTTCAATGGCGCACGAATCTGGATTAAAAGGAAATTTCCATTTCTTGAAAAAATAATTCAAATGTATTTGTATACGTATACAAGTGTTATTATATAAAAATATATATAAATGTGTAACGATAAAAAAATTAACTCACAATAATTAGTTAAGATTCGGCGGTTTCAAATTGTATTACTTCTTGTAAAAAATTTAATTCATGGATTTCAAAATTCAATAGGTATACATTTTTACGCTTTATAGCTTTATTGAAATATTAATTCGATAGAAATCGTTAGATAAGGTTAGGTTGTTGTTAATAATGTTAAATATTGATTGCTTTGTTCATGAATGACAATAAATTTTTATAGGCTAGGTCGTTATAAATGGAGCTAAATATTCATTGGTTCTATTATGAATGACATTTAATTTTATAGGTTATATCGTTATGGGTGAAGTTGAATTTCATAGGATAAGTGAGGTTAGTTGGTTGTTAATGGCGTTGACTTTATTTTCATAGAATTTGTTTGATATTTTGACCCTTCAGTGTTTATTTTTGTCAATTTGGGAATGTGACAAAATTAAACAGCAAAGTGTATTAACTCTAATATATTATAAGCTTCGAGTTAATTCATCGTTTAGGAGTTAAGAATTAGTTAGTAAGTTAGTTAAGAATTGCGGTATAATATTTTTTTTAAAAACCATTAGATTGCTCTGTGCTTAGTATTTGACAGTTGACTTTGATTTAAATTCAAAAGTTTATTTAGATCAACAAAAACTCCTGTAAGCAGAATGTCGGATGAAAAACTTCAATGGCTTCAACCCCCATAATCAATTCACGTCTTTAGAGAGTGACACATAATAGTTTCAATATATGAAACCATCCATTCATATCGAGGTTAGGTGTACTCAAGAAATTTTGTCTGTTTTGTCCATATTTCATGACTGTTTAAGAACTCATTATAATCAATGGTGAATAATATTTTATATTGAAATAACCTCACACCACCCTCACACATGACCGAATAATGCATCGTTCAGTCAGCTGTCAAAATGAAACTGTTATTCAGGGGCACCAACCCACTACAGAAAATTACCAAAAACGTTTGAAAATGGAGTACATTCTAGCACGTGCGAGAGGAACGTTGTTCTAATACCGCGAAAGAGGAAGGATCTTTCCATAATCAATTACATGTTTCTGGCATTATTAGTTTATTATATTATATTACACTAATTTACTAGTAAAATAATAATTTTCGTTATTTTACTACTAAAATAATGATAAATAAATTGCAGTTTTCTTTATGCTTTTGAAAAATGAGGCAAAAATTGCAACCCACGCCTTCGTTGTTGAAATAGGTAATTCTAGCGCTAATTATATTAATACATGATTGATTAGGTTAGGATAGGTTTGATTGGGATACACACAATGCTTTCTATTTTTTGTCACACATAAAGTTAATCAAGTTGCAAGATATTTTTCTCGTTGTTTAAACTGTGCCAGACGCTAATTTTGAGTTAAAAAAAATGTTAAGTATCTAAGAACCTTAAATAGATTTACTAAACAATAATTCGATTGCTAAACGCCGACTTAAAAGTGAAAAGTGATTGGGTATGCTGGAAGATTACAGACAATTGCTCAAGCGAGTTTGGCGACAGCAGCTGTTTGTAGTCAAGATTGCGTTGGTTTAGTCACATTGGTGTATTTGTTGCTGTTATTTTCAATGTTCTCAATTTGAAATATGCTAGTGTACAATTACCGAAGCAAGTTCATGATACTGATGGATATCACAAAAATTGTTACAGCAGCTTTACAGCTCTAAGTACAAAGAAACTAATGTATTTGAAATTAATTTATCGTCAACGGTGAATATTACCAGCACATCTAGTTCAAATTTGATATCAAATACTGCGCAGTATATGCTAGCCAAACCCTGCCAGATAAACCGTCTCTAAATTCACTTATAGAAGTTGATATTCAAAGAATTGACAGTTCTAGTGCAATTATTCGGTCTGGCTGAAGGCTTAACAATAGTATATCTAAAAACTGGCCTGAAATTCTTGTTTTCCTGACGTTGCTTCTCGTACCATATCACTCGGCGTCATTATATGTTTCGCTCAGATTACAATGCCTCTGTTGACGCCTCGACAGTAAACGTCTGAGCTCAACATATAATTACCACTGGGAAAAGAAGAAATATTTATACCGTAAACTACTATGTTTATCAGAATTTTAATCGTTCCACATCCAGGAGAAAACGATATATAAACAATGCAAGAAAAGAATAATGATAGTTTGAGGGAAAATTATTTTGGTTATTCCTAATATATTGATATTCATTACGTCTATAGCCTACTTCATAAAGGTATAGAGTAATAAAATGGGAAATTCCGTTCAGTTCGGCTCAATTTCGGTGTCGGTCATAGTTTTAGGTCTTGAAATTGTATTGTTTGTGATACTAAAATTTCAAGTAATTGCTTATGAGAATTAGGAAAAGTATGTTTTGTGTCCTGAAGTGTCAACAATCGAAATATTGTGTAGGGATTACTTAGGTAGTAGATTATACAGTTACGGTTTGCGTTTAACAGTTACCGTTTAACCTTCTATTAGTGCCTCTAACTAATTCCAATCCTATTTCAGATTCGGCTTTTCTTTTTACGAGTATCCTACCGGCACGCCTTTGGCACACAATTTTCGGTGTTTGTGAATGGATAACAATAGGCTAAGCCCGTATATTGACCTCAACCGGGGTGGTACTAAATGCAATTGATAAAAAGAAAAAAATTTACATTGAAATCAATTCCAAACTATGAAAGTGGCTTATATATTCGTTGGGTCACTCTGTGGTCCCTTTGCATACCTCTATACCTTTCTGAAATAGACTATAGTATATAGTATATTACGAATGGCCACATTCGCCAAATTTTAGCCACTTTCAAATACGAAAAAGTGCAGTGCCATTTCATTGAATTTGTTGGCTTGATTTCGACCTGAGAGTTGAACGTCGCTCTGGTCGGTCAACTTTTAAAGAGTCGATAAAATTCTTCATAAAGTATAAATACATATTTAATTCAGTGACATCTCTAAACAATTTCGTACGAGGGTTGCTACTTAAGTTTTAAGATATGGCAACACCTATGTAAATATATCAAATCTGACATTGTCATCATAAAGTTTGACATTTTTAATGGTGAACGTACTCATGAAATGAAATTGCTTACATTTTCATGCGATTATTTTCTATGACTTTCGGCGAGGATTAAAGCAACAGCAGATTGCCAATTAACTCGCATGGAGCCACCGTGTTTCGCTGGTCTTCTGGAACATTAGTTCCACTCTCATATATTCACCATTGCATGAACATTTTCTTGTTTAAAATATGTGTTTGCGTGGATACCGCATAATTTGACCATCGCTGAAAAATAAGTTTGTGTCGATTGATGCAAGGAAATGTTAAAAAAAATCAATCGCGGTGCTTCAAAAGACGTTTATAAGTGTATCACGAACAAAAAACGTTTTAGCTGCAAATATTGCGACAGTTTGGTTAGGATGACTTGATGTTTCAACCATATAAGTTACTCCAACCTTATTTTGTTGGTCTATCATTATTTCCAGTCTCTGCAAAATTATCTTAATAGTGTAAAGATAAAGTAAAACTGTGTGAAAATTGGTTATCTCAGTTTTTTGTCCAGAAACATCGGAAGTTCTACAATGTCGGAATCACGGTTTTATCGGTAAAGTGAGAAAAGTTTGTTGATGAAAGCGACCCACATATCATTGATAGAAGTTCAAAACTCTATCAATAAATCTACTTCCATAACAACTCAATATGATGTTACATAACTAGATTGTGTATTATCTATAAATAAAATTTCCAATATTTATCATAATGACAATGAAAATTAACTGAAACCAAGATTTTATTTATAGTATAGGTGATGTTACTACTTCATTTGAAAGTTGTGAGCTCAATGGATTTAGAAAATATACTGCTTTCGGTAATTCGGCAACAGGTTGGATTGTTCACGCATGAAGGTCAAGAGCAAGTGAATGATTTGATATGTTAAATTGATTATGGTGCATTAATTTCATAGCCAACAAAACGTATGGATTTAACAGCATCGGACGCATTTTTGTAAGAGTATCAAGAACAAAAAAAATACATCAATTCATGAGATGAATATGAAACAAAATAACTATCCCCAAACAGGTTAAACAACTGGAGAAAGTCATGATGGAGATTTCTATTGATTTCCCTCATTGATACTGTTCATTTTATACCACCATATTATTTTCATTGCTTATTGTCAATGTCATTGTACTGAAATTGTTCGATTACTTGAACTGAAATGATTCTTTAGATGATTCCTTATATTATTTGAATTCCTTTTTTCATTTTAGACCTATATAGCTCCCAAAGAGATACCTGATAAGGAGAAAAAAGGCTATAGAACAAATGTACAGGTTACATTTTATACACTGTAATTATATATTTTATTTTGTGTTAATAATTAGAGAAATCATCTCATGCAACCTATGAATAATCTCTGTTGATCAAACCAGTCTCTAATATAAAAAATTTTCGTGTCGCGGTATTTGTAATTGAACTCTTCCGAAACGTTATCGAAGCCATCATTTTGAATGGGAAGTTTCAAAGCGAAAATGTGTTGCTGCCACGAATCCTTATGATTCCTACAGATGTGCCAATTTAATTCAAACGCACTCAATTCCCAATTAGATTGGCATTCGCTATGGCCATACAGTTTGTTTGTGTTGGCTAAAGATGGACTAACCAAGAATATTGTACATTTTATTGCACTGAGATATTAACCTTTATTTTTTTAACTGACATAATTAATAGTAAAAATATGAATAATTATTTTTGATGTTTAGACAGCGATCGAGCATTGTAACTTAAGATAAATTTTTTATTTTAATAAAGATTAATTTATTAACCTAAATATAGCATACTTTCTAGAACGCTTTCGGTTACAATTACATCCCTACACACTCATAGTAAGTTAGTTATTTGTATTGAACTAGAAAGATATTTCGTAGATATAATTTATATGGTAGAATAACGTTTGCCGGGTCAGCTAGTATGAAGAAATATTATAACTACTCACACATACACAAGATCAATAAAAAAATTACATTTTTAAAGCTGATAATATACTGTAGGATATTTTCAACTATTATACTTTTAGTTCTATTTATGAATTTTCTTGAAAAATTTCAAACTCCATTCAAATCACAGCAAAGGGAGTTGTTAAACTTTATCACTTAACTAAGCTTCATATCCTCTTAGTTGAAAACTAAAACTTTGATCCTTCTCCGGAATTGGAAAACATAAAAAAATCTTTTTTTTTCAATTCGTCCGTTTGTGAGTGCAGTTTCTATATGCCATCTCTTCGTTTGAATTAAAGTGCATAATAAAAGAGTTGGTTCGCACACGTTCAACATGAATTCTACATCTCAAGGAACTAAAAACGAAACAAGAATAAAAGAGTATCAAGAACTCCGAACAGTTTACATAACTCATAAATTTTTTTCTGATATACACAAAACTATCGCTTTAAAGAGATTTAAAATGAACCTTCGAATGTAAAAATATTGAATTTTCCCACAGCTACCAAGAGCGACTATTTTGAATATTATATAAAATGATGATACTTTGTTGTTAATACATTATTACTGCTACTTCACTTGAAAATCTATAAACTGTAACTTGGCCTTTATCTATATGGTTATGACGTTATCGTATATAATTCAACATTATTTGCCCATGAATCAATTTGACTTGGTTATAAAAGCAGCTCAGGATAGAAGTTAAAAGTATAAGTAAATTGCTTAGCAACTCGAATCTCCCAACAATCGGGAACTAATTTAAAATATTTAAAAATTCCTCTGGAACTCCCATATTTTTATTTTGTGTTTAATGATCCTAATTCTCTTAGGGGAATGTATTGTTGGTGCTCCAGAATATTGAGGAATATCAAACATACTCGCGAGTTATCGTCACGTGGCAGGGTTTCATTTGTTTAAAATAAAGAGAATCTAGTCGATAGCGTAGCAAGCTTATCCCTGATCATCATCACATTACACTGAACTCCGCTCGTGGTACCTTCTGGGTGGATTAAGTAGCTCTGTTAGGGCCATAGGAGGGTTCACAGGTCAGACTAGCTCCTTACTTGCGGTAAAGCGCTTAAAACAGCTCACTGAACATCAAACCATCCTCAAAATCGGATGAATAGAATGACGACGACAACAGCAAAAACACAGTAAGATTTGGAAACAAAATAAACTCAGACGTGCCACCTGGAACATCTTGTCCTGGAACTGAAAAGACTAGGAAATTGTAGAAGAACTAAAAGAAAATAACGTAGGAATAGGCTCTATCAGTAACACAAAAAAACCAGGAAGTATATAGATATATCTGGAGGAGTGTCCCGAGAACAAAGAGCACATTCAGTAGTGGAGTCGTTGATAGACAAGAAGTACAAGCAACAAATAAAACTAACTTCAACGATAAAATATTACTAGTATTATATGCATTAACAACGAAAAAATTTATATAGAAAGCGTCTGTTCAACAGATGTGAGTAAGGGAAGAGAGGAAAGAGAAAGATCCTATGAAGGAATAAAAGCTGTAGTGGAAAAAATAAGAACACAAGATTATCATGGGGTATCTTAGTGCGAGGATAGGTAACGAAACATCGAACGCCGAAATATTCAACAAGGCGCCAATCGGCATTAAACTATATATCACTAACAGAGAAATTGCCCTTCAAACGAAATCAGATATGAGAACTTTAAATAGCAACAATTTTGGAAGCGATCATAAGCTTGTACTTTGCAAAATGGGAAAAGAGATACCTAAGACCTCAAACAATTAGTAAATTCAATGTTGAATCACTAGAAGACGAGAATGAATATAAACTATATAAAAAACCGCTTAAAACCAGAAAGTATTGCAATAGTCAAGACAGTGTAGATCAATAGTGGAAAACAAGGAATTAAAATGAAGTGATAAAGAAAAATAACGCCGCCATGAAAGCAGTGGGAACAAGACAAGTAAATGTCAATACAATCAATAAAATGTCCTGGTTTACGCGAAAAATGAAAGAACTACTCAAACAAAAGAAGAAAGTATTTATTCAATATTTACGAAATAAGACGCATGAAAACTGGAGCAGCTTTTCTAGAAAACGAAACGATGTAACCGCAAGAATGAGAGAACGAAAGGGAAATCATTGGAAAACTTCACGAAAGACACGGAGAGAGAACATGTATGAAGTCAAAGAAGAATATGAGGAATCCTAAGAAGAAACAAACTTGACGTCAAAGATTCTGTACGAACTAATTAAGTCACAACAAAGCAGTGGAAACTCTTCCCTTCATATTCAATTTAATAATCGATAAAATAATAAACACTCCTCCCAAAACTGCTATGTTGACGATGCTGTCTTATCGTGTATCATTGTCTAATACTGAAGATAATCTCCAGATGCTACAGGATTCCTTTAACATTGGAACAAAACAACTAAGCATACCGAGAAGACCAAATGCCTAACGTTCAAAAAACCAATTCGGTGTAAATTGGAAATCTACTCAAAAATTATCGAACAAATGAATCATTCCAAATAATTTAGAGCGGAAATTGCGAGTCATGGGAACCTTTTTAATCAAGTGAGAAAACAATGAAAGCCGCTCGAATTTCGGGATGCCTAAAAGATATAGTCTGGAAAAATAAATACCGAAACTAGAATTTATATATATATATATATATATATATATATATATATATATATATATATAAATCGGCTGTGAGACCTATTATAATATACGCAGCAGAAAAAAGAACAGATACGAGTAGGACACTACAGACAATGAGAACAGTCGAATTGGAAATACTGAGAAGTATACAAGGCAAAACTCTATACGACAGAATACGGAATGTAAATAGTAAACAGCAAAGTGGAAAAAACGAAAATCCTGAAGCAAACATATAAGAAGAATGAAAGACTTGTTAAGAACGCAGAAATAAAAAACCTACAAGGAAGAAAACAATGGAGAAGGTCACCTAAATGGTGGCGATAATGCTGGACTTCGTCTTTCGGGGAAGACTTGCTGGCAGTCAGTTGTCTACTAATATAGTCATTTATGTGAAGATGAGGAGGAGACGAGGAGCAAAAATAATGGTACATTGTGAACTAATATGCATAGACTCACCTCAGAAACTGATAAAAGTGAACCTGTTGAAGTAGAGTAGAAAATTATATTAACGCGAAGGGATTAGCACTTGCGCTAACTATAGTTAACTTAAACGCAAATTCTGAAAGATCTAATGAACATATTGGCGAGATCAACAGTATAATATACACAGAGGAAAGAAGGTACTGTGAGTTTATATGTGGTACACAAATGCAGTATACACTACAATGTAGAGTCAAGAATGTGTGGAAACATCGATGATCACCACAACCAAAAAACTGAAAATGTATCTTCAGCTGGGTATTTTCACACTGAGCGCGTGAATTTGGTACCAAATCGGTAGCTTTTTACGAGATCATCCATTCCGTACCACCTCCTGAAGGTATTTCAACTACAAGAGGAGTAGTATCCATATACTTCATTGCAAGCAACGAAATATCCAATCAAAACAATGGCATTTTGTATATTATTGTCATTATTTAGTACTCTGAATTTGGAAGAGTGTATTTTCTGCGGAGGAAGCAACAAAATAGTAGTGTTGAATGAATATACACAAAGAAATGAAGGGACTATTCTTGTTATATTTCTGAAACTCTAGCTATGCAACAGCGAAGTCAAAACGAAAATGAACTAACATTTTGTAAAAAAAAATAAGTTAGTTCACGCGGCTGCCATTGCAAATTTTCGATTCTGGAGTAGACCAACTTCTCTAGAAACATTCTCTTCATATGGTTTTATGTTATTAATTTTATTTTTGTATTTTGATTGATTTGGTGCATGAATAAAGAAATTGCCTAGCCATTTCAGTAAAGTTAAGAGTTCAAAATGAGTTTATTTTGAAATCTCCGTTTATAGTATTATAGGAAGTTTGTTTTATATAGGAAGGATTTTCCACAATTTTGATGTGTACAATCTTTCTTCGGACAAAATGTAGAAGTTTAAATGTGCGTGAAAGACTCGATTTTCGAGTGTGCTAAGCTATGATGGCAGGGCTGCATCACATGCTCCAGCAAAATATTCAAGTAATCAATCTATAAATCAAGCGTCACACTACCCTACTCAATGGTTGCAGTATTAGAATGTATTATATTCTTCTTGTGGTAATTATAGCTTACTTTTTTCATTTTGACATATTGGCTACTCCATATGAAGTTATGGTGCCTCCTACGTGGTGGAAGAAGTCATGTTGAGAAAGGCTGAAATAATTTTAACAATTATTTCTGTGAATCTCCTGAATATACTGAAACCCCAATGTATATTTAACAAGTCAGTCTACAATACAGATCCTTTTTCACAATTCTACAATATTAACAACGTGCGCTAATGACCCAAAATCTTTCTTCGCTTTATTTATTTCTCTGAAAGCGACTATTTTATATCGCAACATCTTTTTATAAGGACTGGAAATGAAATATGCGACATTTTTGGGATCTTTTTCAACGTAATGAAAAAGTATCAGGATATATATTAGGTGTTTTATATGGAAAACAGGATGGAGATCATTAATCTTGGGAAAAAGTGTTTTTTGTATATAATCTGAAAAGGAAATCAGTTCAAATTTATGAAGGTAAACTAAGAAATTTTGTTAACTGTAACTAAAATATGATCAAACCGTGAATATATAACTTTATAACCTGAAATATAAGCACAATTATATAATTCAAGAAAAAATTAGCTAAAAGAAATTACGACTCAACATCGCAATGAATTACTTCGGAATAGCTTCAAGTTTAGGAGTCATTGGGGCAATTGGATCTGTAACACCTCTATACACGCATAAAACTCAAAGATGCGTTTGGAAGCCTTCTGTTGTAAAAGAAAATTTCATATATGATCAAAACAAATACCACTCAAGCAATGGAATATAATCGATCATCATTTTTTAGTTGTAACTCGACATGAACCTTAAAAATCGACTCGTAGTACGGTAAAGTCAGGAAACCATAATCAACTTTTTCTCGCAAGGAATATCATATCATATCAGCCAGTGATCATTTTCCTAAATTCTTTAATAAATCAAGAAAACAAAATATTAATAATATACAGCAAAATATAGAAAATGTTTCGTAAAAAGTGGGTGTTTTCCATTTCCAGTTCTAACCTACCCTAAGTTCTAAAATGATTTTATATATATTCAATTCGATCGCTGTTCATTTTATGAACATTAACAATTTTGATTAGGTTGGGTTAGGTTGAGATTTTGAGATGCAATTTACTGCAACCGATCGAGTACGAGTTCTAGATTCAAGCATAATATGAGCACATTTTAATAAATAAGTTTGTTATAAATGAAAAACCACACAAGCAGATATAACGGCATAAGTCAAAGTTCGCTAACTACTGACACACTGAATCTAGAGTTCGTGAATGATTCAGTAGGTTATTAAATCCAATTTGGGAATTAATTCATCTCTTAATTGTCATTGGACCACTGAATATGTATGAATAGAGCTCCAAGAAAATAATCGATTATAAGGATATAATCTACTCATGAAAGAATCGTTTATTTTTGGAGCTTTCTTGATATTTTCACTTAATTTCAAATACTAAAAATTATATATGTAAAATATAATTTTTAACATATTAATAAGCGTTTATTTTGGTTTGATCTTTGGTCTTTTGGTAAATTAAGATGGCTGTAACATAATCTTTTCTTTTGACACTTTCTTGACAAGTTTTAAAAACATATCAAAGTTTCTATATTGAGAAAAGAATGTTGCAATTGGAAGAAAATATTAATAAAGGTTGAAGTAGATCTAATACCGTCCAATACTAGGAAATCATAATTAACAATATGGAAACAATTTTGGGCATTTTGTGAAGGAAGAAATTACATAATTGAAGAAGAGCTCGCTAAAATTTTTGAATTGAGGATTTAACATGGAAAATGAGAATTTATTCAAAAGGATTACTAATAGTTCTAGTGAAATAATTTCCTCTTCCAGTAATAGTCCAGTGAACAAAGGTAAAAATATGGTATCACTTTACAATTCCATCAAGACGCATAAAGCTGCGTGATATTTTGAAATTGAGTTCTATTTGCCCCTAACTTTAAGATCTGCTGTTTGCCAATATGTACAAATTATTGTAAGAGATAAAAACTAATCCTTGTAGTCAAAATTGAATAAAATAAAAGTTAAAGCATTTAGAAAACTAAAAACATTTGTAGGATTTAAATATAGTTGTTGCGGTTCCATCTTAAGTTATGAATCGATGCAAAAAATCCTACTTGTTGATTGTATCGCGTCAATAACATATTCATTTGAATGCGGATTTGGTGAAATATGAGCGACATCAAAGCTGCGGATAGCTTGCGCATGATTCTTCAGTAAATATATGGCAAATGCATAGTTTTCATATGACAATAGACTTTTCCGATGTTATCGTTGGTTGTCGTCGTTCTTGGTTGTCCAGAACGCTCGTCATCAGTCAAGCTAATACGGCTATGTTTGATTTCAGGTGCCCAGAATTTTGCAGTCTTCTGTACTCTTCAATTACGTAGGGTAATTCCAATTCAGAAATAAATACTCTATTTATTCCCCATTTTACAACGATAAATTCATACAATAGCCAAACTGAAATTTTGCATTCAAAATGGCTGATATTTCACTGCGCAAATATATTATATGGATAAATACTGACATCTTAAGATTGAGGTAGTAAATTTCTCAAACAATCCCATTAGAGTTTGTGTACTGATTTCAGATGATACAAAAATCGTAATTTTATGAAATTTGGACGTATTTTGCATATTATTAGCGATTTTTGAAAAATGAAATCAAGAGGGCAGTTTTAATCACCCTATTTGTGTTTTCAATGGTAAAGTTTTTTAGGCTAAGTTATTTGGTGGAATGGTAAAAATTATGGAAGCTTAGAGTAATATATATTAAATTTACCTCGAATGCCAAACAAGATCTCTCTATTAAAACTGAAATTTGACACACTCAGCATTAATATTAATTCACATTTCTACTATCATCTGTTAAGTTCAATGGAATCTCTAGCTGGTAAACAACCAGTAGGTGGAATATATATTCAACCAACTTAGCATCGCGTCAACAGCTGTTGTCTAAAAACGGAGATGCAAATGAGGTTGGTAAATTCCTGTTTATCAATTATGCAACGTTAATTTAATTACAAATTCCTGCAATTCATGATTTAGGCATTATCTAAACACGGACATGTGTATGTAAATATAATTATAACATTGAATCAATGATCGTGGTTAAGTTAATTCGAGAAACTGTTTTGATACATTATTTTACGATATACTTATGGTGATTATTCAATCAATTTGTGTTGAAAAACAAATAGATGGCGAATGGTAGCTGATTTAGCGAAAATCTCTACGTTATTTTCGTAGGTAGCATGTATTTTTGATATTATGGGAGCTGGTACAAGGCATGAGCTGCATAAGCTGGAACTGGGCAATGTAAATGATTTTTAAATAACCCTCTTAGTAACAATTGAAAATTCAAAAAACAAAGCGAAAATTCAACGTTACGGGAAAATGGAATGAAGTACGCTTCTTCTTCTTTTATAAATTACGTAAGCAAAAAACGCACTAAACATACCAGACACTACTTTCGTGTCAGTTCTACCACAATATTAATTGATAACATATATGTAATACATATGGACAGTTGGTATGGGAAAAACGTCCCTACGTTACGGTGTCGATAATATTCATTTTCTCTCTCGTTTGAGACACTTTATCTATACTGCGCGTGCTTGAGAATGAGCAGAAGCAGGGATAGAGACATCATTGCCATTCCGTCTTTCTTAGTCGGAACAGCTTCCACTTATAGAAACTCCATAGAAAGTTATAAAATATAAGAGAGATTTCACAAGAAGTCAGATGTTATAATACAGTGAGGTCGTAAAGTATGGAATAAATTCAATAATTTTGAAATTAGAGGAATGAACAATTTACTATTAAATTATAAGTAGGCTATGACTTTTTGACACAAAACAGCACTTTATTTCATTTTGCTTTTAATTCGATATTGCCTAAAGTGTTTTTCGATTTCTAAATATCTATCAAAGTATCTTTTTGCATGGTCGCAATAGTTTTTTTTTTTTTTTGAAAAAACATTTTTATAATTAATTTTATTATCAAGATGCGGCTTACTGAGACGCAAAGGATAGAAGTTTTAATCATGATTGGCTATGGGAATAGAACCAGAACGCATCAGGAAGTATGCGAGTTATTTAACCAAAAATATCCCGATCGGACTCCAATTTCGCAATCAACAGTAAGTAAGATTGAAAAAAAATTTCGAGAAATTGGTCATGTAAGAGATGCTCCAAAGTCTGGTAGACCATCTGTCTGATCAAAACACTACATAAAAGCAAATACCACCCTTACAAAATGCAAGTCCTTCAAGAACTTTATGAAGACGATTATGACAGACGTCTCGAGTTCTGCGAACGTTTACAAGCTATGTGCCTTGAGAATGAAAACTTTGTGAAAAGTATTGTGTTTTCGGACGAGGCTACGGTTAATTTAAATAGAGAAGTAAACACGCAAAACTACCGTTATTGGTCGGACGTAAATCCGCATTGGATGCGCGAAGGCCATACTCAGTATAGGAAAAAAATTAACGTATGGGCGGGTATTGTAGGAAACAGTATTGTAGGACCCTTTTTCATTGAAGAAAGTTTAACTGGTGAAAGGTATTTGCAGCTTTGACATAACGATGTTCTACCAGCCCTAGCAACGTTATATCCGGGAGAGGATTTACCTAATGTAAACATTTGGTTCCAACAGGATGGCGCCCCGCCACATTACCATGCACAATTTAGATCAAATTTTGCCGAATAGGTGGATTGGAAGAAGGGGGGCGATCGAATGGGCTCCAAGGTCCCCGGACTTAACCCCTTTAGACTTTTTTCTGTGGGGTTACGTAAAAAGAAAAGTTTTTAAAACAAAACCTACAGATATGGAAGAATGAAAAAATCGTATTACTCAAGAAATGTGACGTATCACACCACAAGTCATTAATAGTGTCCAGAATGAATTTATTAATCGGTTAGGTTATTGCCAGTTAACAAATGGAAGACATTTTCAACATTTGTTAAAATCAAATTATGTAAACTAGGTATTAGAGTTAAAATGTCGTGTAAAAATCGTAATTTTTAAAAAATGTTACCTGAAAACCCGTGGATTCTATTAATTTCGTATAAATTTTTCTCTTGTTTGCAGCTGCTCATGGCCTACTTTGACTTAAATGTAATATCGAGGCGAATTTTTTTTAACACGCTCTAATTTCAAAACGGTTAAAGTTAGGTATAGGGAGTGTTACATGAAAAATGCTTAGAATTTTACAAGGAATCCGAAAATGTAAAAAAAATTGGGGGTGACTATTTAAAAAAACAAATTTGCTACCTGCCCAGCTTTTTTGAGAACACCCTGTATATTAATTTTTTCTTCAAAAAAATCCTCGTCGCAAAATAAAATTGACGTGTCCGAGGGTTTTTGAAAATATCACTTGGATTATAAATTATTGAATTTATTCCATACTTTACGACCGCACTGTATGTAGAAACTGTTATAAAGTATGGAAACAGCCGTAAGATGTGTATTACATAATTATGTTGTTATATATATTGTAAGTCGAGTAATCGAGAAAGAAATAACTTGAATAGGACTGATATAATTGATATTTCTGACAAAACAGCAGCTGCATAAGGATCAAGAAGAAATTCACAATATAAACAATTTCCATAAATATAAAGTGCAGTAGATTGAACCCACATAAAAATATTATCACCTGCAGGTAATATTTTGAATAAGAGACAGACATGAGCCTGAAATCACTATCGATGAAAATAAAGCAGCAATTATCGAAGGACACAACAACTAGATTGATTCAGTAGTGACAAATATACCTACATCTATTCAATAGACTCAATTTAGTTAATAACACAATATTTAGGTTTATTGTAAGCATTTCTGTACTGTATTCCATATATAACGTTATAATTTGTTAGACTTATTGATATATGGAAACTTCACTCTCGTGTTATATATATATATATATATATATATATATATATATATATTTTTTATTCATCTCATCAAGATTTATCCATTATTGTTGAATAATAATTCAGTTACCATGAGAATATTTTGATATAAATTGTGGGAAATTGTATTCAAAATTGAAATTTCAATTCCATGCTCCTTTTCTCTATGTTTGAATTCCTGTTCAATTTTGTCTTGATTGTGTTTCAACTTTAAATCATCTTTTTCTTGCTGATGTTTTAGTCTCCACCAAAATACATTGCTCTAGAATCCCCACAGAATCTTGTTTTGTTATTCTCAGTTCATTAATTAATAATACATTAGTTGAAATGTTAATTTATCCAATAAAATTTTTCTAACAAATTTATTCACATTTATTTTCTAGAATTTATCCTTCATAAAATCTCATACTCCTAATATATCACTTACTTTCTGAAATCAATTAGTGCCATTCCAATCATGTTTCAACCCTTTCCTTAGAATATAACTTTCCTAGAAATTTTCTTACAAACAAATAGAGTTTATTTCAGCCCAACAATGCCAGGGTTACACCTTTCCACTTTTTATATTGTTCACTGTTTGACGGAACTTTAAAAGTACACTCTCATTTTACCAGTTGTATACTGCGGTTAAACCATCTGTTTTTTTTTTTGAAGACTCTATAGTTTGAAAATTACAAGACCAGGAGATTTTGAATTTCCATTATGTATTATTAGAGCTTTTAAACTTTATTTTGGTGAGTTTATTAACGTCATTTACAAGGAAAACGCTTGACTTCGAGTTTCTGCAATGAACCATCAATATAAATACAAAAACATGATGGACTTTCCATTATTAATATGTGGAACCATTCCTTGAAGCCTACGTTATCTTATTTATCTGAAAATATCTTGTTCTAGAGGCTCCATAGTACTGGCAAATAAGGAACTGGTCTTAAGACAGACTGCAAATTTGGATATACCAAAATGCAGATCTATGGAACATCCTACAAAACCAAGACATTGTTTGTTTCATCAAAACTCGAAGAATCTAATGACTCTGGATATATTCAACAAATAGAATAGTGCCAAGTACTAGAAAAAGTTTTGAACGTTACTGTATACAATAGGAGGAGGAGAGAGAATTTGAAATTGAAATGGTTGATGATCTTCAAACTATAAGAATTACAGAATGGCGCACTAAGTTAAAGGGCAACCATAGTAAGGTGTGAATAGAGTACACCATTTCTTGGAGCTTCAGTTATTATCTTATTTCTCTAAAAAATCTCTTGCCAATCTAAGAACTCCGTTGGTACTGGCAAATAAGGAACAGGTCTTAAGGCAGTTTGCAAATTAGTATATTTTATTCCACGTTTTTATTTTAAAGAGCACCCTATAGTCGCCATAATACAAAACTGACAGGAATCAAAATGATTGGTGGGTTCTCGATGTACCATTACAACTGCAAAAGGAGTACTTCTTAACGTCACTTCCATTCATTGAACCAATGACACACTACAGCACATATACGTTTACTAATTACTTTTGAATATTTTCTCTCTTATTTGGAGGTATTACCACTTTAACTATACTTGTTTGAACTGTGTTACAAAAATTGTGTAGACTGGTATAATTGTTATTTTATCACCCATATTCAAAATTATTTCGAAACATCTGAAAAAATCATGAATAAACTTGATCAGATTATATTTTTCTCTAGTTGCAGAAAAAATTGTTGAGTTTATATAAAAGTTCTTAATATTATTTATTCCAAATAAAAACTTCATTTGCCCAAACTATTTTCGCTACAATTTCTCTCGAAATAATAACAAAACTTACTGCGGAAAATACAATATTCCAACAGTTTGTTAAGTCTGAATAAAATAAAATTCCACTTAAAAACTTATCCAAGCTCATTCTCGAGTTTGTTTATTTTCTTGGCCGTATTGAGTAACTTCTTTACCCATTGTAATTCTCAACCAAGCTCAAACAATAAGGTTAGTTAAAAGTTTGTGTCTACTTAGGCACGTCAACTTCTAAATCCAATGCAATCAAAAAGTTTCTCAAGTATAAAGCTTTAGGAATGTTTTTTTATTCCGAAACGCACTGGCCCTAAATCTCAGTTCCCAGTCATTTTAATGTATCGGAACTAAGAACGGCCGTCGGCCATATCTCAGAAACGGATTATACTACAGATTCGGGGTAAAAATTATAATGGCTTCGATAAACAAGTGGAAACATAAATTTGAATTTGAGATTATGAAATTAAAAAAGCTAAATTTCCAAAAATTTATCCAATTAAGTGGTTTTTTTTATAGAATAAGCCTTTTTTCAATCTATCCTGAGCACATCTCATTTCACAAATCTATCTTTCTCTCCAAACAAGAGGTGGGGGAGGGTGGTCACTTTTTCATGAAAAAAATCCGGTTCTGCTTAGATGATTTTTGAATACTTGTTGTTTGAAAGAGTCTTTGTCCAACAATACAAAATATATACATTCTAAGCAATCTAATTAGCAACGTGATTACAAGAGGGGTTATTCCATACATTTGAAGTCGGATCAATGACTCACTTAAATTCTTGTATTTCGTAACATTCGGCAAAATTTTTTGTAACACGCATGGTTTATGTCAAGTGTGTAGACGTAGTATCGCGCACTGTATCTGGTTACAATGTAGTACCCATTATTTTTCCTAGGTACTGCTCATTATTTTGGAACAAAAGATTGTTAAATAAAAGTAATACTGGATAAATCGTTAACATCTAATTTAGAAAGAAAGTTATTGCATAACGTTAACTGCCTATTGAAACTGCTGCGTTTACTTACTAGAATTCTCAACTCCTCTTCAACCATTGTGGTTTAGTCATATAAAAAATGGAACTTAGCTCTAAACTTGTATTATAGGAATTATGTGGAGAGAAAGAAAATATAAGCTGAACCTTTCGTTCCAATGATTAATTCGAAAGCATTGGCTTTGCTGATTGCAATGGCCGACAAGATTTTCAGGTGAGACTTTTATTTTTAAAATGGAAATACCCGTGCATTAATAGAAAAAATATTTATAAAGCCATAACAAGTACCACTTTTCAATAACTTAATTATCCCTGTTTACATTAGTAGATAGGTAATTTTATAAAGGGGCGGTTAATATCGGTAAATGTTATCGCCGAAAAAATACCTGAATTGTATTATTTACCGCAATAAACATAAAAATAAAATTAAAAATTAGTATTCTGTTGAGTTTCATAGTAAGTGTTTCTCTGTTCATAGTGCAAAAAGTGATTAAAAAGACAAAAATATCGAGTCAAACGCGCCGCAGTTGCAAAAGTTGGAGAATTTATGATGAAATCGCAAGCCAGGCCATTTTCCGAAAATGTACAAAAAGCCTATTTCAAATATTTTGGTTCTTTAATTGGAGACCAAGATAAGCAGTGGGCGTGTTGTGTTAGTTGAAACGTGTCATTGGTGCAGTGGATGAATGGATCCGCAAAATATTGTTTCAGAAGATACTGGAGACAACGTATCATCAGGAAGCTCCCAAGAACAATGCACAATGTACCAGTTCCGACGAGCTATATTTGATTGTTCAAAGTGAGTTGAATGATTTAGCACGTGATTTGAGGTTATCAAAGCAACTGTCTGAACTTCTTGCGTCCTGTCTTAAGGAAAGGAACTTGTTAGAGACAAAAATTACGACCTTTAGAAAAAGAAATGCAGCATTTTCTGCATTCTACAGTATGGAAAATTCGTTGCGTGCGTGTACGGATATTGATGGTCTAATGACGGAGCTTGATATTGAGAATAATTCCAGTGAGTGGCACCTATTTATGAACTCGTCTAAATACAGTTCAAAAGCATTGTTATGACAAAATGGAAATTTGAAACCGTCAAAACCAGTTGCTCATTCTGTGAAGCTGAAAGAAACTTATGAAAATATTCGCTTGCTTTTAGACAAAATTAAATCAAATTAAAAAATAAATAAAATATGTGGGGACCTGAAGATGATTAGAATATTTATGAGACTTCAGGGAGAGTTTACGAAACATTCCTGTTTTCTTTGTCTTTGGGACAGTCGGGCAGTAGATCAACACTATGTATTATTATATATTAAGCCACAAATAATAAAATTGCTGGAAGATGACAATTTTGCAAAAAAACTCACCAGACAGGGACTTAGAGCATGGAAGTCATTTGTTAGTGTAGTGGGGAATCTAGGGCAACAATATGGATCCAAACTTGAAAATTTGGGAGCTGTCAGTGATCAGCAAGGTTCCACCAAGATATTAGAACTATGGAAATGGAAAGGACGATAGGATTCGGCCATTATGGGTTATTATTGTTAGTTTTTGAAAAGAGAAAGTGCAACACCACATAAAATGTCAATATATACGATTTAAAAAACGTGAAATTATTTTTTCAATAAATATTAAATATTTTACCAATGTCTATGGTTCTATAAATGCAACATAAAAACCTCACGTGTTACAATTATTTTTTTCATATTTTCGTATTTGTATAAGTCCATTTCATCACACTGTGTCATTCATTCTTGAGTTACTACAAAAAACTCCTTTTTGTCGAGCGTGCTGTCTTCGTTTCTCGTGGCCTCGATCAATGCTGTTTTGCCGCTGGCTAATGACATGATTTTTTTATTTTGTACGTGCACAGAAGAGTATTCATGTAGTGCCTATTATTCTGCACCTACATAAGAATTGACATAATATGTCAACTATATTTTGAACTTTTTTATGCTTCGTTTATATTATGTACCGGAGAGATCCGATGGTTTAATAGCAAGAACTTAACTGAAAAATATTTATTTTTGGTTCTGTGCGCGAAAGTTGGCGACGCTGCATCCCATCAAAACGTAGATATATATCAGCATGTGGTTTTAAACACAAAAAACTGAATAAACATATGGCAATAACCGAATCGTCCAGGATCGTTTTATGGCGACAAGAATGTTTGCATTGCGAAAATGTAATCAGTCCAGAACTGAATAAAGAGGTTGTAGAACTCGTAAAGAAATTTCTAGCAGAAAACCGCCTAGAGCTTTGAAAAAACTGTGTTGAACATGTTATCAAATAAGAACATGAGTATGTGGAATCACCCTCTTTACAACCCTTCATGATGCAATCAAATAATGACTCTAGTTCAGAAGATTCTGACAACCATTATTATTTATAAAGATACTTTGGAATTGATATGTTTTTTTCTTTTGTTTTATTTGCAAAAAATTTATTTTCCTTTATGGTTTCTGCTATGAAATTTTGTTTTCCATAAAAAATAACGAATGGGGTACAAAAAGGGCTAAGTTCTCGTCTAGTATCCTGTTTAAGCCAAACTCTCTTACAGGCAAGTACATTTCACTCGTCTATTCACGTTTTATAATTCAATATCCAGTTATAGCAAGTTAACGTAGGTATAATAATGATTGCATTTCCAAGTAGGACTACAATTAAAGGCATCTGTGTAAATAACGGCATATTATCCCGTACAATTCATTCGAACCCATCAAAAAACCGTCCTCGGTACGATGACGATTCTGCGCAATAGAGATTACCTGTTCCAACCGAGCGGTTACCGTTATAAGGATGATTCTGTTTTGCCTTCCAGCCGACTTAGATATCGTTTGTGAACCTTTTTCAGGACGGTCTTTTCGATACTTAGAAGATAGCACGTACTGTTACAAGAACCGTGCTTAGCCGAAGATTGCGTAGAAAAAAACAAAATTCTCGTCAAGGGTTTTTATATAAGTTTTTATAATCTGCAATTAATATTGGAAGAACTATAATAGTAACATATATTCCTATCTCATTCGTATAGGGATCAATTGATTTGTATGGTTTTTTTGTGGATACAACGCATTGACTTGGAATTAGACTTAGTTTTTGTGCATGTTACTTCTTATGGTTTGTAATTGGGCGGCTTTTACAATTAAAATCGCTGTTCATTTGAAAATGTTTAGACATATTTGATTCTTTTTTATTTACATAACGCAACCGCACAAGATGATTACTTGTTAGATGTTTGCTCAAATTAAATATATATATATATATATATATATATATATATATAGATATTTTTTATTAACGGTTATACTCTGATGTTTGTTAACGTACTTTGTATTCAGTTTATTGTCGACAATTTTTCTAATTTTGCTAATCTTATTTTTTGATGAACGTACATTTCAATGTTATAAAATAAAATATTTTTTGACCATACATTTAGATTGTGATTTAGATATATTTGTGTATATTTCTTTTGCGCCTTATTGATCTTAATATTACGAAATTAAAAATTATTCTATTTACTATAAGTATTATTTTCGTAGAAAACTCATACCTTACAGTATTGTACATTATTATTATTTCAATTTATATGTATATTCATTCTGGTGACTGTTGATTAATTACACTATAAAAACAAAACAAACAATCTAGAGTAAAAAGCGAGTTGACTCGTATAGACCAATTTGTTGTTTAGTTCATTAGAATAAAGCTACAGTTTGGCCAATCATCACCAAAATTATCAGATATTGATGGTAATTAAACGCTTCTGAATAGTCTTCGCTCTTTGATTTATTTTCAGCTTTATTTTCATATAAACCTAAGCTTCAAACAGGAAGCGAAAAACTTCATTATTTGAAAAGCCTATTAAAAGGGCAACCATTAGAATTGATAGATAGCCTTATTGTAACAAATTTTACAGATTGCTATTCAAATATTACAAAATGTAAACTGTTATATGATCTTTTCACAAATATTGTAGAACAGAAACCTTTAGTTAAGAGCAAAGCCGCTATTCTAAAAGACTTACATCTCAGCAATGAAAAATATTGATTTGATATAAAATATTAAACTCATTTCTGAGGAAAATTTTGAATCTCTCAGTTTTTATTTAAGAACAAAAACTAGATTTTAATACTAGACGTGCCTTTGAAAGTGGAGGAGATCCTGATCATTTACCAAATATAATTTTTTTGACTTTGTTCAAAAATAATATACAGTTTCAGGAAACTTGATTTATTCGAAGATAGCACTAACAAAGAATTCAAAATTACTAATAGTTTGAGTGATAAAAGGGACTCTACTTCAAACGCTACTGCAGCCACCAAAAATTTAAGCTGCACTTATTACTCTGAAAATTCTAATTCTTCATATAAATGTAGTAGACATAATTTACAAAATGTACTTTGGCGTGACAATCCTTTAGATTCGTAATGATAAAATTTCTTCGCCATTCTTTCTAACTTCATAGCTTTCGATTCCTCAACTTTCAATAGACAATAAGCAAATTTTCAGCGAGTTATTCCATAGGTGTTGTGATGCTAGACAAATCGCTTATGGCGCTTGCGCATGTTTCATAATAATTCTTAAATTGGAGTCGTGTGCTATAGTTCTTCTATCCTTGCTATGCATAAAACGATTTTTTTCCGAATTATAATTTTGAATCCATAAATCTTTGAACCAACTTCCTTGTGGCACTCAGTTGGGTGAAACATAAGGGCTAGTCATTTTTCTTCGTTCGTATGTCGTCGGGTTCTCACCATACACCATAGTAGAGAATCTACGCCGCATCATGAGTAAGCTTAACCCTGCTGATCAACTTCCACGTGATAAATTTTCGAAAGACATAAGGCCTTTCTGGTTCCATAGCCCTGACTTCTTATGTCAGACCCAACATTACGATTCACTAAATACTTTTGAATGCTTTAGCAGAGTTGAAGAAAATTAATTTAGTGTCTGTTATACCACAAGTGAACCCTCCAAGCTACAAAGAATTGTGGCTTATTTGTTTGGATTTGCTGGATTTGATGAGAAAAGGCGCGTGCAAGAAATTTGGCCCCATTTCAGTTGAAGCAAAGGAGCATTTTCACAAGGAAATGGAACTCCTAGACCAAAATAAACCTATTGAAATTAAATCTTTCTTGCCTTCAAATATATTTCTAGACCTTACACACTGAACTAAATTTTACTACTCTCTAATAATGTGACAGTTGACAGACTAATAGATCAGGAACATACCAGACAAGAACATTCTCATAACGTTTTAGGAAAACTTAGGCAAGAATACTGGCCCTTTTAGAGAATTCTCGCAATCAAGCGTATAATATCCAAGTGTGTTACTTGCTATCTCTTTAATGCACAATTCGCTATGGAAATGATGTTTTCATTACCTGCAGACCGTTTGGTACCCTCCAAACACTTTATTTGCGTGTGTGTCGATTTTGCCGGACTTATTACACTACGTTCTTATAGACTTAGAAAGGCCGTCTTGATTGAGCTTGTATAGCAATGTTCCTGTGTATGGTAATGAAGGCCGTGCGCATCGAATTGGTTACTACTCTAAGTACCCCCACACTTATCTCCACTTTGAAACGATTTAGTGCCTGCCGAAGCAATCTTTAAATCATTTACAGCAATAATGACACTAATTTTTCGAAACCAACTCAAGGAATTATCTGCATTCTTCAAACGTCAAAAAAACTTTAGAATAATTTCTTTTTCCCTCTCTCTGATTGATATTTTGTGGAAATTGATTTCCGCAAGGTCTCCTCACTGGGGTGGACTATGGGGAGCCGCTGTCAGAAGTACGAAAACACATTTAGTTAGGATATTAGGTACATCTATTTTTATAATCGAAGAAACATACACTATTTTAGTTCAAATTGAATCGATCCTAAATAGTCGCCCTTTATATCCCACTTCAATGATGACGCCATTAAATCCTGGCTACTCTTTAATTGGTATCCCGTTAACTGCTTACCCTGATAAAGACGTGAGGCTCCTATTGATAAATTGACTTCCTGCGCGTAATGCTCAAAGATCCAACATAATTTTTGAGTATCTAATCAAAACGGCGTTTATACTCGCCCAATTGAAGTAGTTGATTGTGATTCTGTTAATGTTTTTTTTGTATTATATATTATGTTAAAATCACTTTAACAGTTTGTGTAATTTCAAATTTATATATTTCCGCGCTGCACTTCTTCGGACCGAATATTAGCCGAAAATATAGCGATCAGCTGTAATGTTGCGAAGTTTTCATTATAATAGAGATAATAGTATGACATAGATTGTTGACCCCAGAGTAGTTAAGAGTAGTTATAGATATATATAGATGGTAGGCAAGTGAAGCCAGATTGCTGCCAATTTTCAATATTTGCATAATAAATTAGTTATACTCGTATTTATCTATTTTGATCCACACAGTTTAATAGTATCTTAAAAAAATTTCTTTACCACAGAGACAAAGACAAAGAGTACCTTCATGGCATGAATTTGAATGTTGTTGAAAATTTTGTTTAATAAATCTAAATTTAAGAATGTTTTGTTCCCATAATTCTTGGTACGAACCGTATAACTAGTGCCCCCTATAGTAGTCAGATATAAAATTAATTAGATGTATCAGCTTCGAAAACATATTCGTATGATATTTCAACACAACATTACCAGTTGTTATGACAGAATCATAAGGTTCCGAAAATATTAGTCAAAGTTCCATTGTACGTACTTCATTCGGTTGTAGAATGAGACCGATAACTTCCCATCATTAAAAGTTAAGTATCCCTACACTGACAGATATATAGATCACATCATCTCCCTGTCTTTCTTATGGAATTCGCAGGTGAAGTAGAAATATAGCATATATGCTTGGCGTACAAGAAATAATGTTAGCATTTCTAATGTAATTCAGGACTGAAACGGTCCACAGAGGTTGCAAGCTCCAAGATTTTGTATTTCGTGCCGCGCATGACACATGCGCACTAGGTCAAATTGTCATATTCCTCATTTTGATTTCAAATAATGTGATGAAGTGGTTTGTAATTGGATACAAACTGGAGAAGAAATTCATCGTTTATTTTTGTATTCATATTAAACTTGACCACATAAAACAAAAAAAAACTGGCATGTGCAAGCACTGTTCGCAAAGTCGTTGGCAAATTTTAAGCCACCGAAGCACTTCGTCCGCGAATTGTATCAGAAATTATCTAACACAACATGAGAAGTGCGTCATCTAAAATATTATAAACCGACAGACCGACTAGATTTAGTTGTACCAATGTAATTAAAACAGAAGAATAATTTCAAATGTCAAAAGCTGTAAAGTCATCCTTTCTACTTATTGTTTACAAATATTAGACGGATAGTAGATTCCGAAAAGAAACATCCCTATATGAATTTAGCATCGACCCTTTTCCAGATCTATCAATATTGGCCGAGACCGTATATGCTGTAAGTGTTTAAACGATCAATCGTCACTTTGTGCTGTGCAAGTGTACATATTAAACCGAAATTACCGACAATTTGAAGGTCTTTGTTTAGGAGTGTATATTAAAGCCTTACGTACACTCGGTAGCATAAATAGTTGCTTCTGGCTACTAGGTACATTCTATAGTTTGCTTTGAGAATTTTAATTAACGTTTGATGTATTTCTCTAGAACATGTTTTAGGTGCGCTCTTTATTAACGTTCTCGAGTTTCATAAGCTGCGGCAATTCTCGTTGAGTTCAAATATAGTAGTAGAGCTTTAAACGATTGCGGATTCATAATAGACGAGCTTTTGATATGAAACTTCGAAAATTCACTGATAAACTTAAAATATAGGTACTATCGACCAATAAGTCTCCCGTCTTAAACATGGAGATCACCACAAATGACTTGTTTATAATTTTCCTTGTAATACCAATTTTCTAAACGATATTTCTTAAATGTCATGTGCATTTTATTGAGAACTGTCATAGAAATTTATGAAGAGAACAACTTCAAGTATATAAATTAATTAGGGAAAAAATCAGTGTGTTGATTTAGACTTGTTTCTGATTATGATATAAAGGCTTGACTTGAGAAGTATTGAGAGATCTTCTGCATTCACATTATCTATTACTGAACATTATAGTATCGATTCAAGGAAAAAATCACCAAGTTTCTATAGAAACAAAGAAAAAATTGCCTACTAAAACAAATTCAATGATCTGAACCCCGACTATCTTCCACGAGAACTATATAGTCTGTCCAAAAACTACTGATTATTTTGATGGTGCAGGAACAGGAAAATCAATCAAATGAACTCAAAGAATCCTAGAAAAAATCGTCGAAAAAATGAAATATACATCCCACAAAAATTATCGCTCACTCATTTTTCAAATATTTCAAATGTGTTGCCTGTTTTTAGAATTTTCTTATTATTATGAATTAAAACACCAATAGATACGCCATTTGCAACATTTATTTTATATCAGTTTAATATACAGAGGACAAAAAGTTTGATTTACCAAAACATAGAAAATATCGAGAAAATTGTACAAAACATCTATAGCGTGTATTGCCACCCCTCGCTCTAATTCGTCTTGGAAGGCTTCTATACAGGTTCTGGGGGTATCCTTGTGGCATATTTTCTCAGAAGTTAAAAAGAACAATTTGAAGTTTATCTAGTGTGCTTATTGGTGCCGGCTGCTGCTGAATTTTCCATCCTAGATGGTCCCAGACATGCTCTATTGGGTTAAGGTCCGAGCTACGTGCAGGCCAATTCAAGGTGGGTATCTCGACCTCTTCTAAGTACTGCCGAACCACTCTAGCAGCGTGTGGACGAGCATTATCGTGCATTAGCACAGAGTTGTCACCGATATGAGGCATATAGGGCACTACATTGGGTTCTAGGATATTGGTTATGTAACTGTCAGCATTAAGACTTCCATCATTCACTGGTACTAACTCCGTGCGACCCTAGAAAGAAATTCCTTCTCAAACAATGATAGAGCCACAACCAAAGCTTTTAGTTTGACAAAAATTAACCTATTTTGCCGTTCACCACGTCGCCCAAATGCTGGTACACGCCTATCTGATAAATACACAAATACAAAATCTTGATTCATCCGTGAAGAAAATATTGGACCAATCTTGAATATTCCAATTTGCGTGTTCTCGAGCATCTACTACCGAAGTTACCCTTCCGCGGCCTTGTCCGGATCTTCTGGTTAGCTGCCCTATTTCTTGGTAGCGAATAACAACTATGGATATGGTGCTTTGTTGAACTCCAATTACCCCGGCGACGTACCTTTGACTGCGGCCATCTTGTATGGGCGCGCTGATTCTAGCGGCTTCTTCATTCGTCACACGTCTTGTTATACGTTGACGCACATCTATTGTTAACAAAATATATTTAAATTTTCACTATACAATTTGCTTAGAAAGTTCTCGATCTCAATGCAAACTTTTGTAGACCTATATTATCAACTAAAATTAACTCTAACACATCTAAAATTCTGATATAAAGATGGAAAATACATCTAAAGTTTTCGAAACCATCTTTAGCCGAAGTTTAGTAAGAAATAAAAATAGAATTGAGGTTACAGCATTGATTAACTCTTCAAGTTACGTCCGGATTTTGGAAAACGTTTCACTTCAACGGTTACCACATCGATTTTGAATTTATCTTAGTGCCGTTATTACAACGAATGTTTCTGGTGTCACCGCACATAAAAGTCACGTATTTTATACGGTCGATCAAAAGTTGAAGTCTACGTTAACGTATCAGTAAGCCCCAAAGACATTACAACATTCAGTACAGTTGGAAACTTATCAATATTGTTAGAGTGAAAATACTTACATGTAGAGACATCCCAGTTATACTTTGATTTAGTTTAAATAATAAATTTAAGTATTTTCAAAAAATTGTGAGAGAAATAAAGATAATATCTATAAGTGAATATTCAAAATAATAAAATTAACTTCACGGTTTATATTGTGCATACGGGATTTGGCACTAAAAATTTGAAATTTCGATTAAACTTGAAGGCGGATACAGTTAAAAATCTGAAATTATGAAGTTATGTTTAAATATGTTATCTTAGATGTGGCACTTCTGGTTATACAGAAAATAAGCTACACCTTTCACATTTTAAATAGAACCTAGAATTTTTTACATTTTCGAATTATACAGAAAATATCAGATGACATTTTTGTATCAGCTAGGTAATTGCAAACGGCTGTCGGTCATATTTCAAGAACGGATTATATTACAGTTTCAGGGAAAAATAAATTATAACTAAAATGGACCCAAGAAACACAAGGAAAATATTCTCAGAATTTTTAGTCCTCCGCTAGAAGGCGGAAATATAAAATAAAAAAAGGAATTTTTTTCAAATTTTCCCAATTATTTGATACAAATGTCGGCTATGATAAAAACATACATAATAACTAACCTCAAACGAATTCCGCAGATTATAATATGTATGTCAAACGTACCGCCGAATTTTAGGATTCTATTATAACCGGACAAGGCCGGGGACGAGTTTTAACATTACCCCCTCCTTAAATGGAAGTTTCTCTTGGAAATCAAGTATCAAGCTGGAACTTGGTTCTCGGAATGCTTCTTTTCTTTTCCGCTAGTGTGATCGGTGTTGTCTTTTAACTGACAATACATGCAATTTTCTGTGTCGGTTTTTCCAAATATTTCTACTTAATACCACATGTCCTGACAAAACTGGACTCTGTAAATAGTCAGTTATGTGGTATTCATATATTGTTGCAATTCATGAATGATCTGTGAGGGACATATTCGATTAGTACATAAGCCACGTCAGTAGAATTTATCCATCTACTGGTATAAAAATAATCAAATAAATTGCGGGTATCCCAAAAAATCTTACATGGTTGTATTTTTAGAACTTCTAGCTTCAAGAAGTCTGCTTATAGCATGCTTTCTGATGGGTGGCCGCTAATCTACCACCATACAAAGAATCAAATTCTCAGGATAAGCAAAATATGCATTTCATTGTATACTTTCACATTGTTTGTTGCAAGCTTTCTTGGTTTTTTTGTTACGAACTTATTAAAAGTAAATAGCCTAGTACCGTGGTTGTGTACAACTTTGTACAACCAAAATTGCTATCAAAAATATTGTTGTAATTCATGAATGATCTGTGAGTGACACATTAGATTAGTACACGTACCACGTCAACAGACTTTCTACTGATATAAAAATAATGGACACGTCTGGAGTTCTATTGACAATTTTCTGATTTTTAATGTGAATACTTTTTTAATTTGTTTTCGTTGAAAAAGCTGAGAAAAAGCATTTCAGCTCTGCTTTTTCCGAAAACTGCTATAAATATAACATTGTCAATGTAGATACACATTGAAATTGTTGAATGATGTGCCTCAAAAGCCCAACATGCTTTTACCACAGAATTACAATTTACAGAATTCTAGTTTCGCAAGACAAGGGTTTTCGTTTCCCCATCACGGCGCGGTCGATATTTCCGGCATAATTTAAATATTTCTCCACTTTCTAAACATAAAAGGTTCCTTTGCGAAACTGCTGTTATAAAATTGGACGCAACCAACGCTAAACTTCCCTATTTCAATTCTCGAAAGCGAATATACGGAGGTGAGAACAATATTAAATCCCTAATTCGCTATAAACAGTAATATCGAAGTAAATCTTTTTTGCCATAGAGTAAAACGACGTCGAAGATTAGGATATGCACTTTAATCAAAATGTTGAATCTGTCTGCAGTTTCAGTGAAATAATATGAATAATATGAAAGAATATCAAATAATTGATGCACCATATCGATTATTTGATAAGATGTAAAATTATTCCAACTCAAATCGGTTATACATATATCACACACCACTATCTACAGGCGAAATGTGTGATAGTGAGAGTCAAACACATCGAATGTAAAAAATATAGAAACAAATGGAAAAATAATTAACTCCCACAATCGCTAAGGAAACTCAATCCCTTCCTAAATAGACCAAATTTGTTAATAATCCTATGTGATTGATGCGTCAAAAAAAATAAATTGAAAAAAAGCAATGTATTTTGATTTATGTTATAATGTAAACTAATAAAAGTCTGAGAAATGCCCATATATTTTTAAATATTCATTGAGAAACTACGAAGTAAGGTTATTAAGTAAAGAGACTAGCGCTGTTACAGAAAAAGTACACAAGCGCCAAAGCTGTTTAGCCTTAAACCGCCTCTTTCGAATGCGATGCATACCATGTCTGTAGACAAACCAGTGTTTCTGTTGTTGTTGTATGGAGACTGTTTTTTGCTTTGCCGTAAAAATGATCGCAACGGATTGTTGTGAAATTTCACATAGAACTTAGAAAACAGCAGCTTAAAATTATAATTTATTGAAACAATTATATTCAAGCGTCTTCAAGTTGGCCGAGAAGATGTTGAAGATGATTAACGTTCGGGTTGCCATTCCACGTCAAAACCGGTTAAAAATATCGATTTGTGCGATTGATAAATCTATAAAAATTGTCGAAAAATGTGTGCGGCATTTTTTAAATGCAAATTTAATTTAGAAGTACATGTTCAAATGTTATTGTCATTATTTAAATCTTACATTGGATTCATAACAGAATACTATTTCTTTGAAATTTTTGGATATATTTAATAAGCTTTGCTCCAAATACTAAACTGGTATTGCTTAGTTTGCAATAAATTCTAGCCTACGTCCATTTATATTCCATTGGCTTCAGCGGTTTCAATTTATAATGTGATTAATTAAACGAGATTAGTGAAACAGGACCTGATGTAACCACACTTCATAAATCAGTTACAAAATATTTCTATTTGTAGATATCGTTAGTCCTTGGAAATATCTCTTGTGGATATACGGCTGATAAAGTGGGTAAATATCCCTTCAGTGAGGGTTCCTTAATCCTCGAATAGGATGACAGATAAGCCTCTAATAGCTTTTCTCGGAGGGTGACTTGATTATTCCGTTCAAATATCTTGAAACAGAATTTTGGTTACATAAACGATACATACCTCTTCTCAATCAAGTCATCAGTTGTCGCATTGAAACCGTCTATTAGAAGGAATACATTTTCCTGCTTTTCAAGATATTTCATGATTTATTTCGTAAAAAGATGAGTGAAAGTATTATAAACGATCCGACTGGCAAATGTACAAGAAATACAGTGTAAGGGAATGTATTGTACAAACACGTGATTTATTCAAAGATATTTTTATTTCCTTCCACCATATTTCATTTCAAGATCTAACTAGTTATGTTTTATGTTTGAGTATATGAACTTCCATCAAAGCATTTATTATGGTTTTGAAATACTTGTCGAAAAATTCAACCACTATTTCGAGAAATGGAAAATTTCTTTGTTGCAGCTCTTTTTATATACAGTAATTTTCTCGCAAATAGTCATTACTAAGAGGACAATAACATCCCGATTTATTTATATTTTAATAGTGAATATATATTGCTCGAAACAATTACAAACATTGTGAGTCGTTTGTATTTCGCTAACCTCGGTATTGAAGTTCGATACCAAAATGAAGTGTGTGTACCTCAAAGTGTACGTGTTTGAACATCTGTGATAATGGAAGAAGGCGCACGTATATTCTTGAAGTTTAAAGTGCCTATGATATGACTAGAGCAGAAAACTATGACAACTGTTACTTTTCTATGCTCAATATAGGGGGTATCAACAAAAACAATTGTCATAAATGGAAATACCCGAAAATTCCTGAAGCACAAACACCCATTTCTCATCCAAAAATGTTCTAATACGAGTTTCTCACCAGGTAGTGCAGTCTCAGATCTATGGTATCAATTGTTGAAGGCCAGTACTATTACTCAGTTTATTGGTTGCCCACCAATGAATATTTAAATGTATTTAATTTAGAGTATCATTGTTACTATTGTATCTCCTTTGCTCAGTGTTCACAGATGATCCATGAATTCCACTCATTCAAGTTCACTATGTGGGATGGATTCAGCTGCCAAACATCTTCCACTCCTATTTAATTTATATGCTTTCAGGTATAATGTTCTTAAGCTCCGTAATCTCTCACTTTTCCAGGGAATGTGTGTGGGATGTTTACACCTCCACGTAGACTATGCACGCTGCATTCTATGCTCAACCTACCATCTTCATGCATATAATGAGACGGCAATGCCCTAACGAGACACCTGTCTGTATTCGTATATTGTTCTCATCTATATATTCAACAGATCTTGTCTGGTTCAGTTTTCCAGAAGAGTCTTCGCCTATCTCAACCACTGAGGTTTATTCTGGAAATTGGTTTTTTCCCTATATATCTTGTTTTCTAGAGTTTCTAGTTTACCCATAAAAACTAGCTAAATTATCACTGATAATAACTAATGGGCTCCGGCTATGCTTCAGAAAAATAGTTCTCACGGTGGAAACATTCTGAACCGCCAATATCAATATCAAACCGCCAATCAAGTATGTAAGATATGAAGCCAAGTAGATACTGTGTTTTTGGATGATGTGGGTGTTTTTCACCACAAATATGATCCAAAACTTCACAAGAGTGAAAAGTTAAGGCATTGAATGAATTTCATTAAATAGCATCAACTTTGGAATAGCAGTGATTGACGGTTTCATCACGACAATTTTCTAGTGTATTCTTCGGAATTTTTACATCAATATTTGAGATTAAAATATCATTGTTTGAGAAAATTGTATATCATCTGGTGGAAGGTAGAGGAATATAGTAGTCCTTGTTATAGATAATAGTTGATCCTAAATTATTTTCCAACTTTATTTTCATTATGGTGAACGTTTTTCTTTCATCTTTTCCTATTCATTTTCTTCAATTTGATATCATAGTCAAAAATTCTCACACCTTTTCCAATATAATTATGATTTGTTTAGAAAGAATGATATTTTTGAATGATATTTTAATACTGTTCGATGTTGATTTTACTAAATATTGTACTGAAAGAAAGTAATTTACCGGAATATTCAGATCAATGTCCTTTCAAAATTCACAATATAGATGAGAAGTAAGTTTAAGTGCTTACAAAGTGAGTTTTCCTTAAAACTTATTTCATTATTATTAATATATATCCTTTTCATAATAAGTTTTGCTAGTGAAGGTCCATCTTCGAAAGACCATTCGTGTTATACAATTAAGTGACTTCATGGTATCTTGTGAACTTGAGGATTTATTTAATAGTGTCTGATCGCTCCGAAAATACCTTAAAAGCCGTTATGATTAATTCTCATTCTAATAATATTTCAACTAAGAACCATTACTTGATTCCAATAGAGTGTAGATGTTATTGTCGATTCCTTACTTACTACTACCTGATAGTAAAAAACTTGTCTAGGTCCGTATCACAATATCTAATTTCCAGAATCAGTGTAAATTTGAAGTAAATTTGAAAGAAAATGACACAATTTGTGAATGACCTTGCACAGAAGAATAGAATAGTTGGAAAGAGATAGCACCATCTATCTAAAGATGTTCAAAACTGTTTTAAGCCGACTTTGCAGTCAAGGAATGTCCAGAATAGATGCTATTTTGAAATGCATGTTTTTGACAAATACTTCTTAGACTAAACTACGAAATTGAAAAAGAAGATGGGACAATTGGACAAATACAGAATTTTTGAGGGAATTAAAATCAAACCTGATACGTCAGCTCCTATATGCGAAACAATTCACAGTATATCCGCATCAAACATAATTCCAGATCTTCGAGGTATTCTTGCAGTAGTAAAAAAGAAACATATCTTTGAGGTGTGTTTTAGATATAAAACAGTACATAAGGCCAACAGTAAAAGAAAGTATTTGTATGATAAAGTGAAAAACGAATTTTCAACAAAAATTCGAGAGTATAGGAATAAAGGAGGACAAATCTTTTACTTGGATGAAATATGGTTTGGCAGCCACGTTACTGTTCGTAAAGCCTGGATAAAATATAATTGGAAATATGGAACGAAAGCATCCCATTCCGGATGTAAACGCATATGCATATTAAATTGCGGTGGGGTACAAGGTGGTGAATGATGCATTTTCATTAAGTTTGAAGCATGTTGGGAATAGCTCGTTGGATTACCATAAGGATATTGAAGGAAGTCCTGGTTAAATAAAATGGAACCAGCACTGAATGAAAACAGTGTAATTGTGTGAGATAACACATCGTATCATTAGAGACAAACTTGTAAAAATTCCAATCAAATATTCTCCAAAGCAGACATGCAGGAATTCCTACTTCAACAAGATTTATATTTTTCATAGTTATATCAGAAACAAACATTATTAACAAAGAATGTTCACACTGTTTTTGGATTACCTTTTTACGTGTTTTAGATCCAATCGAATTAATGTGGTCCCTATTAAAAAGACAGACAAGAACTAATAACATTCCCCCTAAAAATTCTTTATCCGTTGTGGAAACATAATGTTGAAACATTAACGACGAGAATTGAAGAAATGCTATAAATCACCTAAAAGGAGTTGAAAACCAATATATGCATCATGTACCAGCTTTAACTAGACTTGTGATTGATTTAAATAACAGTGATTCTGAGGAAGAAGAATGTAATGCTAGTAATATATTTATAATTCTTCACGAAATGGTCATAGCTATGAAGTTGAAAAGTTATTTCCCGGTATGATGTTACTGTTATAAAATATCCATTGTATTGTATCTAAATTATGGAAACAAAAACAAGATAAAACGAAAAATGGTCTTAGCAGCTTAGTTACAAATAAAACTTTGCAGTAACAAATTAATCTTTTTATTTAATTTTACTCTAATTATCTCCGCTGGTTACATTTAGAACAATTCTGTACAATAGTCAATGATCGTTACCTACCTTAGTAAGCCGATTATGGTTTTACAACGTGAGAACATCCTTGATAGCATTTTGTTTATTTGATGACCGGTATTATATTAAGTCCTTGAATATATTACGAAAGTTCCTCATTTCAATATATCTGTGTGCGATTTTCTTCTCATATATTTATATTCATTTGTTTTCCATTTTTTCCGACATGATTTTTCCATTAATTTCTACCCAGTCGACTAATGAGTTTGACAGAATTTCGTACTCCAAAATATTATAACGGTATGTAGATTCTATATATGTTCAACGTTCCGAAACGCTTTTTGTGTTGTTTAAACTTTCCCAAAATATTTATTCCACTGAGAAACTTTATGTTATCTCACCGTCGTAAATAACGAACAACGAACAACAAATTTATGTTGTGCACCGTGGTATTGAGTTTTTTTTACGAAGCTCTCATTGTGAGTTTGGTTATTTACAGTTATTTTATTATTGAGGATATTCCAACATACCTGATGTGATAATTGATTAAACTGAAATATATTATATCAAATCCATGATTTATTTCACAAATTTTTGGAATCTATCAGCTAAAAGCTCGTAGAATGAGAGAAAAATTTATTTTCATCAAAATAAACTTTTAAACCGGAGGTTATTATACTTAATAGTTCACTTAAAACCCTCTGTATATGATAATGTTCCACTTGCGTTTGCCAAAATTGGAATATTTAAAATATTCTATCACAAGAAGGCAGCTTTCGAGTAGTTGAAAAGATTTTTTTCTCCGTAATGACGACTTTATATGTGAAAATTAATACACGCTAATTCAAAATGTCCTGTATTGTTTGTTTATTATTGGAAACAAAAGTTCAAAGCAGTCGTGACATCACGGATTATATGTGGAAATGAATGGAAATACATTGTTAATGAACGAACCGCACATCGTTGGTTATCGAATTAACCGTGATTCAAGAGAATCGTCGAATAGATGTATTGAAACAGCTCCTTGCCCTGACAAAAGATGATCACTTCATTGGAGGCATTGATACTTGCGGAAAAAAAAAATGGATTTATCTAGACATCCCAAATATGGAAAATGAGTGATTAGACAAAAGACAATTATTAGAAACTGTCGCAAAGATATGTCGATTTGAGCGTAAATACTTGTGGTGGTATTGTCACGATTAAGCTTGTGAAATGGGTCCTTAGGTCAAACCTGTCCAGCTACAATGTAATTATAAAATTCTAGAATTTTGTAGAAATATAATTGTGGTATATAAATAAGTTAATGTAGCGCGAATAGATAGTTTTAAATAATTAGTGATAGTAAAAATAACGAATTAGTAAAAGTAATGGGAGAAATTATTTGAGTGATATTTAAAAGTAAATCATTATAAGTTAAGTGTATTCTATAATGTGTAAATAAATTAAGAACGTGAGAGACAGTGTTTATTAATTCACCTAACGAATAGAACTTGTGTAAATCAATACGGAAAACGTTACAGAATTATGACCATAAATGTCGAAGTATTTAGTGGACAGCTGGTGCGAATGTAAGAGGTTTCATGATCGAGTTTTAGTTAATGGAATTTACGCAGTAAGTGTTCTCAAAATGTCACTAGGTCTCAAAGAGCTTTCTTAACGTTGTCTTTTTTAATTGATTATTTTTTTTCCCAAAAATATATTTATTGACATTAATTTATGAAATAAACTGCAACACTGTTGTGTTGATATAAAAAAAATCCTACAAACTTTTTCTTATCGAATTACGAATTAAGTATTCGGTTGTATATCTTCTTCAGTAACGAAATTGTTCTCTCATGTCTAAATCTGCTTCTAAAGCCTTTTTCAAATCGTCTTTTTTCTCATAATTTTTCCTTCTGAAGACTTTGTACTTGCTTCTAATTGAGGAAATCAAATCTTGGAAGTATTTCCATTTCTAATGTTCATTGAAATCCTGTAATTCTCATAATTACCCCCGAGGTTAAATTTATTCTTGCAATTCTTTTTATTGAAAATTTGATTCATTTAATTTTCAATCGAAAATCTCATTAATAAATAATAAGAACGATCACATTCTGAAACTATAATTGCCTTTGTATCTGGTTTCAGGGTGGTTACTCACCCAGGAATTATCTCAAAATTTCACTGACAAGATCCTAAGGGATTACAACGGATTTTAGTAACTAGATTAGAGGCATTAAAGTTTATAATAGCATTCTAGACAAGCAAGGTTCCTAGCCTTATGAGGAAATGAGAATTAAGGACATAAATCACGACACGTGAATTCGGGAACTGAATTGGTAAGTTTAGTGAAAATATAGGGAGGTATTTGAATATATTTAAAAAATTATATATTTCCCAAAATTACTCCCATTAAATATAAATTTCTTTCTCTATAGACATAGGTAGTTCAATATACTCAGTCACTCTATTTGATATGTATTTTGATATTTTTTGATTTATTTTTGAATCGCCAGCAATTATTCAGTGAAATTTTTACAAACGACAATGTTCTTAGGAAATTTGGATCAGAACAACAAAACAGATACTTTTCTATCCGACTAGACTAGAAATTCAACTCATACACACCTCACTAATCGAATTTCAACTAGGTACGCTAATACGGCGGCATATTTTGTTCTTGTACCTGGGCGGCGGATACCCTAGGCTCGGCACTGCATAATTATTACAATGCATGCATAAATGCATTCTTCTGGTATTCCAATACCTTTCTCTATCATTCTAACCTATAATCAACGTGCAGTACCACTTGATGATCTCTTATAATGATATTGCTGGTTGTCGCAATTTTGGCTGTCCCAAACGCTGATATGTCAAGCTGAAATGGCCATGTTGGAACTTAGCTGTATAAAAATTTATGGTCGTAAATGATAGTGCAGAGTGTCTTCCACAGTGTCCAGCTCTTGTTTCATTTGCTTAGGCGTATTGCCTTTCAATAACATATATATGTCCGCTCACTACACAATTTTCCCCACTTTCCAAAAATTGTTCACATTGACTCACTTGTACAATTGTCAAATAGGAACTGGGCGAGCAAAAGGACTGAAATTTGAGTTTAAGCTAAGGAACTTTATAGACAACCTTCATAAGAGAACAACAAATCTCACAATTGATGATTCAAAGTATCCTTAATCACTGTTTTTATACTTCACAGGCAATTGAGGGTTTTTCAATTATTAGTTTTTTATTCTACTCTAATATCGTCTAGTATTATTATAACCACAATCCACACAAATATATTGAGAAGAGAATCGATGAATAAGAAAAAAATAACGAATACAAATTCATTAGTTATGAAATTCTTTGAAAGTAGTGAATTATCATCAATATTCACATACTTTATTCATTCATCTGTTTCGATCACAATTATTTTTTTTTTAATCAAATTGGATTAGTATTTGAAATTGCTGAAAAACTTCATTGTAATACATTTCATTGGAGTTAGTTTCCGTTACAAATTTTCTTATTACAAAAATTAATTTTGTTTACCGTAACAAACAGAAATTTCTTAGAAGTTAAGAAAAGTAATAGGAATAAATATATCCGATGATGATATTGGTAATTTCGTGATTTCATTCAAAAAACAATATTATTTTTGGAAAAAACACTCTGAAAATAAGTGAAAGAGAAAAAACTGTATAAAATGAAAAAATTAATTGAAAAGAACATAAAACAAATGTGAAATATCGAAAACAGATGACTTTTAACTTGATGGCTAACAGAAGAAAAATAAGGAGAAATACACCCACTGACCAACAGTGGAAAACTAAACATTGCACTACCCTACACGCCGATCCACTTGCACTGTATGGCTATACAGAGAAGTTTTCTTCAACTCCCATCGACGAGTTTTAGCAGGAAGTGTTAATGAATTCAACATAATAAAATTTCTGCGCCAACTCGTTCTTTTCGTAAAATAAGAAATATCTCAAGGAACGATGGATGAAACCTCATTAAAAGTTGACCCTCTGTTCAAAAATTTGTATATAGGAGGGGTCCAACGAAAAGTTTGCACCTAGCTTTTCTCTTTTTTTTTGTAATTAAATTCTGAAATGCTCGGACACATCACCGTTAAATTGATTTATTAAAACCTTACATCAATAAATGTTGAGAATGTGACCCATTTGATTCCATACAATAATACAGATTTTGTTCAAATCTATTTCTAACATTTTGTAGCATAACAAGTGTTATGTTTCTGCACTCTGCTGTGATTCGTTGGCGAAGATCTTCTATGGATTCGAGCTTCATTTTTTAAGTGTTCCCAAAGAAAAAACGTCTAAAGGCGATAAATCCGGTGACCTGGCAAGTCATTCAATTAGGACCCTCCTTCCAATCCACAGTCCAGGAAACCTGTCACCCAGGAACTGTCTTACAGGAGCCACATAGTGCGGAGGTGCTCCATCTTGCTGAAAATGAAGCTGATCAGCAGTATGACTTTGGTCATCTTCAATCATTTGTGTTATTGAACGATCCATTGTATCTTCAAGCATGTTTGGGTAGACTTCACCAGTTAAATTTCCAAGAATAAAAAGTGGTCCTATGATATGATTTTCTAATATTCCATACCAGACGTTTATTTTTTGAGGATATTTGATATGAAGCTCACGGAATAAATGTGGGCTACTATCATCCCAGTAACGGCAATTGTGCCTATTTACAGCTCCATTCAAATAAAATGTGTATTCGTCGGAAAAACAAATGTTAAATAATAATTGAGGATCTTCGATTGAACTCTGGCTCATTGTTTACAAAATTGCAGCCTTCTATCAGGATCATCCTCTTTAGTTCCAATTCTAGTTTGATTTTGTACGGATGGAATTTGTACGCTTTTATAATTCGTATTAAAGACGAACGGGAGACACCTGAAGCTTCCGCTAATTGACGAGTACTTTGAGTATGATCCAATTCAACATGCCCTAACACAGCGACTTCCACAGCTTCATTTCTGATCGATTTCGCAGACAGATCCAGTATCTACAAACTTCTTACCCAACTTTCCAACGTACGCATTTTTATTATAAAAATGGGAATTTTAAATATTAAATAAGCGAGCCGTAAGTTTAGCACCACTATTATTTTGAAAATAAAGTTTAACTATTTCAACTCTTTCTGGAATGGAATAAATCATTTTGTACCGTGAAATTAAAATAACTTGAAGAGTAACCAAACTGAATCAATGAAGAGACTAAAATGAACTGTGTATATTCTTTTCCTACACGTATCCGCAGTTATTTCAACAAAAAAATGCAAACGATTAGTGAGGAATTTAGTCCTGTCGTGTTTTCGAAATCTCATTTTCCTTTAAATTAAATAAAGGTTAAAGGGGGTTGAAGGCGCAGATCGAATAATATGTTTAAAATGTGTCCCCTTCAAAAGAAAAATCGACGTATCCGAGCATTTTTGAATTTAATTACAAAAAAAGGAGGTAAACTAAGTGCAAACTTTCCGTTGGACCACCCTGTATGTGATTTGTTGATTTACTTTCTTGGCATCCTGTGTGGCTGAAAATATTTTAGATGTCAGCCGAGTTGATATCCATATGACTAGGAGAAAAAAATTTCACAAAATGATTAGCGATTACTTCTATCACTACTAGTATGACCATGCAAAATATCTATTATATAGGATGATTAATTAGTATGAGTGCTTCCTCTGTCTTCCTTTATCCTGTTCAATGTAAGGGAAATTCAATATTCAAGATCTTTTTCTGCCAAAGCAGTCTAATAGTAGCAAAAAAATTATGGAAAATGATTTATTTCGTTCATATTAGTTGAATCCAATACGGGGTCAAGCAAAATAATAATACATTATTTTCTCGGTTTTTTTAATAGTTTTTCATGTTAGTATCAGAAAGTACTGCTAAAAAACTTGTTTTATCATTCTCTATACGTAAAATCATTAGTTCTGGAAATATTTCGATTTTTCTTTGCAAAACAATGATTATGTACCTATTAAATCACTCAATGAGTCGTATGACTGACTGATGCTGCCATTGTCAAATCCATGTGACGTTTTCGAATTACCACCTTTTAAAAGTGTGAAATTTCATGACATTTCGATTAATCAGAAAAAAAAAGGACTGTCATTTAAGTGGAGCTACTTTTGTTATTTTCGAAACAACGGATTCAAAAAAAATTCGTTCGCTTCTTGATGACAAAAAAAATACTGTAAAAGCTCAAAAATGGCTTCAAAGAAACCAAATCTCGCCAACGTAATGGTTAATTTATTGTTAAACTTTCATTAAAAAAGCCACCTGAAATATTAGGTAACATCTATTAATAGATTCAAGGCGTGAGAAAAAAAATTAGATCAAATCCAAAATTTCATAATCATCACAAGAATTTCATTCATGAATATATACAGTTAGGTCACATGTCAAAATTAATGAAATCAATTCCAATATTTTCCACATCTTGGCGTTTTCAAAGTAATAAGTATTACAACAAAACAACTAGTTTTTTATGGATCATGTATAACCAATTGAGGATGATCTTTCAATGACTCACAGTTATCGCCCCTAAAATTCAAAATAACATCTTTGATATACTAGTCAGGTTAATACTCTACAAATATGTCGCTTCAGATAACGTGTCAAAAATGTATACGCAAATTTTAATACATAATGATCATAAACAACTTCAATTAGTAATTTCGAGATACAACCCAAATGAAGAGTTTTCAACACTCAATACAGTGACAAAAAACACTACGTCAGCGCCTTTCTCATTTCCTATTGCACCAAATACGATTCTATCAGACTTCTATGTGGATGACTTACTAATGAATCGCAAGCCAGATGTGTTAATGTTTCATAAATTTTATCGTCAGCAAATTTCATTTTAAGAAAATGGGTTTCAAATTATCCTGACATACTACAAAAAATTGATCCCCAAGACATTTCTAACAAGATTTCGAATTTAGGCGAAGTTTCAAAACCCTAGGTGTTCAATGGGGCAGTAAATAATATATTTTAGAATCCAATATAAACATTTCTTGTCCTCGAATCTCTATTACTAAGTGACAAACTCTTTCCATTTTATCCCAAATATATTATTCTCTTGGTCTTCGTAGTCCAATAAATATAGTAGCGAAAATCATCATTCAAAAACTATGGTGAATCAAACTACCATAGGACGAGCCTATTCCGCATTATTTATCAATAATTTGGACACAATGTTATAATCAAATAGCCCATCTGAATCAATTAGAAATTCCTCGTGTAGCCATCGGATCGAATCCCAACATGCACTGCTTTTGTGATGCTTCGATGCGAGCTTATGCCAGTTGCATCTATTTAAGAAGTCAAAATTCTCTAGGAAACTATTACATTCATTTATTATGTTCAAAGACAAAGGTGAAAGAAGCCTGTAATACTAATTTTCCGAAAATAACTGTATACTATTGCAAATTTTGCAGTGTTGGCTTCAAAAAGAACCCAAATAGTTGCAGACATTTGTCGCAAATTGTGCATCCAAAATTCAAACTATGACCGATATTTACAATTGGCATTATGTTAATACAGAGGAAAATCCCGCAGACTTAGCGTCTCGAGGAGTTTTGCCAGAAAAGTTAGTAAACTCAAAATTATGGTGGTTCGGACCTGATTTTCTCTATAAACCTATGGATCACTCACTATTTAATGCCACTGTTTTAAACATCAATTTACCCGATTTGAAGAAAACTAGTAATATATTTGATGTCACAACTATTAAAAAATTTTCACATCTCTCTAGATATTTAAGTTTTAGCTAATTGAAACATATAACTTGCTATTGTCTCAGATTTATTTCTAACATACATAAAAAGGAAGAGGACTTTACAATCCGTTCTCCAACACTCCAACAACAGAATTAAATCATTTCAATGTCACATTAATTAGAAAAGATAATCAGAATGGGTTTCTGGAGAATTAGCCATTCTAAAATCAAAGGAACAATTACCATCAAAACATAAATTTAACAATTTTGAGCCATTTCTTGACGAAAATAATATATTACGTGTAGGAGGTAGATTAACATTTACATCACTCTCCATTCGTACAAAACATCCGATATATATCACTCTCTTCAAAACACATTCTAACAAAACTACTTTTCATACTTAAGCATCACATATTATTACACCCAGGTCCTCAATTATTGGCACCCATCAGTCAGTTCTATCGGCCTATCGGTGGGCACAACTTGACGCAAGAAATTATATAAACAATGCATAACTTGTTTTAAATTTAACCCAATGTTTGCTACATATCCAATGTCCAATTCACCTGATCATAGAGTAAAACCAGCATTACCTTTTCAATTTACTGGGATTTAGTATGTCGGTCCAATTCAATTAAAAGATAAGCTAGGACCAGGATACAAAATATTAAAATGTTATGTTATGCGTTTTTGTCTGTTTCTGCACAATATCCATTCATTTCGAATTGGTATCCAATCTAACAACTGAATGTTTCTTATATTGCTTGAGAAGATTCAGTTCCAGACGTGGAATACCATCATTGGTTCGTATAGAAAAATTAAAATATCTCAAGAACTAATAATTTTTGGTGTAGATGAAGGTCAATAAACTAAGAAGTATGTTGGTAGTTCTCTTCGATACTCACATAGAATACAAGGGTTAATCATTTGAAAAAACCGAGAAAGTAATGTATTGGTATTTTGATTCACCCTGTATTAGAGTCAATACATATGAACGGAATGAATAATTTTCCAGAATTTTCACTACTATTCTACTGCTTGCGACAGATTTTCAATTTTGAATTTCTCCCACATTGTATAGGGTATGGAACTTATCACGATTTTTATGGAACATTGGTTTTTAAATACCCCGTAGAATACATAATATGCAATAAAATATAGGATGCTTCATTTAAAAAAGTGACTTTGATATGGCACAGCATTGTGGAGAACCCTGGAAATTATAAATAATTTTAAAATGTGGAATCTAATGATTGTTGTAATCCCTAAAATTTCCAAATTGATATCTCAAAGGACAAGAGAGGCAATAAATTTTATCAAATTATTGAATCATCCTGTATAAATGTTACTATCAGATTTCATCACTAGCCTAATACCGCACTGTACTAATTTATTCGTTATTTGAATAAAAGTGAAATATTGCGTCTAGTGGTCACATGTGTTTCTAATTTAGTATGCATCTCTAGGGAGGTGTGTATTCCTGACCGGCCATGGTTTATACGTGATTTGACTTCACACTAATATCTTAACGATAACATAGTAACAAGTACCACCAATTATTATATTAATTGTTATATGTGTACACATTTATTCTCACTTTTTTTTCTCTTCTGTTTCCTGCAACTTCTTCCTCGTCAATAGATTAAGTAGCTATCGAATATTCTGGAATTGTTACGTATGTTTTCGAAGAATATACATGAAAGAGGCTTATTGACTGAATTTTTGTTTTCATCAATTTCTATTGATAAATTGAGTTTGAAAACTCTTGTATGCTACGACATCTAATGGAAGGAAAAGTTCCATTAGATAAATTCCTAATACATTTAAGAAGAAACGTATTTATAATTAAGAAAAATAAGTTACGACTAAACTTTTGTTTAGAAAACAAAGTTAAATGAAGACATTCGAAACTCAAACAAACTTTGAAAACATCCTAAATAAGAAAAAAGGAGAAGTTTTGTTAGGGGGAAAGATAGACAGAAAATAACCTCCTAATTAAAATATCTATTATGTGAAAATTTAATTAATTTCAATATTTTTAAAATTTTTTTATTTTATATATTTTTATTGAAATATGAAATTTCCTAAATCTAATCGGATTATCTGGAACAATTTCCGATGATTCAATCGGAATGTCAGCACTTATCAATATGAGTTGAGAATAGTTTGGATAACAAGGGAGGAAAGTGCTACTTCTCCTCCCGAGGATGAAGTTTAATGCCCAGCGCGTAGCGAAGGGGAAACTAATACTTTTTTTCACGAGAAGAACGGCAATTCCTACGAGTGAGAAAAAGTTACTTAACTCACGAGTTTCATACAAAATTTTTTGTACCTCCATGGACTCGAAAAAATTCGACAAAACTCTTATCAACTTCAATTTCGAAATATTTCGAAATTTATTAATTTTATGTGAAGAAGTTACATTACTTTTGGTACTTGAATTGACAACATTTAACAAATTCAAAGAAATAACATCGTCTAAAATTGTATTAGTACTTATTGCATTGTTGGTAGGATCGTGAACATTTATAATGCTACTTGAAGTCGAACTAGTTTGTTTTTTTATTGAGTCGTCTACGTAACCCTCCGCAACTGTGCTGGATTTCCACCCACCGTGCTTTTTTAGTTGAATGATATCACTAATATTACTAATAGAGACGCTGAAGAGCGTCGAAATGTATACCCAGTGTAGTTTTTTGGATTAGGTAAATTCAAATAGAACGAATATCAAGAAATAAAAGTGTGACAGTTTATCGGAGAAACGAATTGACATAAAAAGAAAACTTTCACGGCGCCCACTATTTTGAAGAAACAATTTTATAATTGCTTTACAAAATGAAACGTTAAGGCCCTTTTTTAACGGAAAAGAGTGAAAAAATGAATCACTTTTGTCACGCTTTTTGACCGATTGAGAAATTACATTCTTTGTGGATAAAATGAATGAAAAAAAACGTGAATATTATAACGTGAATATAACTAAAACTAAGAAGGAGGTGTTGTTTCCATTCTTGCATTATATATCTATATTTTAATTTGTGGTAGAGTAATTGTTTATACTAATCTCAAACGTGCAACTTTGAAAAGTTGTTATTAGAATACCACTAGAAGTGAGAGTGCGTCAGTACGTCACATAATTTGAACATATTTGAATTGCTGAACATATTCTTCAGCGATATTTGTAAATTTCCAGCCTCCGTGTTACTTTAAAACAAAAATGTCGCAAGTAAACTTGCCGACGTTCTTATGCAATTATTCCCGGTTTAATTCATGGCATTAGGCAGTTTCAAAAACTTTTAGCAATAGTATTTTTTCCAACCATCTGATTCGTACATTCACCTGCTCTTTAGCAGACAAATATACGTGTCATCTGTTTTAGGACATAGCCATAAATATTTTCTATAAATGTCAATATAATTTTCTTAAATTTCGTATATTGAGCTCTAAACTTTAATTCAATTATTAAGGTCTTTTCTATCATTGACAGCTTTCTCGTTTGGTTCCGTTTCAAGAATTTTTTAATTCTTTATATTTATTCAGAAAATAGACTAAAAGGTCATAGATACGATAAAAAAATTGAAACTACATTAACAAACCACGAAATATTCGAAAAACTTGAATTCAATTATGAAGATTCAGAAATTTTTGAAATGTAATCAAACACACAAAAAAGAGAATTTTAGAAATAGTTCACATTCATAAGAACGAGAAAGCTATCAATTATAAATGAGACCTAAATAATTTGAGTAAAATTTAAAGTTCTATTTTGTAAATTTTGATACTACTAATAATTCTATTTGATTGATATAAGTACGACCGCAACAATTCGAAATGTCAAGTTTTCATCTCCATAAGAGAACATGTCAATATACTTAGAGCCATTCCATAAATACCTTTTTTCCTTCCTAGGGTGGAAAACTATCTTCCCTACAGCATTTCAAGGGTATCCCGGTGAAAGGCCCATTGGAATAAAATTGGAAATTGTTGCGAATTTTGTTTAGTAGTTTAGTAGACTATCTAGCGAATAGGTTTCAGTGAAGAATTTTCACTCTCACCTTACTTTAGTCAATATAAAAAAATATAAAGATCAACTTCAACAAAAAATCTAGTTACGTATCTTATTTACACTCTTCCTATTCGTGAAGTGAATTAATAATAAACACTTACTTTTTTAATATATTTACAGACTATACAATACCGTTAACTTATAATGATTCACTTTATTATAATTTGTTCTTTTCCTACGACTATTTATCTAAAACTAAACTAACTGCGCTATATGAACTTATTTATATACCATAAATATTATTCAATAAAGTTCTAGACAAAAAGAAGCAAAAGAGATGAATAAATAACCTGTCCTTGAAATTATTTGAGAGAAATACTGTGATAAACCGCCTTCTATAATGAAAAGTTCGTCAAAGGCGCGTCTGCTATTTATAAAAAGAATATATCAAAGGCCCCGCTGAATTCGCCAAATTTTGAAATTCCATAAACAGAATCTTAGAAGATTCAAGCTTTAATGTTGATTCTAACATATAGACATACAATGAGAATGAATAAGTCGATAAAATACTGAGAACACATTTCAATCAATTGAGCTTCAGTCATCCTTAAGCGCAGCCATGTCATGTTTAATATGGTAACCTTGACAAGATCAGCTGATCTTGACAGGAGACAGGTTACGATAACTGCTGAAATGTCATGTACCTAGTCACACAATTATTTTTAATATTATGAAGAATATTCAGCTAGAATTAATTGTTTGTCTTTCTTCCACCTTCTAATACATGTCTTCATTCTTCTCGAAATGGAGGACGACCGTTCAATACAAGCAAAACTGACTGACAGTGGCAATGATTTTCAAAAGTTCTTTGATTGTAGGATATAAATCCATAAATCCATCACAGTAGTTTTACAGATCAACATCATTTTCTGGGATTTCATCGTTGTTTTTCTATCTACATTTGTTGTCTCAACATTGCAGTTAACCTCTAGCTGGAATAATAAAATTTTCACTTCTTTATTAAATGGTGACACCTCTTCCGGGGACACTTCGAGCTGATTCTGTTCTGTTTGGAAACATTCGCCGTCTTTATATAGTAGAGCTGTTGGCAATAATTTTCTCAGCCCAAGGCATTGAAGTGTAGATTATCTAAATCTTCCTTTAAAGGGGAAGTGAATTGATCGCTGAAAGTATTCTTCGGGAGTGTTACTTACATAAGCTTACTGGAGCTGTAGTAAATATTGCCACCCGCTTTGAAGCAATTTAAAAAACCAATATAAAATTGTTGTTTATAAGGCATGAGATAATACGAGATTCTCTCTGTAATTGCCTTTAGCTTTTAATAAATCTCATGCTCGAAGTAATTCCCCAGATTCTTGGGGGGAAGAAGCAAATGATGCCTCTGCTTCCCCCTCCTTTGGGTCTCATTGAAGCGTCTTAAACAGAGTTCTGTTTTTATGGAATTATAACTGTAGAGTCTGGATCCACTACAACAATATTGGAACAAGAAAAAAATGCTCAGTCAATTGCGAAGGGCGCATCTGCTTCTAAAAAAGCATTTGTCGGAAAAGTTTTCGTTTTATGAGATACTCATGGGATTCTGTTCAATGTTCAAAAAAGGAAACCAATCCCAGGAGACTATTACGTATCATTGCTTGATCGAGTGAAGAGATAAATTGAATTAACGCGACTGTTTTTGAAGTAATCTCCTTCTCATACTTCGGTGATCGCCATGGCTAAAATTCAACGACCTGACCTCTATTGGTTAACCTCAACGGTATTCACAATGATTTGACCCTAGTGACTTTTCTCTGTTTCCTAATCTCTAAGTTTCATTTGCAGAAGAAAGATTTCCATCAGGCAACGACGTTATCACATTTGTATACGCCTATTTTGATACGAAAGATGGCAACAATTATTTGGAAGGATAAAAAAACTTAGCACATAGAAGAAGACTATGTTGAAAAATAAAAAAAATCAGGTTTTGTTTCTTTGTTAGATGAGCCACGCTTCAAATATTATACCCAATTAAAACATATAACCACAATATTTTGAACTGGATTACGTCATTCCCTAAATAGAGTTTTCTTATTTCGGAACTTTTGTCAATCAGTTGCGAAAATATGGACAGACAAACTAAATCTGTGTAATATTTCTGATAGTCGTGAGTGACACAGTAAGTTTTCTAAACAAACCTTAGCTTTATCACAATTCGAATGTTCACATCTACGCAACTAATACACAGAAATCAAGAAGCAATAAATAGAAAATCGGCGTAATCTCTGCCAAATATCTGGTGTAGAGCTATTTCTATTAGGAAAACTTTTGGACTATACATTCAACGAAAGTTCTTTTCTTCTCAATAGTTGATGTGCTTACTATTTTTCTCAAAAAATGTTTTTCAACTCTTCGTCTTCGTCTTCAGACCATCCCCTATAAATATCTCCACTCGCTCATCTAGTCACTTCGATATAATTCCATAGTTTGATAGTTTACAAATAATCAGGATCCTGTGCCCTTTATACCATGTTATTGTCGCAGGTAATAACGTTTTCCTTTAAAATCAAATACAAAGGGAAATATCTATATGCGAGAGGTGATTAAAAATTTAGTGGGACAATCTTTATAGTAGTAGTCACTCACGCTGCATCTATTTCAACTAATATACATATATCATATCATCATGTATTAAGATCATTAAGATAGTGTTTGCGATATCTATCGTGGAACATAAGATCTGGAACAAATTGGGCACTATGATTGAAACAAATTTCGAATTCAAGTTTCTTTCGCTTATTTTTTACATTTACATGAAAAAACTTATCATAGAATGTGAATTTTTCAAAACATCAAATAGTAGACGAACAAAAAGCCCACCGTCTTTTTTAAATAGCCGATATCACATCAATTTTCATTAAATCTAGTTAGAAAAATTATTTTTTTTTATATACATACTGCATCAAATACTTAGTTTTTTGAATTTTTCACATAAATTTTGAGGTTATATGAATAGAAAGGTGAATACAAAGTCGTAGAATTTTTTATTGCCACTTTGCTATTTTATTTTTTTCCACAGTTTTACCGCAGATAAAAATGAACCGTTTTTTACCTCCTCTCCACTTCCCAACTTCAGATCACGTGTAAATTATTTCTCCTTCCATTTTTGTTACGCTTTATTTTTTCTTAAATGAGTTTAATAATACAAGTATTTTCTCTAATTTTCCATAATTTTCAAGGGGTTTATCCCTATTACTACCGCTACACACAGTGTGTTCTATACTAGACATGAAAGTTGTGAATGTGAGTATCCTATATCAAAAATACAGAGTAATAAATCCAATGACTTTCCTTACCTTCTAAAGTCGTGATTCAACATTTTTTTTATTGATAGGGAATAGTTCATTGCATGCTGAACACCTGTACGCCCATGATTTCACAAGTGGTACCGGAACATTTGGAAAAACATGTAGAAATAAAGAGTCTTGAAAAATTTTTGTTGTTTTCTAGTGCACCATGACAAGGCATCATGACACAAGTCGCATTTGATTCTTTGATTTCTGACAGCTAAAACAGCAGATAGGAGGGATTCCCGAAGAGACTTTCCAGAAAGGCTTCCACTTATGAATTCAATATTGGAATACGTGCATTGCTATTAAATGGAAATGATGGAGGATAATAATTAAGATTTTATATCAAACTATTAATTCGTTTCCATTTCACCATTAATTCCCACTTCAACTCGTATTTATAATTCAATTTATGCAACTAATTGTCACTGAAATAGCTTGTATGGAGGTTTAGGAATATAAATTCAGAAACTTAAACTCGGATATCATGTATTTCAGTTCAGATATTGGATATTTTGAATTAATCACGCCGTTATAGAGTCCCGATTTCCGGTCACTATCCTTCACAATTTCCAATAAAATCGATTGAATAATTGAGTAACACATTTGAAATGAAAAACGTCGCACTGAAAATCGTTCTGGAGGACATAATACCGGATTTTGAATTAATTCGAAGAGAAATCTTCGATCAATCACGCCAGAGAACGGTTTACTCAATCTAACTTAGTTGAGAATTTCAATTTACTGCAGATCGAGACCAAAGTTTGGAACTTCGGTATCGATTTTCAGTTATTCCTTGTCCACGTTGGGTCAAGAATTTCCTCAATACAGGTTATAGGTTTCGGAGATTGAATCTCTACGACATTACTCATAAAAAGCGTAATACCTACCTAAAGGGGTTTCCACAATTCAATTATACCTTAACGATCGGATTCGTAGGAATATGCTTTTTTAATGGATTTTCCGATGATTAAGAATATGATTAAAGTAATGATGTATTTCCTCCATCACCAGGAGCACAAACAATGGATTTATTTGAAAATATTTTTGTTCGATAATCGTATTTTGACATAATTTTGATAATTATAAACTAGTCACAGAATAATCAACTGGTACGGGCGATTGGGTGTGGCTCGCAAACTTTCATGAAATCAACTTTCGTAATATGGAAAAATTCTCTTCAGAAGTTTTAAATTTTCTCCAGACACTATTCTCCAGAATTTGATGATTTTTTACGTCATATGAGGTAGGCTGATATATAGATTGTGTTTCTTCTGGCAAAAAATAATACTATTGAAGGTAAGGCTTGGCTGATAACGATTATTCGTTTTTTTCCCAAGAAAATGGACCGTTGAAAAGATTGAACTTGTCCATGAGCACCGATCACAAAACAACAAAACATCAACAAAGTCCACAAAATGATTTCGAAGAACCGTTAAGTAAAGCTGACAGAGATAGCTGAGATCAAAAACATTGTTGGATATATTTGGGTACTCGAAAGCTCTGATTTTGGTGGATGAAAATTCACAATCGGTCAAAAACAACGAATTTATTTATTCCTTATAAACCCGAATTCACGCGTTTATGTGTGACAATCGAGGAAACATTTCACACCGGAGTCTAATCGACAATCAAGTGAACTTGATGAACGTGATGAATCAACTCACAGCGTAGAAAGACGTCAAAAGTCGGCTGGCGAGGTTATGTTATTAGTATTTTGAAATAGAAAAAATATGAGCGGCAACTATTACGTAGCATTATTGAGGCATTTTAGGATAGGAAATTCTGGAAACCAACCTCATTTGAAGAAGAAAGTACTGTTTCGTCAATTACAAAATTACGAAGTCTGGCTATTAAATAATAAAATAATAATATATCATCTATTACAACAATCTTGAACTTCTTATGTAAGTACACAGAGGCATGCCTGCTTCCATAACGCTCTATTTCTGAACAATCTTGTGCATGCCACGCTGTCCTAACTTTCCCCTAATTCCAAACAGGACCAAATTCAAACGTCAAAACCAGTGTGCTATTGCCATTTTCATTGAGTAGACCGTTGATTTACATTGGAAAGAGAGTAGGCTACAAGATGCAACCCTAGGAAATACAGGGGTTGATCTCAAATCCTTTTGAAGTGTAACAATGTATGGAAGCTACTGACCTATTCGAAAGTGATAACAGCAAACCGTATGATCTTAATTATTTCAGAAGTTTGCTATGCCACATCCGGTCAAAAGCCTTTAATATGTTCAAAACAGTTGTTTGGGATTTACTATATTTCTCTATAGCTTCACAAAAGCTTTTAGCCCTCTCTAAGACCAAAAAGCTAATAGCCCGCAACAACTTCTTATACTCTATAAGACCCAGATTCGTCCATCTTTGTAGTATTGTGCACACATTTGTAGCTCGGCTCCCAAGTATACCCTTAGGAGGCTGAACTCAATTAACAAGAGAACAATTCAACTCACAAGCGATTTAGAGTTGACGCTGTTGTGCCGATGATTTTCCAAGCTGTCCAACATAATCCTACAGTATTAGCACAAACTACTGGGCAGGTAGATGTGGCTCATGAGCACCTAGCTCGCCTGCAGAAGTCCAGAACAAATTATCGGGACTTCTTTCTCCGGAGTGCAAGCATGTGGAATAGCTAGCAAGGCAGGTCTTTCTCGAACATCACAACTTACAGAAGTTCAAAATATCCTCATGCATCTTGCTTTTTACATAAAAAACTTCATTCTACACATTGGTAACATAAGTCGAGAGATCTCCGGTGGAACTATGTTTACGAATACTGTACTGATGATTGTAGTAGGCTCAAGATGACTAATTATTTGTTGCTGAGCGACTTTCCTCATGACTTTGCAATTGTTGGGATTGAAGCAGTCGGACGGTAGCTGTGAGGAAGATTTTTTTTATTATGAGTTGAACTCTAGCAAGTTTCTAATCTGTAGGGATTATTGAAAATCAATGGAAAGCATGTTATGCTCATAGCATTTCATACAATTCGTACTAATGAGTATATAGAATGTGTTGTTGACTTCTTATTTCTGTTATTCCTGATTTAGTCCTATGTTTTTCTATGCATCTCATTGTTCTTCTTCATGCAGGGGTGTGAGAATATTTTATGCCGTGTTTGCTTACAATTTTGTCTCCTTTTTTCTTCATTTGTGTTTTTTTAGAGAGCAGTAACAAAAGGCCTACTTTGTATGTGAAAACCTATCAACATGCCGTTAATTTAATTGAAACTTCACATTCCAACATTTCAGGGACATTTATTCTCCTGGATCACGTTTATTGATCAAACATTCACAATATCCACATCATATCGGTCTTACTAATTCAATTACCAAAATTCACTTTATTATGGCAATTCGATCAAAGTTGATTAAGAAAGTGGGTTTTGGGGTTCATTTAACTGACTTTGAGTCTTCTGAATACGAAATTGAGATTCGTATAATTCATTAGTGTCTGATCTCGTGACTCTCTCCCGTCTTTATCAAATTAGGAGATAACTAAAACATTCTGTTACATATACAAGACATCACTGGGATTCACCTCCATTTTACTCTGTTCACTCTTGTTAGGAAGTTTGTTTAATGTCAGCTTTGTTGATCAAGATCAATTTTTACTATGGAAACTAATATTAAGTCGGAATGTGAATGTGTTAGTGGAGAAGAAGAAATCACACTAAATTCAATTATATCTAAACAACTATAATTTTTCGGTGCTCATGATTAAACCATTCAGTAAAAAGGTCTTCCTGCGATACTCAGAATATGCAATATTTATGATAGAAGAACACCTGTATTCTCGTAATATTTCTTGGAATCGATACGTGTCGAAAGCGTTAAACACGGCGAACATTTGGCTTAGCGAAACATCAGCTTGCGATTTAGGTAATACGGTTGCCGAACGCACCATTTTCAATAAATTCGTTTAGCACATTTCGGAATTTGCAGTGTCAGCAACATAGTAGGTATTTAGTATTTCCATTTTATGGCATTTTAAAACGAGAACTGGGGAGGAGAAAGTGAAAATGTGTTTTGATCATTTTAATTTTGTTGTGATTGTTAAATGTCCAAATTTATATTGAAAATGTCGATCCTCAAAAGTTATACTTCTTGTTCTGTACCATTATGTACGAATACTATAAAACAACAAGTTTTTAAAGATTATTGTTGCTCATAACATCGAACAACTTATTTAATAGGAATATAAATTATCAATAATCAAAGTAACTGAATAAGCTTTACTCCGAATTCCGTGTTTTGGAAATACCCATCTTTTTACAATACAAATATTATTTTAACGACTAAAGGCTGCTTGACATGATACAAACAATGTGTAATGCAAAATGCAATGAAAGACGCAATATTTTTTGATCAAAAGCATGCGCAAATGAGTTTCTAATCTAAGTACTAATATTTCGCTTTATTTTCATTAGGAGTTTTTCGAATGTTTCTTCATCTATACTCAACTGATTTTTCTATGTTTTTCTTATCCGATTCTCTAGCTAATCTATCCATTAAACTCCAAAGCAAGTCAGAGGCAGATATAATTATTGCCAGTGATGTACTAGTCACTTTTCTCCTGTTTATTTTAATTAGCTCTTTTATTTTCAATTTTGAACTGCCTATTTTTACTTTTAGAATTTTGATTAGTGGCAACCATGATGCGGTGGTAAGAGACTTTCATAATGTCAAACGACATGCAATATTCGTCTATGTAATATTTTGATGGAATTGTTGTCTTGCACCATGTCAAGCGGCCCTTAGTTGAACATAACCTATAGCTTTGTCGCTGCTCTACAATTTATGAAAGTAATAATTATGTTTAACATAATGAAGAATAAGTAATTGACGATTTTTTAAAATACTTACCTTGATGCCTTGGCACCTCGAACTTCCGCAGAATAAAACCTAACGTAATTTTTTGAAAAATTTGTTCCTATAATTCTAAAATCTCAATAAATCCTTTATCACACTTTGAATAGTCGTAAACGATTGGACTGTTAAGTAGCTATAACATTATGAGGTTACAACTTTAATGAAAAATCATATCGCGTTCAAGTCATGTGATTTTTCATCAAATTTGATCAATTGTTTATAATCAATTAAGAAAAAAAATTCAATTAATTGCATTAAATATTAATAATAGTTTTAAAATACATGAAAAAAATCAATAATTTTCATTTCCAAAAACCCAATTCCATGATTATTTCGAAAATTGGTCGCTGTTACTTTTCCGGTCTATAGAAGCATTCATCCAGGTTTTTTGAGCTCGGTCTTGACTATTATTCCATTTCAAGATTTTCATGAGTGTAGTGGTGAATCCAGTTTTCGTCTACAGTTATGAATCGACGGAAAATATCCTCTTCATTTCACTAACATCAATAAGGCTTGGAAAATGTTAATTGGAATGTACATTTGGTCTAAATTGAGCAAACGTGGCACTTAACGAGTAGATAGCTTACGCATGCATATTTCTTCAGTCAGTATAAAGCAAATGAATCTCTTACCTCAATTTAATGATCGTCTCATTTGATCAATTTGATTATAAATGATTTCACATCGAAAGCATATTGCCTTTCAAAACCAAATATCTAATGACTCGATAATCAATTGTCAAATAACAAGTAAGCCTCAATAATGACTGAAATTTTAGTTAGAATCTTTCGACGTTCGCGTAAATATATTTCCCTGCTTTATTTATAAGTCCTGACATCTTAAACTGGAGGTCGGAACTTTTTCATACAGTTAATTTTACACTACCTCTTTTTCGTATTTTGCATCCTTTGTAGGCCTGAATAGATAAACTTTCCTTCTATTAAAAAGGGACGAAATGGACAAGATTTCGTTTAGCTCTCTACAGGATGGTTATATATAGCAGTCCTAAATAAACTTCAAACGTCGTTTGAAACACATATATTTGTTCTTTTTGTTGCAAGTTCTACATTTTCCGATTTCGTTACTGCACAATAAAAAAAATTGGATACGTTTTATTTTCGTTCAAAATGAATATGAATTGGATAGTGATATGACAAAAAAGCTACAAATCTATAGAGAAGGCTGAAAAGGATAAGGTCTTTTGAGTTACTTATCTAAGTGCTTAGTGTAAAAGCAGAGCTAAGTGCCGAATTTCATATATTACTGTTAGGTAGTGTGAACAATAATAATTGTAGTTATAATAATTGAAATTGAGTAAGACCTTTAGTTTACAAACATTTATAGTAATTTAGGATAGAAGAAATAATGATCATATCACAATGATAATGAGATATACCAAGTTTTCTTAAAAAAGTATTCTGAACTATCACAAATGACTTGGGTGAAATTCAGTCTCTGAAGATAATAACTTGATTATCGAAATGCGCGTCAGACATTGTAATTGTGAGTGTTGGTGTAGTAGTAGTGTAAACAGTGGGTTCAGTATGAATATCATGAAAGGTTCCAGATATCACAACTTGGTTCTACCTATGTTTTATACATTTATTTTTCAATTGCATTGGATATGTCCTTGCATTTTTATAAATCATTTTCTACATTCCCCAGGATTTGTCTGTTAATACTATTAATACTATTAAAAGTTTTTCTGACCTATCACCCAATCCTTCTTGTATGTTCTTGGAACAAGCTACGAAGAAACACTTGCACATGTCAGTAATATGTTTTAGACTAGATGAAAAATTGGATTTTGCTTCATGTTCTCTGCTATATCCATATTTATTGATATTTCATAAGAATATCAAAATACCACTCATGTGTTGAGGTTGAATGGAGTGATCAACGGGTACAAATATCGTTTCTCCTCCACTGAATTTATGAAGCTCAAATGCAGCGTCCTTAGAAAAAAATACATGAGCAAATATAAGTTTATTAGAAATATATTGAAATAAAGGGTTTTCCAATAAGAGGTTTTATTTTGATATTCAAAGAAAAATTCCATTTTTTGAGATGATCGGATGTTTATTTCATTATAAAGAGGAAAGTATGCCGTTAATAATGGAACACAACATCAGCCAAATGGCCGCCACGACTGCCCTTACAAGTCCATATCCTTTTCATGAAATTTTCCGTAACCAAATTGCAAAGCGGCTGCCCTATGTCTTCGATAGCCTCACGAATTCCATCTTTGAGGTCTTGAATCGATGCTGGACTATTGACGTAGACCAAGGTGTTAAATCAAAAGATCTCGGTGGCCAATTGTGATCACCTCTTCGAGAGATAACACGGTCCGGAAATTTTTCCTGTAAAAGATCGATGGTTTCGTTGCTTGTGTGGCACGTAGCGCCGTCTTGTTGAAAGTAAACGTTGTCCAAACCAATACCTTCCAATTCCGGCCATAAAAAAATCATTAATCATCTCTCGATAGCGCAATCCATTCACCGTAACTGTTGTTCCAGCCTCATTTTCGGAAAAGTAAGGTCCAATGACACCGCCAGACCATAAACCGCACCAAACAGTCACGCGTTGAGGATGGAGAGGATTTTCAACAATAACTCTTGGGTTTTCCGAGCCCCAGATTCGACAATTTTGTTTATTGACGTAATCACCAAGGTGGAAATGGGCCTCATCAGTTAAGATGATTTTTCGATGAAATTTCGGATCATTTTCATGCATTTCAAGGACCCAATCAGGGTTGTTGATGATCGGCCGGCTTGAGTTCTTGTGTTAACTGAACTTTATAGGCCTTAAGACCCAAGTCTTTATGCAAAATACGGTGTAATGACTTTTGTGGAATGGCTAATTCCAAAGAACGACGAGTAATGGACAAACTTGGGTTTTCTTCAACACTTTTCAAAACGTTGGGCTCCATCATTTTTCAACAAAAAACCCAAACCCACTGAAAATAACAACTTCTTTAGTATAAATATAGGTATCAAATGTTCCCTACCCTTATCTTAGCAAAACTAAGATTCTTCTTCACATTTTCAATGCTAGCCAGATTTTTGATGAATCTTGTTTGTGAGGTACCCTCATAGAAAATAATCTAACAGCGCTCAGCTCAGAGATATTGCTGGCCAATAACTTGTATTACCTCATGCACTCTACTAACTTACAAGATATTTTTTGAAATTAATTCTTAAATGTGCATCGTTATTTTGAAACTACATTTTTTGCCCATCAGGCGCTGGCGTAACGAACTACATTTCCTTTTAATATTTTTATACCCTATTTTCCTATTTTCTCCAACATCCCTTGAATTTTCCACAGGCGTTTAGTCGGGCTTTTCTCTGAGATATCCCTAAACCATCACCGAGCCTCCGCCGTGTTTTACAGTCAGGATTTCACATGGATCTAACATCCATTTTACCACTCTTCATACGTTCAATTTTATGTTCCTCAGCTCACTTCAACTTTTTAATTTTATTTAGACGTCTCAAAAGAGGTTTATTCACTACCACCCTTCCAAAAAGGCCAGCTGGTCTCAATTTTCTATCTACTGTCGAAGTACTCAAAGGCAGATCCCTAGATTAATTGATCTGAGTAGCTATCTCTGGACCCGGAGTTATCGATCACATTTACTGATCAACATAATACGTTTATCTTCAGCGGATGTCTCTTTCCGAGGCCGCCCTGAACGTTTTCTACCGCCAAAGCTCTTGGTAGTACAAGGAATGTCGAGGTATTTTCAATTCGGTGGCAATAGTACGGTTACTTTTGATTAGACTATGATGACTTGCGATTGGTGCACGTTGAAATATTGAGCCTATTGATTCTCTTAATATTCCTATAAAGTGTCAATTTGAATATTTAAATTTGAAGTTGATGAATCTGATGTTAAAAGAAATTATAAAATTTATTAAACCTCAATTCTGAACCAATTGGTTTCCATACGATGAATACATAATTATTCGAAATCTCGGAATATATTCAGAGTTAGTACATTTAATGTTCAATTTTGAACAATCCCACTATGAAAAGGCTCATGAACTAGCGGGCAAATACCTCATATATATATATATATATATATATATATATATATATATAATTTTCTTCAAGTTAAAATATGATATTGACACTGACAATTTGCGTATTTATATCAATCAATAGATCACCTACATCATTATCATCAAAATAACAATAAAATCAAAATAGAAAATGTATAATAAGAAAAATTGATTTTTCCTTAGTCCTTACATATGTATATATATATATATATATATATATATATATATATATATATATATATATATATATATACATATACATAAATAGTGCATAAAATGAATAATAAAAATGTTGGCATGGAAAAAAAAGTTTTCTATCGTATTTACCGTATTTACCGTTAATATGTTTGATTGAAAAACATATTCGACGTAAATATATCAACGGAACTTCCCTACCGTGTGATTTTTGCCTGGAAAAATATTTTTCAATTCCAGACTGAAATTGGAAATAGCATTTCAATAATAAGTATGATCAATATTCACGGGTTTAAATGCCAGATATGAAGCGTGGGAAAAGCTAGCAAAATTCATATAAATATTGAATTTCTCTAAAAGGGCTTTGGAAGATTTATGGAAAAGTATTTCTAAGATCTGTCTGTTCTCAGAAATCTCAAGCCGGTTCAGTGAGGGATGTATAAAAATCGATCGATACATTGGATGTTAAAGAGATGAAAAATTATCTATTCGTCTTTTTTGAAGTGGTAAGAGCTATTTAGGGACTTTTTAACCATTTGAATATAATAAATTTTAGATAGTTTCATACAGTAGCAGCAGTATGTTCTGGTTCTTCGATAGTCAACGCATTTGGTTTGTTTCCCACAATAGAATATTTTTTCAATACAATAATTAGTTCTAATAGTATGTTACTCATCATTCGGCTGAAAAAGAATAGGTAATGGAGATTAAGGAAAACTCACTTATTTCGTCAAAACTATTTACTTTTCGTTGTAAACCTTTTCGTAACCAAGTTTTACTATCAGAGCACACTACCTTGCTTGTTTCCAACTCCATTCTCTACACAATATAGTCCACTATCAACTTTAATCGGTCTTAATCATACGTACTTTGTTTTTCAAGTCGTATTTCATAAATTAAATGTAAAAAGTCCATTCTTGTATTATATTAACTCAACCAAACCAACTAAGACTCAATTTTCAAAGTGATTTTGTATCATTTCCATACTGTATGTTGAAATAAGTAAACTTGTTGGTTCATGTATTCCATGGCTGGACGATAATATTTTTTTCTAGTAGTACTAGACATCTAGATATTTGAATAGGAAAATATGTTTCAATCTCTTTCTACTCATTTCAATTATATGATGAAAATTGAACTCCGATCTTAAATATTTTTAGAGCCCACTTGTTTCTTTCGTCCCCTTTCATATCTTATTACTTCTCATACTAGTAAAATTTAAGTCATTAATTTAAAGTCAGTAATTTAAGAGCAGCAGTGTTTGCAGCGTTTGGTGTAAGAAGTTATGTAAGGTTAAGAAATTTAAAAAGCTTCTGGCAACTTATCAATATTTTTTTGACGACACCATGATAAATATCATTGTTGAAACAACAAACAACCGTATCATAAAATTGAAAACAAATTATAGTCGTTTGAGAAATATTGAAACTGACTACTCGTGCTCTTATAGGGTTATTGATGAAACCTAAAAAGGAGTAGAGTAAATATGTGTGTCCAGTAAGCATACCAGTAACTCTCCTTAACTTGTCTTTGTTCAATTTAAGGGTCTTTCGAGATCTTTTCAATTGGAATCTCATTCCATGTTTCTGATTTTTTCTCGTTCTCCCCCTTTTTTATGACCATGCTTGATGGCTTTCTAGGAAATCTATGAGAGCTTTTGGTCCTATATAATGAGTTGTTCCTCTTTTTTTCTTCTTATGATTTGCTTGTGTGTTTACTATGGTGTGGCCAGGTACTCACCCAAAAGTAACTTTCATTGAGTTCGAGAATTCGATACAATTCCATACAAGCTTTGACTCAATTTTATGAACTTAAATTATTTGTAGGGCTGTTTTTCTAACTGATAGGATAACTATCTTTATATTACGGAAGTTACGTTGTGCGCAATTAGCTGCCCGTGTAAGAAAAGGGTATCTTTCTCCTGGAATATGGAGGGTTCTGAGACTAGGATAGAAAACTTGGCTCCTAGTCCATATATCCCTGCCCATATTTGTTCATTCAACATTTTCGAATCCTCATTCATCATTTGTTCTATTGCTGTCAACTTGTTATAATAATTTTGCAGTAAAAAATAATCTTGTTAAGTAGTCATAGACGCGATCATATCTATGGGCACCTTACATTCCTTTAGAATGCTGAAATAACCAGTCAGGTCTTCGGGCTAAATGCTCTGTTTCCTGCATGGCCTTTATTGCTCCACTTTCTATGAAGTCTTTTAAGGGGGCAAGTCTAAAATAACGCCTGTTTTCTTAAGGTAAGTCGCCTTTTGTAACTTACTTAGGGCTGTTTCCCCAGTTTTGGATTTTGTTCTTGGCCACCATATGAAAGCAGCATAACTTATGATAGCACGTACAAAGAGTTTGTACATAACTTTGGGTTTCAAGTCCAATGTTTTTCCGACCATTCTGCAGCAGTTCTACAAATTAATTCGTGCCTTATGGCTTACTGACTTAAGGGTTAGTGCGACCTCGTTAATTCTGAGGATATTTGGAACGCATTTTATCCCAGTGAATGAAAATAGGGTAGACTTTAAGTGCTTCATGCTCAGACCTTCACTGACACACCATCTCTGAGAGATTTTTGTGGCAGAGAGTATTTGATCCTCTACGATACCATCATGCTTAACCCGCACAATCATCGCTAGCATATCAGCGTTTCCGCAGACTCCATATTCTGCGTTGGTTAGATTTTTGAGCATATGGTCGACTACCAATGACTATAGTAGTGACGATAGGCAGCCGTCTTGTGGGCAACCGTCTCCCGGCTTTTCAGTTAATGATTTATTTCCCTATATTCACATCAATAATGCGATTATTCAAAGTTGCCATAATACAAGTCACCAAGTTTGGTTCGACTCTTTTGAGTACCTGGTGCTGAAAAAAGCACTTTTAATATCTATGAAGGGACATTGTGCTATCTTCCCATACTTGATAGCTTTTTCCAGTTTCCTGCCTAGAATATAAAAGGCAGATCCAGTTGACTCACCATTTTAGTATACAAATTGATTTCTAAAAAAAAATTTTCAAGAAGAAAGAAGTTAATCGTAGACTGATAGGTCGATAAGATTTAGCTACTGAGCTAGGTATTCTCCCTGCTTTGAGCACGAAGCAGATTCCAGATTTTAGAGACATAACTCCATATGAAGTTAGCAAAAAATAGCATCATAAGCCTCCTTATAAGGATTAGTAGCACTTCTTGGAGTAGAATCGGGTAGATTCTGTCTGTTTTCGGAGATTTTATAACCCAAGTGATACTTTCTGTCGTAAAGATCTGGAAAGCGATTTAACGAGAACCCTGCTTTGGTGTTCCAACATTCTGGCAGAGTCTGCCTCTTTCTGACGGTGGTGCTCAGAAAACGAGTATCTTAGAGAAACGACAGTGTTTCATCTTCTCTCCTAGTCCAGATACCATCTTCCTTTAGAAACTCGTCTATTCCATTGTTATGTCCCTCTGATAGTTCTTATTGAACTTTATTTTAAGTTCCTGGTCTATTTTGTCTTCTTGTTTTTATTTCATCAATGAATGATGTTATCATCACTCCATACCACTATGGATTATTATTATTACATATTTTTCAAATCAGGATATTCCGAAAACGGCACACAGTATCGAGTTTTACCCGGAGTAACTTTTTTGGTATGAAGCTGAATGATTTTCAATTTTATCGGAAATTTTGATAGATAATCTATCCTTAAAATACGATCGCGTTCTATTATTTTAGTCTTTTCTCTTTTTTTATTATAAATTAATTTTTCTATCAACCATATTAAATATATTAAGCTATGTTTTGTAACAAATAAGAACGTGAGTTCCTGGAAAATAATTCTATCGCGGAGAAAAGAACACTCAAAGACGTTCTTTACAATGATTGCAGTCTCACGTTTCAAATCATGTACTCGTATTTTCCAGAAAACAAAATCATTCACGACGAATCTCAAAGAAAACTTCAAAAGAAGTTATTCTAGCTGAGAATATTAATTTTGTGGAAGGATTTTCATGCTTAACTTGAACAATGCCGACGAAGTTTGTTTCAAAATGTCTGCATCGAATCCTCGGATGTATGAATTCGGTCTGGTTTGCCAACTTTTAATAGAATAGGGTTATAATACCGAGATATTCGCAAGGAACTTTTTCATTATAATTGTGATATCACATTGTTTGTGTGCATAAATTATATTCGAAATTTTGAATTGAAATAAAAAACTGTCTAGTTGACAAATTGGATTAATTATAGTGGAGTTGCTCTTTAGTAACTAACGGAAACAGAACATGATTTTGAAATATAGTCGTTAATCGAAGCAGCAGAAATGATAAATCGAACTGCTTACACTGTTCTCAACTGAAAATTATTCGAGTGTCTGATTAACAGTATTCGTAAAGTTAGTTGGAAAGTTCCACGTGTTGGAGTTTCATATGTTCACTGTATTCGAAATTTATTTGTTAATTTTAGATAAAGAAACATAAAATATTCTAAATTCACATTTGAAACAGAATTATTTATCCTATATTAATCTAAAAGCACACTGTTGACAGAAGAAAAGAGATATACTTCGGAGAAATCGGAACGGTAACCCTTTCGCATACCTTTCTGCATTTTAAAATTCTCATGAAAAAATATACGTGATATATCCGGAAAATATGTGAATCTATTTCGAAGCGAATGTTCGTCGAAGCGCGCATTCGAGCGTAGTGTGTCTTGGCAACACAGAGGACCAGGCTGCAGTAAAAGCTTCTGGAGAGACAAAAGGTCTATATTAATGCAAGCTGTCTGCACGGTAAAAATTAAAATGAAAAACACGATCGAGCGTTAAGCAATCAAGTTTTGCGCGAGACTCAAGAACTCAAGGGACTTGTAATGCTTTTATGCTTCATGAAGACTTTAGGAATGATGATCTCTCAAAATCTCAGTCAGAAAGGCAGCACAAGATGTTCAGAGACATCACAGCCAATTGTTATTCTATTCATTTACCTCGAAAAACATGTTCAAAAATGTGTTACATACATACCATTCTATAGCCTAGTGTTAATAGAATTCCTCTATCACGTTAATTTGTTTTTTGTCAACCAAATCAATTTTTTTTCTACCCTACATGGTGACTCTAATATTCGTCAATTCTTACTTAATCAATACTTGGCTTCAAAATTAATAAAAATGCTCAGTAGAAACAACAAGCAAAGCTTTCATCGTTTCTATTATGTTTGTGAAACGTTTATTTTCTCATAACAGAGAAAACCTATCGTGGATTATTTGAAAAGTAGGTACATATCTTCAATATTTTGGATCTCCTATTGCAAACCAAGATAAACTATGGGTGGCTGAATCACTAAGCCAATTTTACAATCGGAATAACTTCCATATCCAATTTGATTCACAAAAAAACTTGATTTTTGGGTATGTTGTTGACTCTATAAAATTTGTTAATTAGAAATATATGACACAAAATTGAATTAAGCTATTCATGGAAAAATGAGCCAAAAAAATGTATACATTAACAGAAATTTGAAATCAAACCATCGTACTAGGACCGTCGTGAAGTGGGATGGGATGGGATGGGATGTTGTTCATATTGTGTAAAGGCAGCTGGACATGATGCAAGACAACTTTCTAGAAATTGCACGCAATTTTTTCAAAATACACAATATTTCATAGTTTAATATTGCACGTCGTTTGACATTATAAAAGTCTCTTACAACTGCATCATGGCTATTCTACCACAAAAATTCCATAAGTAAATTGTCAAATTATATTCAATACAGGTTTAAAAATGAAAATAACAAAGCTAAGTAAAATGATCAAGAAAAAAGTGGTCGGTGAATAATTGGCAATAATGATATCTGTCGCTGCCTCATTCTTTGAGCCTGATGGACCGGATGGTTGTTACGCTAAAAGTAACTAGACTTCTCACTAGAATTTCAACTTGCACACAATAAAAATAGCATCAATTCGATACGAGAATTTGTATGAAACTATGAGTTGAACTCTATCAGCGCATGTTTTTGATCAAGAAATATTGCATTGCATTGCACGTTGTCTTGCACCATGTCAAGGGACCTTAGGAGTTAGAAACATGGTCAAACGATCGATTTAGTTATTTAGTTTACTGTCAACAATTCACTAGATCACAGAAGAAAACTGACCATTACCCTGACTTTGAAAACCTTTCTTGTTGTAAATAGAAAACTGTAGAATGATGAGAAAACAATAATTATTTCGCCAAGTTTGTTGACAATAACCTATAGAAATTTATATCGATGGAATATAAACATATGTACCCGAAAAATAACAAAAAAATAAATTTTATACTTAAATAAACAATTTCATATCAAAATTGGGTAGTGGAAAAAAAATTTAGACAAAACTACAGAGTGTCCGTATAAGAAGAACCGACATATAGCCGAGGCGTATAGGAGAGTCCAAAATATAATCTATTCTGGCACGTGATCAAACCATTCTGGGGAATTATTTAGGAGTGACCTTACTTTCACAGAAGGTTTTTATCAGTGAGTTGATGTATGTAATTTCATTTTTATACCATAATTGATTCTTGAATTTTTTAAAATCTTTTAAGATATTTAAGAATGTTATTTAAGAGGCTAAAGAAAGTCATGAGTTGATATGAATTTATACATCAAATGACAATAACCATATAGAATTGGTATTCGTTTTCTAATGGCTGTAAAATTCTAATTTTGGGAAAAAGCGTGGAAGAATATTGAAGGAGATTTACTAATCCCGTAGTTCCTCACAGATTTTCTATTGTTGACGGGATCGAGACACAGGAAAGTGTAAATAGAAAACGTCCTGTTCGAATGAGTGTGAAACTTGAGAAAGAGTCAACACTTCACTTTTTGTAACTTTTTAAATAACATTGTTGAAAACATGTTTCCAGTTATTCCACTTTTCTTCGAAAATGACAAAGTTTTTTGAGAAATTATAAAAGTAAAAAACGTTTCAGAATTGAATTATTCATGATATATGACTAGAATTTCTCAAATCAACTAACAGACAAAAAATAAAAGTCTTCTAAGAAACTAACTTTCGCGCGATTTTTGTCTAAGTGAAAAACAAACGTAACTAAAAATTTTAAAAATTTATCAATCTACACATCATTTGTTATTATTTCTTCTGCAAATGTATCTGCGTTTCAGATGATCAAACAATTTAACAACGTAAAACCGATAAAATTGAGTTCAATGTAACATCAGTAAACAACTATTGAGTTTGTTCTCAATAAATTACATTTCCAAACTACTACCACATGTCTAACAGATTCTATGAATCAGTTGTATTTCGAGTCTATTACAGAAACGCTTATAAAATAGTCGTTCGGTCTCATAGTTTTATTTTCAGTGTTGGTATTAACCAAACTTGAAGTCCAACCATACAGAACTTCAAAGTGTTTCCAAAACTTTATAAACTACAATTTACCACGGAACCGTAATCTGATAATACTCGTGTGTTGAATTTTGACTACACAGTAGTCTTATAAAGAGGTTTTCCAGGTTTTTAAAACAGTGTCGCAGTATGGAGATCATTAACAGTTATTATGAAAATAAAAATGGAATTATATCATATATAGGGTTATAATAAAGTAATGTACAAAATATATAAAATGTACGTTTTTAAATAAAACGTATATATCAGACAGTTTATATAATACTGAATGAACTGAACAATATATGTTTACAGTACTACAGGCCTTCAAGGTACATGATTTATTTTCCTTTCTCCATCAGCTTTTCACATTTCTTTTCCACAAAATGCGATTTTGTACTTTTGCGCTTCAATTCGGTTCTACCTCTCTAGTATCCTTCTGTCTCCAACCATTTTTCTTTGGTCTACCCTTCTTCTTGTACCCCTTACTACTTCTTGGAAATCTATTTCCTGGCATTCTTTTAGTATGTTCCAACCATCTAACTCTTTGGGTTCTCATGTATCTTGTTATTGATAGGTATTTATACAAATCCTTCAATTCTTTGTTAATTCTTTCTCTTTAAAGTCCTTCACTTTTCAGTTCTCCAAAAATCTTGCTCACTACATTCTTTTCCCATATAACCAGTTTTGTTTATTTAGCCTTTATTGAAACGTATGCTGCACTTCCGTATGTAACTATTGGTCGCATTATTGTTCGATATATACTAATTTTTGCTGCTGTAGATAACTCCTCTGCTCTTTATATTTAGTCAATATTTTCACGGCATAGCTTCCTTTGGATATTGTTTTAATCATTTCAATTTCATTCCGCTCTCCATTGTTATTTGACAGTGTTCGAATTCACAATTCTCATATTCTTGTCCTATTCCTCTTTTATCTCTATGTATTCTTTTCTACCAATCACATTTTGTCCGAGTACCATATACTTTGTTTTCTTTTGGTTTATTTTCAGTCCTTGATTGTTTGCAGCGTTTTAAAGTCATATTTAGTAATTTTTCTGTACAGTTTATGTATCACTCTTATTTAAGGTCATATTTAATGTATTTTATTTTGTTTCGTAAAGTATCTTGGTTGTTTAAAATTGGACGGAAGCATTGGTCAGAGATAACCAGTTGTGACATTGACATAGCCTGTTTGGGGAGGTCACAATAAGTTGTTTTTTATATAGTCTATGCCAGTGTTCCTATTTGCTTGTCTTATATTGCAAACCACTAGATTATTACACGTTCGTACTTGTTTTTCATCAATTCATTTATCTGGGTAACCCCATCTGGATAACCCTTACTTTTCCAGTCAATCAATTTACAATATTTAGTGAACTGTAAATAACTCCTTCATTTTCATTAATAATGAAACTTGTATATTTTTGTCCAGTTGTTTGAGCTTTTAGATTATTACCCCAGTTTGGTAGAATAGGTACCAGGTTATTGGGTATAGACTTTCCATTCTGTTAATTAAAACTAATTTATTTGGCTCTTCAAGATTATAGTCAAACATCTGTACCCAGTGGAGAATCTTGTGGCGCGATTTAGTATAGTCTTTAAAAAGCTGATATCTGTAAATTTGATTTAATATTTCATATTTATATTTTATCTTCTTTTTTGCGCCACGTTTGTCTTAGCCTGTTGTCATTTCATATTACTATTGATAATTTATCAATTTATTCTTATTCTTCAATAACATTTTCCAATTCACTTGTATTGACTGAGTAGTCAATTTTAAAAAGCTACTGCGTAAATGTGCAATCGCCAATTTGGTTTTTAACATATTTTTACCAGTATTCTATTCATAATGTTTTTTTCTTGTGCACAATGCAAACTGTGGAATCAAAGTATTGTACCGTCATGCTAGGGAAAAATATTGTTGAAATTGCTACTGTATTTCTAATAAGAACTGTTTAAATAATAGATGTATCAATAATACCGTCCAAACATTAACATCAATGGCATTTGTGTTGTACGGTCTCGAATACTATTTCAATGTTCAATTGTGGAGATCAACTATTCATCGGAAAAAAATATGAGAGTTCCTATTTACCTTTTGCGATTGAATTTCACAAAATTCAATTCCTGACGGTCTATTCAGTATAACGTACTGTTGATCAAACATTTCTAATTGAACTGAATAGTGAGGAACATCGTGTTACATAGGGAAAAGGAAAATCAACTACATCTAATGCATTTTTCTCTAAAGCAACTGTTATTATAGTTCGTTGTTGACCTCACCAAGTTATTTAATGTAGACAAACTTGTTTTCCGTAAGTTGCGATCAATCTGTATCAAGTATTTTCCATAGAATTTTCCAAAAAATATAACGATCTGAAAATCTACATATCTTCTAAACCAAACATACCTTTTTATAGAAAAAGCGATGTAAAATTTATTTTTGCTGTCCTTAGATAGTAAAGAAGTTACGAATTGTTAACCATCGGGCATGAGTCACCCCTGACCTTCAGATAGTAGTAATCATTATGTTCGATTGTATAATTTAGAAAATATACTCAAATATAAGTTCTGATTTTGCAACCTTAAAGGCATATAACTATAAATTTTTCTCATGTCACAGTATTATTTTCACGTTATCTATTCACCGAATTTCACCGGAACGCCCTGTATCATAATTTTGTCTCCTCTTGGGCCCCTATTCAGGAATTTCCTGTGAATTTCAATTATGATGTACTTGGCAGGTGTAGGTTCGTCTCAATCATTCATAATAAACATTTAGATTTCTTCACTGCTTATTTTTTCATTTCTTATATCTAATCCTGGATAGAGATAGGGTAGAGAGGTAGTTCTAACTCTGATAATTAAATTGTTAAATAACTAAGCATCTGAGCCAGCACGCCAAAACATAATTTATCGTCAACTTAGACTCTTTCATTATCTACTCCACTACATGACATTTTGTCCAATATAGTCTACAGATGCTCAATAAGCGCTCTCACACAGGTTTCCATATGCTTTGCTCGCACTCGCACGGACACGTTTTTCGCTCTGGTAGACTTTTGAAATTTCTTTCTGGCATTAGATATTATGACTTACTAATCTATTTTATTTATTATGTTAAAATTCCAAGACTGATGAAATGACAGAATTGGATTTTTTTTTATAAAAATTTATAATGTTCTGTCAACAATTAGGAGGGATCTAAATGTTCTGCAAAAAATTTTATGAAGTAATAATACTGTCTAAAGTGATTTCCTAAAATTTTGTGACTTATATTTTAACAAAAATAACTCTTATTTCTGACTCTCTTTAAAAATTTAGGGTAGTTCACCCCGACCACATAGGAAGTGGCTTTTCAGCGTCTGTAGATATTAAAGTTTGACTATGAAAAGTTTCATGACTTTTGAAATGACCACCTAAAATTGATTACTGGCTCTTGTTCTATTTTTTATTTTCTGTAAGAATATTTTTTTCATAGAATTCTACTCCACTACTTCTAAATTCTCATCAATTTGAAAATGTGCTCCCTCCCACCATCTATAGCAATTTTAAAGATTAATTGTCTTTTTTTTTTTCAATAAGATGAGGAAATTTGGGGAATTAATATCCTTTAAAATGATGTGGAGAGAATCCTTAACAAACTTCTTTTTTAATAGTTTTTAATCGTTATTCACGAAATTAGAAACACTTAAAATCAATATTTCTTTCGATATCGCCATAATTTTGGAAGGAATTTCACAACAGGTTCCAAAATAATTCAGAAAATAATGTTGATATGATGTTCCTTGACACCTTCCATAGCGTCAGATTAACATCAGTAGTATAATTATGATTATTTCTCAGAATAACTGATGAATTATGGGTTGTATAATTCATAATTAAGGCATAGGAGCCCTTTCGGAATAATTGAAAACCATGTGAAAAACGAAATTTAACCAAAACATGTTTTATCCAAATAATATTGTGAATGGTAAATGGATGGCAGGTTTTAAAACGATGCACTCGGAGGTAGTTGAAGGAAAAAAAGAAATTTCTGATGAAAGTGATCCAATTTAGTTGAGTCTGGTGATCTTGGTGGTTATCCAATTTTACTCATCTTCAACTAGTAGCATGCAAATATTTCATCGAGATACTCTCTGACAATAACACAAATATGTGGGGATGCGCCCACTTTTTTAAATTATAGTATTTTAAAAGAAATACCTGGATCTACTCCATTATAAAATTCAACAACTATAACTAATTCCGTTGATGATACTTGTGAAAAAATTTATTTTTTCAACCCGCTGGGTACAAGCTTCGTATATTCCATGCGGACCATCTTTCCTGAAAATATGATGAATATTGTTGTTAATTACTCTATTTAAATAAATAGTAACGGGATTGGACAGGAGTATATTTATTGACATAGTCATCCTCCATAAGGTCTTGGTCGAAGTATATTTCTCATACCAAGGATGCAGCATAAGTTTTGGCAAATGAGATTGTTGACAAATGTGGATCTGCAGTGTGCAATTTTTCATATTCGTCGAAAATATATAGCCGACCACTTGTAGTATGCTCTCCAATTTTGAGATTATCAAACTAAATAGAATATTTAATTTGACTTCGTAGTCAATTTCCACATCTCACATCTTTTGTTTCACTTCCTCTCTTACAATATACATGATAAATTGAAAGGGACACGGATTAATAAATTACAGTGTTGAATTCGATTTATTCCAGATATTCTAGGAATAAAATAATCCAATATTTATTAAGGCAAGAAAGTTGTTAAGAAAAATTCAACCACTTTCCACTTTTTTGTACGCTATTCAACATTGACTTAGGATTATTATCGCCTGGAGGTCTGCCAAGTTAATAGTAGAAAACATTTTCAACATCCGCTCCATTAATTTACCCGTCGATAAGACTAAAAATATATATGTAACTTTTTTGTTGTTCTCCAATCATATTATAATCAGAAAGAGTATGTTGATATGTTATTTCTAACAGCTTTCTAGCAACCCTATATACGATCAAAGGAACAAAATTCATGTTATTTGCAATAAATACGTCCAAGGTCTTTCTCTGAACTATATTACATGAGCTTTAACTGCGTTTTTGCCATATTCTCAAAAATGCTACCAATAAATTGTTAATTGCATTTTAAAGCATTGAGATTGTTAAATGTAAGTATTGTGTAAATAGAAACCAAATGCTTATTATTAACAGCCCACTCCATTAGTTATTAGTTAAGGAGTAATTCTCGAATTTCTCACCGAAGTGGTTATATAGTTTAGTATAAATAGGAAGTTTTAGTAAATAGATTTTAGTGTATCTCTAGTCTCTGAAGACGATAATTTGGTAATAGAAACACGTGTCAATTTTGAGTTTTGGTGTTGTGGTAGTGTGAACAGTGTAATCAGCTTGTCCTCATTAATCAATTGTCAAATAAAGTACTTTATTTTTTAAGCCAATAACATTACATTTTTGAAACGGAAGTGTATAGATAAATATGTCAATCTATTATTATTTAAGTTCTATTGTTATTGTTTCAGGTTCAGTCAAAATTAAGTACTATCTAGTTTTAATCCTTTTGTTATGTTCATGGATAATTTATGTCTTAAGACAACAATCTCAAGTTATTTAAAAAGTACATATATTCACTATTTTGGATTTTATTTCACCAACCAAAATGAAAAGTATTACTATAGGTCTGCTACTTGAGATTTGAGATAGACAAATAAAAACAAATATTTATAATTGGATATGGCTTCATGGTACATCATATGACGATCTTACAATATCAGTTTAAGCACAAAATCGACGTTTTATGGTGAGAAAGCCGATTTTGGATAATCAATTCATCCCTTATCGAAGTGAGACCACGACACCCTGTGGCTAAGATAGTGCTTTATCGCGAAAAGTCGAGGCGAGTTTATCGGTACAATTTTTTGATGAATGTTTCAAGTATTACAAATAGTTGAGTAGCACTCGTATGACAACGCGTTCTGAGTACGTTCACCGTTTAAAATGTCAAACTTCATGATGGCAATATCAGATTTGACATATTCATATCAGTGTTGTCATATCTTATGGAATATTTCATATGCCAATATTGTGTCTGTTACTGAGCTAATTCAACCTTTGAATGATCTTCCATATCCAATTTGTCCTGGTAATTCCAGTCAAGATATATTGGAAGATGAAAATTAAATATTTATTTCTTTATGACCATACTCCACATTTAATTGACCAAGCTCTATCAGATTTCATAAGATATCCACAGTCGTCAAGATCAAGCTCCAGCAAATCTCATTAGATATCCACAGATATCAAGATAGAAAAAAGAACTTCTTCGGAGGATATATCAAGATGAAATGATTTTGAAAAAATGTCATTAGGAATTTTGAGATGAAAAAATGAGAATTACTGTTAGTTTACATTGAGAGACACCGACCCAAAAAAACTACGAAAATAAGACCAAATTTTGCCGTTTCCAATTAAATCGTTATGTTTCATACCAACTTCTATAAGTAATGAAGTGAAGAATATTTCTATTATTCTTTTTGGCCCACCAACACCCAAATAGTATGTGTCTTAACGAGTCGTTGATTTTCAAACAATTCAATCAACCATATTTGAAGGGTATGTCTGGAAAATAATACATTACATTGTTTTATGAAGGTTTTGGCAATACAAATAGAACAAGCCGCTGTGAGCTCCGAGTTTCTGAAGCGACAGGACGCGGTCGAAGTCAGAATACAAATAACGATCGAGTAGCGATGCGAAATCAAGTTTTTCGCGAGACTCAAGAAAACGCCAGCGAGGACTTTCGCAATGCTTCAGAAAGCCTCTGAGGATGATTGTCTCTCGATCCTTTAGTACCGAATTTTACGTTGGTACGAAGATTGAAACAATAAGTCAACCGCGTCAGGCCGGATATCGAGGATTCTTGGAAGCTCCACCAAGAAATTTCTTTTCTCTCGGCCCAAACCACATTTGGAGACTCTGGACAATATTAGAATTATTATGACGAGGTCGTTAAAGGATATCCCTGTCGAAGCCTTCCAGGAAGCATAATCTGCATGGAAATCTCGATGGCCGAAGTATATTCATGAAGAAGGATCGTATTTTGATCAATGACGACAAATTGTTCCATTCCGATCAATAAATTTTTGAATCTAAACCTTGAAGGACATACTCAGTAATTGCTGAAGCATATAACCAATGATTTGCGCTAGTGTCATATCAAGAACATCATTTGGCGAAAGGTCCCTAAGTTTATCTCTCATTATTAATAGTCAATTAATAAGTTAGAAAAGTACATTCTTTACGAATATTCAGCTCTTTTAACAGCTACAGATTATCGTTAACTATCTATTATAATTATGCACAGTTATTTTCTCTTCCAATAGTTCTGAAAACCTATTTTCATCATTGTGAGCTGATAGTTCAGTTAGATACTAATTATAAGTGAGTGAATGACAACTTTTTTGATGTTCTCCTATAATAGTACATTATTTTCAACGACTTTTCAAATGAGCATTTTCTGTGCACTTCTCATTTTTTTAGAATGTTAAGAAAATCCATTCCCAAGTATGTTATGCTGATATTTTTGGTGAGCAATGAAGTCAAACTAAAGATAAATGGTTTCCTGAGGCTACACCGCTTTCCTAATATTTCAAAATTATCTTGTACGACTTAGAAAAAACTTTGCATGAGTTTAATTGCGTTCTCGCTCGATTTCTGAACATCATCCTTGAGTTTGAGGAGTTGTCGAGGTTATCCTGTATCACCAAAAATTCTTGCTTGACGTCAACTATTTTGGGAACGTTTCCAGTGGGTTATATAACGAGTATCCTAATACCCATATTTTGTTAATCGAGTACGTTATACTTTTTTTCGATATAATGTTTTCTTATTTGGATCAGTCACAACTGTTATTTCTGTGAAATACAAAATTGCCAATTATCCACTGCTCAATTTTTATTATTAAAAACGACAATAAAAATAATCAAGAAAAATAATCAAACGTTATCAGAGCTTTGAAAATAAAGAAAAACAACATCCAACAAAGAATATCGGTACGCTCTGAACTGCAGAGAAAATTGTAAATTATACACTATTTTGCAAAATTTATGATGCTACTGTTAAAAGAAAGAAAAGAATTGATTTTATGAATATACAAAGGAATAAGTTTAGACACAAATTTGAGTATATCCATGAGAGTGAAGAGCTTTGTATACGGTCAAAGTAATGTTGAGAAACTGGTAAAGATTCACGCATAGAGAAATCCTGTTTTGTTATGAGACTACTTAACAATATTATGAAATCTTCAAATGTTTTATGGTCCTCGTACACTTAGTTTGCGTAGTCATTAGGTCTGTGCGCACTATTTCCCCTAACAAATTTTCTTACGTATATTTATCCCGAAATTCCAACCACTCTCTAGACCACTTACCACTGCCTAGGGTCAATGCTATAAACGCATTCATACTCACGGTTAATAACGTTTGAAGACGATAAAGACCTAAGAACTTCCACTCTGGAGCAATAAGAAAGTCAAAAAACAAAGATAATAATTTCAAATGAATAAAATACAAAAAAAATGATATAATACTTTTGATACAGATCGTCGGATGGAGGACGTTAGGACCTCCATACTAATAATATAAATAATGGAACAATCTCATATTATGAGAAAATATAAGGTTATTGTTATTCCAGTATGTTGAAATATGTGTAACAGGAGCATTCAGAAACAAAATAAATAAGGTAATGATTTGAATAGGATAACTAAAAATGGTACGAGAGTTGCCACTTTAAGGTGTAAAATGAGACGCGTTTGAATCAATTGTCTAATTCCATTCCGACATAGGTACCTCCAAAATATGTGATTTGAATGCATCTTCAGGTAAAGAAAAGCTTCGACTTTGTAATTTTTTTTTCATCTGCGAGATTGATAAGAAATCATTGGGTGCGAAACAAGGCGGATGACTCATCAATTCAATGTTTTGATTGTTCCAAAACGTTTTTATTTGAACTTTTGTGTAGAAGCTTGCATTATCGTGACGGAGAATGATTCTTTTGCGATTAGTTTCATTTATTTTTACAAACACTTCAGGCAAACAGGTATAGCATACAGAATTGACCGTTCCACGCTGCTCTAATTGAACAGGCGACCATTGGCTTCTTGGCAAATTTTGTTGGATTGGGTTCGTCATGAAAGAGGTATACCGCCAATTATTGTTCAGTTTCGAGTTCATATGCAGCGAGCTTTTTTTTGAGCGATTGTTAAATTATGTGGTAACCAACGCGAACAAATCTTTTTGATAACCAAATGTTCATGCAATATTGAATGTATGCGAGTGTACCTAATGCCAAGTAAGTCAAATGACGATCTTGCAATATCAGTTCACACCATCGATGTTTTCTGGCACACAGCCCATTTTGGACGACTTTCACGAAATTCATCCTGTAGCGAAATGCGTCATTACCAAATCTTGAAGCGAGTTGATCGGCACACTGCTATTGGTTCAATCCACGTCGTATGTCATAGAAAATCATCGGATGGAAATGATCGCGGCTTAATTCCATTTTTTGATCAAAATTAATATTCCAAGTATGTCCATCATTGAAAATATCAGATTTTATGATGGCAATGTCAGCATTGACATATTCACATCAATGTTATCATATCTCAAAACTCAAGTAGCAACTCTCGTATTATCAACCATTCATGGATATTTTTCTGGTACATTTCGATTATATAAAAGCTTTTCCTGATTCCTCAGGTTATTGCATTATTATCTAGATCAAAGAAACAATTTGGTTCTTATCTAAACATGTAGGAACATCTCTTATTAATTAGCTTCTCTCATGGATCTGAATCACCACATGTTAGTTTTATTAAGTAAATTTTGGAGGAATAACAAGCAGTACTGGGTATTTAATAGTCATGTTGACATTAACCCTTCTGCTACAGTGAACATTTTAGAGGTTAGGAAGCAGCTTTATCTCAGAATGTTTATCATCTTACATTAATAATAAATAGAGGATATTTCTATTGACTCTTAACTTTATCTCCACTCAGTCGTTTGCTGTTTTTGAAATTGAATCAAAATTTTTGATTCTTCTCTGTTTTTAGTCAAAAAACGTGTAATTAGAAACATACTGAAATATAAAAAACCATGGAATTACGCTACATATCATTGTGGTGGATAAAGTTTTTATATAATCGATCTTGTACAAGAAACTAAGTAGATTTAGTGAAATATTCGGATAATGTATTATGTCCTTTATGACTCATACTAATATCATATTTATTGATATAATTCGATAATTGTTGTACATATGGTAAGGAAAAATGTTTTATGTTTTGAGTTTTCGTTTCTGTTTTTTAATTGATTGTAGTATTTGTTTATACTTTTCTTGGATATGTTATTATTTTTTCCGGATAATTATTTTCTTTCAATGCACTTTTTTCTTATAGCTAAGCATCTAAATTCAGGACCTGATAGCTGGATAGATCTATCAGCCAAACTTATCATCACTGAACTTTTTTGTGACATAGGCAGACACGAATTGAAGTTTAAATATCCTGAGGACCAAGTTCTTTCGTATACCATTCTATTCTCATGCTATTGTTAATTTTATATAATGTGACATCAAGAAAATTAATCAAGAGAATATTTTGAAAAATTCTTAGCCTCCTATAAAACCAAACAAAATTTCAATGTCAAAATATTTTATTACTCAACATATTCTCCTCTTAACTGAATACATTTATTAAAGCGAACCTGCAGCGTCTCCAAACCTTTAACAAAAATGGTTCTTCTTGCTCTGCAAACAACGCCTTCTCGTTGGAAGAAAATTTACGACCTTTTAAACTTTTTTTCAGTTGAGGAAAGATATGATAGTTGGACAGAGCCACATCTGGTAAATAAGGTTGGTGTTCCAGTAATTCAAACTATTGGAGGCCTTAGTATAAAACAAACAACCATGATTATGGCGTGCGGTTCTGGGACTCAAAGTGTTGTTTGTTTCATACTAAGGCTTTAACTTTGAATTTTACACGGCAATAGCATCTTCTCTGAATTTGCCATTGAAAATTGTCATTCATTGATAGTTATGACGTTGAATCAATAATGATTAATTTCTGGAACCTTGTTATTTGTTGAATGAGATATTGTTCATCAAAATGTACTAAAATTTTGAATAACTGATATGTTATTAACCTTAGGCGCGTGTTTAGGAAACTACAGTGCAGCTGTTACGATTGTACAGAAAAGTTTCTACGAAGAAACTTACCAAGTAAAAAATCATTTAGAGCAATTGAACCCCGTTGTCGAGAAACTGGGAATGTGAGACCTAAAAAAAAATAAATTATGATACGGCAAGAACAACAAGAACCATTGATAAGGAAAATATTATTTTGAATTTAGTTGATCAAAATACAACAGTGTGCGTCAGGAATGTGGCAGGACAAACAAATTAGTCTTCTTCAAGTACTTGGAGGAGACTTAAAGAGCAACAGTTACATCCTTATCATTACGGACAAGTCCAAGAGCTCTTACCAGACGATCTTCAGGTTAGAGGGGATTTTTGTCAAACAATATAAGAAAAAGACGCCCTCAATCAAAATTCCAGCACCTATAATGTACAGTACTGGTGTGATGACATATTCAAAGTTATTGTTTTGGCAGCAACTCTAGGTAATGGATTGATATGTTATCACATTCTACCTGGAAATTGGAATCGTGATATGTATCTGGATTTTTTAAGCAATCACTTATACGAGATATTAGAAGATTTAAGGCTAACCGCATTTTCATAGAAGGCATCGTAATTGGTGGAGAAACCATCTTCGAATCGATGAATTGGTATAGGCGCAGAAGCCTCTACCTTGGATTACACAGTTTGTTCGTATGTTAAAGAAAAAGTTTATGTTACAGAGGTAAATTCACCTCAAGAATTTAAAGACAGAATTCAACGTCATTTCAATGACCTTATAGCTTTCAACCGTTTAGAAGATTAACGGATTCTTTGGGAAAAAGGATAGATTGGTATAATCGTGAATACGGAGGACATTTTGAGCACCTACTCTAATTGAATTCTATTTTATGTTATTAGCCTTTTTTTAAATTTTCATCTTGTAATTTTTATGATGTTCAAGTTCACTTGAAATTTTGCTTAATAATATAAGATTTTTCAGTTTTCTATATATCATAGAGACTGGATCACTTTTTTTGAAACCCCCTGAATATATAGGTATAAAATTGAAACGTATTTCAAATAATATTATCTATATTTGATATTCAATCTGTATTTATAAAGTACAGCTGATCTTTTGGTTTCTCAGTAATCTCGGTACTACATGTCAAGCAGTATGGAGTAGAATATATTTTTGCTGTTATACTCCCAATTAGATCGATCGGTCGGAGAAACCCCCTTTTTTATAGCATATCGACTCTCAAATGAAAATTACAGAATTTTTCCGCGAAAGTTGAGCGATTTTCTTAGGATTCCCACGTAGTGCTCTGAAACGTGATCACTCGAACATAGACGAAGAATTTTAATTTGTGTAATTTAGAATCGGTTCAAATATCGAAATAATTATTAATAATTTTTTCTTTTCCTACGGTTTATCTAGGGGAATTTTCAGTTCAATCGATTACAGTGTGAAAAGTATCTCTTGCTTATATCGATACCTTCTTAATTATAAATCTGTGTGTCACAATAATAACGTGACCCTGTATATTTTGATAAGAAATATCTAAATGAGAATACCACACGCATATTAATATTTTACTTATCGTGGCGTACGCAAATGGGATATAGGGGACTAGCTAACCCGGCGAACTTTGTATTGTTATGTTTTGTATTGGAAGTAGTTGGATATGGCGGATACCTTTTTATTGGTTCGATTCAAAGATATATGAACACTTGTAATGGAAATTGGGTTAAGTGCCAACGTTTTTTGTTTTAAAATATTATTCAACATCATTAAATCTATATAAATTTTTATGCATTCATTATATGTACTCGTACATTGTTTCTATATAAATAATTCTTCGAAGTAAAGAGTTTGGGAGCCTATGAGTAATTAACGTTATGATATCTTTGGAGAGGGTATATGTACCGAGTTTAGTATAAAAATCGTTATAAAATACCAACGATTGTGATTTACGGTTAGTACTAAACATCTTTTTGCCAAATATTACGAATTTTCAAAAATGAAATATATTCTCTTATTCTTGATGTTATTGCAAAACTTCTACAAGAGAATGAAAATAGAACTTATTTTCATCAAAACCCCTATTTCATGCAGAATTAGGATGAATATCTCCAAATATTTAAGTTTTGTTTGATTAGATAAGGCGCAAAAGCCGTGAATCTACCTTGCTAACACTTGGATCTATTATGTACCTCGGACAGTGTCGCACACACAGAGAAAGTGTCAAGCGATCTCTTTTGTTTTCTTGTAGAAACGACAAGAGATCTTGAGAGATCCTCCGATAATCTTCAGATAGTCATTCACCCGCACATCATTTATCCTTTGCTTATCTTTGTTCAATTAAGAGGCCTTTTGAGATCTCTTGGTAGCAGAAGGAAAAAATCTCTTCGATTGTTTCAAACTTGGGGTGAGTTTTTACCTTATGTTTCTGATCTCTTCTTGTTTTTCCAATTCATGACCGTAACTTAATGGCTTTTCGAGAACCGTATAAAGGTTGTGATCCTATGAAAAGAATTGACTCGACTTTTTTCGCCATATGAACAGCTTTTTCGTATGTGTCGAATAACAGTAGGCCTCGTAAGAACGCAAACTCTACATTATCCGTTGCTGTCGACTTGTTATTCTGTTTTTGATAAAGCTTTGTTTTGAAGACATGGCATCCGTGGTGTTATGGATACCTTACAATCCTTCAAAATGATTAGATTTTCATTTAGGACACCTGGCTTTATGTCCGGTGCCTTGCATGCTTTCATTGCCTACTTTATTGCCCACATTATTGCCTTACTTTTTATAGACGTCTTTAGAGCAGGCAAGACTAAGATGACCACTAGTGCTGCTGTGGAACATCATAGTAACACATCTGTTATTGTAAGACAAGGGGCTGTTTGCAGCTTATTAAGTGTTGATTCCTCAATGTTTCTGTTCTTGGACACCATTCGAAAGCTGCTTGGCTTATTCATACAATTTGTGCTATATGCTTTAAAGTTAGTATCCAAATTAGTCTCTGATCGAAGGTAATCCTGAGACATACAATATCTGACTTGGAAAGTAGTTGCTTCTCCTAGTTAATAGAACTAGGATAGTCTGAGGGATACATGCTCAAATTTCCATTGACATACTCTCTATGAGCGATTTTTAGGGCAGATTTCATTTGATCTTATATGATATCATCATGCTGACTCCGCACGATTATTGCCATCATCATCGACGTATTCAACTTCATATTCTGCATTGGCAAACAGTTTAATCGGCTAGTAATGACCATAGTAGCGACAATAGCCTAGTGGCAACCGTCCCGCGCTTCCAAAGTTATTATTCTATCCCCAAGATTTATATTGAAAATGGTTTGGTAGACTTCTCGTATTACCAGTGTTCAATAGATGGAATATGCTGGAGAAGACACCTTGAATATCTTTGAAACAACATAGCACTATCTCTTTAGGCTCTATAACTTTTTCTAGTTTCCTGGTTAGACTATGCAAGTCAAACACTCTCGCTTACCACGATGGTATGCATATTGATTTGAAATACCTACGTAAAATCTATTCATATCAGTATCTTACTTTGATAATCTTTCTTAACCTTCAATAGATTATAATGACTTAATTTATCTAGTGAAGAAAGGCTGTGGTAAACTATCAGATCCTCATCTGCAGGAGGAAATTTTCCGTATTTATTTTTTTTGTCTACACTCCGCAGAAGTTCTTTTTTCTTCACTTTGACATAAGCTTCAGCGGGACTTTTTGACATTGCATGACTGAAGTTTAAGGTAATGTAATATAAATTATTGTTTCCTATCACCTTTTAATAAGGCGAATATATATATATATATATATATATATATATATATATATATATGTCACAAAACTTAACCTTCTGTAAGTATATATGAATAATTTTGAAGTGAGATACCACAGAACATGTTTTCCAAATATTGGTGAAGAATTAAATTATAGGGTCACTGTCGGTGGCGCTTGATTATCACTACCTCTGTTTTAAAAAGACGATGAAAACATCTCAAATTACTTCATGTTCAAGTTCATGATCTATTTAATATACAGATATCATAGTGAATAAAATCGACGGCTTGATTATACTTTCAGACGAACAGAAACAGTTTTTGTCATGAGAGAAAATTCCATGGAAGATAACAAACTTGTATATCTTTGATTTGCAGGCCGAGAAAAAGTTTCCGATTGCATTGAACTCGGGGAAATCATATATCTTTTACACGCAAGTCAAGTTCCTCAAGATTCTAGCAAAACAATGAAAACCAAGGAAAAGCTATCCGAAATCACGTCAGAATTAATAAAAAGGACACAAAACCAATACTGGCAGGAAAGGATATAAGACAAAGGAATTCACAAAGCTCACTTCGTTTTAACATCATCATAGACATTGTTTAAAAAATATACATGAAGTGAAAAGATACAGATTTTGTGATATGTAATATATAAGATATGTTATGTCGACAATGTGACATGCAAGAAGTGAAAACAGATCCTCTCAAGAATTCATGATTAGGTAGCTAAAGCACTCAATATGATGATAATAATAGGAAGATAAAACTGTCTTTTCCGACAAGTGATGAGGTTCTAATATTTTAGTGTAGAAGTGTCAATGTATGTGGACGTCGAGCTAAGTTCGAGGAAAAGATCAACAAAACCAGCATACTTAAGGGGAAACAACTCACAATACAATAATAAGACTAACAATTACGTACACACAAGACTAGAAGACTTCAGAAAACGGAAGATATGCGATATGCTAATGAGACTAGCTAGGAGGATATTGATGGATAGGAAGTGACGTTAGACAGGACGATATACAATTTAGTATCAAATAAGCGACAAAAAGAAAGTAGCATGTGTAAATTGGGGAATGTAGAAGAGTGATTCACAAGTAACTTACACACAAGGAAGAGAGGCACTCAAAAGCAATTATTAGCTGTTGGAACAGTTCAATTTCATTCATGTAGAAAAATTATGGAATTTATTTATTAGAAATTTTCTAAAAAAAAAACATTCGAATGCCACTTATTCAGTCCGCCACATGTCGAATTAAATGATTTATTATGTACATATTCACATCGACGGAGTTCTGACAGAAGGGCGTAAGCGACGAAATCACACGAATTGAGATAATTGATACCTATAGCGAATTGTGAAGAAAAAAGGTTGTTCTCGGTTTCGAAGAAAATAAAAAATGTACATCGCTCTATAAAGTTATATGCGCGATTGTCGTCATTAACAAGGCTGTGCATTGAAAACGAAACAAATACAGAATATGAATTTTTATGAGAAATAAATTTTTAAAATAAAAATTTTATATATATATATATATATATATATATATATACCTAGATTATGAAATAAGATTTCAATTTATTTTCACTTATTTGAAACTAATACCTTACATTGAAGAAAGTTCAAGCTGATTTTAATTTCCTTAAGTGGGCTCTTAAGTCGATTTTAGCCACTGGCCCCATTATTTCTTAATCCAATGCTGGATGCAGTAACCGTTTTATACTTTGAGCTTGTGATGAGGTGTGAATTAGGTAGATCAAATAATTTCTTTTTGAATTATACTGTATGTATAAAATGTGAATTTTCAATTGGGTTTAATTAGACATTAATCTGAATAATTTCGCTAAATTGTACATTGTCGTATTGAAATTAAAATTGGTAAGTTATATGTAACCAAAAATCACATATTCAAGGTTTTTTAGATGGATTGAAATGAAAAACTTTTTTTTAAATATCGCTACTGTTTTCATTTCTTCTGGATGATTTCTATTAGATATAAAAGTTTAACCTACGAAGACGAAGGTTATATGGGAAGATGGGAGATGCTCATCCGTTAATAAACTATCTGAGGTGTTACTGCATGATGTTATATTTAAAGATAATACCACGCTGGCAGCAAAATTCATAAAATATGAACCAGAGCCGTAGCATGAACCGCAAAATAACAGCATATCTGATATAAGTAATTCAATGAACTTTCGATCCAACAAAATTCAGAAATTAAAGATTGCACTAACTGTGATGAAGCAATCTATGAAAGTAAACTAGAAGCTAGTCGATTATAGTAGAAGATGAAAGAAAAAGGAAAGAATTAAAGGGCCTCTAATTTAAAATTTAAAGTTAAAAACCAATATTAGTAAGGAACATAAAAGTTTAATACGTCAAATTTTGAAAATACCAAAAGAAACTCAATCCAAGACGTACTCCTTGAGACACGAAAGTAGTCATATATACAGGGTTTTTCCAAATTCATGCGACGAAATTCAGGTGAAATTGAGATGGCTTTTTACTTCAACCAAATTTCCTCAACCTACTTCTTTTCGGGATATAACCCCTGAAAGGTGGTTACTAGAAAAGAGTTTTAATTTTTGTTTTCTGAATTTTCAGAAGGATGTCGGGCAGACTAAGAAGACTGTTAATGTCTGATTTAAAGAAAACATAGCTCATTTAAAATATAGACGGACCGAAAAATCTAGTATTGTCGATCACGCTACCAGTCATAATTACCAAACAGACAGGTATAATGTTAAACATTTCAAAAATGTATTCATTAATGAATTGTTGAATACATTTCGGAGCAGACAAAGGACAAAGGACCTACTCCTTACTCTATAGTTCGCAGCCAAAGAAAAAAATTTAGTATACAAGGGGTAAGGGAAGTTATTAGCTTTGAATTTATCTTCAGTCTCCAAAAACGATAACGTGTTTATCGAAAAACGCGTAAGACAGTGTAATTGTGAGCGTTAGTGTAGTAGTAGTGTAAGCAATGTATTAAGTATGAATATCACCATCGGTTCCAAAAATTTTTTAAATCAGAAAGAATGTACAATTTTTTCAAATACTTCATAAAACTTGTTATGAGAGCGCAGGACCAAATGCTTTCCTCTATCAATTACCAATACTAATACCAGGTTGTCAAAAACTCGCCCTATTTTCTTTCTTTATATCCTAAAAGCACAAATGATGACAAATTTTGATATAGACATTGACGGTCTACAACTTTCATTTGAAAACTTTTTCTGAAATTTCGCGTCGTTTTTAAGAAAGAAACATTTCACAGATTACTAATAATATTCATGACTTTCTCTGACAAATTCCATCTGACTAACTCTAAACTCGTGTTCCAAAATTACTCAACAGTGCAATAAGGATGATTTTTCAATTCGCCAGCCAGGTTAATTGAAATATTACTCCATATAGTAAATGAACTGAACGAATTCTAATTCGGAATGTGAAATTTATTTTCCAATATTCTGTTTCATGTTATTTATGGTTGAAACTATTGATTAAAGTTTATTTCTCCCATGATGGAGAAATCTTCATGATAAATGACTTGTATTTGATGGATGTTTGAAAACCGAGGAATTTGGGGTTGATCATAATCATTTTCCAGAAGTTAGAGGAAAATACTTAAACGCTGGGAGCGTCGAACAACAAGATAACGACGGGTTGTACCATCGTCAGTAGATAGACAGCTACTACATGTTAACTTGTGAACGCTGTTTGGAACTAAACTGGTAAAGAGTTTCATTAAAAATGGAAACGAGTATTTTAGATCAGAAATATTTCTGGAGTGAAATAGATAGTGTTCATTTGCCTTTTTAGAATAAGTAATTGCTCATAACATCAATAACACAAAAAGTTAGAAGTACAGCTGGGTTGATATATGGGTTGATATTAGAAAAATGTATACGTTATTAGAATAAAGAGAGAATTACATAAAATTGAATCTTGCATAAAAAAAAATAGAGAGAGAGGATCAGCAGTAAACAGATAGATCAGCTAAAAGAATGACTTCTATAACGAGAAACAAGCAGTGGAACAATAAACGAAGCAGAGTCAAAATAGTTTGGGAAGTCAAAAGGGGATGCGGTGTAAGAGAATTTCCATATTTTCATATTGTATTATAAACGCGCTCCATGCAATAACACATTCCAATAACTACATCTTTCAAATGCTTCATCGTTTTTTAACAATTTAATAAAACGTTTCGATACCTCTATGTGAATAGATATTATAAGTACGGTAAGTTTCAATACATATGCATTTAATATATTCATTCACAATTTTACACCGATTTTTATTTCAAACGCTAGAAACAAAGTTTTAACAAAAAACTTACATACAACATTTTACATGAAATCCAATCTCAGTATACGTCGTCTTTTTAAAATAATTCAACCGATTTCATCTGTTCGGAAAACCGTAACACCGCTGGATTTAACGTACGAAGTGGGAGTTGCCTTTAGGAACTTCTATGAAATGTAGGCCGCGAAGTTCAGCTCGAAACTGAACTACGAACTGGCGAGGGAGTTTTGTGAAGTTGAGCGCTCCCTACCGGTCGAATCGTTCGGAAGTATCACACATAACACGTTGGTAATCTTTGAGAGTACATGTGAGATGGAAGTTTTTGTTTAGAAGTACTGAGTCGTCTGTTACGTTGATTTCAAGAAATTATTTCCGAGATTATTCACTTAAATACCGATTTCTCATGACTAGTTATCTGTCTATGGATCGAGGCGACAGGAAGAAGTCGATCTAACATGTCATAATCCCATCAATTTTATAGCTTTCTTGACTCAGTTCTGATCTCTTTTTCTTTCCTAATTTTAGTAACGCTTATAATTCGTCGCCACAATTTAGAATCAAACTACGTGATTTATTATTTATACTAAACGGAAAAAATTTGTTAAAACCAACAGTTAACTTGTTTTTTTTTGTTTCTTTTCTAAATCCATCTTAATGTATTTCGTTGAATATTTCATTGGCAAATCTGTTGGAGGCTAAAATTTGAATCATAATTTGGAATAAACTCTAAATTGTTCTTGCACGAAAGATTTAGAGGGGAACGAGAGAAATGTCGAAGGGTTCGTAATTGTTTATAAACTACTTAGAAAGCCCACACTTTTGTTAATAATTTATGCTCCATTAATTTCCTAAAAGAGACTGAAACGTCGTGCCAATAATAGAGTTATTTGATTATATATTCCATCGTTTTCTCAAAATTGGGACTTTGATTGAACAATAAGCAAAATTATTTGCATGCACTGGCGAAGGTACTAGACATTGCTGTAACCTCTGGCTCTGGGTTCAATTCTAAAACTCGGCATAGATTGGTAATCGTTTTTGATTAATAATTAGTCAGAAAATATGGCTTGGATTGGTTTCAGACTGATGTAAGAGGTTCTTTGTGACCAACAAAATGCCAACCTATTGCGTTAAGAATATGGGTCGAATGCTCATTTCATCACAATCCTATGGTGTTCGAAATCCTTGCAACTGCAATATAAGAGCTCGGTCAAAAGGAGCAATTGCTAGATACTGTGTACTTAGACTTTGAACTATTATCTATGACTGTCAAATTATGGGCAGTTGAATTCAGATTGGGCCGTATCATCTTAACATCATCACAATACGTAAACTAAGGAATATTAGAATATTTAAAGAGAAACGTAACGAGACAAATGGCATTTTATACTCATTTAGCATTCTAAAATCACGAATAGGGTCTTCTGTACTATAGTCCAGCATTTCTTAGTTCAGATTATACTACAACTGAGTTTATTTGTAATGATTCCATAACATAACTAGAAGCCAAACTCACTTGAAGCATGGATTTCGGCTTATCGTGAAATGATAATCGTTTTATATTGATTATCAGTGCGAGCCCTAACTGACACTCGCCCATTCCAGTTTCGATTTAGTTCGTGATATAAATAATTAGGAAAAAGTTGTGAGTTGTTCTACATAAAAAAGTATTTCACGTCGTAATTGGAGTTGTGTCTTCAATTATTAAATTTCACTTTTTTTTGACAGGCAAAACTAATCGCCGTAGGTGTAACATGAAAGACTGTCTTAATGGAATAGGTTTGAGGAAAAGAACATGTTTAGAAAAAAGTGAACTTCCACTTGATACCGTAGTGGTTTTCATATATTCTAGGTGTGTCTAGACATACATCAACTATTTACATGAGGTGTGTGCAAATTCACTTTTAAAAAATGTTGGATCCGATAGAAAGATAGGAAGGGTATATCCTCAGCAGTGGCTGAGGGCAGATTGATCTGCTGGAAAATATAAAATGTAAGACGTGAGTACATCAATCTAGTAACCTCTATGTCTGACAAGAGTTCGGCGTATGAAGGAATTGAAGTAATACCTGGTATGAACTATAGTCATACCAGTGCTAATTATTCAGTTACTTTGTGGACTCAGGTACTGGTGCATATAAGCAGCGCACTTTGAGCGGCAGCCAAACGCTGTAACAAAAAAAATTACCAACAAGCAAGAACAAATTGTACTGCTGTTCATGTGAGTTCATGTAGAGACAAAGAAATGAAGACATTGGCCTGTTTGATACATTATTTGAAGATTTAAAATCGTATTGGCCTCCAGAATAGGAATATACTGGTCAATGACAACCGAATCGTCGGTTTTTATTGAACAAACTAGAACTGTTTAAATTATTATTTGTGTTTGGTAAGCAGAATAGTCTTTACAACTCATTTTATTACTATTAAACTTTTCATATTCAAGAAATGCCGGGTAATATTGCAAAAGCACTCTCGAATAAATATATAGTCACAGTACTACAGGCCTTTGAGGCCTATGATTTATTTTTCTTTTCTTATCGATCCTCAACTGATTCCACAAATCTGCTCCAAGGGCTGCGATCCTGTACTATTGCGCTCTAATTTGGATCTACCTCCCTAATATCCGTCAAAACTGCATCCAACCATTTGTTATTTGCTATATTCCTCCTTCTTTTACCTACTTCCACTTCTTCAATGACCATTTTCCAATTCTATTTCCCGGCATCGTCTACCAGGCTACCTTTTTTTTGGATCCTCGTCGGTATCCGTTCCAATTATTTCATTACAATACTGCGATAGGAGAAAAAAAACCATATCAACTCTCCGGATATTTTATTTTTCTTATCGGTACTCGAAATTTTTCCCTTTGTTTTAATTAATTTGTCTTTTACTTTTTTTTTAAATTGACATATAATTTTTTTTCGTGTTTTTTCTTCTCAGAAATTTCACTCACCGTTAATCTCCGTTATTTTGCCACCAAGCTATCCACTTCTTCCTTATTTTCATGATTTTGGTTTCTCTGCAACTCAATTCTATCGCTTGATTGCCACGTTGTCATACCTCTATAAGTAATTGTTCAAAATATCCAGGTACATATCACTACTTGAATTTCCAGGTAAAATGTAATAACATATTAATTTGTCATCTGAAATTGTTGTCCAAACATGATTTTCAAATGAATGTTGATTATACTATACTCTTCTGACTTGTGGATTTTCATCACACCAGTAGTGTGCATTAAGGAATTTAAACATACTTAGTCACGTAAAGGTAGCCTCGGACGTAAAAAGAATAAAAAGATTTGTTTTGAGGGCTGTCTTTTCTGACAAAAACCACTCTAACCCGTGGATAGTCTGACAACAGCACTTATACTTGTCTGTAATAGTGGGATACTGCACTAAGTGATTATAATGAATAAAGAAAACGTATTTGAAAGTCTTGTTATATTCCTTACAAGTTCTTGGCAATAAGTATGAAGTTTGTCAGTTTCACATTTCTAGTTCCTCGACAAAGTAACATGCCGATCGGCATAGAATATTATGAAATTTAAAAAAATAATTGGAGAAGTTGTGCTGGTTATTAACCCGAAGGTCATAAAAAGTCGATATGAACTAAGTTGAACCGACGCGAGAACCAGGATGATGAAAATCAATTCTGTTAAACATTTAAAAGTTAGTTTGAGAATTTATTTAAAATACAATCTGTATAATTAAACAAAGCGTGAATTGTTTACCACTAATAATGAAAAACAAAGAATATGAAAGAAAATATATTTAGTTAGTTAACAATCATATAAAAGAAGAGAATATAGAATATATAGAATTGTATATAGAAGAGGCGTCATTAATAACAGTGTATCTGAGAGATGTAATTTGGCGGAATAAATATTTGATTAACAGGACCAAAGCCATGACATTCAGGATGTAGTGAGATGGGCGAGAAATCGGTCTAGGGAATGGAGAGACCACGTGGAGAGAATGTCAAATGACAGGTTGGTAAAGATTGCAAAGGAAGAAAAACCGCTCTTCATCATCCCAGCTGCAGCTAGGCAACCATTGATGCAAACATAGGACTAAGTCTTAACGTACGATGGAGAAGAAGAATCAATAAATAGAAGTGACTACTGTGATACAATGCGTGAAAAAAGGAATATTCGAAATATTTGAAGAAAAATGTTAGTCTTTCAATGGCTTTAAATATATTTTTAATTGGTTTTTACCTCCACAACAAATGAAAGCCTTCCATACCAATGTTGCACATGTATCCTTTTCATCGTTAAGTCTGTTTAACGCAAAAAAAAATTTTTTATTCTTATTCCTATCTTCCTTATAGTACTAGCTGTAATCATTTTTTGTCTTCCCTGTACTATTTTTTCTTTCTATTAACCTCATTAATATTTATATACAAACATCGTTTGTTGCCTTTTTCTATAAGTACTTTGCGCCTCCTCAATTTTTTATCTTTATCTCTTTGATCCTCGTATGTATTTTTAAAGTAACTTATTAGTAAGCTACTGTTTATAATTTGTAGATTAGTTATTCGTTAAACTCACGATTAGTTAATTTTTCAACTTTATTTGGATTACTTTTTGGTTCCTCAACTATATAATCGAGTGGTGGAGACGTATTTCAATAACCAACCAAATCCCTTTTTCGTCTAATTCAAATACTTAAACCAGAGCTATTGAATTAGAGTCCATTTCATGTAATTAATTGAACTGAAAGGACAGAAATACATTTCCTTCTTTTTGTGTAACACTGGTTTAGTACGTTGAATGTAGATAGATAGAAAGTTTTTATTAGTATTCGCTTTTGTGTGATGAATACAGAGAAGAGATCACAATAAAAAGTTCGAACATGTTGAGTTCGAACATGTTGTGAGAGCAGTCTAGTTTTTACAGTTCGTTAACAAAAAGTTTCAAAAACTGTTTTTTGTCAGTCATTGTGAGTAACCGTTTGATTGACTGTTGAATGTACGTTTGTTACCTCTTTGTGACGTCTGAAAACAATACTAGAATTGATAAAGTTCATTTTATCATTAATGATTTATGTTAGGATACCGCACTACAAGGTCAATCAAGAGAAAGGAAAACTTCAAAGTTTCAAATTTAAGCTTAAGTTAACTAGAATGTCCTCAATTAACTTTTTCAAGGTATAATCTTTTCGTGTATCTGATTTTATCTATGACTTAAGAGCGCATATCCATGTATTTCGCTTTGTCTTCAGCTAAAAAACTCCGCATCATCCACAAATTCATTAAAAACCTTTCTTAGTTACACTATTTCATCGACATATGCAATATGCTTCATAGACAAAGATAAACCCTGTTTTTTGCAAATCATTTTGTTTTATTATTAATCCTAATATAATACTGAATAGGTTTATAGAGAGAGGATCGATTTGTCTTAGTCCTTTAATCGATCGTTTTGTCAATATTTTTTCCCTTTTTTGTTGTTCTCATCATGTTTGCTATATTTCCATCGTCAAGGGCTACCTTGCACTCGACAACAAACTATTTCACTTTTCTTCAGTGTTTTATCTTTTCGAGGCAAGGTCATTCTGACTGGACCTTTTATTGAATTTGAATTTTTGTCCTTGTAATAAAACTTATTGTTTACCGGTCCTCTTTTTCTGTTGGTGATGTTCATTTATAATGATTATCTTTCATATATGACTTGTAATTTTATGTGGAATAATCTTTCTGGTATCGATTTCTGATATCCTTTCTAATGCACTCATTTGTCATGGGTCTAGGTACTGAAAATTATACTCCACAATATCTGTTTTCTCCTCATTGTTAAATGATATGTATCTTCCTAGATTTATTATTCAACTTCTGATCTGCTTGAGGGCTGGTATATCTATATTGTACTTTGTCATCATGGTTTCTATATTTTTAAGATACCTCGTTCCTATGTGCTCTATACATTCCACGTGAATTTCACAATTTTTTTTTCTTATACATTGTTTTCTGTGTGTTTCTCTGTGTGTTCCTCTGCAAAAAATACTGTGTTCGATTCTATTATTTATTATTTTTATTATGATTTTTGTAAGGAGACCGATCTACAAGATGATTTATAACAACCGAAAATTTTCTAGACAATTTAACAGCATATATTGGTTTCTCAATATATTTCATACAATGTATTCAGATCAACCAACAAATAGGGGCAAATGGAAGAAATAAGAAATCCCGAAATACGTCAAATTTAAATTATAAATTTATATTCTTCAACGTAGAAATCTGATCCTTTTCTTCAACACTCTCTCAATGACAAATAGAAAAACTTTGTACTGATATCTTTTTTACTTAAAAACCACAATAATGTTTGATTGCTGGTATTTTACCACATAGCTAGACATACACGGAAAAGATTTTAGAACATTTTCATCCCGTATCGATTAGTTCTTTCAAATTTTCTGCTCGTTAATGCACAACGACAGTCAATATCGGTGAACGATTAAGACTGCGGTATTTGCTCTAGCTCTGTCCACTCTACACTCGAGTTATCGTTCCGATAGTGAGTAACCACGTGTTTTGTAGCGGGCTATTTATTTTTATTCTTTTTATTGTGTGTATCATAGCTGTATGGAGTGAACAAAAGATAACCGACGTGACTTAACTATACAAATCAAGGGAAGTAATTCATAAAATCCCTCCGTCAGGATTTTAAACAACTATGAAATACCTGATCGGCCGTTCAGGTCAGATTTCACAATTATATACTGGGTTCGTCATCCCACACATCAGCTCTGGCGGTCCGAAATACGACTAGATGTTTATGGAATGACAGATCTGAACACAGGGACAGATCCTTCGAGAATTTCAACTTTTTATGCCTGATAATATGTAACATTTGTCCAGATATAAGAAAATGACATTTTCCAATATGATTGTACTTGTAATCGCTAAGGAATCTTCATTTAATCCTAAGTATAATTTCATACACCCTAATAAATAGCAATCAAGATGACAGTATTGTCATTATTCAGCAAAATAAATCATAATACTATATTTAAATTGAGCTATACCTGTATACATTATTATTATATGTAAAGAATTGGGATGGGAAATACTTTATCAAAGACTGACAACAATGCTATAATTCGATCAAAAGATCTCATTATTTTGATTAGATTTGCCAATATTCATAAATTTCTGTTCGTATTTTGTGCATTAGAATGAATTAAAGACAGGCTCAAAATAGAAAATTTAACTAAAAACAGAAAATGAAATACGGCTCAAAAAGTGAATCAACAGCCACCTCTAACTAACTAACCTTTCGTGTATTGTCTTTAACTCGCCCATTTCATTGTCTATAAATTTATCAAAAATTGATGAAATTACAGCCGCGAGATCTCTCTATCGGTATTTTCGAATCTCAAAGCTGACAAAAGAACGGAAAATCATTATCGGATCATCATTTCTTGAAATATATCACGCCCGAGCCATCTGTCACAAAAATTGTTTGTATGTTTTCATGATTTGATTTAGAAACGGACGTCAAAATAAGAAGCCCTAGAAAAGCTTTTAATTCTGATATATCTCATTCTTTTACATTATTCGTATCCATTGTACACTCGACGATTCTTTGAGTAAACTTGCGGTTAATGTAATGCAATACTTCAATATATTTCCTCTCAGAAAATAAAAATTTCAAATGGAAAGAGGCGTGGCTTCTTCGCCAGAATCACGTGCTTGACTTTTGAGAATCGGAAATTCCATTGCACTGTTATATTTTCAAGTGTAAGATAAAAAACAAACTATCCCGAGACTGCTGCAAACGTATTTAGCTGGCTTCTTGCTATCTGTGCTGACAGTGTTGTCTTCCTGATATTCCGCCTTTTCCTTTTTCAAATTTTTCGAGGCTAAGTTTTCTCAAACTATCTGAGGAACTGTCATACTGAGCTTCCATGATTTCGTCTATATCATTTGCGTCATCTTCGAATTCGTCAATCCACTGCATCACAGTTTGTTTCAATCACATTAAGACATCCTTCTTGACGGTTCAGACATTATTTATAATGTGGAAAAGCACTAACAGGAAGGTGGCATCTAGAACTGATTTCATTTTCCATTGTATATCTAAATTCTGTTAGAAATTCGAAACTCGGGGATAAGAAAGCTCCCTTAGGATTACACGGCGTGATCGTGTTGCTTTACAAATAATTTGAAAATTTTTGCGCGTTGTAGTCTGCCAGTTGCCTCATTTTCGGTTAAGGTTTAATGTCATTATTATAAAAGGGTGGGGTGCTTTCTATGACATGTTTCAACTAAGTGCCATGGGTTTTAAATTTCTATATGACCATATTCAGCAAAGAAAATAAGAAAAGAGAATAAAGAAAAAAGACCTAAGTAGTTAGTAAGTCCCTGGACTAGTTATGAAACTATATATAACGTTAGGTTTAAAATGTTTTGGCAAACACTCTACGCTGTTACAAAAGTGACATCAGTTCTCTCGTCAGTAATATTAGTCTTGTGGCAAGAATTATATTTCACTTTTTAGTTTGATTATTGCTAGAAGTCAAAAATTTTTTAGCAACGAATTTACGTCTATTTCTATACCTATATATGTATTAAGATTGATTATCATTCAAGTTTTACTTTTTTATTTTGATAGAAAAGTTCTTTTATATGTAAACTCTGCTCTTTATCTAATTTTACGAGACTATAAATAGGTTAGAATAATTATTTGAAACAATCCTCGTGTCAGGTCAATTCAATTATACGGAAAACTTACTTTGTATTTTATAACACCTATAGATACCGTAGTCAATTAATGTGACACAGAAATGGCCGCTTGTTTTCTGGCTGGATGCTCGTATAGACGACTTTGTTATATGGTTTGGAATCCTTCAATTACAATGTAACTATTATGTAACTATCTACTGATGATGTTGATATATATTCGGAGAAAACACTTTAAACATTCTTCTTGTTACAATGACTTTGATATGGTTCTTAATTGTAGCAATAATTAATGGTAATATTCAAAATTTTTCACTTAAAATATATATTGTGTGTAGAATTTAGGGTGTAAATATATCTCTAATTGACAAATACTGTTTTATTCTCGACATTTGGCTATTCGAATATTATTTTAAATTTATTTCATGATTCACATGTTTAACATTTTGATTATTGTATCCAGAAACGACTTCATAGTATCACTTATGAAGAAATATTTACTGAAATAAAAAGTTTGTGAAAAAGAATACTTTCATTAAAGACCGTTTTTTCAAAATTCGATAAGTATATTTTTGCATAAATTTAATGAATTCTATAGAAAAATACCCGACCACGTGGTAGTGTCGGATTAATAAAAACGCGTCTACTACAGGATCTATAGCGTTACCAAATTGCGGATAAACTTAATAACTATTCCCATAATTTTCAAAAACTCGATAAGTAACGCACCTACATCATTTAAAAAAGCATTTCTGTCCAGTGAAGTGCTTCTTCACCCCAGTGTCAACACTTGTTTTGTGATTTGTTTTAATTTTTGAAAAATGAACAAATATAATCTGGACAATACAATAAAAACCTCAACCTTACAAAAAAGGGACGGCAATTTAGTATGTATGAAAATCGCGATAGAGTGAGACCAAAATTTACGCGCTACAGGAAAGAGAGAATAGGTATTGCATGTAATAACTTCGAAAACAAAATAAAAGGTTTGTTTTTGTTTTCGAAGTTTGTTTGTAATCCAGGAGAATTGACAAGAAATTAAATACTTGATAAGTAGATATTTTCAAATTTGTTGTTGTTGTATCTGAGCCCAAAAATAGAGATGAAACTAATTTAAGGCGAAACAGAAAACTCGCTCAAATAGTCCATGAAAATTTCTAGAGGCAATGCTTCTGTTTGTGCTGCTATCTTTCAAACGATAACTTGTAGGTCAAAAAATCCCTTCTATATATTTATAATTTTGAACATGTTTTTTAGATGCAAGTAGAGTTTGGTATTTTCAAAAAATTTCTGGCTTGCAGTTGAAAAACGATGAGGTCGGGTACAAAAACAAATTAATAAAAATAGTGCGGAAATGATACAGACGAACATAAGCAGTAAGAAATGCAGAGAAAGTCACTGCTCGCGTGGAAAATATACAAGAAGGAAGTTTCTGTTTGATTTGAATACACAGAAGATATACAAATTATACAAGTATATACAACACATTTCAAATATTCGAAGGCTGAGCACAATAAAGCTTTTCTCAAAACTCTCAAAACATGTTTTATTTGTAAGGAGTTTGTGGTGAATATGATAGAATTTCGTACCAAATATAGGCTTCATAAGTTGAGAGCAAAAACATTTTTCAATTACATGAATAATCATAGAGAAATTTCATTCATAAAATAATGGCAAGTTATAACAAATACAATGTTTACATATATCAAAATTATGTTCTCTTATATCTTAAAAATTCACAGAATTATAATTATGCAGAAGCAGTATTTCAAAAGAAAAGACTTGGCGAAGTTTTAAAATGAAAATTCGTTATAGCACCCACGTTAAATGCACGAAATATTTTACATATGAATATCTTCATGTTTCGTCAAAACAAATCGATTTTTGTGTGTTTCTGTAAATATTTCTAAAATATACCAGCAACTGAAGTTAATCTATTATTTATCTCCATCTTTAAAAGCCTTCTTGGTACACTCCTACATTTTCTTCGTGTTATTTGTCCAAATTAATTTCAAGTACTTATGCTATTTCCCGGTAGTTATTGTATTCTTTCTTGAGACCTTTTTTGTGGAGTGTTTGAATTATGACTTGTTCTAGTTTTTAGGGATTTCCTTGCCTTACAAATTCATACAATCATTAATATTTGTCAATATATTCGAAGAATCTGATTGAGCCATAGTATTTTTTGAGCTGCTAACGCATATTCCATACAACTATGAAGATGGATTTTGGAGATTTACTTTTTACCTTCAAATTTGAGTGTATGAGAATATATTGAATTTTTTTTGTTCAAACAACAGATATTATCATTCGTAGCATAAATATCTTTAGTAAATATTCTGTGTGGCTCTTAAAACACCGAGATTATAACTTATTCAAAGAGAGCGAAGAGTTTATCCTAGATAAATAATAATACTACAACAGCGTGAATTACCATTTATCAAGATTGCTGGCATTAGGTTTGCAGTTTTTCATCAATGTAGTACAAGAATAATGCTAAGTATCAAGAATTTGCTTTTCTTTAATAATTAATAGAAAATGTTGTATTCACTCCAATTTTTGAGCAACACTGCACTATTCATGCACTAGCTGCCACTGTCAGACTACAAGTGTTACATCCGTAAGAAATAAATTAACCACCTTGATTTTTTTCATAGGATAGCCTCACAACTAGAGTATGATGTACTAAAAAATACTAAAACATATTATGATCTGTACTTACTAGTCTAAGGATAGACAGAAGTAGTTGGTCGAAGTTTTTGGTATGCCACTTCAACTAACATGAATTTACTTACTTGTATCAATTCCACCAGTGTCTGAAAGGATGGTACGGTACACATGGAACAATTTCCTCCTTATCACATTCATGTTCGATGATATAGACGACCATTTATATAAGCATAACGATCAGCTATCAAACTTAATCGAATGAAAACAAATGGTGCTTAGCCACCATGAGCAATAAATCCAAAACTTATCACTTCAACAGTTCTGTAAATATGCCAGAAAATCCACTATGGCGTCCTATCATTTCACTGCCGTCATTATCATTCCAATGGAATAGCCATTGGTCGCTAATTACATCACGTATTTCTACCTCCCAGTGCTGCCTCGCTCAACACCTGATCAATTGTTGATAATAATGGTTCGCAGTCAAAGACGTCGACGGTATGATCCCCCGTTAACAGTTCGTTTTTCTGTATTCAAAAAGATTGGTTCTCAATGAAATTTCAACTTGTTGCTGAAGTTCTGCCTGGAATAAACGAATAAAGTTCAGAAAAATCGATTTATCCCGAATATGTTATTGAAACTTCATAAGATAAGTTATTGTTACTCATCAAGAAATTCGACAGAAAATTTTCCTGGGCTGTGAAAAGATTCATACAAAAAGTAAGTTGTCGGCACCTCATTTTATGTAAAAAGGAACCTACAATTACCACGCCGCGCTCTCTATTTCTTTCGGACCATTTATCCTGTTCTGTGGGTATTTCATTATGACCTAATCTTCTAATACCGCCATCTTACATTATGATTAAGCTACCGTTCATCACAGTAATATCTTTGCAGAATGTGCTTCATTATTCCTCTAAGGAATACATATCGTTCTTGGAAATTGGAATTTCTGCAAGGTTATTTTTTCATTGATACATGATTCGAGCAAATAAGGAAAAAAGTATGCTGACAACTTAATGAACAGAATAGTAACTAGAATAATGATGAATATGTTCAATCTTTATTCAATCTATACATTTTTAGTTTGAAAAATGGAATTTATTCAGTCTCACAAAGTGTTAAACAGTTGACCGAAATGAATTAAGTGATTCAATCATTATGTTTTTTCTAAAAAGTTATGATACGTGCCTCTGTTATCATAAACTCTTTATAGATAAGAGCTGCAGATACTGAATCTTTTTCGTTTAGTGGCTTGTCATCCTTATTTGTCAGGTCAAATTTTTTGATTATAAGTTCATGTATAAGTTTTTTGAAACACTTCTTTCAGTTAATACTAGGAAATAAGTACAAGTATTATTATACAAACAAAGACGAGAAGAGAAGGAGTACAAAAGACTCTCAAAGAATTAATCGAACTTAACGATATTATATGTTTGGATATTGAAGACAAAACAGTTAAATTGTTCCTTGAACTTTTTTCCCATAGAAATATTTTGTTGTAGTTTTTTATTAAAAAAGGAGAATTAAACAGCATTAGACGAATGTACAAACGGCCCAACAAGTCTGAATGCGTTAATATCATACATCGTGATTTTTATTTTAAAGGACCAAATGCATCTCAACCTCACAGTTGATTGGGGGGAGGACTGAATATTCCTGCTACTACCCACTAAAAATTCCTTCGTTTCAACTACATTATACGACCAACCTACGGAGAGCCAGTGTTTCCTATCCTCCACTCTACCCAAACTTTTTCCTTTTGTCTACCTACTTAGTTTTCAGAACTATGCTCCCAACAGGGTCTCAGTTCTTTCTATCTTGAAGTATTATCTTCGTTTTCGTTGAACTGTCGTTCTTCCAAGTCTCTGGTGCTACCCTACCTTCCGCATTCCATCAGTTTGTGTTACGCCTTGTCCTCTTATATTTTCCGAAGTCTTTCATCTGATTTATTTATCGATGTTAGTCAAATAGAAGACGGCCATACCAATTCCTCACGTTCTGTATCAATTTCTTGGTCCATGCCGTCACTTCTATCCTATCTTATATCGAGTGCAACTTGTTAATGGTTTGGACAACTTCCTTTCATATTCAGAAGTTTGTTCTGTACTTTGACATCACTAATATCTTTCCTCAGCCAGTTGATACTTAGAAATAACTCCTCCAGTAATATATAGAGCCTCCATTAAGGCATTGAAATACAAGCTAGCGCATATGTATGACCAACTTTGTTGGGTCGTTTGATTTTTTAAATATTTTCCATATTTTTAAAATTCGCCGTAGTGTTGGCATACACAATTTGATAGGATTCTCTCGCTAGTTTCTATAGGTTTTTGCCGTAAATGGAGAGAAATGTGCCATTTGTTCGTCTTTTAAAACCTATTATTTTAATTAGGGAAATTTTTAAAACATTGTTCAATGTATATATTCACATATCCCTTATTTAACTGCTATACTCTATCGAAGAAAAATAGTGAATCAAAACTTTCACACATAGTGTGCTTGATCAGAGTTGAAAACGCCAAAGTCGACCATGTACAGGACCGCACTCCGCATTTAAGAAAAACTTTGCGGTTTCATATAACAGATTAATAATATAAATTATAGATAATTATTCGAAATTAGAGTTACACAAATATACAATGTAAACGTGAAGTTTGGAATAGATACATAGTGAATGGAATACATTCATTTAAAAATTCCAAAAAATGTGTATTAAAACATTGAAATAAAATCTTCATTTCATACTCCAATAAACACATTTTCTTATTCCCAATGATATTGAGCTTCCACTGTCGTCAACGTTTATAATAATAGGCTTAATTTGCAAATCAATGACCATGTCTACATTCCACATTTTGGTTTCAACCTTTTCCTGCACATGTTGAATTCACTTTTTCCACTTATCAGGTGTAATTCTCTGAAAAGCTTCGTGAAAAATATTTTTAACGTCAGAAAATTCAAATGTTCTTTTTTGTCCGCTGCAATATATTGTTTTACATCTGCCTAGATCAACTCAATGGAATTGAGTTCACAATGGTGGGGCGGTAATCGTAAAATGGTTTTATTCCATTTTTTGGCCATTTCATCAGTAATGTTTGAGTTACACTTATTTTTATGTCTTTGACAGTTTATAAAAGCTCTGATTTGAATATCGTTACATTAAAATCGATATTTTTAGAAGTGAATCATCATTGAATACCTGCTTTCCTGTTGCCATTGTTGAAATTTTCTCAAGCTCCCTCGTGTGATACTAAGCATTGTCTAATTCGACAACACAATTCTCTTCAAACTTCGGTAGAGTTTTCAAAAAACAATTTTCGACAGACACCCCGTCCTTTTCCCATAAAGCATCTGGCAGAAAACCATCTTCACTTCCGATGTTATTAATTATTAGTCTCTTTCCTTTTCCTAAAATTCAATTTTCCCTTTGAAACCCTGCGCTTATACAACCAAACATAAAACGTGCTATTAATTGAACTCTCTTGAATTGTAGTAAATATGGAAAATATCTCAATAATAAATAATAGGAAAAAGATTTTTTTAGAAACAAGCTTTTATTTCAATGAAATTTTAGCGGACTCACCGAATAGGTCTAAAAATGGAGGAAACTCAATTAGTTGTTATGTAGAAATAGACAATTGAGTAAGATATTATATATAAAAATAAGGGAATTGAAAATTCATTTATGTTCCATAGTTTTGGAGATAGTGTATGATCACAAAAGAAGAGAAGATATAGTGCTATGTGCTATAAGTAGATGTCAATCAAAATTAACTTGATTTGATTATACACATACATACACAGACAGGCGACACTAAATAAAAGCCTTATTTGTTCTATTTATTTTAGCGTGTTTGTTCCATTCTTTCCGAAGAGGCTTGTTCCATATAATCCAAATTGTCTAGGTTTAAAACATTGTTTATTTACATTGTCTTTTACCATATTCACTTAAAGAAATAAACGGAATATACCCTTAATATATTAGAAACAATATTTTGGAGTTATTTTATAAGTTTTCTAATCATATTTAAAACAGCACGCGGCCTTAAGAACGTGAAATTTAACTGGTAAATTCAATAATCATTTGAATTATACATATTTAGACAGAACGTTGCTGTCGCTGAGTGATTTGATTTTAATTAATTCTGATGACAATGCAATTGCTTTTCTGCTTGTTCAATGAAATTATACTGGCATCAAGTTGTTGCACGTTCTTCACAATTGCCCATAAAATAGAGCTAAAGAAATTTTGGACCTGGCCTTGAATTTTGAATGTTGTCTCAAAATTACGACCATCACATGAAAAATCACCAACTTTGGATGCTCCGAAGCAAGAATTAAATTTTCGTGTCTTACGCAAAAATAATTTTGATTTATTTTAAATACCAGAAAAAAGGGATTTCTAAGCTTCAGGTGGAGTAGGGAGTGATTTCAATGCAACTTTTCCTCATGTGTAACACATGCTGGGTGTTTCATTTCGAAATTTTAAAGCCTGACAATAATTGCATATTTCGTCAATCGCACCAATAGTAATTTTGGAATCAGCCGAGTAATTGATGTCTGGTTCGATCATAATTAAATGTAAGACGACCAAATGATCCACGAGTTACTGCGCGATTGGTTCGATGATTTTCTCGGTTTTGCTCCTTATATGAATCTATGTGTTGTTGACGTGCCACCCTGGTTCTCAATGCTTTTTCTTGTCGATGATTATCATGCTGTTCTCGTGCACGAATTTCAGCTGATAAAAGAGCTCTTTCAACAGGTGCACATCGAGTCTTCTTGCTACGGACATTAATGCTCGATTTTTTGGGTGGTATTTTACTAAAAATAATAATTGAATTTTTTATGCGAGACTGAATAACTCTAAGTTAGAAGTAACAAAAAAAGTATTCGAAGTAATGTACGCAACGGAGACAAAATGAAGAATGATTTGAAAGAAGCGACGTTAAGTGGTATAGGTAAAATAAGATATGTATATTGTGTAGTCTAAGAAAATATATCACATTGTAGCGTGCCACCATCTATGAGGTGCAAAGGACAAATTTTCACAGTTCTCTGTAAAGAATTTCGCCTAAGGCGCCATCTGTTCCAGACTTATGGAAACTACGATTAATAACAACAATCAACGTTGATGATCAGTTTATTATTAATTATTAATTATTGAGACCATTAATTTGAATAATAACTATCCTATCATTTGAGTTGGACCAAATTACATATGTATGCCAGCTTTCATGAATATCAGTTGACTCGTTTTTGAGTTCATTCGGAACATACACACGGATACCAAATTTTTATATATTAAGATTTTCATCAAATATTACACTTGAAATCGAAATTTAATAACAGGTATACAACATACATTTTACTTCACATTGTGATTTCCACGTGATGTCACAGCGCATAGACATATAGTATATATGTGTATCGTGCCTTTTACGGATTTCTCTATATTGTATTTTACCCACACAACTTCCTAAATGAAGTCAATTAATTCAATTTTCCACGACTTTCATACGAACATTAAGAGTAATAATCCTCAACCGAGAAAAAAATGGATAATCATAAAACCTCGTTCAACCATTGAAACATAAAAAGTTATACATTCGCTACAACAGCCACCATCATTATGTTGTTTTAAAAACATTAAATACAGCAACAAAGTGAATTCTTGGAGTTTTCAAAAGTTGGAAGGAAAAATGTTCCAGCTCTCAAAATCACATTTTTATTACTCAAACTGATATGAATTAAAGTTAGTAGAGAAGTTTATGAAATTTATGGCTTCAATTTCCCTGAGGATGTAATTATGGAACGATTTCAAAAGTTTCTTGATAAAACTGTCACGTTGTAACAGTGGATTTCTCTCTTTCAGGTAGAGTGTAAAATTTTCATAGTAACTGAGTAGATACTCGAACGTAGCCGATAACAAAGTCATTATAGTCCAGTGAATATTCTCAATCCGCGTGGATATTTTTGCGGGAAGTGAATAACAACTAGTCACAAGCAGTACCTACAAACATTCAAATCGACTGATGAATCGACAGAAAAAAATTTTTTGGAAACTATACTGTTCATTTAGATTCTGGAAATATATGATAACTGGAATTATCTTCTTTGAAATTCCAACCTAGGACATTTACATTTACATGAATTGCTTCATACTTAAAAGCTAATTCTATGCATTCAAATATTGATATTCACATCATATTGATTCATATTTTAAGACAGACATATGAAAAATACTGATTTTTCAATATAAATTCAATATTATCCATGTAGAACCTTGGAAAATGTGTGAAGTGCAAATTAGAATAGAATTATAAACTTCGAACGCGCCTCTCCCAATTTTCGCCCACATACAATGTTCCAGTTTTCGACAGGTTTCATAATAATATGGCAGTATCTCCATTGGAATCTCAACGAACGTCTATACAAGGTGAGGCGAAAAGTGAACTTAAGATATTTTCACACATTCTATAATTTTTTCATTTCATTTTATAAGTTCTTTGTCGACACCTGTATAAAGGATCTTGATATACCGATTAGACCCGCGAATAAAGAAATCTTTAGTCACTAATATAAGAATTAGGTCGAATTTTCGTAATAATTAAATAGTAAAAAACGCGGATGAACCTTTTATAATATTAAATCAATACTATTGAAACCTACTGTTATCTTTCTGTTACGATTTGATTTATTGATACAACATTTGATTTTTTATATAGCTCCAAGTGAAAAAATCATTTTCTAATAATCCCTGTTATCGAGTAAGCCAAGCAGGTGGTCTTCCTCTATCTATTCACGTTCTAGAAAATTATTATTATGTGGTTTTGAATGACGCCTGTGGTGAACATGAGAGTCGTAATGTGAAAACCACACGTATCACCGATTCCTGAGTGGAAATGGAAAGTAATAGTTGAATTAAATAGTTAATTAAAAAAATATTCCCAAATCACGTGATCAAAGAACACCTGTGTCGAGTATCTATTGTCAACACGGATTTTTTGTTGATCCCATTCACAGTATTATAAGCATTTTAACCCAATATTGAGATGGAAATATTGCTACTATCTCATAATTCATATGTCATTACATTTATTGTCAGTTCCAAGAAATAATTTTCAGTTTCACGATTTGGAAATATTTATACATACAAAGCAAAATTTTAAAGTTATCGGACAAGAAGTCACTGGGGACTAGATTTGGTGGATAAGGTGAAAGGTGAACCGAAATCAAAAGACAATTCAGGAATTTTAGCCAAGGTCTAACAAGGTGCGCTGTCCTGATAGGAAAGCACTTAAATCTCTTCCGATTCGGTCGCTTTTCTGCTATTTATACCCATACATTATCAAACTATATTCCGTTATAATCTTTTGGTATGATTTGATCTTTTTGAATTCTTGACTGTCCTAAAAACATTCCTCATCACTTTTCCACCAGATAACACTGTTATGACTGTTTTTTCGTTTCAAGAGTGTAGTGAATCGACGCGTCCCAAAAACAAATATCTAATGACATCTCGGTGCTCAATTTTTTCTGGAGAATCTCTCAACAGATGCGCAGATATATTCCCCAACTCATAATGATAAGTGTTGAGATCTTTAGGTGAGGTCGGAAACTTTCCACACAGCCCAAGCCCATATAAAAGGGAGATAGAGAACAGGCTAGATCTAGGAGTCGCTTCATTACAATAGATCACTGAGAGAGGTTATTAGCTGAACGAAACTATACGAACTACTATCAGCATGAGCCATATCGACTTTGATAAAGCATTTGTCTCGGTATACCTCAAAGCCATGAAAGGAGCACTAACAAATCAAGGTGTTAAAGGTGTTGAAAGACAATCTATAGATACTTCAGTCAACATATAGGTATAAGGAAGCTAAATCTAGAGAAATGATATATACAGAATCTCTGCCCAACCGCCAGAGGTGTACGACAAAATGACGCCACATTTCTCTATAATGACACTAGAAGAAACGTTCTGGAAACTTAACTCCAACAACAAAACGAAGAATGCGTCAATCACTTTAATTTGTTGGCGATATGGTACTGATCTCAAACAGCAACTAATGAATATGTTAAACATCACGAGCATTGGTGTAGGTCTCAAAATTTAAAAGAATTCAGCAAATACCAAGGTAATTCAAAATATGAACAATACAACACTGAAATTTTACTTCAGATAGTTCGTGTAGCCAATCTCCCAAATCAGCTACGGATCCTGAGAAATATTTGACGTTGTATTCGTCCACGTCTCGTTGTGGATCTTTCAGAACAATGGCTTTCTGAAACGGCGACTGGTCGTAATTATATATATATATATATATATATATATATATATATATATATATATATATATATATATATCCATAACCGTGACCATATAACTTATTCCATTTGAAATGACTATAAATTTGATACCTAAAAAAAATAATTATCAATTTGTATATACCGTTTTAAAAATTTTTTGTCCATTTGTCTCAATTATATCACTTATCTCAATTATTAATGTACACCATTTCAAAAAGACATTTCAGGATAAAATGAAAATCCACCGGGATTTCACCTACCCTTCGACTCGGTAATTAGCGAAAATGTTTTTCAAGAAGTCAAACATAAATATTCCAGAAGAAAATCTTTCAAGTTTAAATTATTAACCTAACGAAATGGCCCTGGGTAAATTCTTTTAGGAAATTTCCTTAATTTTCCAAGTAAATGAAACCGATTTGAATTTTAAATTGCAATACGAGGTACATTTGATGGGAATAAAATAAGGGAAAAAGAACAAATTGAATCGTATGTTACCCGCCACCTAGCTCTAAAATTGGAAGAATAAAAAAAGAAATGTAATTGTATATGTCTGACAGATAACCTTAGGCTGATTAACAGCGAGGAAACTAGTTGCGTCAATATAGTTAAAACTACAATTATAAAAATAAAAAAAAAAGCCGATGGTAAATTCAGCTTCACTAATCCGACATGTCAATTAGTTATCAGGATTTAAAGCATCCTTCAATACTTATAGCTGAATTGGTTGCCAGGTGCTTATATCGGAACCAAAAATGAGAACAAATAAATAGTTAGCTTAGGTTGGGTAAGGTGAGGTATAGTTTAGGTTGTATGAGATTAGGTTAGATTAGCACCGACCCTCTGGAATATTTTATGAAACGGATTACTGGACATAAAACTAGGACCGTATATTATTATTAGCGGAAAATGATACGAATTGGGAGCGGGATCAAATGAAATTTCATCTCGACAACACAAGCATTATCCTGAGGAAAATGGTGAAATGACCGAAACAACGAAGACAACGAAAGAAAAGAACTAAGAGAAACGGAAACGGAATTTTAATATTTTAATGTACATCCGGTTTTATTCATACACTCTGACCGTTCTATTTATGTCTTATTTGTGTTTTTATATACACCATTTTTTATCTTACCTTCAAGTTCGATAATTATTTTGGCAAACGTTTTGGCTTGTAAAAAAATAAAATAGCCATTATTGAATGTAAATACCACACTCACTTTTTTCACAGTTTAGGGAGAGAGTACAGCCTGCTCATGTGAGGTTATGTTCGCTTCCACATGTGCCGGTGTAGAAAAGGGTGGGTTTATAGCTGTTAGGCGTCCGGGCGACTGAACGAAACCAACTCACCTGAGAACCTCTCTTAGAAGTCTTTGGAATATTTCCTCACCCTCAAAAAAAGATAGGACTAGCTACGTTTCAATTTAACATTCTTTAGAAAGAAAACATATATTGTTTCAAAAAAAAACTGCTGATATAGAAAATATTGCAGATGCCAAAACGCTGTACTCTCCTTCTATAACAATATAGAGAAAACAAGAGCGCCCTAGGATTCTATTTAATTTTTTATCTACTGTTACCTACGTACTACGACATATTTTGATGTTTAAACTGACGATCTGCATCTTTCACTCCAAACTTTTTTGTATGCCCTCCTTATTTTTGACATACTCAAAAAACGAAAAATTTGATAGGTTTTTGCAATTTTAACGACTTTCTTGAGAAAATTTCGTTTGATCAACCCGAAACACGAGTTCCTGTAGAGGTTAGAGTTTCTAGAACGGTCGGTAATATTCATACTGAACACACTATCTACACTATAACTACAGCAATCCTCACAATACACTGTATGAAGTTCTTGAGATTGAGATTGAAAGTAAATTATTCCTGGTGCCAAAATATAGTTGAAAATTTATTTGGAAACATTTGGCGTAATTTTTGGATTTCCGAGGCAAGGACATTGGACTAAATACTCTTTTTTTTTTTCTATAGTCGATTTTTATGTACGAAAGAGTGATAAAACCTACTCACTAATCCAAAACGGTTATTCTAAATATCATCATAGAGTAATGTAAATATTCCCAAAACGGTTATTTTAAATATTATTATAGAGTAATCTAAATATCCCCTAGAATTTTCATGAATGTACTTGAGCTTAAATAAGTTTCATGCTTTTATTGGTCTTTGATATCTAGCTGTACAGAACAATAGAAAAACTGATGACATATAATTTCTTATTTGTCAAAAAATATTAGTAATTTGGTTTCATTTTAGTTCCAAGAACTCCTTCCTGATAAATTTTATCGAATTTATTTTTCCATGTACTAAGCATATCCAAGTTGTGTATTTTCAACAGTTCAGTTTAGCTGCAATTTGCAACGTGAAGTGTGCAATCTTTTATTCATTCTAATGTGATTAGCGGAAACTTGGAAGCGCCACGTAAACGGTGAAAAACTGGTTCGTTAACAGTTAATGAGAAAACATCAATATTTGATTGCTATAAATTATTTACATACAAACAAATTGTTATTTTGGAAAAGTATGTTCTTCTTCAACGGAAATATGTACGAATTGATTTTACAAGAATGATAGTGTTAATTTCATGTCGATAGGATTAGTATTAACACACTTAAGAAGTTTAGAAGTCTGAATATATTTTATACCGTCCGAGATCCATTCCAAATAGGTACTACGTCATCAGCGCCGATTGTGTAGGAGAGAGGCCGGTCTGTTTGACAAAGTGCTGCTGGCTAAAGGGCTATTTTGACGAAAAAGAGCAAAAACAAAAATATTTTATGTGCGTGGGACTTCTTCATTTTGAAATACCAAGTGTTAGAGTTTAAACAAATTTATTACATATAATTTGGAGCAAATTCGACTTTGATTTTGTTGGACTTATCGTATTCGAGTAAAAATGTGTTTGATTTTGATCACACAATAATAGAAATGAGATTGAGAAATAACATTGTTTTTTAAATGTTATAGTATATCAGGATTTTATAAATTTGATTTAGTTATTGCCTAATGTGTCAACCAACTCACATAAAAAATGTAGTTTTATGAAAGTTTTTATATAAAAAAAATAAAAGAGAAAAAGTGAAAGCTGGACAATATTACTGATGGAAAGATCGACCCCCTTATTGTAAATATTGGTTACAACACCTTCTGATACCGATTCTGATTTGGATTATTATACTGGTGAGCTTTCATATATGTAGGTATAAATAATTCTTCATAAACTTTAGGTTCTTTGAAAATGAAAGTTTAAATCCTTATATCTACATAAACAGTATTCCTCATACTTCTACTGAAATGGCATTTTTTCGCCTTTATATTTCTAAAAGTCTAAAAGATATAAATGGACTATAATATATATCTCGAAAACTAAAGAAATATTTAGAAAATGATATTTTGACGTTGTAAAAAATTGGTGGGCTTAATAATTCTATAATTTATATGGAATTATATCCGTTCAATTGGTCTGCATATACATTTTGTTAATTATACAGAAAATGGTGACTATACGTATGAATATAGAAAAAAATCATTGTACCAAAACAAAAAGCACGATTTATCCGAAACAAAGCTCCAAATCTCAAGTTGAAAGTATGGTAAACGAGAAAAGCCATTATAGAGATATATTCTATCAAACTAATATCAGAAATTCCCTGAGAAATGCAGAATATACGGAAAATAGCTTGTAGAGCAAATCTACGCAAAGTGTTCATTCGAATGGACCGATTGTTATCGTAACAATAAAAAGAAATTTACGACATTACCCTAAATGTTCAGGTACATATATAACTCATTCTATTTAGGTGCGAAGTTATGGCTTTGTTCGGCATAAATGTTATCGTAAAAACCAATTTGTATCCGTAACATATGAACATACCGTTAAATTTACAATAACGATCGATGTCTTATTTCCGCCGACTCTAAACCGAAGGATATAGTTATTTTATTGTGACAATATTTTTACTCATCACCATGAAGTTACAATAGCTCCCAATATAAATGAAACGACTCTGGTGAGGGATAAAAAATTCCCGATTCCAATTTTTATTTCTTGAGGTATAGCTCTGCTCAACAAAATACCAATTTCTAACATAATTCAAGTTTTGAAAATCAATTTTTCTGTCTTTCATATGACTGATATGAAAAAAGTTATTGAAGGATACTCTTGGCTAATTAGGCTATTTTGAACTAAAACTTTAAATTAAATTGACAGCTTTGATTTTATAGATTCTGGAAGCTGAATAAGTTCAGCTACTCTTAAACAAATAACGGGTACGGATTTTCGAATCTTTGAGGCTTGAAATTCAAAAAAGTTTTGAAACACGAATAACTTGAAAACTAGGAGGAATTCGAAAAAAACTGTCGTAAAAAAAGTAGGGTATAAAATTCTCTACAAAAAATATTCTAAGAAAATGTAATAGCTGATAACGCTAAAGCGGGGACAGACAAGCCCTTCATGGGATCCGAACTTTTCTGTTATATTAGCTACAGCATAATACAAAAAGCACTGGAAAAGAAGGTTGATAGGAGCAAAACCAATTAGTGGGACAACCTACAAGATAACCAAAGACTTTTGGGAAACTACAACCAGAGCTGAATGTATCAATGTAAGTAAGAACAATCTACAAATACTAACAGGAGCTCTACCGGAGCACTATCGCCTTAAAAAACACCTGAAGACGCTTGATCTAGCAGATAATGCGACGTGCAGATTTTGTTGCACAGAGGACAAAATCTTTATCCTCATTCTCTCGAAGTGTGGAGCACAAAGGAACTCCTGAGCACTATACTTGGGAGCGCTTGAAATAGAAGACGAAGATCTCTTACAATTGAAGCCGTCCCACATTCTAGACATTTTAAAAAGTGGAATTAATGGAATAGCTGTGAACACTAGGTTCTCGGTTCTCTAGTATCGCAGCAAGAAAGGGGGACACAATAGATTCTTTGGGTCGCAGTGTATACGTGACCCCAGAGAGCGGTTTCTTTTTAAGAACGTGACAAGGAAACACCAATTTATTTTGAATTCTATGAGTTTGAGAAATTATACAAGCATTAATACTATCAACGAACAATACTCATCTGTCGGTTGATTTGATAGACAATATTTAGCAATGCCTTTTGGTAAACTAGTGCTGTGTAAAGAAGATAATACCTCATTCGAAAGAAATTTCTGTGCTATCTCCAGCTTATAGTGCTGAAAAAAAGTTCAAGCAGTTTTGAAAACGACGAAATTGAAACAGAATTTTCAGCTCCTGTCAGTCCTCGAGCATCGAACTTGATTAACCAATTGGAGCTTAATAATCTCATGAGAGATTTGGTTTTGCTCAAAGAAAAAAAGGGTTTAGTTCAAGACTGAAACAGTGGAATCTGCTTATGACGTTCATATCACAGATCATATGATTGCTGCGGAATATGATAAGAATTATAAAATTTATTGATCAAATCATTTCCATGTCCTCAGTCTTTGACAAACATGTGAAGTTTTAATTAAAACTGTTCGCTCAAATGCAAGCTATATCGGGAACAAACTAATAAAAAGTATAGTTTACACATGATTTTGAAGTTTGGTATAGAGGTCTCAACGTTTATTCTGAACAACTTAGCTCAATACCTTTTCCAAGTTGCTGGAGTTGAAATTTTTGGAATCTAATTATATAACAACGTAATATTGTTATACATAATGAACTACTTTCTAGTATTAGAAGCATTGGAATCAAATAAACGTTTTTAGTTTAAATTCAAGGTTTTGTTTTGTCTGTTATGTGAGTATGGAGAATTTCTTTGCTGCTAAAATGGTTTTTAGACTTTTAGTTAGGTTATTTATGCAACCTATACTAAATTCTCACGAAACATTTGTCAAATATTAGTTTCTTTTTGTTCATTTTAAAATTTCTTATGGAACAATAAATCGATTCTGATTTTCACATAGTGATAAAAAAGTTATTATTATATACTGGTCAGAATGTGCGATAAATTTGACAAACAGGAAATAATTCTCTTGTTGAGAAGATCGTAAAATAGCTTTTTTCGAGCTAACTAATTTAATTCGTCACATTTTGATAGAAGTCATTTAACCCATCGTGATTCTATTGTCTGAGCATTACTTTGCACCATCGATATAACCTTTTTTGTTGAGGAATTGCAAAATTATGGGGTATCCAGCGCGCACAAATCTTTTTGACAGCCATATAATCAAGCAATATTGAAAATGTCACAGGACGATCTTGCTATATCAGTTTACGCACAGCAAAACAGCCTATTTCTGGACTACGAATTGTAGCGAAGTGTGACCACGAATAAATTAGGAAAACCAGCGAAACACGGTGTCTCGAGAAGGTGCTTCATCATTCGAAGCAAGTTCATCGGCTTTCTGTTGCTGGTTTAATCTAGGTCGAAAATAATAGAGAATCACCGCACGAAATATTCGTGATTTAATTCCAATTTTTAACTAGAACAAGTATCTGTAAACAACTCAAATACGTTTCCCACGCTGAAGACATCCAACTTTCTCATGGCAATGTTAGATTTGACATATTGATATCAGTGTGGGAATATCTCGAAACTTTCCACTGCGAGGCGTACTAAAAATACGATATTTGTTTTTTTTAAAAACAAGGTGAAAACTTGGCATAATATTGAATTTATCATAGTACATAGTTATTTTTCTGTGACTTACGCAATGAAGCCATGCTTAAAATTGATGTTTTCTAAGATAAATAAATCTTTCTTTGAATTTGGATGTTCTTTCCATATCTGTTTTTCTTAACAGTTTCAGCATTATGGAATAAACCAATTTTCGCTCTATTTCTTACGAGAATGTGCAAACAAGAAGGAAATAAAACAAGCATCTTATATGAACTGTAAGTATATTTTCCGAGAAAATAACAAGAGAAAATCTCATTCAGATTTCTACAACTAGTTTTGTGAAAAATGAGTATTTTGGATATTTCCTTATAGTTTTTGAGGTAATCAAGGAAAATTTGAAAACTGGAAAGTACAAGAAATTATTACTGTTGTGAGTAATGATGGAATTTTCTACCTATTTTAAGGAAGTATAGCATAATTTCTCAAGAAATTTATTTAAATATGATTAGTGCTCAATAACTGGTTGTTGTTCGGTAGATTTGAAATATTGTTTAATATGCTCACCAGATCAGATTTCAGATGACAATATTATTTGATTATGAGAAATGTACCACTAGCATTCAAGTAAGTTCAAGTGAAAATCTCTGATTGGAAAAAGTGGAATAGGATATGTGAATATCTATCATTGAATATAAGTTCCTTTACTCATTTCAAGTTTGAAAAAATCTTATAGAGCTGGTCAACGTAAAAATTTCTCCTTCGTATAAAAATTCAGTTTTTGTAATATTGGAGATTTATATTTTGATTGTAATTTCATTTTCTTCTTCTTCTTCTTCTTCTTTTCAGAAGAAATTTGACATAAAAACTACAAGTGACGCAAAAATTTTGAGATTATTTAGGTTGATACTTTGTATGTGGTACCCTGCCTGGTCTGATCTTAATAATGTCCAATAGTGTAATTCCAGTAGATATTTTGCTATATGTAAGAAGCAAATAACTGCATTGTTTCATTTACTTGGTAGTCGATTGATTAAATGACACCTGAATCCAAACCAAATATAACTCCAGTTTTCTTCCATAACCCACACCTGGGGAGCCCCGCACTTCTATGTTCAAAACTTCTCGATAATAATAACAAACTTATGAACATATTTATAATCAAAATAACTAATTTTATCAAGGATTCAAATTTTTTCGATTGATCCATCCAGGATGTTCCATTTGCCAACAAGAAAACTTTTAAGCTTGTTTTCGACGAATATATAAATAGTCTCGATTTGTCTGGGTCAAATTGCATCTTGAGCTCTGTCGTCAAAGAATTAATTTCCAAGTTGAGATACAGTCTTAGCCTGACATGATTATTTAATTCCGACTGAATCAGCTAAAGAATCTTCATCATCGGGGAACGTTTCATTCGATGCACCAGACTGCAACTCATAGTCTTAAAATTTCTGTCTCTACAGTATAAGTTTGTAGGGGCACTGGGGTTGGAAAAGACTCGTGAATAACAGGTCTTAAAGCCAAAGGAACATTGAGATACCGAATTGTATGCTTAACTTTACTCGAAAATCAGACGTTGGAAGTTACGAAAGTAACAATTCTGTAAGATTGAAGCAACGTTCACACAATGGGCACATAAAATAGCATTGATTTACATGTACCTTTGAGACATTTGGCCAAACTACTGTAACAAGTCTTACAGCAAACTAAAGGAGCCCAAGTTTTGTCCTGACCAACAACTTTACTCACATCCGCGTGGCATAATTAAACAGTAAATCAATACACGATATTAACCACAAATCATACTTATACAACCCAGAATAAAAGTATTTCTACTGATTACCACCAACAAGCAATTCGAAAATACAGAATTCACGCTTAAAACGTCAACAAGTTAACTCTGCATCGATTATAGATGTACTGATCGAAACATCTTATACTCTAACGAGAAGAGCAATGCAAGTTTAAAACTGTCGTAAATTTCTCAGTAAACATTTATAGTTCTTCCAAAATCAATTGCAGATTATAAAAACCCTTGCCGACAATTTTATTTGATCTACCATAGGCGTAGATACCTCATTTTATAAATTGATTATTTTTATAAATACTTCTACACTACACTGTGCAATTTCATTGTCTTTCATTCGACCATGGTCTAAAGAACACCAATGTTTCTATTTATTCAAATGAATTTGTTAATTAGATCAATCTCGCCTAGCGATGTCAACGTCTGCCAGGAATATTTCGAAGAAATTGTGTACATACATCTTCGGCCAATAAAAATGAATTTATGTTTACGATTCGATGTTTTCATTGGTAAACAATAGAGATGAGAGTCCACGCGGTTTATTAGATAATTACTGATTATTATATGGGCAGTAAACATTATTTTTCATTTTTTAATTTGGTATGAGTCCCGGGCGTATTTATGAAATATTGATTGATCCTCGTATAACTATTTTCTGCAATTGATATTGGAAGAACTATACACGTGAGTATTGAAAGCGCCAGTCTCGTGCAATAAATATTCCTAACTGTTTCTTTACGTGTTTATAAATGTTATATATTTGTATTTTGTAGAATGAATCTACTTTTATAAATAGTAACAATGTCGTCAAACACTTCTATAAAAATTTAATCACTTGCTTTCGAGTGTTTAACGGCTAGAAGTAGGAGATGTCGCCCACAAACGGAGTGTTATTAGACGCTGTTTATCCAATTTCAGAAATTCCGCCGGCATACCATTCTGCTTATTCTTATTTAGCTAACATAAAAAACTAATAAAAACTTGTAGAGGATAATGATAGCAATGATTTTCCGTAATTTCTCACTTTAGTTCAACTTTAACAACTCATATACAAATATTTCTTCCACTTCTATTAAACTATTAACATCTAACTCTATCTCATCAGTGATTAGATCCTGTATTGTGAACGTAATTATTGAAGAAATAACATGATATCACTTCTAATGCGATTTGATTGTATAGTGTCCTGTTTAATTCAAACAATTATTCAGTTCGTGTTTCTCTTGATAATCTGCTTGGTATGAGACATAGAGAGACCGCAATCAAGACCTTGATTGAACAATATATAACCCTATTTGTAAACTCAAATTTATGTATTCCCTTGCAAATATAACCCCGTTTCGTCTTGTTGATTTCGTAGTTTATTTATGGTATTATGTATCTGTGCGGATATATTTTCTCATCATAATTTCTTCTTGTTAATTGGATTTAATGATTATCTCTTTTCATTATTAGTTTTCTTTTATCAAGATTATTTTCAGGGATTCAGATGAAGAAAATTAATTATCCGATGCAGTGCAACTGGGAAAGAAGGCTGAAATACGTGATTTGATTTTACGTTGAACGTATTTGTTGGAAATGAAATAAAAATATATATTTCAGCCTAACCCAAATTTTTTTCATATGAGAAGGTAAGTTGAGTGTAGGGTGAATGAGAAGCTCATGAAAATGGCATCTCACTATACCTTTTTTCCACTCGCGTAAAATTCTAGCTAAGCTCGTTTCGTCTAGGGTTTAATTCAAAATAGCCCAGTTCAGTAGGTTAGACCAAACGTCCAAATAAAATTTATCAACAGATCAGTGTTTCGGTTATAAACAATCCCCCACGTTTCCTCGAAAACGAAAAAGGACCCCTGAAATACGCAGAGGATAAACAAAAAACTGAAATGTGAGGAGGATAACATTACATATTATTTTCTAAAAGTACAGTCGATGAAACATGCTGAGAATTATTGCATACGTATTCAGGCTTGCTTCTATTCTAAATTTTAATAATAATTTCAGTATTTTCAAGCTTATGATTTACCTAATTTGTTAATATAATGGTAAGTTTCTCTAATTTCTTATTTCTTAGAGCTTTTGATATTGTTTATATTTCTAAATGTTTTTGATTTTAGGTCTCTTCTGTTTCAAAATTAGTATAAATGAATTGACGTTTCGACTTAACTAAAAAATATTTTGAGAAAGATATTTGATTTGACATTTTGAATATAGAACCATAAACAATATAATGGTAAGGTAAACTATGATGTTCTCTTTTTATCTGACATTCAATTTTAATTTCATTTTGGGCATTTTGTGAAGAGTAGAGTAATTTTCATTCAAATTTTTAAGCAAAAAGTTGTTGATTATTTTTCTTCCTTCAACAAATTGAAGTGTAGTTCCTTTTCTCAAATCACATTATTTAAGGTATGAAAAATTGCAAAAAAATTAAAGGAGCAATGGGAAGAGAAAATTTGAAGAAATTGTTCGAACTAATCATTAATTGCTTGTAAATTTTGGTTTGCAAGACGTTTGATTTACTAACCAAACCCACAGGTGATTAAATCAAATGTTTCAAATTCAATGAAAACTTATTTCGGTCAAATTTGTACAAGAATCACCATGTCAATTAATAATGAACTCTTCAACAATAGTGTCATCTATCAGCTTACTTTCCATAGATGTTTGCTCAAAACTTTTCACGCGGTCATACTAGCACTGCTGCAGAAACACGTTAATGAACCATTTAAATTTTGGATATTAAAACATTTAGAAGAAATGAAACCTCGAGATTAAAGAAAGTTTATTGAACATACCTCGCAAATATTTATTATGGGAGGTCCAACATCTGCTTTTTGATAGAAAAATTATTGTACGTTGCTTCTAATTTAACGACTTGATAATATATAGTGCGAAGTGCAATAATACTGTTTTTAAATGAGCTCTTTGTATTTCCTAGGTAGTGAGGCTGGTTTGTCTACGGCGTATCACAATCTCAGAGGTCTTTTTAAGATTAACAAGTTGTATCTACATCTTACGGCATGGCATTGACGATATTTGTTATTAGACGTTAATCAAAGAATAAGGTGATTCACGATTCCATGATTATCTCAATAGTGTTTTGAAGTATACGGGGCTCTCAATCTATAGGAAGTTATGTCAGATAGTGATTGGAGGTAAAACTTGGATGATCTAAGTTATACCATAATGAAAATCACAATCTACGAAATTATGACACAACCAATAAAACTGAAGTTCGAACAATTTTGGGATAAAAAGCTGATGGTTTGCTTCATGGGGACACAATAAATTCCAAGATATATCTAGGAGGTGATACTACAATGATGACAATGTCAAAACGGCTGTGTTGTTGTGGTTGTTAAAAGAGACAGCAGATTTGAAAAAAAATCTTGAATAAATTGACATTGGCCTTAATATAGATTGAACTAAAGATTGTTATGTAAAAATGGAATTCCCTAAGAAACAATGAAACCATGAGCTAAAAAAGACAACACAAATGTGATGGTCAGTTGATTTGAAAAGTTTTGTGTACTTCTTGTTAGAAGTATAATATCTTATTGAAGGGGGATAGTACTAGGTCGACGTTGGAAAATGATAACATACACATTTAAAAGTTGAAGACCACTGCTTTTTCAAATGATAACCATATAAAAGAATCAGAAATCTCCATTTTTAACTGTTGTCCTAGAAACTAAACCTATCCAAAAATTTTTTATATTCCATATCACCAACAGATTATGATATACATTTCAAATTTCTTTATAAATAAAGGTTTGTTTGAAAATACTTATTGAGAGTCATCTGTTAATTAAAACAGAAATTACATAAAAGGAAGAAGATTCACTAAAACCGACCCCGAGATATTTTGTCACGAAATAATTATTTGTGCCAACCTCACTCATTAATTTAAGCCCGTCAAAGCAAAACAAAATCAATTATACACAACTTAGATTCAACCCCTAAACCTCAAACTCAGTAACGTAGGTAGTAATTTCTCCACAAATTTGAATAAAATATTAGTTCAATAAATTTCTCCAACTACCATTTAAAGATGAGTAACATTAACTGGTTCATTAGAAATCTAATTATAAAGCAAAACGAATGAGACGAGAATTTGATTTAAGAATATTGTGTCGAATGAGGTTCTTCATCAGATTCAAATAATCACTTTTAATTCAACTTTTCACAAACATAAATTGACAACTGTAATTTTTATTGAATTTCATAGGTGTCACAAGTAATATTTTATGTTCTATAAGAGTTTTCTGTATACACTTAAACCAATAGAAAGGAAGAACTTCACGATTGAATTTGTAAATAATACAGTTTCTTTTCAAGTATATGATATATTGCCATAAATCCATTTTTCTCTTATACTTCAAAATTGATTTTTTCCCAAACGAGAGGAAATGGTTAAAGACGAATTGATAAGTGTAACTCATAATAATGAACTCCTAATAACAAAACATCAACACTACCAAAAAACTAAACTTCTTTATGTTGACTGAGATCTTACCAAAACTCTTGTTTTAAAGACAGTTGTCGTCTTTTTAAGAACTAGGACGTCTGTTTTTGTAACTTTTCAGCATCAATATATTACAACATTGGAGTAACCAATACCAGCAAATATTTAATAGATCAAAAAGAGATTAACATCAGCAAATTTGCAGCATCATAATACTTCAAATGCATTCTTATGATCAAATATGGGTAAAAAAATGAGGAATTGCTATCCTTTGTAAATGAGAGAATTTCGCTCGAATTGAAAACATAATCTACTGTATAATAGTCAAGAGCAAGGCACAAACAGCCCAAAGACCGTATATTTATTGGTCGATTATCGCGAAAGATTTACATAATTCATTATTTCCAAGCTCCGGCCCATCATTACAGAAATAGATTTTATATCGATTTAAACCACTATTAATAATTTTGTTATTTTCAGTACCTTATTTTGTATGGCACTGCCAGTTTCGATTTCAATGTAATATTTTTGATTTCACTGCTTATGTTTAATCCAACTGGTGTTGAGCAATTGTGAGGCCTGTTAGTTTTCACTTTCAGGGGAATTCTATTTGTTGTTAATAAACAAATGTCATCCGCAAATTCCAGGTCCTCCAGTTTTTCAAATATTTTCCAGTTTATTCCATTCCAGCCCTTTTTTCCTGTTTTACTCATTATCCGATCTATAACACTATCAATCAGAGTTGACTACAGCACACATCTTTTTCTCCTTTTTTTCGCATTTTGATTTGATAGGATAATAATTGTCCTTCGTTTCGTATCCTGGTTGTGCAATTGTTCCACATTACTCTAAGTCAAATATTTTTTCGTACTTTATAAAATTTAACCAGATTTGGTCTTTTGTTCACTGGCGTATTTTTCTCACTGATGCAATATGGTCAATGCAAGACTTATCGCTTCTGAGTTCAGCTGTTTCTATTGATAATCTTCTATAACAGGCATAGAGACCATACAAATGGTGAAATTAGTAATACGAAGATGGTCCCAGAAGTATCTGGTCTGAGCTAGAGATGGCGGTAGTTGATAAAAAATACCACAGGATTAGAACGTAAACAATCTATACAGCATATGTTCCAAATTTGAAGATGCCGCGTTGTTAGGTATTTTTTTGGTAGCCATTAATAGTGAACGTTTTCAGTGAAAGTATATATATATATATATATATATATATATATATATATATATATATATATATGGTGGCTAAACACCCCAGATGGGGTAACGCCGCTCTTACGAGCTTTCTAGATCTTTTTTTTTTCTTTGTTTCGGGGTAGATCAGGTAGATCTTCTGTTTATATCTTGTGGCACATATCCTGCCAGGCTCGTCTATCTTTCGTTTTTTCTTGCCAGTTCCACATCCCAATTCTCTTAAGGTCGTCTTTTACCTCTTGCCACCATGTAGACCTTGGTCTTCCTCTTCTTCTAGCACTTCCAGGGGTCCAATCTAATGTTGAGTACGCTACTGTTTCCTCTCCTGCTCTCCATACAAGTGAAAGTATAAAGATGGAAAAAATTGGTCATCGGTATGCGATACAATACTTTCATCTGAAACCAATTTAAAAGCTGGAATAGATTCTAATCTAGATGAAACTGCTCCTTCGTTATCGACAGAAAATATTATTTAGCAGAGTTGAAACGATGCCGTACGACCTACGAAGACCAGCATCGCAGTGGTCGACCAAAAATATGTGTTATATTCTGACATTACAACGTTTGTTAATTGAGTGATACTTAATTTCATGACCATGTAATCATTCATTTAATAATAAAAACATCATTATTGATGCGGAAGTGTCATTATCTTTCTACTATTAAAGATCCCAACACAAATATAAACCACATCTCCCAAAAATTCTACTGCCACATGGCTTTTTTCTGTTTGGGTAGCTGTACGTATCGTTAACTAATAGCCTTTGATAAAATAACTTCAATAGGGTTAATCTAATAATGATAGCATGGCAGTTTTAAAACTACGATACGGCATCTACCTAAAAGCCATATTATCGACAAGTATTAAATGGATATCGATAAGTATTAAATGGAATTGGTTACACGTAGTTGGATAATTACTATTAACTCTGCTTTAATTGCAGTTTCATTGTCTTCTTTCTACGTAGCCATTCAACTTTCATGATTCTTTGAAGTGGGAATGCGCTCGGTTCGACAGCTTTGATAGGACATTTTATCCAATATATAATAATGATAGACTGATTTCCGACACGCTAGAGGACGGGCTTAAACTGGAATTCGAAGTCGTTGTTGATGTTGTCAGTTTTATTAAATACAACGATAATCCTACTCTGCTACTTTTCTGCAGTAATACCGTGTCACTAGGTATAATAAGCCCCTTCCTCTTGCCTCTTGGTGCACAATATTCTAGTTAGTTGAAATTTAATAGATTACTACGATAGATGAAACCGAAATTGTATCGAAAACTTTCAGTTTCAAACTAAGATATATTTTCAGTAACTATGTCAATGAATAATAATCTTTGAGTGTTATTAAGTTGTCCTCATTTTGTTTTATTGCACTTTTTTTTCATCAAAGTAGTGCCAATTTTATACGTTTCAGTATATTTTCCTTATAATACACTATAAAATCGAATACCTTAATAGCAGATGATTGTGAATTGTAATTTTTTATGGAATTCTGTCTGCTTATCATTATGAGAGGAGTGAATGTGCAATGTGTGTGAAAATTGTCAACAGAAACAAAAAAGTAAGAAGAATGACAAGAATGCCAAGTCGCACATGAAGTAGCTTATCATTACTTGATACATTGAGCTCCTGTACCTAACATTTAGATTTTCAGATCAAATGTTGGAAAGTCCACATAAAAATATGTTTGGTGATGCTACATAAGTTGGATTGGCTTCATTTATTATACCACTCGTGGCATAGAGAAGAAAATTGTGAAAACTTACACGACGCGGAAATTGATTTGTTTGAAAATACACCTTTACAGTCATTATTGGATAAAAATTTTGAGGACTCTATTGTAATTTTCTTACAGGATGATCAAGACGAAATCACGGAAACCCTGATCCTTTCACAAATGAACTCACTAGAGACAAAAGTAATATTACTGTTGCTCAAAATCCAGTTATCCCAGATCAAGTACCTTTCAAAAATCAAGAATTAGCTGAGGAGCGCATTCATTCTAATATAGTTCTCATACATAATGATCTGGTTATCGTATCAGTACTGTATGTTGTTTAATCTACAGAGTCATCAGTTTCTCGTACCTGCATTGAAGGTAATTCATTTGATCATGCAATTTGTGATGATACGAGTGTGGAGAAGAAGATTTTATGTGAAATTTGTAAGAACAAGATGAATAAAAAAACAACGTGGAAAGGCCTAGGAAGATTTAGATAAATAAGCTAAGAAAATTTTATCAGTTTCTGATGCTACTCATACTATATACGAAAAAAGAACTACAGTCAGAATAAAAATACTTGAGAAAGGTAGATCAGAAACTAATCCTCGTTCAATTTTAGGCGTAGATTTTGAGAGATCTGATAATAGACTACACAAACTGGGCACTGAAATTGGGGATTCTAAGCATTTATATGCAAGATCGGAATCTAGTGTTTGTCAAGAAAAGTTGATCTACCTGTTTCTTGGAATTTACCGTATGCATGATTTTTGCACTTCAACTGATATGGACAGATAATCTGCAAAATAACGGTAACATATATTTGTTATGTAATCGAATATTTCCTGAAATAAGAAATGCGGTTAGTTGCAAGGCGTTTTTAGCAGATTGATATATCATTGCACCTCGAATTTCCTTCTCGAAATTATTTGATTGAGGTTTACTAAGACAGGGGTTCACTAAGCAGAGTGACCAGCCAGAGCTTTTGATTTATTGCTTTAGATTTATTTTTTTCGTTTATCATTGTGTGCAAGACATAACGTGAAATAGAGTGGGAAATAGAATATAAATAAATTATGAAGCACCAAGGTATTTTAAAAAATTCATCGATTGTAGTTTAGCACTTATATTCATAAATTGATACTGTTGGCCAATGTTAGTTCATTTACAGTAATCAACTTTTGATTTCGAGGTGTCAAACTAGATATGAATCTTATATCAATATAACTACAAAATTTTTTCAACTTACCTAGAGATAGACACCTGTATTAATAATTTCGCATGATGATGAATTCTATCCAGACAAAGTAAATTTTTTTCAAGTGTTATTTAGAACCTGAACCGGCATAATTGTTTATACTGATCACGCAACAATCCTCGTTGGATGAGAAAATCGCATATCCAATATCCACAAAAGATTATTGCTAGATTGCTCCATTTCATATCGTATGAGGTTCCTCATTTGATTTCCAATTAGACGCGGACCTTATTGTAACCTTTCGATATTAGTCCTCACTTAATGTCGGTTTTTGCTAGTCTAGTCCACAAGTTCGAATCAATATTAATTCGACATACTACGAGAGTTGCTATATAAGTTTTGGGATACGGCACCACTGGTGTGAAAATGTAAAGTCTTACATTGCCATCGTTTGATATTTTTAATGGTGAACGTACTCAGTACGATATATGAAACTTGATAAAAAAATGTTAAATCACGTGTATGTTCCTGTGATGATTTTCTATGACTTTCGATGTGGCTTAAACTAACATTAGCTGTTAATTTTAGACCTAGTCAGCTGTAAATATGAAATGTTTAGTGGATGCATATGTTAGGAACAGGTGTAAAGACTTGTGTGAAAAGGGTAATTATGAAAATACAGTACAGAATACTCCAATAATGGAAACTTCCAATTTTGAAAAACCAATGGCACTCGTAACCCCCCAATAAATAAAAATCGTAGTATTCTTTTACTAATTTGATTTTGGTTTTCAATCCGTCTTTTTAAATGATGCAACATTTTTTTGATAGTATTGGCGTTAGGACTATCTCACAAACAGGAGTAAATTTCTAATATTTGTTTAAATTTCTTCACCTGGTTAACATTACACTTTACCTACAGCCTCTGTTCTTGACAAACAAACAACAGCTGTCGAGTGGCAACTAGCGCTAGGCGAGCGTCACACGCCGCTAATGACGTCCGAATTCACTAGCGCTAATATTCACGTGACTACTACAGCCAATTCAAGCGCTCGTATTATCAAATATGTTAAAATCGTAGTAGCGAGTAAACTGTCTGCATTTACACGGGGTTAATTTAGAATCGGTAATCAATTAGCTGCTAATACTAGCCACATCTATACCTTGAGAAGTGAAATTAGAAATATGTGCAGTTCCAAGAATCAAAATTTGTTTCTGTAAATGTGCTCATTTTGAGGGATCTGTTCTAGAAAACTCGATAATATGCTATTAGTGAAAATCCGAACAATATTTTTTAAAGTTGTTTAATTATTTATTCATAACTTCCAATACATGCAGAGCTCACTGTGCACAATGTAACTACCGCAAAGATATTCATCCTGTCGGATAACAGAACAGACCTGCAAACACTTGACTTTTATATAATTGAGTCAGTTAGCATCGAATTTTTAACTCGATGGGAGCAAACAATAAAGTTACTATTAAGCGGGTACCTGGCCACACCGGAGTATATGGCAATGATCATCTGGAGCAAAAGGGCGTAAAATTCCTTTTATACGACCACAACTGTTGATAAATTTTGCAAAAAGCCATTGGAAACATGGAATAAGACCCAAGGTCTGAAACCATCGATAAAATTCCTTTTCTATTCCAAAAACTTGTCTAAAATAGCACTTCCATTTAACAAAGAGGAGCTAAGCAGACTTACTGCTATGGTTACTAGACACTGCCCGGTATACTACCACGTGAAGAACATCAGAGAAACTCTCGACAGCTCTTGTCGCTTCACAAAAAACAACAAAGGAAACCGACGTACAGTTCCTTTCTAAGTGCAAGGCAATCCATAAACTGAGACTACGGTAATTACATTGAAGTTATTTAAATCTGGTAGAGGTAAGCCGCATAGCCACCAGATTGCTGAACAGTCCGGGGTACAAAATAGATCAATAGGTCAAAGTGCTAGCAAGGTAAATTCACGACCTTAGGCTCTACCTCATCTAATTTTTCATCTGTTCATTAACTTTCTATTTAGAATGATCTAGACATTTTGAATTAAATTTGTTTGATTTTTTTTTATCCATGTATTAATGTAGAATAGACTATTGCGATATGATTAGTGAAAATCTGTTACTGCAGCAGTTTACTTCCACAATTTCACTAATTTATCAACATTAGGCCTTTTAATGAAATTCTTATTACGATATAAATATACATAGAAATATGTAATTTAAATTTTACTAGTTTTTACAATCAATTAATGAACTGTTACATTTAGATGAAGAGAACATTACCAAAAAATATTAGTTATACACAAAAATATGAATATTTAATAATTATATAGAAATGTACGGAAAAATCTAACAAGAACATACTCAAACTTTACGGTGTGTAACCATTTCGTGTGGTAGCTAGAAATCTCATAAAATACTCTCATGTGTGTCAATACTATCGTAATTTTGAAGAGGAACAACTATTCTTCGAACGAAAATTAACACATAAAAACGTGTAAGAAATATGGTAGAATATATGATTAAGCATTGGTATAACCCTTAAAGGTTCAAAATACCTCATCCAGACGAATCTCTCTCTTTTCCCCCAGATACCGAATAGCGTACAACGGTGATAACATGACTAATATTCAACCAGGATCGTTTTCCAGCACATTTACATAGAATTGGCATCGTTAACTCCCCTTTTGTCCTTGTTATTTTCTAGTACTTATGGCAGATATAAATGATGTCATAATCTACTCAAAACCCGAAACGTGTAGCTTACAGTGAAATCATTGCTTCATTGATATGAGTGCTTTATTTATCAACACATAAAGTTGCCCATTTGTGAGAAGTTCTTTAGAAATTAATGTACCATCAAATATTTGTTTAACGGTATTTATTCCAAAAATGTTCCGTCTATTGATTTATTGTTCCGTTCTTGCATTTCTATGTCTATAAAACAATGGCCAAAATTGGCATATTTTATTTTCAATATACAGGTTATTTCTCATAAGAACCAACAAAGTGTGTATAAAACAGCCCAAAATACAATTTGGGGCAACTTACCTCCATACCAAGCTACATCCCTAAGTTGCTATAGGACATAAAATATGGTTTGAAAATTTCGTCATAAGTTGATTCCTTTGAAGCCTTTCAATTTAGAAATACCAAATATTATACTTTATATGAGTTCTTTATTTCGCACATTCATTTGAATAGGGCCTTCTCGATTAACACTCAAAAACTCTACTGTTTAGCGAGCGCATTCTTGAACAGTAAAAAATGTTTCTCTGAAAGGAACCACGAGATTAAGAAACTTTCTCCTATATTCTTCCACACTACTTCTATAGTTTCCTTCACAAAAATCTAACACCAATATTTCCACTTGTTCCCTGAATAAAATTTTTCCATTAATTTAAAGAAAATTATAACAATTCAATTACCAAAAGAACTGAACTGCAACTTTGTATAGAGTCCTCATTTTTGCTCATTAAGGATTCTTAAGCGGACCACCCTGTATAATTCAAAATGTACGAGATATAGAGTATTGTTTGTCTTACATCCGTCTTTCCGTGTGTATAGAATACTATAAACACTTGTTTTAAAAAGGAGAGGAGAAAAAATAACAGGTCAACCATCATATTATACAGAGTATATCGAATAACTATTAATGTTAAAAAAGATAGTATTTCCGTTAGGACTCATAATTTCAAATCTGGGTATATGAGGCATATAGGGCACTACATAGGGTTCTAGGATATTGGTTATGTACCTATCAGCATTAAAGTCTTCCATCATTCACTGGTACTAACTCCGTGCGACCCTCTAAAGAATTTCCTCCCCAAACCATGATAAAGCCTTTCAGTTTAACTAAAATTAACCTGATCGTGCCGTTAACCACGTCGCCTATATACTGGTACACGCCTATCTGATCACACACATCATCACATGTCTTGTTAAACGTTGGCGCAAATCCATTATTAACCAAATAAATTTGAATTCTCACTATACATATAATAACACAATTTGTTTAGAAATTTCTCAATCTCGATGCATTCTCCAAGACAAAAATGATTTACTCGAGCATTTTTGCTTCCAAAGAAATTTGTAAGAAATTGTGATATTTTTTTGCCCATGATAAGAGACTGGTGTATCTATTCAGATGATACATATACATATTGTCCCAAAAAACTAAAATTAAGTATTAAAAATATCCTATCAGTGATGCGATAATTTTTGTGGGGTGTATATCATAGTGTTGTAAAGGCTTACATAATCGATGTAGTCCTAGAGAAATTAATATACTTGGTCTATGAGCTGTTGCTTAGCATTTTCAAATTGTCTAAACTGCTTATATTTATTTAAAATAAATTTTCAATGGCACGCCAATGAATATATCAAAAAGTTACTTGCCTCTCTATATCTATCTCCAGGAGTCTTCCGACAGAAATTAAATTGAAGGGTGGTATCTGTACTTATGTTCGTGACAAGAATGAGAAGAATAAATGAATGATGTTCGGAAAAATGCTTCGAAATTTTAGTCTGAAGGTCAAAACAGTTTTAGGGGAATCGTTAAGCTCGGCACGACGATGAAAAATTGACTAAATAGCCAACAGCACAGGAAACGAACTAACAAAATATTTTTCAACGTTCTTATTAGATTTATTGAGTCGTTCTTAAGTAAACAGTGTGCGGTTTGTATTAGACCAACGTAAAACTTGCAGAAACGTGTGTTCTGTAGAGGGAGTAGGAAGAAGTTGAAATGCTGTCATTAGTTCAAATAAATGTTAGTTTTTGTTTTGTTCGTCAACAAAAATATATGGTCTGTGAACAGTTTTACAAATAATTAATGTAACGCAAACCTTTTCAATTTTTTTCTACATTCTCTATTGTGGGAGTGAGTGGATGGTGAATGTCAAAATTAGTAGAAAGGCACAACAGATATTGACCTTAAGGGTTACAAGATAATCCGCTTGTCCTCAGTGATTCACCTGTCAGATCCTTGAGTCCCGTAATCGTTTAGTGGGTGAATATTACGAAAATATCCAGGATGTCATCATGAAATTGATGTTTCTTCTTGTAGTCCAGTCACCAACGGTGAAATAGAGTTAATATGAATTATTAGTAGTCTCTTTACACTCTCAAATAAGTTTATGATGAATTCGACAAACAACGGTCCCTTAAATCATCCATTTGAAAAGGAAAATTTTGAAATAAGTTTTTCGGAATAATTCCTTCCATTTAAAATCTTATCACAAACCTCACTTTAACTATTTTAATTGATTGATCTATAGGATCTTCGTAATTTTCATTTTGGGGCAGCTAATATTCAAAACTTTTTGCTCTATACCTTTTCGTTCAGCAGATTCAAGATATTTTTATCTGTATAATCGCTTTAGCACGAAACATGAACACACACAGTTTTAGTCCTGGTATGCAAATAATTTATCATCACGTTTGATTGAAGAATATTTCGATGTTTTCGAAAACTCACCATTTTTCAACGGGTAATAACTCATGAAGGTCAATGAAACATGATGTTCTGCATTTTTTCATTATCCATATTTTTTTATAAATAATTTTTTTATAATGTTAAAGCTATTTAAGTTATTTGTGAGAAAAACGTCAAAAAACAGGCATTTCTTCAGTAAAAAATACAGTTTCAATCGTGAGTAACACGGAAGTTATCCATTCAAAAAATTTTCAGACAACTATTCAATCTATCGACTTGAGAGGTAACATTGCCCATGAAAGTTTTTGTCTCCTTTCACTCCTAGGGTAAAAGAACATCTCGACACAAGGTAGATATTGAGGAATGTTTTAATAAATGCTACGCAAAGTCGAATTTTCAAAGAAATCGTTATTATCAAAATTCCACGCGAAAATTTCTAGTAACTGGACTATTGCCCAAGGGGATGGTCCTGTGCGGAACCTAACAAAGAAATGATGTCCAAAGAAAAAAGACAAGTGCGTCGAATACCGTGTCGGAATAACTAACAAAATCCAAACAAAAATCGACTAACCCAAATAAAATGAATCGAATCCAACCTATTAGTTTTAAATGAAAAATAATGAGACTTGTGATGTTTATTTCAATTTTCTAGAGATACTTTGATATTTTACCGTTGTCGAAAACAGAGAATTGATATTTTAAAATTTTGAGAAAATTGAGAAAGAAAAGGCCAATATGTTTTGGACAAATTAATTGACAAAAACTATTTAATAGTTAGAAATCTTTACAATTGAATTGAAAATTTCAATATCTTGTAATCTTTTCCATACAAAAGAAGAAACAATATAATTGCTTAAGAATGGGGATTGACATAATCGGTATTAAACCTAGTGGTGTAATATGTAAGTTTTTCTATGAGCACTGGTTCAAATAATTTATACATTCAGTGCAGTGCATCTTGTCTTTTCAGTCCTCTGGTTTGTAGTGAAGTTAGATTGTTCACTAAGTATTAGTATGGTGGTAGGTACTTGATAAGCACTGGAGTGTCGATAACTTTAATCGTTATTATGGAGGTTTCTGTGTAATATGTTGTTAGGAATGAATCAAGGGGCATAGCAAATTTGTCCTGATACTTTTGACTGGAAGCACCGCATAATTCGCGTAACTGTATCACTTGAGGCTCCTCAGATTTGAGGACAATATATCTAAACAGGATTCAATACACACTTATAAACTAGCAGTTTGTTGTCTACATTGAGATGGGAGTTGCGGGTCATAAACCAGTACATGTTTCTGTAGATTGTGTTGTAGGCTTTTTGCCCATGAATGTTTTCTCCACGTGATTTAGAGTTGTTCATACTTAAAGTTGGGACAATACCCTCTCTTAACGTTGATGTTATGTGTGTTGACTTAGAGCTTATAATTTTAATTTGCCTTGGCTAAAAACACGCTGGGACCCTAGGAATTCATAAGAAACAACGACGACGGTATCATAGGTTGCGATAGTGATATTGTCTGATGTTGACATCTAAGCGGTATTTAGGAGGTACAGTGTAAGTCAGAGGATTACTTGAGCTACAGCATAGTGAATTTTATGTATAGTTGTGTATATTCCCCCTTATCTGGAAGAAGTTCACGGTTAAGTATGATGCTAGAAAAGCATTGTTTTCTAAAATTAGCCTTTGGTATCACATCTTGTAAAAAGACTTCGAGACATTGAAAAAATCCGGTCTGCAATACTTTCTTGCTTCCAGTGCTTCTTTTGCGATTCTGACTACTCTGTGAACTTGTTCTATTGTGCTGTGTTGTTGTGGTAATCGGAATTGGAGTGTTTGTGAATTGAATTACCTTCTGTTATGATCATGTCTAATCCCTGGAAAGTAGGAAGCTTAATGGACGTTAGAGTGAGGGTTGTGTGGAATCATTGTTAGGATTAGGGAGTCAAACTATTCGATTGCTTCTTTGATCCCGGTAATCTTAAACTTATTCTTGTCTTCTTGTCCAGGTTCCATCAGTTTTTCTGATAAGAGTTGTGTCTGTGTTTACAGTATTTTTCTAAGTTTCCATAAAGAATAGTTTTTGTCTTCTGTGACAAGTTTGAAGAAAGTAATTGATCTCTTGATGATTATATGCCCCTTTTACATGTTTTGCTTGGTTTTACCAGTGGAATCACTGGTAGTCTGTCATATTTTTCTCAGTTTCTCGTCATTCGCTTGAAGATAGCTATCCAATTATTGAATTGAATGATGAACATTTTCAAGAATTACTCTGAACCTTACCATTCTTATGTTCTCACAATAATAAAATTATGTTATTTTCTACTTCATATTTTGTCTTAGTGATAATAGAATAAAAATAATTCGAGAATCACCAAAGTAATAAAGCTCAACTGAACTTCTTAGTTTAGTTTTAATTAATATATTAGTATTATCCAAGTTCTCAATTGTGTAGGACAACCACATAAATCAACTGTCCCAGATTTTCCCTTCTTTTTTACATACTTTCGCTGCTCGCCCAAATATTTATAGCCCCCAAATGCATTTATTGCCATAACTGTAATATTGGATAGATGTAGCACATACTGGACTGGGACACAATAAGACCGAAAGAAGAGATACTATTAATTCTCCCATTAAAAAAAGTTTTGAGTTACGGAATCCTTGAGGAGATATAAATCGAAATTTTAATATCATTCTACTAGGTTTTTCGATTTGCCAACATTTTGTCTTTTATCTTTGATATTTTAAAGAAATATATGCAAAACAGCTCAATTCTTCGAAAAGCGGCATAATAAATTAGTAACGAACATCTCGTAACATTAAATTTTTATCAAATACACATTACACAATCAGTTTTTTCCTGTTTATCCAAATTTATATCAATTGTTGACTGGAGTTTGTACTCAATAACATAAATATTTTTAATGTATTTCAAGTTATCGAAAAACTTTTGTTTGCTATCATCATTTGAGTTTATTTATATTTGGAAATTCATGAGTGAAATTCCAGAAGCTCAATATTACAATGTTGAGAACGACAGGAGACGTCAAAATAATGTTAAAGTTGCTTGTGCCGAGTGGTTTCAATAGAAACTAAGTGTTGGGCGACAAAATTTTATCTTTTAGCCTGTAATTTATAATGAAATGAAGTTTATTCTACGCCCACTTCCTAGAATACATTTATTCCCTATATAAGACGGAAAAAGCCATTTCATCTGTCCCTTGTAGCCTTGCTCGAAAGACGATTGCCAACTCCAACACCACCACAATACCAAAAAAATCTTGCCTGTAAGTAGGGTCCGAAATGTATATTTATGATTACAAACTACTACTAAATTATTCCTCATTATTTTCCACCGAAGTTTCCACAGTAGTAGTTACATTCAAGCTTTTCAAAGCCAGAAGAGGTAAGCCGCATACACCTCTAGACAGGTAACTCACTTTTCAAAATCGTTGGTACCTGACTGGTGAACAGTACGGGATACAAAATAGATCAATAGATCAAAGTGTTAGCGAAGTAAATGTACGATTATAAGCACTAGTTCATCTAATCTAATCTAAAATACCTAAGAGCTATATACTTCTCTCAATACAGAATACAGAAAAAAGCAATTCGACTTATAGGCGATACAGAGCTGACCGGAAACTTCGATAGCTTAGAGCATAGAAGAAAAGTCGCCGACCTTCCTGTATTTTACCGATATTACTACGGCAAATGCTCTTCTGAGCTGTACAACATAATCCCCCCTAAACCATTATTTACAAGACCTAATAACACGTCAGATGAAGCTCATGAACCGAGTTCGCCTGAAGACGCCCAGAACTTATCTAACTATATCCTGCTCCTTCTTTTGGTGAAGTGCAAGCCTGCGGAATCAGCTACCAAGGCAATTCATCCCTGCACACTACAACATACATAAATACAAGATCAATATCCAGGGGCCACTCGACACGGCAGCATCACGCGAATTACTCGAGTATAAAAGGGTTTATCCTTTTGTGCTTGCTTTTTACATAAAAAACTTGCAGTTAAACACATCCAGAATTTATTCACAGAAACTTCCACAATAATATTTCTTAAAATATATCACTCAATAGTAAAATCACTTATGACCCTTTCTATATCTGTAAGAGAATATTTTACCTCTGCTCCTATCACAAATTGCAAATTGAAACAAGTATTTTTCACCCTACCTTCGAGTTATTCAGTTCTGCTGTATCTATACTAGATCTACAGCTAGAACAGTTTCCTTCCAAACGACCGACAGTTTCACTTGAGATGGAATTCTATCTCCGGGTCTATTAAAATCTATCATTCTGTATTGACCTACATTAAGTTTAGAACAGATAGTTCTAAGTTCTGAAAAAGGGTGTCGTTATCAATGGAATTCATGCCTAAATTAATGATAAGTACGTATATATATATATATATATATATATATATATATATATATATATATATATATATATGTATATATATATAATAAAGACAGTTTTATTAATAATTGGTATAAACAAACATTTCAATGGAAACTTATCAATAATGATGAGTTTTATAACCTCCAACATTTCCTTGATTTCCAGTGGCAGGATATCCTTGACTTCCAGTCATCGGATATCCTTGATTTCCAGTGGCAGAATATCCTTGATTTCCAGAGGCAGAATATCCTTGATTTCCAGTTATCGGATATCCTTGATTCCCTACATTGGGGTATAGTTGATTTCCAGCATTTGGATAACCTTGATTTCCTGGATTTACATACCCTTGTTGTCCATATCCTTGATTAGTGTAACCAAGACTATTGGGACTTTTTGTATTTTGATTTCCTAGTCCTGGATTAGCCCAATTTGGGTAATTTGGGTATCCCATATTACCTTGATTAGGATAACCTTGATTTCCAGTATATTGACCTTGATTTCCAGAATTAGGTAATTGATTAGGTATGCCAAAATTATTTTGACTTGGCAACCCATTATTGTTTTGATAAGGAATACCGAAATTGTTAGGATTTGGAACATTTCCTTGTGTACCTAATTGATTGGGTTGTTTATTACCGTAGGTGCCCAAATTTGGTAAATTTTCATTGGTGCCTGATTGACTGGGTTGTCTATTACCGTAGCTTCCTACATTTGGATTATTTGGTGAGTTTTGGCTTTGAATGTTTGGATACAATGGACGATTGCTTTGGTTTCCGTAGCTCCCATTTGAGTTGGGGTATCGGTTCTCAGTATTGTTTAGTGATGTCTTCACTCCATTACTATGAACAAATTAAGTATATCAATAGAGAAGAAAATTAAAAAAATACGTTGTCAAATTTTCCTAACTCTATGCACTATCCCTCTAAAATATCTCAACAAAGAAAAATTGATAAAAAAAATTACATTGATCGAGTAACTGTATATTATTTCATACGATCGATATAGTACTCCAGAAAACTATTGGACCACATGAAATTAAAATATTCGTATCACAGATTTTTAAATAGTATCAGAAAATCATACTTACTGATGAGTCCCTATTTGATTAGGGAGCCCTTGTTGATTTCGTTGGGTTCCCACTTGATTGGGAAGCCCTTGTTGATTTCTTTTATTCAAAGCATCAACTCTTGCTTTAATATCGTCTCCACTATCAGCAAAGCTTACGTCAAGTATACAAAGCATGTATAATGCCAATATAATATGGGCCTTCATTTTTTTGGCTCCCAATTATACACACTTCAAAGAATAAAACTATGATAATCTGATTCATGAAATCTTGAATCTTTCATCCTTACTGATTAATAGGTCGCATTTATTATCAAAGTGTCAAAGTTCAATGGAGGCAAACATTTAAACTGTTAGAAATGAAATATACAGAACTAAATCATACTATACAGGGTGTACCAATCTTACCACAAACTTCAAGATATGAGTTATTTTAAGAGAAACCAAAAAATGGTTTTGAGAAAAATGTCGAAACTTAGAAACTGTTCCGTAATTAAAAAAAATTAAGTAACATGAATAAATACTATTTGTGCTATAAAATATGATGCTTCATTTGGAAGAAGGGAGTAAATGAGAGAATTAAATTTCCGTCCGGCATGTATACAAAACAGAATGTAATTGAATATGAATATGTACAGTAAGCTAGAAAGGGTTCATTTATCTACGATTTTCACATAAACGTGTCTATATTTCTTAAGCGAATCTGTATAACGCCAAAAGTTTCAAGAAATAGAAGCAATCCAAAGTAGGTGTAATATAGAGGGATACTTACTTGAAAAATTTTTTTGTAACAAAGTTATACAATATTTGTATATTCCGAGGTAATAAAATATTGACCTCGCTGACATTAATATTTGTCTTAATATAATTTTCTGAAATCTTATACTTATAACCCATATACCGAAATTTGTCGTAAGATTAGATCACCCTGTACATAATTTTACTACTCATTATTTATTATGAAGTGATTAGATATCTGATTAAATAAATGTAGAGCAGCACTAGTTCAAAACAACGTACATCATGAATATCAAAATAAGCATAAAATCAAAATAGAAATATGTTTTATTGAGAAAAATTAATTTTCCCTCAGTTCTTACATCTCAAATATGTAGCAGTAATCAAAAGCAATAAAAAAATTTGAAACGGAAGAGACAAAAAATCGAGAACATTTAGAATAAAAATATATAGAAGTCTAAGAAATAAGAAATTAAGGAAATTTATCAATATTTTTAATATTTCAATCAATATAAGAACAAGTTAACAAAACAAAAGACCAATTCTATTACTAACAAAACTAATATTAAAGGTACACTTTGAGCAGCTATTAAATTTGTCGACTCTTCTCGGCATATCTCAAAATAATTATTATTACATAAGTAGAAAAATAAAAAATGAAATTAGCGCGACATGAACCTGGGACCATCCTCATGGGAACCTTGTACTCTAGCCACTACGCTACGCAGACCTTAATAATATTTATCTATGAACACTACTGCATGAAGTATGTTTCAAAATTTTGGTATTCTGCTATCAGAGATCATTTATAGAAATTATTTATCAAAATAAAAACTCCCATTATCAGAAAATATGGTACATTTACATTAAAAAAATCGAGAATATACAAAACAAATGACATAAATCATATATTATTCTATTATATATAAATAGTATTGTAAACCAAGATGCTGAACACTTTTATTCTTTGTTGATTAATAAGGTTATTTCGCGAGGGGATTTGTCTTGATGTATATACAATTTTCCCACTACTAACCATATTTGAGACGATAATTGAAAATGAAAGATTTTTTTGTGAAAATCGAGTAACAGATTAACGCAAGCTGAATTTCATATATGTACTTGAAAAAAAAATTAAGTAGGCTAGAAATCAAAACTGAAATTTAAAGAGAAATTTTTTTCTGTTTGATGGTTTCATTGTCAGTTGAAGACAATTTCGTTAAGTCATACAAATAGGTAAAAATTACCGCTAAGTGAATTAACTTAAACTCCTACTGAAATAAGAAAATTTGCACCACAAGGTTTTTAACTTAATATCTATGTCACTCTTAAAACATGGTGCAACTATAAATACGTACCTGTCATTACTGAAAATGTGGTGATAACTTATTTTCAATTTTCAATATTCAAAAAAGCTTCCAATCTGTTGTCTCATTATTCGATGTTGATGGCCACGCTTTTCATAGAGAGAACATCGACATATTCAAAGTTTATAAGTTATCTTGAAAGGCAAAGTCTTCTTTTTTCTCACAAGAGGATGTCATGAAATTTTTAAAACAAGTACTTGATAAATGTTATATTACAATTAAAGTAAGTAACATTTTTCAATTTCATGATGTTTTGGCAATAGGAGTAGAAGATGCTTGTTGTATAGCTCGCTGCTTTCCGATGTGATAAAAAATATTGACATCATTTCTATCAATATTAGAACGAGCGGAAATAGTTTATCACAAACATTGGCAAATCCCACATATTACACAGACCACAGTTCTAGAAGGTCCTCAGCTACTATTTTTTATGTTGGTGCTGGAAATACTTCGACTAAAACAACATGGGGTTTGGATATCAGCAACGTTAGCAGAGGGCTATGTTGAAGACAGCATTGTTGTTGAAAAAATTGCAAATATGGTAAAAAAACTTTCCATGCTCCTTCTCCTCTTACTGGGAACATATATTTAATACTCATATTTTGCTAGTTCGCGTAAGTGGCATTATTGCCTACTAAGAGACACAGCTATTGCATTCTTCTAGAGAAATTACGTCTTATGCTGGAGGACAAGTCATAAAAAAGGGATGAAATAAATTTTATTCTGGGTTGAACATGCATTGGCTATAGATGGGAAAACGATATGAGGGTTATTAGATAAATAGCTAAATATCCAAGTGAACTACCACCAATCTAGAAAGAAGTTGCCCGTACTAATCTGACCTAACCAAACTTTCTCAAATAAATGTTCAAATTGAATAAGTATTTAATTTTCACCAATGGTTTTTGGATAGCGTTTCTTTCAAAAAACCGAACCAAATTCGACATAACAGTAGTAAATAACTCAAGGTTTTAAAAGTTATTTTGTACCGATGTGTGTTCATAATTTGAAGGTGAATTGCATCCCTTCTCGGGGATGGAAATTAATGAATTCAAACTAACCTCAGAAAACAATGAATGGGCCAATTTCAAACAGAAATGCTTTTTTTGGAGTCAGTATTCTTTGGCTGGTAGTTGTTTCCAAGAGATAATTTCTATTTTTATTTCTTATCTAGTTCTAATCAACTGTAGCTTCTCCTGAAGGATATCTTCTCGGGTACTAAGATTTTTTCCTTTATTGATCAAGATACTTTTGAAACTCCCGACATGTTAGTGTTATATTCTGTTCCACTCAACATAATGCAACTATTCTTCATATTCAGAGTAAGAAAAGGTGAATGAAATAACAATTAATATTCAAATATTGATATATTCTATTCAAGCTTAATAAAATACGGGAGAATATCAATATCAGCTATGTAATTTGTAATGTTCAAAGGACCCGTATAAATAATATCGTTGTTGTTCGCATCCCTCCATTTTCCTTTCGGTAAGTAAACAGACCTTTGTTTAGCAGCTTCTTCCAAAATTGGAGCTACCAAAATGTTTTCACCAAGAAGGAATTCTGAAAACCAAAAATAATTATATTGTAATCATCCTTTAAACACTGTGGATACTGTTAGTTTATGTATTGCGTAAGTGTTAAAAGTGAGATTTTATTACGTAGTATTAAAATTTATAATAGTGCTACTGCTACCTATCGGTAACGGTAACGATCGGGAACATGTTGAGCGTTCGCTGTCAAGACTTTCTGTTTTCTGCGTCTTGTTAGTTCTGAAAGGTATATTTTCAAAATAGAGGCTATTTTTATTGCTTTTATTGAATTTAACAAGTGTTATATTAAGTGGTACATGTGGAGGTACTTTTTCTAGTTCATTTTCAAAGAATTAGGATGTGTACTCTCACCACACTCACCCACTTTTATATTTATATAAAAATGTTGTTATCAATTAAAAAGAAAATTATGAATAACACTTCATGCAGTTCCAATTACATTACAATAACAAATTCATTTTTCTTCTGAGGAAGCTTATAACTTGACGATTGATCACAAAACACAGTCGAACAAACTTCACTTTCGCTACCGCTACCTAGCACAATATAAAAGCGCTTTGTCGTCCACTCCAGAATGAGTTGAGTATGGAGACGGTAAATTATAATTCAAAATTTTACGAAAGTAGAGCTCCTGTCGGACGAGATATCATATTATTTGAGATAGATGAAGTATGCAGTGTTAGAAAATTTAATATTTCAAATGACTAGAGTCGTTAATTAAATATTGATATACAAATTCCAAGCTATTCACGTAGTCCAAAATAATTTTGTAAATATAACCTAGAAAAGCTTATAACGCTGAAAGTTAATGAATTATTGTGAATTTGTAAGAATTTTCACAAGTAATTATAAAGTGTCAGTTATCACAAAACTTTAACAGACTATAGAATCATAACGGGAAAAATTTGCTCAGTGAAAAGTTGTCCAAGTGGACATAAAATGAAAAGTAACTCAAGTAGTATGCTGAAGTCATTATCTTTCTTTAGACCTACAGTATGTAACACGTTTAATTTCAAATATATTTTTTAATTATACATTCACAAATTCATACAATTGAAATTTATACGAAAAAAATATATATCTTTTCTTTTTATTAATTTACAGACTCCGGTAAAATTGGAAATTTTGAAAAAATCTTTGTGCATTGAATTTAAAATCGACAAATTACTTGTGTTACCTTATTTAAAATTTATTCATGCTATAGTAGCGCCTCCCTAACGTAAAGGATTAGATGGACACTTTCTGTAGCACAGAGATGGCTCTCTTTAACTCTACCCTCCATAGTGTTGAGTTTGTAGCTTAATCGAAATTTCTTTTTACAAACTATGTGCGACTTTCTCTGTACCAAATTATATATGGCCCCTTCTTCCACTTTACTCAATTCTGAAGGTGTACCAGTAAATTTATAACTCGTCCCTTACCCATTTCTTTGTACTTGGAAAAGCTTTGAATTCTTTTATATTTGACGTGTGAACAAATAAATAAATGTTCATCTAGTTTGTTTATCAGTGCCTATTCATAGTTACCACAATTTTCAACCACCTTTTTAATTTAAAATTGAAATAGGTGCATAATAGAAAAAAAATTTGTATCACACTCCTCACTGTGCTCGTCGTGCTCTAAGAAACGCGACAATGCATTTTGAAGTTTAATGTAATACATTCTCAGAATGAAGCACTTTTGGCCCTCATATCATAAATAACCATTACCTCCAAGAGAAGAACAACTGTACTCAGATACTAGACAAATCTGAAAGAAGGCAGTTCCTGTGTAATTTGCTGTTATCTCTTCTCAACGAACATGTGTCCTTAATTAGAAGATTATTGTACGATTTGATTCTTCTGTCTATAGGGATAGATATATCTTATAAACTGTCTATTTATTCAAGATTACTATAAGTGAGAGAAACTGATTATTTTTAATAAGTATAACGATCGGTCAATATCACTCTAAGTGGATTATTTAAACAGTGATACTATTTTCATTCATAAAAATATTATGTAGCTGCAGCACTGACGTACGTCTGACTTAGATAATATTAGACCATCCAAAGACGTACAGTCCTAAATAGGTTTCAAATTTTGACGTATTTTAATGTTTTTTGGTAGGAAAGATTGATAATCCAGATTTCTAGTGGTTAAAAAATTGTAAAAAAACATTTACCGTCCGCGATTGAGAAAGCATAACTATCAGTAGGATCGATCCACCATATTGGAGGGTTCACTGGATTTCCATTTTCAATACAGTCCTTCATTGCTTTGATTATATCATCGGAATATTCTTCATGCAAATTAACAAATTTTCTAACAATTTCCACTGTGTCAAACTGAAATTAAAAAAACAAATAAAATAATTTTTGAGAAAATGAAGTCAGTATATCCACAATATCTGTACTGGTATTCCACTGAACTCAAATTGGTCATATTTATTTAATATGTTTGTAAACTGTTGTGGTCAAAATTTCAATCAAATGAGGATTTCATTCAATCTATAACAAGTTTTAGAATGCCCACAAAACGTTGAGAATAAACAACAAATATTATTATTCACTTTGAATATTGAAGCATAATCACACATACTAAAACTTTTGTTACTAATAATCAAGCTCCTAACTAAATATCCAATTTATAAGGGAGAAAATAAACTATACAGGGTTAATCACTACATGTAGTCCTGAAACTAACTTATGAACATTGAAACCAAAACATTTCAAGGAAATGATGTTTTGTACTTAGATAGAGTGTGTTTAGACGTGAATATTTTTCAATTTAATTTATCAAAACTATTTAATATTTTTCTATTATACTTGTTAACGGATTTGAAAATACAGTGATATATTCCACGCTACTGGTGATTTGATTCCTGTGAGATTTTATTTTACAGCTAAACAAAAAACTGCAACATCACGTGTAGTTAAATTTATAGGTAAATTTCATAAAAGGATTAATTTTCCATTGTGAAATTTTATTCGATAAGTAATTGGAACCTTTTTTGTTCAAGGTTTCATCTCAATAGATATAATTTGAAGCAAAACCAATTTAATAGTAATATTAATAAAATCTAACATATTAGTGGAGTGAAATCATCCGGCTAACTTGCTGTTTTCTCGAGTTAGGCGATTTAAAGGTACAACTAAACAAAACGATTTCTAGAACGTTTGTTAGAAGAACAAAACTTTGAAAATAGCCCTTGAACGTTACGGAACTCGAATAAGAAAACTGCATTTTTCTCAAAATAAATCGCTGTATTATTTTAAGTCTTCTATTCAATTCTGATTTTTGGTGCCCTTGTACTTAAAATGAGAGCGCATCTGGAAGCAACTCAGAGATTTTAAAAAAACTAGTTTATTCTGAAAAAATTAAGAATATTGAAATCAAGATTGTGCAAAACTTCACTCTGTGGCGAGCTATCTAAAATATTAAATTTGGCATATATGTCAAGTCAAATATTTTTGTTTTTGAAAAATCAAGTCTCTAACTTTTACGATAAACGAAATATGATTTCTTGAAAAAGCACTTTAAAATGCGCCCGAGAAGCGAGATCGCTCACAGCGGTTATAAATAGCATCTTTGCGCCTCCAAAAATCGCTATGTGCACAATTTTTAAGCTGACATAAATAAATTATTCTTCATTTCAAATACACAAATAAGGAATCATCAAACATAAATTATTGACAGATTTTGTTTATTTGAAAGTATTATTCTATTTAAAAATCGGATAATTTCTATTTATATTATGCAATTACTTGGTCAAAACATAGTGGATTTTGAATGTTTTTCACATGTAGTTGTTTTCGTAAACTAAAGAAATATAAGAAAAAGTATAAGGAAGTAGTACAATAAAATAATTCATTTTCATTTACTTTAAATAAGTCAAGAAATTCGGTAGAGTTTATAAATAACAGAATTGACATATATCTGCTTACATATTCGGCAAGCGTAAAAATAGGCGCTTCAAAATAATGATGAATTTGCAGAGTCTACTTCCAACATAGTGTGTCCTTTTTCAAATAAGATTCGTTCAATTTTAGTTGCTGGATTTAAAATTGAGTAATCTGCTAAAGATAAACGAGGATCTTATTTTTATTTTGAAATACGTATCCATCAGAGATTAGGATAATGTTTTCTAGTCACACCGTAACTTTTTCGATAAAATCCATTTTATACGTTATGAACTCATTGGATGGAACTGTACCATCGGTTCTAAGCCATATATAAATTGTACGAACTTGTTATTATTTGTTAAATGGTGAAACTATGTATCTGGAGTTTGTGTTTGTAATATTATTTAGATACTAATTGTAGCAAGGATGACTGATGATATTTTAGATCTCATGGATACACGACGAAAAAATAAAAATGTTAAGGAACCCAAATATAAGCAACTAAAACATCTTGTGTAGTCAGGATCTAAGTTTACAGTTTCGCGTTAGTGTATTAAGATATTCTTTTGTATGGTGTGGAAGCATGGACACTGATGGAAGCAACTCTTAAAAAGCTCGACATATAGGCGTATTTATTGAGTTTAAGATTAAAAATATCATAGGGATAATTCGAATTCAGTAGTTAACTTGAATAAAACAACATATACCTGATTACTGACATGAGATGAGTTCCAATCATATTCAATATTTGTATTTATTTGAAAATATTATTCTATTTTCAATATAGAATTTATTCAGACATAAATGGTTTGTTAAACTGTCTAAAATTTTGGTATTTCTATTGATGCGTAAATGGTAACTCTTTTTCGCCATGAAAAAAGTCTTTGTCGACGTAAAAAATACATTTGTTCACTGCCACAATAATCCACAAAATAAACGTAGAATATTACTTTTTGAACGATTTATTTTGAACAGAATCAATTGATTATTCATCATAAAATTTCATTTATTGCAATAATATTTGATGGTAAAGTTTGAACAATTAGTTCCATCATAATTTCTGTTTGGAACAAGATGGACAATTCAATATTTTGTAAAAAATTTTGATTTTGTTATTCAAACTAGCATCTATATATGCTTATTTTCAGCCACCGTGACGTCTAATGGAATTATTTTCAAGCCATCTGTAGTAAAAACGTTAACTTATCGGGACACAAGGTGTATCGGAATTATTCAATTTTAGTATATTTCAAACGATGTAAATTTAGATTACAGTGCTACAAAAAATGTTGTTTGTATTTTGTGTATAGAAGTCAAGTTTTTCAGGCACATTCGAAAGAAATTTTTTCCTCGACCTCGTCAAAAAATCAACGATTTTACGCAATTCATGTGTGTACAAATGGTAGGACAAACTTCGGTTTTTGGGGTATTATAAAGAGAGATATAAAAAAAATTTATAAATATTTTTAGTTCATATTTTGGAATTATCTCAAGCTATACTGAGTATTGCACAACTTCGTTACAAACCAAACAAATGATTTTTTTGAAACTTTTTATATGTTTTCGCACATTATGCCTTGAGAAGAATATTTAATGTCTTATCTCCGTATTTGATAAAATTTTGATTACATTCTATTTTGTATACAGGGTGGACGGAAAGTCAAACCTTCAATATACTTCTGCCTTTCAAATGAAGCACCCAGTTTTTATAGCACTAATACAATAATCGGTTATGAAACCTCAATCGCTTTCCTTTGTCTTTTCTTTGTTCTGTGTTGGGTTATATAACTTGCTGTTTGTTTATTGAGCATTTCGTTCGTACCCAAAATTGGAACAATACTTCATAAGAGTTATTGTAAATCAAGATTAATATCAATCTATAATATTTTCTCAGTAAGTGCTGAAAAAATTGGACAAACAACAATTGTTTACGTTTGTATATTCTATTTCTGAAACGTAGCAATAGTTGACGCCTCTATTCAATAGTTTCTTACAATATAGTTATCTTTAAATTCCTTGCAACTAAAGTTTCTTGACAAGGCTCCGGGCATAAGATCGTTCGAAAAAATAAATGAAATAGTGAAATACCAAAAAACAACACCCTCAACTGAAAAAAAAGTACTATTAAATATTACAGAGGATCCGTATGCAAGTTAGAAAAATATTTCGCAACTACAAGACATTAGTTGTGGAACCATCAAAGAGTCCTCACTTACTTGACAAATATTGTGAAAAAGCTTGTGAATTTTCTTAAAAATGGATATAATATTGTTGCGAATTCGTCCAAGACACGGACCGTGAAGCCCATCCTTCTCGGTTATGATGAAAGTCTGGGCGAAAAAAAAAAAGTTCTCATACATATTTTTACCATAAGCGCTATTTGTTTATATTGTTTTCTTTAACCAATTTCTAGGAAGTTCTTTTCATTGATTTGTTAGTTTGTTTACTTTATAGTATACTAGAAATGCATTTCTTTTATAAATTCGTGCTTGTTTAGCAGCGAGAAGTCAGTGTATATTTCATTATCGGAGTGAACGGATCGAAATACTAAAAAGTAGACGGTGAATTTAAATAAATTATAAAAGTGTCTAGTGTGAGTGTGTAAATAAATTAGGTAAGAGAGAGTATGTATAAAATCACCTCACCGTCAGGAATAGTCAAAATAAATGAGAAAAACATTACAATATTCATTATTAGGTAACTACTAATAAACAAAGAAAAATTTATTTCTTTTTAAGGGGTTTGTAAAAAAGGAGGGTTATAAAATTTTCCCGACTATAAGAGAGGATATGAGACAGAAAATCACAGAGATATTCCAATTTATCAATATGAATATGCTTAGGAATGCTAGTCATCACTTTTGGTGATTTTTTTTCACAATAAATACGAGTTGTATACACAATGAAAGCTTCGTTTTTATTTCTATTAGCGGCAGAGCGCGAATATTTCATACGCGGTAGTTACCCTGTTTCAAGCAAAAGAAATACATTGTTGCTACTGACATACTCTTCATGATATCAGCCTTCATTGAAAATGGTGACGTTGGTGAAAGCAGATCTGTGGTTTGATTTCTACATGCAAGGAAAGTTCAACCAAATGAAATTTACTTATAAACTGTTTCATGTAAATAAGAGAAACCAAACTGTAAGTTCACAAGTAGTATATCTGCTACGGAATTTCCGCAACTCACTATCACCAATTCATAAAATGATTATTGAAAAACTGGAATTTCGAAAACTTTGCTGTAGTTGGGTAGCCAAAATTCTTACTGAACAACACAAAAAACAGGGGCAATTCACTTCTGTTTTTGACACGATACAATGAAGTCGGTGATGATTTTATTTTTCTTTTCAGGATAGTTACAAGAGAAATTGAAATCCTGTGATGATATTTGTCGAAAATGAAGCTTTTGAAGATTATTAAATACCTCCAATTCTACAGAAAACCAGTATAATATGACTATTTCTACTGAAAAACATTATGCATGAAAATATCAAAAGAATCCGTTAGAGTCAAGTTATAATTAAAAGATCAAATAGTACGACAGAGAATGAAATTCAATTACCATTACGAAAAAACGGAAAATTGCCGAAATCAGACCTTTAATGAACTATAAATATGTCAGAAGCTATACAACTTTTCGAGATCTCGCGGTATAAATGATTCGAGCTCTCGCCCACTCGCCATAAGATATAATAACTGCTTACCTCATCACTTGGGTAGTCCCATGGTAAGAAACCTAATTGAATCGATGGCATGAATGCATTGGCTTGTGTCCACCTAACTATCAATTCCGCATTCGGCTGCTGTCTATATCCGTTACCACCCACCATATCAGGAAGTACTCTACATATAAGAAAATCAAATAATCAAATATATATATATATATATATATATATATATATATATATATATATATATATATATATATATTTAAGCGCGGTTACTTATTGGGAACGTGGCAATGAAACGCCAAAGTGGACTAACTTTAATATATTCAAATATTTATAAAAATTATAAAATTTCTTATATTGTGTTTGACCATAATTCCAGTTCCAGACGATGAATACAAAATTGCGAAAGCTCAGAAAATATATTAAAGTTATAGTCCACTTTGGTTTCTCATTGCTACGTTCCCAATAAGAAACCGCTCATAAAATAGAACATTAATACCTATATCAAATGTTTTATGTTTTGATGTTTCGTTTCTGTTCTGTTTTTTAATTGATTGTAGTGTCTGTTCATCCTTTTCTTGGATATGTTGTTTATTATTTTTTCCTTACCATATGTACAAGGATTTTCCCAACTTTTATCAAATTATTTTAATAAATATATTAGAATAAATCATAAAGAACATGATACGTTATCCAAATATATCACTAAATTGAAAACTAAAACACCAAAAAACAGAAGATGTAATATCATATATCAAGTGCCTTGTATTAATTATGACGCTGTCTACATAGGACCGACCTCTCAATATTTAGAAAATAGACCAAAAGATCGTAAATATGATAAAAAAATAAAAATGCGTTAACGAACGATGAGTCAATATCATAAAGACTTGAATATATATGATGATGATGATAATGATGATGTCTTTTAGTAATTGTTAAAGTAAAGCAACAAGATAATGTAAGCACCCACAGCTTCCTATCTAAAAATTATTCCGATATCTACATTTTATATGCTTCATCACATATTTAGATTTCTCCTCTAATCCTCGTCGTTATACCTTTGTCAAATTATATAGGAAATATTCGTGAAACAAGAGTTTTACACAGGTATGAATTATTTATACTCACAGGGTATAACCAACCATGTTCATTTGAATTAAAGTTGTCACTAGAGTGTATAATCCATCGTCAACTCCCCATACAGAATCTTTATCTATCATCCTTATGAATACTGGGTGTTTTTGAGTCCTGAAAAATTCAATTACAATCAATATGCTTCTAAGGTTCTTTCTCTCAATTTTTTAGACACTTTAAATATTTTATGCCGATATATTATCGTCTTTATTTATTGATCAAATACCTCTCTCTATTAAAATGTCAAATTATATTTTAAAGAAGAGCGAAATTATTTATATTATTGATAATTACAGAAACTAATACTGGAAATTTTATCAATCCAGATTGAGAAAAACAATTATTATAAAACTCAGTTCTATATAGTTTAAGAAAGTGATTGAAATTTAACATGAAGCAAATAACAAATAGAAGTAATGAAAGGAAAATATCTTTACCTGTCTTCCGTTTTGCAAAGTACTGTGAATAAAATAGAAAATGTAGAAGGAATGTTGAAAATCGATATCAATATCGACAAACTGCTCTTAGAACCATCAGAATGTTTGTGTTTTATTGGAATTAGTTAGTGGTGAATAGCACGAATTTTCTAAGAATATAAATTGTGTACATACAAAGGAACCTCTGACGAACAGTCGTCAGTAGCACGAATTTTTAAAAGGCACAGAAGTATCAATCAGTCAAACAAATGCTCATACTCTTATCCATAGACTATATGACAAAATCATGAAGATAATTTTGATTCAATTGGAACATTTTTAATTACTTGTAGTGAAATAAATCCAAATTTATGTCTTTAGTACATTAGTGCTTTGTAAACCGTCTCAATATTTGTTGCTTCACTTCTACAAATTTTGCTTCCAAGCCCCCAAATAAAAATAATCGAAAGTATTGAGATTAAGAAGCCTAAGACACTAGATGACCAATGAATGAATTCCCTTGTACCTATATACCAGAACGAAATTACAGCACCCCAATCAGTAACCAATACGCCTTTATCAAAATTATGACAGTCGTGAATGATAACTTACCTCCATGCAGATCTAACTTCGATTGAACCTCCAAAAGGTACACAAGTTTCCACATACTTCTGAGTAAAAATATTTGGAACTAGCTCTTGATCATCGATGTGATCGAACTGGTGTGGCTGATAATAAAAAGTCAAGTCAATTGTCAAACTCAAAATCCAAATTACACAGATTTTCTATTCTGATAGATAAAAAATTTTATTTGAAAGAGAAATCCTTTGATTAACTATTTATGAAAAAAATTCTGTGAAGCAGTGTTCATTATTTTTTTATGTAATAGTTATTTAATTTTAATAGCTCACAGGTATGGCGTAATCCGTTTCTCCGGCATCAAATTTAAAACCATCTAAGCCCGTTTCCTCAACTAAAGCTCTAATTTTACTTGCAAACCATTCAGCCGCCTGTGGATTTGTGAAATCCACTTGATGAGCATCGTCACTTTCCCACCAGATGGCTCGAGTATTTCCATCTGGATCTTTAACGAAATAACCTGAAAAGAGGTAGCGAAATTATATACAATGCTGTTAAATTCATCCAGAATGAATATGAATATACCAGTAGAATGTCGACGAAGTTGAACAGGGTTTAATTCTCTATAAAAAGTAATAAGAGTATATTACAGAGGCAAGAATGCAGAAAAAGTATCTATGAATAAAACATACTATATTTTTTTTGAATATGCGTACTTTTTAGGAAATATGCATATGTTTTTAAAACTAAATTGTAATGTTTTCAATTCTATAAATAGGACTCAACGAATGTGATTGAAAGATAATTATTTCAAATTTCAATATATAAACAAAAATACCACATTTCAAGTTTTTACAACTCGATGCAATTGCAACTGATTACTAATTGAATCGTCTAGTATATATGAAGCTTGATGTGATAGATATCAAAATATATAAAACTTGTATTCCAAGCACTAATTTTTGGAACTTCCTTCTTGATAACTTATTTTCTTTTATTGTTATCAGTGTCATTTAAATTTACCTTGTCGTCGTCGCTCAATTTAACCTTATTAGTTTTCATTATTTTTTATCACATTTCCACTTTACTGCTTCTGTTATTAGTTCAGTGAAAAGAATTTTTACAGCCTTGTCATTTTTTCTCTCTTCTTTGGATTCAAATTTTGATTATTTGTTGATTTATTACTCGTTTCTTATTAAATCACATTGCATATCATCACACTCATTTTCAACAAACAAGTTTGCTCTACTATTTTCTCTGCTGCATTTGCATTTATTTGAATTTTCACCTTGAGGTGTTTTTCAATTTTTTTCAATTCACTCCCGCGTATTTCTGTAGGATCGGGATACGAAAACTGTTTATCACAATAATGTCATGTTGCGTTATTACTTTGAATCCCGTGGCGACTTTTCGGGTGTGTGAATGTGTGAAATGCTTGGCTATTACCGCTGAACGAGGAGAGTTCTTTGACTTTCATTCATTTTTTGTTTTTTATTTTTTAACACAATAAGCTTAGCTCCATCGATACACAGGAACGTTAATCCAATGGTGAGAATGTACTGAATTATGAAATCATGAAACTTTATGAGGCAATGTTAATGATAAATACAAAAACAAGATCTAGCCAAGTATGATCAAGACATAGGCCAGACAAAGTAATTAAGTTGAGGAGGAGAAATAATAACGACATTTAACACTGAAAAGGAGCACTTTAAATGAATGGTGAAACTAAATTTATGGAACCTTTGGTGATATTCATACTGTTCAAACTACTACTACACCAACACTCACATTTACATGCGATTGGTTTTACCAGTGATGGTTTGATTTCATACCTGTATTTTAGCTAACCTCGTTGTCCTCAGTTCATATATCGAGACCATACTCCCCGTTATTTCATTGCTTCCCTGGGAGATGCTGCAGATTTGCACAAGGCATACATTGCAATTTAATTGTCGGTCTTAGCTTTTTATAGAATGTGATCAGCTTATACTAAAAATTTTTCGGATACTACGATCAGGTTAACTCGATCATGATCTGAATCTTCTAAGATAACCCGGACAAGTTCATTGTTTTTCGGAAACTGATCGAGTTAGTGGTACTTATATAATATGATCCTTTCTATCGTGATAGATCGCTGGATAAATGTGACTAGCTGACGGGTTGTTTCATTTGTCTATGGTTTTTCTAACTCTAAAAGTCCTTTATTGCCCTTACATAGCTGTCTACTATTAATTCTCATGAGCAGCGTCATTGATAGGTTTGTGGTTTTTATACTTTTCAGAATTTCAACATAAAAATATTTTATTAGTATTAAACTTCAGTGATACGGGTGAGAGGATAAATCGTTGATAACCGCTCAATGACAAATAATAAACAACTAGAATCCATAATACAACTACATAAATATCATGGAAGAATTAATTCACGAAAAATAAAATATGAAATAAGAAGCAAAATTTCTTGTAGATTATAATTTAAACTTGAATTGTCCACCGAAAATTGAATGCAACATTCAGAAACTGTTTTCAAAATTTCGTTCTGGGTTACGATTCGTAATCAGCTGATACGTTATCTACCTGAACACGGGTTATAGTTTACAAAGAAATATTCATTGATCGTCCCGCCCTTTAAAGTACTGATTGCTTCTAAATGATGTATTTTTAAGATGATTCATAATTATGTAGTTTTCCACTGGTTTCTTGATCGTTTTGGGTAATAAAGATGGTGAACAATGGTTCGGGAAGGAGATCGAGGTATTTTCTTTATTTTCTCACTCCTAGACTTTCTCCATCCCTGTCTGTAAAAGTGATGGGTATATCCCACCAGCGTTGATGATTAATACAAGTAAAACTTACATATTTTCCATTATAACCATATTGCCTTGAATCTTTCATAGCGATATCTCAATAGTCGTCGCAGATTTGAGTATGGTTCACTGTTATCACAATACTTTTAGTGGGTTATGAAATTCTAAAGCGATTCTTACCATTTTCTATTCCTTCTGTTGAGTAATTTTGACAATCGTTGTTGACAAACGGACTATTCCATAAAGCTGTCTGAAATCCTCGATCCTTGATAGAAGCTATTAAACCTGGAGCATCTGGAAACTTGACAGTATCGAATACATGAGATCCAAAACATACCTAAAAATGTAGAAATGTTTCAAAAACGTATAATATTTTCGAATATATTAGAATTGAAAAAACATTACAAAACGTTTCCCAAAATGCCGATAGTAATTAACAAAAAATTATATGAGGCCTATCAGAATGCTTGGGGTCGAAATTCTAGAACAAAAACAAAATTTGGAAGTGAGTAGAAGTAGAAGCATAAAAAAATTTGTCATACGACCCTCCATAAATCCCCCATAGATCGTTGTAGATGCTTAGGAAACCGTTCGCCATAAAGAAACATTCTGAAGAAAATTATCATAAATATAATAGAACTTATTATATTATAGGCTGGAAATGATCTGTTTTTGATCAATGTTTGGTTTTCACCCGAATTCATAGGTGTATAATATATTATACGCTCTATACTCACAGTATCTATTATAAAAAAGTTTATTAAGACTGTATTGAGCACATACCCGTCAAACTATTGTTTAATATACCGTAGCAAATTGAACTCATTGAACTCTTATAATTTATAATTGTTATATGGAAGGACATCCAAAATATATGCAGAACAAAAATATCTGTACACCATTAAAATTACGGATGGACAAAATCGCAACGAATTTGAATTACAAGTTCTACATTTTCTCTTGAAACTTTGTTTGTACCATCTCTATTCCTCAGGAATAAAAATATTCGGTTTTTTGTTACGGGAGTGAACAAAGAGTGAGCTTCATTCCAGAATAAAATCCACTGATTCATAATCATAATACGGATATTACAAAGTCGATGTCAAGAAACATATCCGATCACCAGGCGTTGACTGAAATCAGACTGAGTGTGGTTTCCAGTTTTATAGATAGTCAGGTCATGAGAAGAAATTAGAGGAGTTTAGATAGTGAGCTTTGACTGCTGTTTTCCTCTTCAATTAAGGTCTCCAACCACCGACTGGTTCTTTTGGGTGCTTACTATTCTTGTCGTTCTACATATTTTTTCTGCTGCATTTATTATCGTATTTCTAAATTTTGTCCACATTTTTTCCACTGTGAGGTTGTGAGGATGGAAATGAGATTTTCTGACCACGACAACCTTACATCCTAAATTTTTCTTCAAATACTTTTTCCCACTGGAAAGAAATCTATTATGGATTTCTATTGTCTAATTTTGATTTCCCTTAGTATTTTATGAAGCACTTAGTGTTGGAAGTGTGTATATGTAATTATATTTTTTGTCTTCTCTCCTTGTCTTCCCTTACATCATTCGACATCTTTATTCTCTTTTTTCACTATTCAACTCACCTAATATTATTATATCATATTTACTATATATATATCCTTGTAGGTAATCAAAGAATTTGACTTTTACTACTGTTTTATCAACTTCAGTTGGTTCATATGCAATAAATAATAATATTACTTCTTTTATCAGCTCTTATCCTTCACCTGTTATGGTTTTCACATTCCCTGTTACTACAGTGCTCTGTTTTTCCGTTTCTTTATATCACTTCAATTTCTATCTCTTCCCTTTCCCTTGTCTTGTCCTTTACTGCACCTTTTGCTTTATTCTTTGATTTATATTTCATGCTTTTGGTAAAAATTTTTGTATTTTCCTTTTTATATTTTTTTATTAGCCTCTCTTATTGTGCTCTTGTCCTTATCCATTGCCTTTTAATCTTTCTAATGTTTTACCATTATTCACTATCTCCCAACTCTTTGTTTATGATTTTAGCAATTTTGTTTTCAAGTGTATGGTGGGGTCTTTTGTGTGTACAATGTTATACATATACAAAGTACATCTAAAATTTCAAGAATGTACATTTTAAAAAGTAATATCGTTATTTATAGTATTTTTCGTATGTATACTATGTATATGTTTGGATTTTATTTTATTTGTGTGTTTGTTTTGGTAGTTATTTACAAAATCTAATCTACAAATCATAAACAATTTTTGACTAGAAAGCAGTCTTCTTCCCCTTTATAAACTAGGTAAACAATCAAGTGGTTATCAATGTCTTATCAAAAACATTTTTATTCGACTATAACTCACCAACTATTTCCTAAAAAAAATTCTTAACAGTGGTAATGATAAAACTTTTGGTACATTAACCCCGATGAGAAACATGTTTTTCTGTTGGTGCAATAAATTTGCTTTTGGTTTAAATAGAACGTCTAAGTTCTGCAATAATATTGGGTCATAATTCAGAACGATCTTTATATAAACATTATTTGAAGAATCACATTTATGATCGATATAAACCAGTCATCAAAGCTTTAATAAAACAAATAAATAGTACGTACATTGTCATATCTATTTACGTCAATATCATTTTTAATTTATTACGGTGTTAAGATATGAATACTCTATAAAATATTAAAAATTGATGCACTCCAATTGAACAGATGTTTTTCACCTAAGTTTCTAATTTTATATTTCTTTTGATTCTTTCATGTATTCAATAGTAGATTATCCGCATTTTAACCAAATAAATAAAACAAGTTTCTAATCATCATCGTGGTAGATTTCTAAATTCCATTCAATATTGCAACTTGTACTACGTCTACAAAGTATATATTTTCAACATTCGAATGTGAAATTCAATACGGATTTGGACATGGAAAACAGTCTATCTTTCTATTTGGTTATGACGATTTTTGTTCTAAGAAGGACACATCTCCAATATGCCGACTTCTATCAATTTTCAACCAGACTTATTGTGAGTTTTATAAAAATTGAGAAAAGTATGAATATCCGTTACTATTGGCATCGTTAAAAAATTAGACTTATTTTATATTTCATTATAAATAGAAATACCAATTGATCTTAGTTATGGGATATAGAAAGGCGATGGCGAGTTTGGTTTCTCAAAAAATCGCTTCGTGAAAGCCTCAATCTCATAAATAAAAAATTGGAGATGAATATGGTTTTTACACAATTACCAACCTCACTGAAAACATACACAAATATCTCTTCGCTGACAAAACACATATGGAAGAGGATGTACAACACAGTGTCATAGAAAGGACCAAAAAGTACCAAATACTTTCACATGGAACTATTGATTGAGTTTTATAACTAACTGTAAGATGATTTATCTCACAAAGAATGAATATGAAAAACGATTTTGATTTTTATTCATAAAAACTAGACAAACGAATTTTTTCCGAGGAGAAAACATTTACTTCTGAATCACAATTTTTCTATATTTTCGAGAATGGAAAGCTCAGTTCTAATGATTTATTGAGACTATTTCCTTCGAAAAATTTAAGCCAACCAAGAAGCTGTAATATTTTATGTTTACCTAGCAACGATCAAATTTCAGCGATAATACTAACCTAACCAAATTTTCGTCTAGGATTAATAAACATCATTTGGTTTTAATTTTATATTCTAAGAAAAGGAACAATTAAGTTTATTTTAAATTAAATTTTTCTCAGGAAATAGTCTGCCAAAATGCCCTCTCGTGCATGTCAAATTGTCTCATAATTTCCTCTCGTGCGCATTCGCGCACTCGAGAAAATTAAATTATCGACAATTTGACATGCACTCGGGACATTAATATTGATAATATTCTGTTATAAAAGTTTTGAGACGCCATCAAGGTGGTAATTAGAATTAGATGGTAGTGTAAATAATATGTCAGTATAAATATCAATAATGAATATCTCGTAATCACGTGAATTTATTTCTAGTATAATGTTTAGATGAAAAATTACCTCCCATTTTTCGTCAATTTCTATCTGACCACCTAAAAATTCATGTTCAATGATTTCTTTAACGAATTCTTCAACTTTTTCTTGATCAACGCTCTGTTTGTATTTCGGCCAAGTAGTCCAAATAGGTTTTCTGATCATTCTCTCACTCGGATACCCTACAAAATAAAAAGTCTCAAATTTAGTAGTAAACAAAATGAATTTCTACTAATGTTTTTGTACAAGATGATACCGACTAAATATAAGTAATAAGGTCAAAAAGCAAGATACATAGTTATTTGAGACCAAGTATTCCACTCATAGAAGATCTGGTTGTGATAATATTTTAGAACAATAAAAAAACAAAAGAAGTAAAAATTTGAATTCCCGCTCCAGACTATCATGAGACGCCTCCTGGAGGCTCCCGACACGAAGTCTTAGTGAGTAGATATTCAACATTTTTCTGAACAAAAAAATGAGTATGAGAGTGATTTATTCAAAATTATGAATTTAATAACATTTTAACGGAAACGAAAGACCACAAAATTGATTATACTTGTATTGTATACAAACAAAAAACTATAAAAACCGTGCAATGGTTTCCAAGATAATTGAGGTGTTTTGTGTTCGAGCTGAAAGTGTATATTTGATTTCAAATGAAAACAAAAGAATAAACAATAATATTCACCTGTTGGTTTCCCGAGGTAATTGTTTACAGCATAAAGATGCGCTTGTTTAGAATCATCCATAGTTATAATATCATATTGCAGAATCGTCTGCGGAAGAATAATATAAGTTCAATTATAAATTAGAAATTTAAATATAACGGATATTAGAATTAATCAAATTAAAAAGGTAAAATAAATCCTCATATAATAATAGATTCACGAAAAAATTGTTGTCATTCTTCTAAAGTCGTAGGTATGACATTTTTTTAACAGTAACTTGGCATTTTGTAGACAACAATTGATGACTCCATGCTTTTAGGTTCAACTTTATGACCCTGACAATGGAAATAGAACAAAATTATTGAATCGGTGTATTCGGTACCGTGAAAGAAACTGAAGTCAGTAAAAGATCGAATACTTCCTCAAATTCTTGTGCATTCCAACCCACAAAGAGGCCACTGCTTGTTTCCTGCCAAATCCTTTGTTCTACTTGGACTAAGTCAGCTTTGTCAGTTTTATGCAAGGTTTGATGGTGATCCCAACGTTTTCTCAAATTTTTCCGATACTCTGATTTATACAGAATTGTCAATGCAGTGAATCATGATCTTTTTTTCTTGAAACATTGAATGCAATAATTGTGGGTAAACGAGAAGGCAATTGTTTTTATTTGTCTTAATAAAAGTATACTAAAATACTTTCTGTTAAAGGCAACAGACCGTTGGGTTACGGAGGATTAAAACGCTTTGATGTCTCTGATGCTGAAAACTTAATGATGTAGAGAAGTTAATTGTACCATTAAAGTCAGTAGAAACGAATATACAGTATTATGTTACCAATGTATAATTGTTCAGCATACTATATGAAACTCATACCAGACTAGGCCACAGAGGAAGAACACGTATGCTTAAAATATTACATATGAAGTTGTAATGTTATATGTCAATTTATATGGTGTCAAATGAAATACAGTGTATCTATGAAATATTTTTTTATGAAACCAATGAACAGATCTTAGTTGATCTTATGATATACAGTTGAACAGAGATGGCGAATATAAGCTCATAATGGTGTATCAATATTATTCTACCAGCTACAAACTTTGGAAAATAAGACGGTGCAAGAAATAGAGTCCAATATTTTGAATATTTGGTGACCCAGAAATATTGAAATCAGATAATCGTAAATAATCCCTTAAATAATTCATATCCGAAATATGCGCTATGTAGAAAGATATTAAGATGGTTCATGGAAAGCTTCGTCACAGTCAAACACAAAGCTCAAAGTTTTTAACTTTATTATTGAAAAATTTATCGCGATTGAATGACACAGCAGGGAATGTAAATCTCGGATATGTTCCACATTCACCTTAAGTGTATTTTGAATGTCGACATTTATCGGTGTAAGTCAGAAATAAGGGTATTTAACCAATATTTCGGATATAAATCAAGCAACTGTGTGATGTTGACATTCTTCATATTTCGGTGTTTCACCGTAATTTATACACAAGTATCATTTACGAACCTTTGGAATTATCCCATATCAAAAACCAAAATTCTTTCTCATTCTTGTTCGCATGAATTTTAGAATTTTACTACACTAGAAATTTTAAATACACTAGAAATTTTAAATACTCACCCGATTTCTATTGATATAAGGATTCTCTGATTTGGCAATCAAGAAAAAAGACCCGTTTTCTCTGGTATTCTGATCAATGAACAATGGTACTCTATCATCAATAAAAATAAAGGTGCCTTTACTATTTAACCAATATCTTTCAGCAACAGCAAAATTATCTGCTTTCTTTATAACGTACGGATCATTACCATCAAGTACCAATTTTTCAAGAGGATTTTGCAAGTACCTGTCAAAAAGATATAATACATAGTTCATATTTATAGACGTCAGAAAAAAATATAACAGATTCGAGAGCTACTTAGAAACTTTGAATTATGGTATAATATTAATATCAGATTATGGTGATCAAAAGAGATATACGAAATGAACTTTTTTTATTTGTCAAAAGTGGCGGAGGTATCGCTAATTTCGCAAAACATAATATATATTTGACTTTTAGTATGACCAAGTTTGCAAGTCTCAAAGAATTATGGCCAAAACCACAATATTTTTGGACTTTATTCTCTCAATAATTGTATTTTAATTCTACGGATAATAGACCAGGGTTGATAATTTTTAAAACCAAAAAAACTAATAGTAGGATGAAATCCAATGGAAAGGATAATATAATAAAGAAGGGGGGGAAATACTTTACGGAAGATCTGAAGTTGGGAAGGGAAAGGGGGTAAGTTTTTAAGGGTAAGACACACTTTATCTCAATTTCCGGCCTATGAAAAAAAGTGAAGTGAGAAAGTTGTAATTAATAGAAAGATCTACAACTTTTGGATCTACATTTTTCTCTCATAACCTCAAAATTTATGTCAGAAACCCAAAAACCAAGCTTTTGTTTTTTATTTCTATCTATCACAAATGAATTTTTTTTCACGAACTTACCTTTTCGAGTTCCAAATATGCTGTAATTCATTTGATTAAAATATCCATTTTTTAACGTTATTTTGAAGTTATATCGAAAAAACACCCTAATTTTCAATCGAAAATTCTCCCGTCAAAATATAAGCTTTTTTAAAAAATCGTTGAAATCTCTACTTTCTGATGGCGTATATAATATTATCATTATTACAATTTTTAGTTATTCATTAAAATTTTTACTTTAATAACAAGAAAATATAATAAAATATGATAATGATAAAATAAAATTTTCAGTTTTTTTGCTGATATTTAGAATTTTTCGATATTTAGTCAAAATAAAGTGAAAGAATAAATATTTGAAATCAAATGAATTACACTGTGTTTGTGACGTAAAAAAGTAATGTCGTGAGTAAAAATGTTTTTTGGAAAAGTAAGAAACCAAAAACTTAGTTATTCCAATTTTTCACATAAATTTCAAGGTTATATGAAAAATGTGTGTTCATGAAAGCTGTAGATCTTTTTATTACCTAAAGCTTTGCTTTCCAACTTTTTTACATAGGACCTATATTTTTGCCAACATTCGAGATAAACCGTTTTTTACCTTACCGACTTCAGATCGCCCAAAAATTATTATTTTTCCATTTCAATCATTTTCTCCTCCTTTTCCAATGGGTTTCATCCTGCGATTATTTTTTACTTTTTATCGCTTCTATCGCCCTAGTCTATAATAAAAAAAATTGAACTAAAATTTCACTTTTCATGAACAAATCTATACCATATACAGAGTCCTTATCACTTTTATAAATATATACACTTTATTCCGTTTCGAACTAGATTTAGTCAAATGATATCAAATTACTAGTGTAATTGAAATCAGTGAAAACAATATAATAGTCATTACTTTGTTAGAACATCTCTTGGGTATCTTCACCAAAATTAACACCTAAATAGATTCGTAACACGAAAATGACGCTAAAATAATTCAACTTAAGGTTAGGTTCCTTCTTACTAAGACAATGCGCAATGAACATACTGCTTTTATTCGACGAACTAATCTGTTAACTCTATAACGGCTCTATCTGGTTTATATTTGTTTATCAAAAGGAGATTTCTTCTGATCGATTTCACAAGTTAAGTGAAAACAAAGCTCTATAAATTAATTAATTACTCGATATACAACACTTTGAATCAGGTTTTCCAAAAGTCTTAGACCTTTTGGAATCGAAATTGAATCTGAAAATTAATTTTACGACTAAAATTTGCAGAATTTGATTTGTATTCAATTCAATTAGTTGTAGATTAAACACAAAGCTGGGTCTGTGAGCCTCGTGGCTGTCGAAAAAGCTTAAACAAATCCACCCTAGTTTCAATCGCAGTTTTCCCAAATATAATCTCTCCTATATTTGATGTGGCAATAGTTTTGGCACAAAATTTAGGCTAAGAATAGGTTGTAATAATATAAAAATGGCTTTTCAAAAAAGGATTTCATATTTCCCTGACATTCGTTAGACAAGTTATGAGTTATGTTAGTGGTATTGAATAGTACATTGCACACCGACATAGGAAAAATTTCATTACTGTCAAAAGCTTAGAAATAGTTAACCAAGACGCGAAATATTTGTTTTGCTCTGAAAATACCTAGAATATTACCCGGCATTTTTCTCAGAATACTCAAGCAGGAACCTATATTGTTACTGTTGCTATATAGTAAACAACCGTCATAAATATAAATAAATGTTAGTAGTATGGCTACTGAGTTCGTGAATAACAAATTGAGAAAAATGTCTTCCGATGAAGAATTGTTGGATTTTATCCCCCCAGAAATACGACAGACTGCTGTAGCAGCAACACACGGGTTGGTGCCAGAAAAAAGTTGAAATTCCAGATTCCAAAACACATACGAGTAGCTCATTTTTCATTACTGATCCAATATGGGTGAAGATCATTCGAGACTACATGAATTTGAGAAAAAAAAATAGAAATAGATAGATTTTTTGTTTAGCTTTGAAGAGGAATAGTAAGGAATCAACCAATTGAGCACTATACAATTGCTAATTTTTCCCAAAAAATCACCACTTTTTTGTATTTAGAGGACTCGAAAGGCTTTGCCGGTAACGCTCTAAGAAGAACCTAACCGAATGTTACTTGCCAAAATCGGTGCAAATGTACTCCAATGAAAAAGGTTGGGAGGATGGAAATCTAATATTGTGGCAGAAAGGTATGTGGATAGCCCAATGGAGAATAAACCCAAAACTGCCAATTTCTGTCCCAAGATACCATGTTTTCTAAAGCTTTTGCAAGTAATTCACTTGCCTTAGTCATTCAACAGCAAAGTAATTTGTCGACCAAAACCATAACTGTTGGAAACGCTAGCGCTGGTACTGATCTAAATATTTCTATAAACACTTATAATAATTCAAATTTAACCATTAATTTCAAGTAATTTGTTGTATTTTAGTTAATTGTTGGTTTTTATTGCTTCCCATTAAATGGGTATTATAATATATCTCTAATTTTCGAATTATTATGTTCAATGGCTAGTTTCTACCAGCATGCAGCAAGCCAAAATTTTCCAATAAAATAAGAGCCGACAATTACAGGTTCAGAGCTTGCGAAGGCTATAATATAATTCGTATATGAAAGCAAGCCAAATCACCCTTTCCGCCACATAATATTATCCTAAGTTATAAGAATGATATTTACGTTGTTATAAATAAATTTCAGGGCTGATCAGTTAGATCCCACTTCTTTTGTCATGGAAGTCAACAACCAAGGTATATATATCATAATATTATATATTTTTGATAGAATATCATTACTTTTTGTACATAATATGTCAAATATAGAGAGAAACCCGCACATCAATACAAGACTTGCGCTCAGACAAGTTTGCGTCAAGGTTTTATCGCACCGCTGCCACCTCGCTGCTCCGGCGTCGCACCGCGTGCCACATACCGAAATGCCTATTATTTAATTATTTATATGTATAATAATCTCACATTATTAATGTGCGCTAAATATTGAAACAAAAATTGATACTAAATCCTAGTTAATAACGTAGTAAAAACGAAAGTCGACTATACTCTGAATTATAAGTGATGAAAAGGAAATATTTGGATTAAAAAAATTAAGGGTGGTATTTAACTCGATATATCCTCACGTGAAAACTTTATAATCCACAAAAAAACATGCTGTCATAAGTTATGATTGCTAATTCTTACATCTATTACAGTTACAGGTGTTAGGTGTACCTAATAGGATCAATTAGGTGAGAAATTATAATAAAATGATAAAAATTTATCAGTTTCTGATTCGTTTCTTCCTTTGTCATCTAGAACTGGGCTAGATTTTTGATCTATAGGTCAATCAGTGATAAAAATGACGATTTAAATAACTGTTTGAGCTAGGTTTAAATTTGGAGTACATATGTATCTCACAAGTCTCAATATATGAGCCAGATTTGATGTTTATGTTAAATAGTTTTTGAATTATGAGGGGTCAAAAGTGTCTCCCAAATGTTTCGTCTAATATTACACATGTTGCTGGTAGCCAGTTCCGTTACTTGACCTTTGCTTGACACTACACCGCGTATCTAGATTTTCATAGTAATCATAATACATTGAAATAATACTAAACATGATTAACATTGCCATAGCAACGATATATTTATTATCGTCATTTTTTTATTTCCAGTTCAATTCATGTTAGTTCTGAAATCCAGATTTTCATAAAAACATATTACAGCTAGCGCCACAAGCAAAATAGAAACTCTATGACAATCTATCTGGTGTGCGATTTCGACTAGTAGGACTTGTTACAACAATTATTACCTAGAAAATTTACTGGATCAAAACAATAGAAGACGAACAGCAGCTCCTGCGTAGATTTAGTATTTATCCTACGACCACTAGTTGAGAAATCAATAGAATATAACAAACCAACATGCCTAGGCTTCCTTGACACCACAAAAGCCATTGACCGTATTTTATCCACCTATTGTATAAGAGCAACAAGCCTATCAATAAAATCCATACCACGAAAACATATACTCAGATAGTCAAGTTCAGGTTCGCATTAACGGTAAACAAACAAAACACATACCGGTGAATATCGGTATGAGTCAAGGAGACACACTTAGTCCCATGTTATTGAACATAATAATGGATAGACAAAGGCGCTGAGGAATGGGTGACAGAGAAATCAAAATCCTGTGCTTTGCTGATGACACTGAGATATGTGCCGAAAATGACGATGATTATTGAATACCTTCAATCTCACAGGAAAAGGGTATAATATGACTATCCCGACTCAAAGAACAATATGCATGACAACATCAAAAGGGCCCATTAGATGCACATTAGAACTAAAAGGTCAAATAATACAAAAGAGAATGAAATACTAGTAATTTGGAATTTAAATGAACGGGTGTATTGGGGAAAATGATTGGACACATTGATTTGTATTTTTAAATGTGAATTTCTTCAAAACAAATTATTTAGGAAGATTCATATCTGGTCAACATCATCTTTCTTATTTGAAATGCAATTCCCAGTGCATTATCTATTTTTTTTACATTTCATGAAATTCTAGACATAATTCATGAACAATATCCTATACCTATCTTCAACTGTTGAGTGTCGAAATTTAGCAAAAAAGAAGTAATATACAAGGGGTTGCATTTGAAATTAGTAAGTTGCTATTGATTATCGTCACATGACACATCCTGTATACATTTTTTTGAATAATGCGCATTTTAAAAAACAAATCGACGTATTCCGGCATATCTTTGGATTGTATTTTACATTCGAAGATTCCATCGAAATTTAAAAGATTTCCGAGCTTTAGCAGTTACAATAATTTCCATTTCTATCAATACATTTATTTCCAATTGTTCTGAATGGCGGCGCCAGCCTTTTCTATTCCAACATTGGTTTATTGATTGATTATCTTGTATGAACGAAAAGTAATGGTATTAGGAATATCTTTTTTGTTCATCCAATAAAAAATTACCCATTTTTACCCATCGTTTAATAAAACATTTGTTTTGGAACAACAATTTTGAAAAGTTGAATTGATTTCTTGAATGACTTATTAATTAAGTTACTGTACTTTATTATAAATATTAGAATACAGTAGAATTTATCAATTTCAATAACTAATAATAAACAAAAGTCAGAAGGGGTTATGTAAAAAATTCTGGAAAAATTCATCTAATACAGTTTATTTTGAGAGAGCTACAAGGCTTACAAACTTTGCATCGTGCTTAATCTGAAGAAAATTGCTCACAAATTAAATTCTTCAAGTTCTCCTCGAAAGATTAATTGTTCCTAGGGCTAATCCTTGCAAATGTCAAGCGCTTTCACCTCACGCGAACGGTCCAAGCAATTTTATCATTCAACCAAACAAAATATTTCATATGCTGAATTTAGATTAGTTTTATAAAAATCAAAATACCAGTCCCTTCTTACGAGAGCAAAGTTCTAGAAATATAGAGTATGGTACATCGTGGTCCATTTTTATCTTTATTTGATGGCAAAATTCGTGGCAGAAGTCGGAGGTTTTTTAGCTTATCAGGGATATGGACATCGGCTATTCCATAATTATTTCAGCAAAGTTAAGGAAGTGCGGCATTGGTTTTTTTTTCTCCGACTTCACCAGCATATGAAACAGATGCTTATAGATATTTATCTTAAACTCATGTAGGTTGTAATGTTCGGTTGAGGCGTGCCTTGGTAGCTGATTCCACGGGCTTACACTTCTCCAAAGAAAGGAGTCCCGATAAATTGATGTTCTGAAGATGAACTTGGTGTTTATGCGGCACGTCTACCTGTGCAGTGTAGATGATTAGAAGCAGTAACGGAGTGTATAGCTTCTTGGTACTAAAGTACAATCTTAGTATGATATTGCAGTAGAATTTTTCTATTCCCTTATCGTCATATTCACTGTTAGTGTCTACTAGCCGATTGTGAGAAAAACATACTGGTACCGCAAACAGAATATTTTGAGCTACTGTTTCTTTAGTTGTTCTATTCATAACTTGAAAATTATTGTCATGAGTATTATTGAGCGGGAGAAGCACTACTAAACATTTTAAAACAAGTGTTACAAAAATAATACCTCTGCGGTCCTCCAAACCAATAACTTCCACCCATGTCCAGGTTGTATTTATCAACCAACTGATGCGATACGTCTTCTGCCAGCCAAGTAATTCGGTGACCCCCGTCAATATCAGTAACTTTGAATGATAGGGTATCATCAACTTGACAGTCTCTGAATTCCGTTTGACAATTTACATTACCAAAATCAATTCCTACTCCAAGAAGTCCTTCCAACGTTACTTGGCCAGCTGAAGAATAGGAAAGTTCATGTTACTTATGATGCTATTATCAATGAATTTTTCTCGTCCGTTTATAATAAATTTTAGTTTATGAATGTCATAATATTTACCATCATTATGTATTGATATGCTTAATCCATTTTCTGTTGGATCTAAAGCAATGTCACAGTCACTTTCTTTAAGACACAATAAAATAATAACAATACTGTAAGAAATGATTTTCCTTGATATATGCATTCTGACGAATAGATTATATAAAAATGGAATGCCTCTTATATGAAAAATGAATGCCTCTCAAAAAAATCTAAAGGTCTATCTTTGAAAACACTCACCGAGTAGATAATTTACCACTCTGATAAAATTCATAATCAAACATACTTCTAATAATCATGTTTTTCACTTTACTATCAGCATATATGTTTTTGATATTGAATGAACAATTTGAGGACATTTTTTGATTAATCCTAAATTGATGCAATTAAATTCAGGAGCTCTTTCTATGATATCACTGATAAAAAAATGAGTGAAATTAAATTTCAATTTTTCAAATTAAAAAAAAAAATATAGTACCCCTTGAACTACGAAATATTAAATATTTTTGTCTTCTGAATTGAAATTATCACTTAAAACTCTCGATTACTTCTAACCATTCTTTTTCTAGAGTAAATATGGAATTAACCATGCGGCAGGCGCGCTTTAGAAAGTCGAATGAGAAAGAGCACTGCGGGCTCGAGTACCGCATTTGTTTCCTTTATCAAATTATAATTCAGAGAGGGATAGTGAAATAGTATGATAATCAGGATATATATTTATTGAAATAAGAAACTTCTTATCCAATCTAAATTGAAAATTAATTGAATTGCACAGCTGGTTTATTGTAAGTTTTACAGACAAATTGATGGCATGATTTGCAGATGTTGGTATTATTTTATGTACAACTAATAACATGGCCCTTGATTTCGGTGTGCCGCTAAAACTAAATCAACTTTTCCTTATACCTTTCAAGAAACTCGACTATACCTTCTGGAGAGTTCTAAGTTGACTTCTTTCCTTCAAATGATACTCTATTAGTGATAAAGCTAATTCATATAGAAATTCTCTTCTCTTTTTATCATTATTCAATAGTACTTCAGCATTTATTCCTGCAATATCTACTATTCCAACAAAAAGTGTCAAAAATCCTTTGTGTGTTGTAAAAGACAAATTTTTGGTCCACTTGGTTCACTTCTCCTTTTTTATTATTGCGATTGGTTTATTAGTTCCCTTGTTATTTTTTTCAGTAGCATCCATTGTAGAGACCAATAGCATAGCCTTTTTTTACATATAAGGCAAGGTACTTGTTATTCTAAGACCCGAACAGAGATTATCCAACTTCATGCAATTCATTTGGCAAACATTATGTTGGAATTCCTTCTTTATATATTATTACCAATCAATAAAATACCATTTTCAAGAAGACATTCAGCTAGAGGATAGCTAGAGGATAGCTTGTTTTTATCCGGCTTCTTTATAAGATTCACCAATTTTGTTCACTATATCAAAACACTAATTCGAAATTTTGTATTGACCATATCGGTTAATCCATCAGTATATTTCGAAATTCCAAGTGTAATAAGATTTATTTTCGCAGAAAGACAATAATTGTATGCGGTATTTAGCTAGTTTTTGGGCATGTATAGTACGAAACCACAGCGGCCTTGAAATTTGTGAAAAATTTCATGAAATATCATATATACTAATAATAATTATTCCTACAATTTTCGGCCATTGCTGTGTATTTATTTCTTATGACAACTAATTTGTCAGTATTTTGTCTTTCCGCTCAGTAATATCGTCCAAGCTCAATGCGCGAAGGAGAAATAGAAACACTTTGTGGAAAACACAGCTTTGAGTAAAATGATTCAAGTTCCATCTATTGTTCAAAGCTCTTGAAAGTTCGCATGATTAGTTTTCTCAACTGCTATGAGAAAAAGTAGGCTTAATACGGCTTGTATTTTCGAAGAGTCAGTCAGAATACTAAAAATACTAAAAATAGACTATTATTACAATACATAATGGATTTTGTGAATGAAAAGTTAATTGACTTAAAAGATGCTAAGTTCATTCCTTTATAATGTTCTAGGAATGCTTTGAACGTCCTGGTAGTAACTCATCCGAAAATAGTAATATAAATGATAAATTTTGAAAGAGATATACTACACGAGTACATTCAAACCTATACTTAGATTTTTGTATTTACAAATTTGTGTTCATATATCTCATTGTTTTATGGTTGATGTATTATTTGTTTTATTAATAATTCATATGATTTATCAACGTCATAATAGCTACCGAGATGTCTTGAAATATTCTTAATTTTTATCATTATGATTAGCGTAATTATTTACTTAACAAATAAATTTGATTGTGAACTATGTGGAGGTAATTGCTAGCACTGGTATTTCCTCATTATGGTTTCCCAGATATGTAATATACAGGATTATTCAGCAGAATAATAATTATTGTCCATAAAAACTCTATTCTTGAAATAAGTCGTATTGGTGTAGGCATGCACTGCATCTTTCTCTGTTATAATTTGTAAGATTGGTTCCTGAGTTTTAGGAATTTCAACAAATAAGAAATATCTGTCTTGAATTATTTTAGAATGCAGTTACAGTGGTTCTGTTAAATAGAGAAAAATTTTTGAAGACTCTTGGGCTCTCGTGTTCACTAAATCTAAGGTGTAAATGTCTGATACGGAATCCATACCGCCAGCCATCAGTCAGATGCTTAGACAATAAGAAATTGACTTCAAATTATTGTTAATTCAGTCATAGTAATTCTTTGCGTTGTCGTGTGTACATCTGAGGTACTATTGTGGAATCCTTACATCCATCCATTGCAGTTTTCTCTCATTCCTATTGATAATAACATTTTAGAGACTCAATACGCCCATCACTAACATAGTTTAAAACAATAGTCATTTTACAACAACTTGTGATAAATTCCTTCGACAATTTTGTTTCTTCGCCTAAATATACTTGGATGCTTTTACTTTGAAACAAAAGTTCGCTTGTTAGTTGCCATATATCCAATGTCACCCTTATTTTCTCAACTCTGCTTTCACACATAGACATTGTCCAGTTATAATTACACGATACAACAAAGTAAGATATAACTATTTGAAATATTGGAATGAAATTGTTATATTACGTCAAGTGAAATGAATATATTGATTTCACCCATAATGATGAAATGGGTTTTCAACATGTTGCATCCTATTTTGTGATATGCCGATTGATGTTTCTATGAATAATCTATCATTGACTTGTGATTGCCAAATAATTTTTTGTGGCGTCAACAAATTCATGTTTCTTGATAGGACTAAGGCTTCAATTTGTGACTCACTTAGTGCCATGTGCCGCAAAAAAATATTAAAATGTATTATCACTATAGGATAAAAGATTTCAGTCGTCAGTCTTCTAATATATGCTTTTGATCTAATGCAGACATTAATCCATGAATATTATGGCAAAACAATGATCCATCTTCTTTCAAATAAAAAGTGGCTAGAGAAATATGATGTTTTCGAGATGTTGTAATTTTAATTTATACATTTGCAATAAATTAATCAATTTTGATTTTAGTTTTTTTGTTGTCCGCTCTTGTTTCTATATCATATGTCAATATGGGTCTAACGCAGGTTTTGCATATTTATATAACTAAAAACATTATTCGAATAACAGAAACATATGCGGATACACAATAAGAGACAGAAAGAGAAACACAGATATAAGACACGAATGAGAGGTGGAAGACATAGTCAGATGGGGACGTAAACGTGGATACGTTTTGAAAGAGAAATAGCGGTCGTCTACTTGTTTGTTGAGTTCAGACGTCCAAATTAATACGACTTGTGGTGTATGTGCTTGTAACCTTGCAAGAACTTTTTTGATTCTTCGCCAATATAAATATGAATGTCAAGGATGAACGTTACTCGCGAAGAAAAGTGAATCGATATTAGAGTCTGCCAGTGGCGGAATTAGTTTTCAGACTTTTGAAAAGAGAAGTAAATTGAATCGATATTATTGATTGCCAATGTAACACCTGCCAATTTTCTATATGCATATAGTTTTATTCTATATATTATTTGATATATGATATAGGTATATTCATGTGAGTTACAGGAAAGGAAAGCGTTCAATCCCAATTCTCCAAAATGTATCCGTTTTATCGATAAGGACTCATTCACGCGATAAACAAAATTTTGGTACACATAGACTAGCAGACTAAGCACCCAACACACAACTATTTCAATACCCTCTCACGTCTTTAAAAAAAGAAATATAGTTTTGAATACAAAATTCTTCAGACCTTGATTGCAAGATCTAATGAAACAAAATTATTAATAATTTGTCTAAGGAAAATTCCGGATAGGGTCGAATTCACTTCACAGAATGTCAAACTCTTTCCCGGATATGTTTAGGGTGATTCTTTTCATAACTCAGTTTCCTAAGCCCACCCCTTTCTGAGATATTCCACTTAGAAGAAGCTAAAATTGAGTTTATACATTTTCCAGTTAAGTAATGCTACAAACTAAAAATGCTGCCATTTTTCGTTCACACGCAAATGTCTAACTATCGGTATTTTCAGTCCTTTTACATTATATCGGGATTAATTAATCAACCTTTAGTTTGTTTCATATAAGAAATTGTTTTCAAGGTGAAGTTTTATTAAAATTATAACTTAAGATATTTGGTGTATTTAAAAATATATTTTACTTTTTAACCCAAAATCAATAGCTGTGAGATAACAAACACCATTATTTATAATTTTTTTAATAAATTGAGTGGAAGATAATGAAGATGTAAAATGTAGTACCATTCATGTAAATGCTGGAAATAATCACCTCTACCTTGTTTTTAATTACAAGGTTTTAGAATAACACGCTGTTGTTACTTCGACAATTCGACCGTGTTTACTTAACGTTTATTCAAATTCCACTGAATTTATCAAAATGTTGTTATGGTGTTTCTTATTGTTCTCTGCAGCTATTGGTTTTGGGAAATTTTAGAAACAGAAACTCAATTTCAATTACTACTTTTTAAGGTTTAAGATTATATCTCGGAAAGGTGATCTGAGGAAATTTGTTATAGGAAAGACCCATACGATCGATCACCTCCTCTGTATTCTGTCGCATCGATTTTCCTTTGCACAAGCTGCTTTCGTATTGAGGTCCATATGAGTTGGGACTAATATGATTGGAGGTGGCCTACTCTCCTGTTTTTTCTGTTACTCTCTCCTTATTTTTTCTAATTCCTCTTGAACTTATTTGTCCTCTGAGGATTGCCTCTCTGGTTTCTTCCTATTTTACTTGTTCATGACTTATTTATATTCTCCTTTCATGGGGCAGTCTTCCATTTGATTTTGTTCAGAAACTCTAGCTTCCGTTGATTATTTTTGGGGGCTCTCTTTATTTGTCGTTCTTTTGTCCTCAATGATGGGACGGACTTCTTCCTTAGTTGTTTCCTTCTGCCTTTTCTCCCGCTTCTTCTGATTTTTAAGAAGTTCCGTCATGTTGAGACCCATGCGTTTCATTCACCCGACTTTTCTCTATCTGTCTCTATGTCTCTCTATCACTATGGTTTCTCCCCACGTTTAGAATTCTCAGGCTCAATGCCTGTAACTCTTTGCTTTGGTTTTTTTTCATCTTTGCTGAAATACCTTAACGTACCTAAAAATAATAGATTAAGCTGTATCGAGAAGTACGGTTGGTTCAAAATTTTGTTAGCAAATACAATTTTTTCATGCGAAATAATTTTCTTTCATTATAAATAAAAGGCTGTGTCTAAGTTACCTGGGGTTTTATCACGTATTCACTCCGAGTCTATTTTTTCGGCATTTACAGTTGATCCATCAATCCTACTACTTTTAAGAAGTCTAGAAAATGGGATGGCTTCCTCTGTATGTAGAATACCCATTATTATGAATGCCGTTTCGCAGCACTATTGACAACAGGAACGTTCTTTCATCTTCTTTCACAACTTAAAAATGTTCGTATCCTGTTTATGAAAGTAATTAGGACCGGCAGATATTAGGACTAATGAGTTTTAGAGAAACCGAAAGTAAATAAAATAAATTTATCATTACTTGTGTTATTACTTTATACTGAACTGAATATTTAAATTTAAGAGAGCTAGATATAAAAACAGATTCATAGGAAGTATTAATTTCCAAGATATAATCGTATAAAATTTTATTACAATGTTGTCAATGGTATCAGCAAAATCGTTAACAATGTGTATAAATTATTTGCGTTATACAAATTGTTAACTGAGCAAATTTTAATTATTTCTCAGTTTTCTATCTAGAGACAGGGTCATCTTTTTGTATTTGGACGCTATAGTAATTTTTAGACTCAAAGCAAAGTTGCTATTCTTTTAATAGCTTGAATATTTTCAAAATATTGTGGTTAAAAATCCTGGTCTATTTTTCACTCTCTTATCTTTTAAAGACGATTCTCGTAAACAACAAACAACTCTTATAATTAAGAAAATGCATTCAACGATGTGTAATGATGTCTTATACTGATAATTTATAATATTATTAAGAATCAAGTGCATAGTAGTAAAGAATTTAATGAAATGCAGACGGTTTCTCATTTGAGTATTAAGTATCCTAGTAATATAAAAAATCGTGATATTATATCCCAAATTAAACATCCCTAATACCATAAAAGTACAATACAAAACGTATCTTGTATGTTCTTAACAAACAAAAATTAAACCCGCTTACTTGATACATAAGAAACGGTAGCAGTGATAAATTTGTGTGACACAGTGATTGACACATCCAACTATTAGAGGTCCTTATTAACAGAGGATTCGTGAGATGGGGGAAGACACCGCGACCTCCGTAGAAGTTAATACCGAATACCCAAAGCGGAGTTTCTTTAAGATCAATAAAAACTTAATTCTTCTAAAGAGTACACTTTTCTTTCTACATGGAGGTTTGTATTGAATTTTAATTATACATTTTATACTTTATAAATAATATAACGGCAATATTTTCCGTTATCTAAGAAGAAATAGTTGATGTCAATGATGTTATGGTGTACAAGACAAAGTTCATTTGATTACCCATTTGCATCAAATTTAATATCTTTATATTTTTCACGCAGATAGGCATAATAGTTTGTTGTAAACCACAAAGCCTTTCATAGGAAAGAAGTTACCGCAAAAAAATCGTTCTTACATATAAAAATAGATATACTGACTTTAGGACAAAAGAATATTTTTTATTCAATATGTCGTCGCTGTAACATCAAGCCGGCATATCTGCCTATATACCTGAGCATATTAAACCACCTCATTAATGATTAAAATTTGAAAGATTACTGCTTATTGAAGTAGTAGTAGCAAATAAATCGGAAATTGCTTCAATTAATAGAAATAATCAGATGTGCCAATATGACTTGAAATCAGAGAGCTATTCGCTTTCGTTTCACAGGAGCCTTTTCTTTGATTTCTTCCAATGAATTGTTTCATGAAATAGAGTTACCTAATCCCAGACATGCAATCTGTAGGATTTTTTGTATTAGTTCCATCGAATCAAACGAATCCATTAACCATCAAATTTCAATTATTTTGAACTTTACATATCTAATATAGGTGAAATTATTTGGAAGTGCTTCAGAGATTTAAAGTCAAAACAGTCCCCATAACTGAACTCCTAAACCAGAAAAAGCTTGCGTTTCCATGACATAATGAGACGGACCACCTCGGATTTTTCCTTAAACTTTTTTTTCAATCATTGAGTAGGTCTAATCTCTCACGATTTAGGAGTGTCCTTTTCCTTAAAATTTTTGTGTGCTGCATATTTTTCATTGTTTCACGGTATATTTATATGTTGCCATCAACAAGCTATTTTTTTGTGCACATTTTTGCTGTGAAAGACGACGTCTATTAAATAATCGGCTGAATCAATGAAATGTTGTAGATATTTCAGGCCAAGTGTAACATTTTATCGTTATGTCGTCATTTAGATCAGCAACTGTTACTTACATAATGGACTTCTTGAAGGTTCCGAAGTGACTGATGTATTGCAATAAATCTGTATTTTTATAAATAAAATGGATATTAAGTACTGATTTAACATTGAAGATAGAGAAAGCAGCTACGTAAGTGTAATTATAGCATTGCAAGTTAACGAAAGACCATTGGTTTATCACTCTCTATCTTTCTCCACTCGCAATTTAAATGCAAAATTGTTGATCTCCTCCTATTCCCACAACTCCGGGCTACAACTTATTGGCGATACAATTAGCATAGAGTACACAGAGATAGAGAGTGGTATATCGAAGCTTTTTTCTCTATATGAGCTCTTGAACAAGCTCCCATACATTTATCTCAAATATAAACTATTTTCAAGTAGTGTCGAAAAAAGTCTAAGGGATTTCACATAAAAATAGACAAGAAGAATACAAGTTTTGTGGAACTAACAATTCACATTGAATTTTCGCACTTATCCCAGTTTGATTTAACGGTACCGTTGTATAAAATTTTAAATAACTTCTACATGTATTCCTGAGCAATCACAAAAAAATAGGAAATGTCATAATAAAACCAACAATCCAAATTTGGTTTGGTAACAAACTATGAATGAATTAGATACAAATAAAATTCGAGTAAAAAATTTTCTTTTTACTATATGAATGTACGCTTATGATTAATTATTTTGAGATTAATTAAGTGAGAATCCACGATGGAAGAAAGGAAACCATGCTTAACGCTCAAAAAGTGAATATGATAGGACCAATATGTTTTGACCAATCTTCCAGTATAGGCATTTTAGCCGCAATTGACTAAATTGGTTTCTAACACTCGCAAGAAATTCTTGGTTCAGAAGAAAATCGATATGAGCAAGAGCATAAATTGAATGGAAAATAAGAACATTACACCTGACTCCAGATAAAAGCTTGGATAAGAATTGGTTGTAGAATGATTTCGCCCCAAATCATTAGAAATGTTTAATCCAATTCCACCTTACGGATACTTTCAAAAAGTTAATGGATAATATCACGATCATTTACTTAAATAATTCAACTTAAATAAAAAAAAATATAATCCAATTATTCGAGTACTCATTTTTCATTCATTTTAATAATCTTGTGATAGGCAAGAGATACAAATTTGATGTTCAGCATTAATGTGCAAAATTAGCTGTTAATATCAGCTTTTGACGTATCGAAAAAAATTACTTCGCGACAACTTTCATTAAATAATAGATATACACAGATACACATATATGGGATTACAATAATCGGATTATTTGAGAACACAGAAAATGTGAATAATTCGCATCAATATTATGAATGATCAAGAGTACGAAATATACAAGAGGATCTCTTCGTAATCAATCTAAAGCACAACCCCCACATTAATTTAGTAGTTGTGAGACTTTTTGTGAGACGAACTTATGAAACGCATACCGCTTGCTTTAGCTATAGAGAATAAACATCGTTCGAGGACCAGATATTCAAAAGAAGATTTCACATATTGTCGTCAGAGACGATTTATAGATATACCAAAGATCTTGACAAAACATGTCTCATTATAGAAAACATTTTGGAAATTTTTTTTCATCAACGAAAATGCTTGGACAAACTCTACATCGAAATGTATTCGGAAGGAGCATTTGTGCAAATATTAGATTGACTATATTGATTGATTGATTATAGAAGTTGAGAAATATAGAGATATGGTCAACAATTGAATTAATAGGTTATCTCGAATATATTCGACGATTTTTTGAATACATTCGACTTGGTTAACTTGATGCCCATCTCAATGTTAGTATATGAGGTTACAATCCTGTAATGAGAATTTCGTTAGACAGGGTTTATGATAAAAGTTATAAACGTGAAAAATTTCTGAAGGAATACCCCACCGTGCCATGATTTAAACGTTTCCGTGGGAGAAATTGGTTTATGTTTAACCTCTCACTGAAAAAACTGTTGAAACTTTGCAGTTGATTGATACATATCAACACGGAATGGACTTTCTCATGAAGAGATTGATGAAGAGCGATACAATTTAGTGAAGTATGTGAAATTTAAACGTAAACGATTATAGTAGAACTGTGATAAAGTGACACACAGGACTTAAAATCGCGAAATGACGGCTGCATATTGCTGTATGTATTGTGAGACTGGGAGCTAATAAATAAAATACTGAAAATTGATCAATACTACACATACTCTCACCTACGAAGACACCGAAAGTCTTATTGCCAATTTTTTGCCACTGAGCTATGGAATTGTACACCGATTGAATTATAAGATTACCGTGAGAATGATAAAAATGAATGATAATACGAAGGTTTTGAATTGGCAAATAAAAACAAATATCTATAATTGGATATAGCTTTAATGTCTTTCAAAATATTCTCCATCAAGATCAATACACTTTTGAATGTGCTTGAACCAATTGTCGAAGCATTTGTTCCTTTCCGATTAAGGTACCTCCAAAATACGTGACTTCAATGCATCAACCACTTCTTCGGGCGTAGAAAAACGTTGTCCTCGCAATTTATTTATGATCTGAAGGGATAAGAAAAAATCATTGAGTGCCAAATTAAAATTGTATGGCGAATGTTCCATAAATTCGATGTTTCAACTGTTCAACAACACTTTTGCAAACTTTCAAATCTCTCAAGCACATTTCTAGGTTAAGTTCTAGATTTATATTTTATTTCTTCATCTGCTTTCTTTATTTTATATTAGATGAGAGATAGGCGAGGTAGCGGTTGCAAGGCTATCAAATGTTGCATAGCATCATTCGTTTGTTTCATTACCCGGGACATACAGTCGGAAATTGTCTTATTTCCGATGATTTCATGCAGTTGTTTTATCGGTTTGTTAGTCAACGTAACAGCCTGCCCAGGTATATTCTAATAAGAAAACCAATTTTGCTACATTTAACCGAGAAATGGAGAAAATGAGTTCTTTTTCAAATAATCAACAAAAAAGAGATTATCGACAAAATATTTCGCTCAAATATTAAGTGGCATTTTATACTAGATAATTCGTTTATTTTAAGCAATTTGGAAAACGAGGAAAAAAATAAAGCGTAGGATAAATGATCATAAGTTTTTATTTTATGATTGTGAAACATTATTCACCCGCGTTGAAGCACTTACTGCTTCAACCACTAATCCCAATGATTTGACTTGTCTCTCTCTCTCCCACTTAGACATTCGAAGACCATTGTAGTAGTACCCGAACTACAACAGAGACAAAAATAGAAGATTTTATGCGATCTTGAAAACTCTTTCTATTAAAATATGTTCATATACTTACCATCGCATTCTCAAATTAATAGTGGTCAAGGATGGTATTAATTACGTCGCTTCTGTGAAAACTACAGGCAGTGAGATTACCCGTACAGCGACGAGACTTTCCTATTTAAATTTTACCCAGAGTTTCCACTGCTGTGAGCATGCTTGGTGCATGGAAATTTTGACGAAACTGCGCCGGATTGTGGCAAAAGTACAATTGATTTATTGTTGTTTTATTGTGATTAAAATTTAAGTTTAAGAGTGTATTCATATACGACGAAATTTGATAAAATATGTAGTGAAAAATTATAAATTCTGCTCAAAATATGCACAAAAAATCAAAAGAGGCTCATCTTGTATATTTTTCTGAATGAGTAATTTGTATATTATTCTGATAAAACCCGATAAGTTATCTATACGAAAGTATTACCTTCCATCTGTCAGTATATTTTTAAAATTCAAAAAGTTCTTTTCAGCATTTACTGAGCATATTTGAAGTGAATTCGATATGAAAATTATAAACCTATATCAAGTCTAAAGCGCTGGTTTTCCTGAAATGATTGAACGTTTTTGTATTCACTGTTTCTTCCTGAAAGTTTGTCTTCAAATTCTTTAACAATTACAACTTGATTCCATTCAAGATTCCTTATGTTTTTCTAAATTGTTCATAGTTTCCACTACAATACTCTAATGAATTTTGATAATGGTTAGTTGATTTGCCAATGATGCTTTTGTTACAATATTCCGTGCATTCACAATATCAGTACTGTCTTCAGCATACAACTTTTGAAGCAATTGCTCAATTGCATTTTCCTTCATGCTTTTCAGAATATTTTCCTGTTGATATGAGCGAGTTCAGTATACTTATGATCCAGAAATCAACTATTATGCACTTCTCATTACTTTCTTCACAAAATTCACGTTGATCGACTAACAGTCACTGATAAACTGATGAATAAATGAATTAATGAAATAAGCATCAACGTTCACCGCATCTATTGAAAAAATAGTAGAAAATCCCTTATTGACCACTTGGAATATTCTACCTGGTTCAGCTAGAAAGGGGCCTAAAAACTTTCTCCACGCCTACCATTGCAGGAGCTCCATCCGTATCCAGGGCCACCAGCTTCTCCACAGGAATGTTTTCAGAATCATTGAGCTTTTTGAATGCTAAATATATCATTTCCAGTTGTGTGCCCAATAAGCGGCACAACCTTTACCAGCTCTCTCTTCAAATTCTTCAAATAAAATTCTTACAAAAATAGCCAACTAACATGTATAAACTATATCAGTTGGTTCGTTTTAAGCTGTGAAATTAAATCAGAACTCATAACTTCAACTCTTTGCATCACGTTATTAGTATTCTTATGTTGAACGATGACCTTGGAAACCCGGAGTGACGCCTCGGTAGCTGCCTTGTTCTTGTCTAGTGTTTTAAGAAAAGTTGACTGTTATGCATTTAGCTGAGATTTTAACTGCATCACCTTCTCTCTTCTCAGAGCTGAATTCAGCGACCAATCTTTTCCAATTCAACTGAACTTTAAATTACGCTCAACAATCCCTTCCTTTCCAGCTCACATTACAAAGTACACATTTATCTTTAGCTTGCGTTAAAAAGAAATCGGTTTCCCACTCTGCATGATAGTGATAGGTTTTCGGCTTTTTGCTTGAACTAGCCATAGTAAAAAGAAAGAAGGAAAGAACTTAAATGTGTACACGTGAATTAAACATATACGGCACAACCATAACGTCACTCTGGCTACACGCGTGACTATAACAATCTGCGAAACAAAAACGTGTAACTCCGGCAATGACTAATCGGCTGCAGCGCTCCCAGACACTCAGTGTTGCCAACCCGCTGAGCGTCACCGCGAGCTACCCAAAATTAAGAAATTCAGGTGAAAATGTAGTATTTTTGATACAAATACACAAAATGCCCAGATATGTATGCTATATGAAATTTGTATAGAATCCGCTTTTTATGACTGACGCCCATATTCATATTCATCTCCAGTTATCTGTTCTCGATACGCTTTATTTTCCCCTTTTCGACTTCTCTATTCAAACGATGACAAGTTCAATACGACTTAATTTGTCGATAATAATTATTTTCTTCTGTTTCATATAATTTCATAAATATTCCAACTTACTTCCAGTTTACACAAGTATCAAGGTCAATTTAAGTTATCAGAAGTCAACTTTAGTTATACTAAAATAAATATTTTAAACGAAATATATGTGTTACATTATTATTCAAATTTATCTATCTAATTTACGTACCACTTGGTTTTTGATAAGATAATTAATTAGGTAGTGATAAGATTACAGAAATAATTGAAACTGTCATAATACAACCAACCTACTTGTCTTTAATATTAACATAATATTTGAATTAGAAAATAACCGGGATATATTTTTTTGTTAGTAATGTTAACTCTCAATCAAAGACGTCAAACTCTAATCACATTACCGTAGATGTGAGGTCTGTTAGGACATAATATGATCTGATTCAATTCTCACATTTGTAGAAAATTAGCCTACATAGTCAAATACGGGTCTGTGTTATCAATTGAAGTACATACTTCACCAAAAGGCCCCCCCTTGTAAACTTTCGAAACAATATCGTAACAAAAAATTATTTTCTTCCGTAAATATATGAATTTTTGAAGAAGAAATTATATTTAACGATTTAACTTGACAGTGAGTTCATTTAAATTTTATTGAAAATTCTGGGTAATATGACATATGAGTTTGATCGGGCAAGAATAGCGGCCTTACATTAAGGTTTATCAAATCACCACATTTCCCTTCGTCTGAATATGTCACCGACGACTTCGGTGAAACGGATAGTAGCACTTTCACAGGAAATTGGTAGCGTTGCGCGTAGACCGGTCACGGATTGCCCTAGAGTTACATCAGAGAGCGAAGACCGTTACAAAGCTAATTCCATCCGAAGAAACCGATTCATAACGGTAACGGTCGTTCGATGTCACTTTTTGCTAACTTACCGAAAAGCGGTTTTGAGAAGTACCTTCAAAGGGAGATTATATTCATCAAATCTAAGGGCAAGAAGACAAAGGCAAGAAGCCCCGATTTGGTTTCCACAGTGTCGCCGGGAGAGGGCCTGGAAAGGCCCAGATACACAGGAACGACTCAATTTCACCAGAGATTTTGTTCCCTAGCATGGCAGATCCGTAATATTTTGGAAGGGTATAATATATGGCCGTACACCACTTATTGTCATTAAACATACAATGATAGGTACCATATATAATGATAATTAAATTGTATCGTACGGAAATTGTTTTCTAGAGGAAGGAGATATCCAAACAATGAATTGGCCAGCAAATTCACCAGACATGAATCCCATTGAACATGTGTGGGATTATTATGGCAACGCAAAATCCTATCGAGAAAACCCACCTGTAACTTTTCAATACCTGACTGCTGCCGGTCAAGAAGAGTGGGACAAAATGGCTGACCATGTTATCGATAACTTTATTCGCAGATTGCCAAGACGCGTTAGCCAATTGATTGCAAGAGGCGGTCATACCAACTATTAATTTGTTTTATCTATTACATTATATGTTTTTTCTCAAAATAAAAATTTTCGCACTTCAATATTTAGCACATTTCTCGTTATTTCGTTTACTGTATATTCTTGGTTAAATAAATTTAAATTTTCTTGCATCACATATATTGTGATTACACTAAAGTATGAGATTAAGCACATTTTATAAATTTAGAAATGTTTTTTTATTAAATAACCAGGGAGGGCCAAGACTTTTGGAGCTGTCAGTATTTTTATGAGAAATGAAACTATTATTTTGGTCAGTGTTGGTGTGAACAGGGAAGCCACAGCGGATACGTTTCTATTGGGATGAGATTCAGTTATTCTTCCTTTAGAATTAACAGTAACGTTTTTATTCACTCAACAATTCATTCATTAAATTTCAAAATAATATACTTCTACAAATTCCTCTTAATTACTGTCAAAGCGTACGTCGGAACAAACCAAAAATAATTGTGTCCTTCACATACATTTTGTCAGTGAGTGTGACAAGTTGAAACTTGCAAGTACAGGCTGATTTGTTTATTATTCTGTGTATCCGGTGTTTGTTGATTGTAGTTTGGTTCCAGTTAGCCCTGTGAGACGCAAGAATGAGCTGTGATTTATACTTCTTGGACCAAGACTTTATGTAAAGTTCGTATAGGAATTACTTCCATTCTCGCAAATTCAGATCAGTAAATTTTAAAATGGATAAAACCAAAGAGCTATCAGCTGAAACTCGTGCATTAATCGCAAATTTCCATAGCCTACGCAAAAGTTACGTACTATTGCCGCCGAATTGAAAATATGGCGTTGTTACGTGAACTACAAAGTGGAAAAATATGCATCCACTAGGAGATTTGGCAATTAGGAACCTTCAAGTCGGCCTAGTAAAAATGACAACCGTTGAAGATAAACTTATTGCATTTATCAGTAAAAGAGATCAACGATTCAAGGGTCCAAAGATAGTAGCTCAGATCAATGAATGTAGAAATCTGCCTTTGAATACTTCTACGGAAAAAAGGAGATTGATAGAAGCTGACCCTTCGGAAGAATGGAAAATGTTGAAGTGGGCTAAAGTGCATAAAAATTAGACCGATGAAGAGTGGGAGAGAGTTTTATGGAATGATGAATCAAATTTTCAGGTTATTGGGTCTAAGAGAAGAGTCTTCGTGATCGACTGGAGACCTTTGAAGGGATTTTGGAGTAAGAAGGAAAATGAAGTGCTTTCTGGTCAACGCCTGACTGACAGAAAATGTATTCTCCAGCATGGCAACGATCAGAGAGTATATGAAATATTTGAAAAGGAAGGGAATATTGAAAGTAATTATTTGGCCTTAACAGTCGCTTGACCTCAACACGATTGAGTAGAGGGACACATTGGACAGGGAAGCAATGTTCTACTTCCACTTCACATCTTTGGAATGTCCTGAAAAACAAATTGATGCAAATAGAAGATGATTATTTGTCGAAATTATTACAAAGAATGCCAGTATACATTGTTGAGAATATGTAACCTATATGCTGTCCTGATGACTTTTAATTGTACCTGTATGGTTAGGTTCAAAGGTGAAAGTATGCACGGACCTTGTAATACTAAGAAACGCAATGTGCATTTTAGTTTCACGCTCTTCCTACAGGGCAATCTCACGATAATTACATATATGAGAAAAGGTTGAATCATTGAGATTTTATTCAGTGGAGGATCTTCGATGAAAGGTTATATGTACCAGTGAAGTTCTATCGGCATGCCCAGATCGTAGCCTCCTTTTATTTTGTTGTCCACTTTTTTCATAATTTAAGTATAATAAATTTGTTACAGTTAGTTACGCTTTTTGGTAAAAGGAACTATGTTTTTTACCATTATCTTTGTCCCTTTATCAAAGAATAACTGTCAGCGTCTGCGTACATAGGCCTAGTTTTAACTAATAGTTCTTTAAAAATAACGTCAATATGCGGAAATCGAAACAACTTTGATAAAAAGACCGAATGTATTGAAAATAATCATAAGACTTGTTGTATTGAAATAAGCAGACAACATTTTGAGCATCTACTGTGACCGCTTTCGCCTCGAGTTCTGTTATTTCTCTAATTCGCTAATCATTCAGATGTAGACTCTCTTCTGACATGACTAAAGATTTGGTTATAGTTGTTGCGGGATATTTTCAAAGCGCTTACTGCAGAAGTGCTATTAAATTTCTCCACTAATTCACGAACAAATCATACATCGTATAAGAAATAGAAAAAGAATTCAGAAAGGCAAACAGGTTATAACAATATAATGTTAACCACAATTCAAACTCAAAGTGTCAATATTTTTCTATTTTTACTTTTTTGAATACTCTTTAAACATCCATTCGGATAATTGTATTACAGTATGATATTAGTGTAGCAACATTATCAAGAAGAATTGAGAAGTAAAGAATTTTATCCTAACAAGGATTATCTAGAGTTGATGATAATCACGAAACGGAATTTGGTTAAACGATTATGTGGAATGTAGATGCAGACCCTCATTTTACAATTAAGATGGATATTGAGCGTCGTTTATATTAAACGGCGCAGCCAAACACCACAATTGTGGATATTGGTGTCATACTAATCCTAGTTCAATGCGGAAACAGAAAATAAAGGGCATTGAAAGTTAATGTTTGGACAGGTATTATCGACATCACCGTTACTGAACCATTCTTTGTAAAAGCTAATTTGAACGAAATAGATAATTCGTTTTTTTTTAGAAATCGAATATTTCCTACAATTTGAAATAAAATTAGTAACAATTCCAATGACTGATATTTGGTTTCATCATTTTAATCTTGCTGTCAAAGGTCACTTAACAGAAGTTTTTTATGATATGTAGATTAGCAGAATCAATTTTTTCTGGGGATATCCGAAATTAAATGCTAAAGTCAGTATGTCTAATAAGTTAGCAGACATGAACGGCTTGAGCTTATTGAGCCTTCTCACTAAATTGGTATTGTCGAGGAGCTGCAATGTTCCCATATTGTAGAATACGTTGTTTCACATCGAGGTCCCTATCGGGGGACCAAGTTGCGTCAACGATGTTACTGAATACTCTATTTGGCAGTATATCACTTGACTGTTACTTCTCCCAAAGTCCCAAAGTTATTTACCATATGTACAGACATGTATCAATATCCTTTTGTAGAGAAGTAGTTGCATGGGAAAATTGGACTGGAAACCAGTAAATCTTTCTATATTTTATGCCGAGCTCATTGCGTTTCATTTCCATATAATTTGCATTTTTAGTATAAGGATTTTAAGCATTGTTTACTGTTAACTATTTGGCTATGGTGGAAATAAGACAGAAAAATAAGAAGTATAATTAACACAAAACGTGAATATCCTAAATAGAATACTGACAACACTGATCACACTATCACTACACTAACACTCACAATTATACTGTCTCTCTGACGCGCCTTTCGATAACCAAGTTATCATCTTCAGAGACTGAAGGTAAACTAAAACCTAATAACTTGACTTATCTGTTTCATACCAATAAAATTTCTTCCGAGAAAACGAATCCCAGCGGGAAACCTTGGCGGGAATCTTTAAATTTATTTCTTGACTACTTAACGATAGAGTGGGCGCTGTAAGGAATTGGATCTTTGTCCTTATTAAAGCTGTTTTTACATTAAGAAATTTCAATGCTTTCAAATGCACCTAACAATTTATTATTGGACACATTTTTCATCAATTATTAATATTTAAGTCGTGACTATGACTGGCAGCATGATCAGTCTGTCCATATGAGCTATGTGCTCTTTAAACCGGACATTAACGGTTCTCTTAGTTGGTACACTAATATATGCTTTCCGTCACTATAACTGCAGTTAATTCCATATATAGCATCCTTTTCCAAATTTAGTATTTTATTTTTTGGATTACCCAACAATTGTTTTAATTTATTGTTGGATTTATAAGCCAATTCAAAACTCACTCTATCAAAAATTCCTTCTAATCCTTTTGTATGAACAGTATTGAAAAGTACCATACCAAAGTTTTCTTGTTTTTCATTTTGAGTGGTTTCACATTGGGATTTCTTGAACTCATGGCGGTTAATTAACCTATTTACAATTCTCCTATCATAACCTCAATAATGGTATTTTTCTTATTGTATCTCTTGATGGTAAGTGGAAAGCGGATTAACCAATGTACCAGGAAATGGAGACTGGCCGGGATGTACTAGCACGGAGCGGTGTTTTTTCTAAATACATCAAATCACTATTCCTTATTACTGAAAATATTTGAAAATGGTAACTGGATTTTTTGAATAGAGTTCCATAATGAATTCTTTCATATTTGCCTTTTTCCGCCTTATTCGTATTGAATATATATATATATATATATATATATATATATATATATATATATATATATATATATATATAAATATCATCCTTATGCCTGTACCATACCCTGGGAAAATACTGAAACTCTTGAAAGATTCATGAGCAATTTAACCATAAACGATGGTAAGCAATCGCCCATTGCTGTTCCTTGGTTTTATTTGTGGAATTCTGTATGAATAAATGAATATGAATATGTAAATATTCTTTGATTATAATAGCTCCAAAATTATTAGATCTCAGTAAGTCCTCAAGGTACTCCAAGGTATGCAGGAAGTAATCGAATGATGATAGGAGATTAAAATTTCCTCATCTTCAATTTCTGTAGTTTTCACTTTGTTGATAAATTGACGTAAGCAGGAGTATGGTTTCAGATAGAGTTCGTGAGTTTGCAAAAACGAAATGACTGCAACTAAAAATCAAATATCCATACAATAAACCAAGTATACTTAAAATAGATAAACATGGACAAAAAACTAACAAAAATTAACTGATGAGTTTATGATTATCAAAAGAGTAAGATTCGGCGACTCGCTATCGGCAATAATATTCAACTTAACATTGAAATACATAATAAGGAGAATTCATAAAAGAGATTTGAAGTCAAATGGTGGAGAAATTATCGCTTATACTGATGATATAGTTCTTGTAACCAAGAGATGATCTATAATGGATACAATATTAGACGAAATAGTTACAGAGGGAACCAGATTGGTTTAAAAATACCATTACCCCTCTTTCCGGGGTAATGGTGTTCTAATCATGGATGATTTCAAATGGCGGATGTGTTGTTTTTCGTTCACAATTGTTAGTGTTAACCTCTGAATACTCTCTCTCACTGTTTTCGTCCACTTCAGGAGTTCAGAAGGGTTCGTCCAGTCTTACTTTCCGTCACTTTCGTCGGTCTGGATTTTTTTTATAGTTCTAATTAAGTATGGTTGAAGTTATTTATTGCTATTTCTCGTTTTGTTTTTATAATATTGAACAAAATTAAATTTTGATTTTTTTTCAGCCCAATCATCGCTCGTTCCGTACCTTACAATACACATGCAAAGCATTGGTTTGAGCATGGAACAAATTGGTATTATTTATCTATGTCTACCATTCACGACCTTTATCGCTCCACCAGCTACTGGTTACTTAGTTGACAAGTTCGGTAAATACAAACAAATTGTAATCGGTTGTTTCATTTTAACAGCTCTGTTACATCATTCTCTGTTATTTATGCCTCAAAAAGAAACACCAGGTACCGTACCAGATGGATATATAATCAGGCATCCCAAGAAAATGTATATTGAGGTATGTAAACAAAATTTGTTTAAAAAATAATCCGAAATATTTGTAGATTAAAGAAGCATCCATTCAATGGAGATCAGCTGCAAAATGTTTCTAAATACTGTTACTACTTTAGAATTTTGAGGACTCATTAAACTTTCAGTTAACCAAACTTTCTTTTCAATATTTTTGCCTTCTTTCTTTTTAGGAGCCAGACGAGAAAGCCGACTGCTCTTGTATCCGATTATTCCATTATTTCCTGTCTCCTGCTAATTTTTATTTGGGCGTTTCCTCTATTCTCGCATTCTATTCAAATCTGTATGTTCAGGATCTGTCCATAATGATTTAATCATTTTTTCTGTAAAATTTATGTTACTAATGGTAACATTATTGTATTTTAGATCAACATTCCTATCTAAATCTTCAATAAAAAAACATTTTCGCTAAAATTAAATAGAAACGAATAATTTCCGAACAAAGATTTTCATGTCTTTTCGAAATATTCGCCCTAAAGGTCTACATATTCTCACATACTTTTGCTTAAACCAATTCTGGATAATTTTTTTTCAGATCGGTTTCCAAAATCATCTTCTTGAGGTGATAAAAGTCGCTGTATTCTGTTTGACGGTGGAAAACAGAAAAAAACAGGAGATAAATTGAGTGAATACGGGGATTGGGATATTAATTCGATGTTTGATACCAATAAATATTCAGTTGTTTGACATACTTCATGAAATGCGGAATCATTCTGGAATATATCTTTCTCACACATAAATGTTCATGCAAATAAACGTCATTTTGTCCTAATTTCTTGAAATTTATCACTGACGGGCGCACAACCATGACGTAAATCTGTAATCCAATTCTAAACAGTTTCCTTTGATGGTTCTCCATTACCAAAAGGTGCACGGAGCAATTCTATGCATTGAGTAAGAACAATAAAAAAAATCTTGGTGATCTCCATTTTTGCCTAAACGTATTTCTTTTTAACGTTCAAAAACTCAGTCAATTTCTCAATTGCCACTGGTGGTGGAGTTCAGTATGAATATAACCAACAGTTTTAAAGATTCCAACTTAAATACAGTGATACCACAATTCGTTAACGCCACCTTATTGTTCGATTTAAAGCTCGTATAAATAACTATTGTATTCAAAAAATATCACTAAACTATTGACAAAGTTGAAATGATTACAAGTATAAAGAATGCTTCACAAAAATGAAGCCACATGCCAAATACAAGGAGCAACCATTTGAAAAAAAGTTGAGATTTAAGTTTACTTTTTAGCTCGCCCTATAAGTTTATACATTTCGTTATAATTTTGATACAAGAGTGATTTTGATAAACCCTGAATAAATAAATAAAACAATTATATGGAAATATCTCGCATTTAGAAACATGTAGGCTAGTTTCATATGCTCCCATGAGCTAACTTGTAGATATGCAGAAATGTTTAGAGCTAAGGAGCATGTCACCTATAATAAATAAAACGTTCTTGTAGTTATTTCTAAGCTAAAACCACCTCCCCAATATGATTAAATTGATTGTGAATCCTTATACCATACGGAAAAAAATATTTTGTTAGCTTGTTAATTTATCACGACCTCGACAGACTTTATTTTGATTCCTTCATTTCCATTGTGTTATGAATCTGTATAATAAGATTGGAACGTTATTTTCAAAATAAGGACATGAGTAAACTCTAGTCCATACATAATTCAGCTTTAAAATTCGAATCAATTAGTTATTAATCAATTAATTCTCATTTTCATTTTAATGTATGAATGAAGGTTTGGTGGAGTCCATGTCCCAGCAGGGAATGTCCAGATGATGAAGAACTAGATATTGTACTTGATTATTGTGTCGATCACTGCTTATTAAGAGACGCGAAGCTTGCGAAAACTTTGAAACAGTTGAAAATTAGTGAGAATAGCCCCATCAATAATCTTCAAAAACCTCCATCTGAAAGTGCTGATCCAGGAGATACAGATGACTTGAGTTTTCGCATTAAAAAGAAGAAAACGTGAGTACGATTTTTTTGGTTGGTTGAAATAATCAGAATAAATATCAATTTATTATATAAATTTCATTATAGTGCCGAGAAATGAAATGTATACATAAAATATAATATCCAAACGATTGGTATCAAATTTTGTACAAATATATTTCAACTGACCCGTCTTATCAATTTGCTTTCATATCGTATGCCTCTCATATTCTCATCTCATCTTAAGGAGAAAAGAACAAATTTTCTTTTGGTATAACTTGATATCTTATGTCATTTTTGTAATATTTCGATGATCGTATATTCGAAAAAAGTCGGTCCTCACGTTTGGAGGACTAAGGAAGGATTTCACATCACACCAACGATTCCGTAATGCTCTAAATATCTCTATTTCTTTTTTGCATTCTTTGTTTATATAGTGCATTCTGGAAAAAGTGACTCCGTCTGTTAGATAGGAGAAAAGTAGAAATATAATTGAGGCTTACTCAGTGAAGAATTTTCGTAATTCCATACGTATTCGAAATAAAGGACGTCTGAAATAAACTAGGCACAATTATCACGATTTTGCCGAAACTATTGGTGCAATGAAATTTCATACGCATACATTTTGGATACTGATACATCCCATGAACATATTTTTATATCGGACTCTCTTATACCATTCGTACCATTCAATTTCACACCAAAAAAATACTGTTTGCCGTTTACAGAACATTTGGGATTAAGCACTATGAAGTTATAACCGATTCTGATAAAGAGTAATGATAAAAAAAATTAAAATGAACAAGAACATAAATTAAAATTCAATTATAGTAATTGTGTGAAGGGTGGGAATCAGCTATGTGATCATTAACGTGAGGTTGAATTCTGTCTTTAAATTCTTCTTTCCATCTTTCTATGTAGTGCAAGGAATTATGAACGAGTTCAATGGATGGATTCGAAAAAATGATACTCAATCAATTACTACCCTCTATAAAAGTGCAGTGAAGCTCCATCATATATGAATATAAAGATAGCCACTCGTCTAACGTTAAATCTCCTTATGTCTCTAATAAGTGAATGTTCAAAAACTCCAGACAAATATCTTCATTAGAATTTCCAAATAGAACGTGATAACCTCATAAATTGTAGCCCAAATATTAACTTGAAGTGTTTGTTGGTAATGTGAAACCCTCTTGACTTGTGGACTCTCTTCACACTAGTAGTGTGCATTATAGGAATTGAAAATACCTTGTCGCATAAATGTAACCTCATCAGTAAAAAAATTGGAATCAAGTCTCCTATAACAAAAATCTTGAACATGTCAGTACTGATAAGAATGTAGCTGCTGCTATTTAAGTAAACTTCAGCTACGAGAAGATGACGTATTTGTTTCAGGACTACAGGGAATTTCGGTTACACCCCACGATTTGTTTATTTCCACGTTGTAAGGCTTCGGCGCCATGTCTTTTCTAATAATCCAAATACAGAGACAACTAAAGGCTGGCATATGTGTGGTATTCGGAGGCAAAAATTCGAAGCTGATATTATTTAATTTACACTTTTTCACAGCTTCATATGATAAGCCACAATCACAATTGTCTACTATTCAAATCTTCTTTCCTATATGTAGTTTCCATCAAACCATCTTGAAGAAAACCGATTAAAGTTCCAGTTGGCACATTTTGTATCCAATCAGGTTTTGTTGTACACCACATATGGTACTGATAGTTGACCATGTTTTGTAGCGCAGATCAGATCATTAAATTCGATGCGTATACTTAGATCCCATCCTCACTAAGCTCTTTTGCTTTCCTGGATCATCGGTTATTTTAGTTTTATCGAAATTTATTATGGTTTTCGGAGACCACCTTCAATAATTGTTTATAAATTCTCAACATACTCCACAATTGTTTCGGTTTTTAGTTATGCCCTTGAGTTTTGTCATATTATCTGACAATATACTTGCCAATTCAGGATTTCTTTCCAAAAAGCTAAATAGCATTTCTTTCCTAGTAGATTGTTTTGAAATACAGGTATATGAAACCTTTTCGGTACAAATACTATTGAGTGAATTCACAAAGCACTTGCTGAGTGAAGGGATACTCCAATTAACGTGCAGCAAATAAAGCATTTACAACACTTCTTTTCGCCAATATACTAAGGCGTCCAACTTGTTTCTGTTCTTCCCAAAGAATTTATTTTGTAACGTAGTTTTGGGCACCCCAAATGTGTCTACTGCTTGCTGGAACGATAGTTAACCTTCTATAACACCTTCAATAGCTCTTTCCACAAAATAACATTTCGTGAACATTTCAGCATTTTTTAAAAACAGGTAGTTGTTTTGATCACATGAAATTATGGGTAAGTATTAATTCCATTAGAGCAATAACGTACAATGCTCAGTGTTCTGTCAATAAGTGAAACTTTCTGACATATGTAAGATGATAAATATTCCACTTAATTATTATTCTTTTTTCCAATAATACTAATGAATTTCATTAATTGAAAATATAACACTTTGTAGTGTTAAGTTTAAGGATGACATCAATAAGAATATTCAGTCAAAAACGAGGCTGTCATCCCTAATACTCGTAAGTGGGAAATTTATAATTGTTGCATTAGCGGTCCACATAACTCGACGATGCCATATATCCTCAACCGTCGCTGTTTGGAATAATATCCAAGTTATAGTCTTCAAAGACTGAAGGTAAACTGGGTTATCGAAACTCGCCTCATAAAATGTGAATGTTGGTGTAGTGGTAGTGTGTTCCAAAACCATCAGATTGCATACCAATGACTAACAAAGGATAGATTGTGATTTCTAATTGATAAATAAAGTTTTCCAAATGGAAAATCTTAGTGTGATACTCGACCAATACATATGAAATATGTCAGCTATAGATTGATATCCTCAAGGCATGCTTTATGTTTACAAAAAATCTACTTCTACTTTGTAATTCGCCAGGGTCTTCATCAAGATATGATACTACCATAAAAATTCTAGAAATAACGCAAATCATCTTTGTAATAATAATTTAAAAAATGAGGCTATTCTCAATTGACAGGATGTAATGAATCAAAGACACTTAATGTACTAATATATAATAAAAATCAATAAATCGCGAGGAAACATTCAACACTAAATTTCAATCAATCCATAAAATGTGAATTCACCAGCCATTTAATCAAAAGAATCGTTAGTTAAACATCATTTGCATTATTTAGACCAAAATACTTCCGCAAACATATACTCAAATGCTAAAATTCAATGTCAAAATATCTATGATTTAAAGGTATTTAAATACTAGTACTCTTTAAGTGTGAATTGTCTGGTTCTCATATATTATTTTTCTTATTTATAGTATTCATTTCTTCAAATCGTTTTTATTTTCTTATAAATATCATTATTATTAGAAGGAATAATTTGATAAGTTATTCAATATCTGCACAATGCAAAATATAACAACACATAATGGAAAAGCCTAGTGTTCTTCCTCTTCTTATCACTATTGAAAAAATATAGATTTTACATACCAAATGTCAAGGGCAGTCAAAATGACCAAGGCCAAAAATAAGAATAGCAACCCTTATAAAGATAAATTTGACGCAAATATCTACTAAGTCTAATGATTGAAATTATTTCTTATTTAAAGAAAGTGGAAGGAGAAGGTTTAAGAAATGATAGTTATATATCTATTGTAAACGTAAATAAATCGTCTTGTTATTAGATTAGATATATTGACTTTTCGACCTATCTTTATCAAAATTTTTGTAAATATTTTGCCTTCTCTAAAAATTAAATTTCAATCTGTGGTGACTCTAAATCAAGACGATATATATGAACAAAAATTTCAATATATTTACCAAAAGAAATGAAAAACTACGGATTCATGAAAATTTACGTACCCTCTCAATTTTAACTGACGCATAAATTTTTATAGGCATTGTAACGTCCAATGATTAAACGGAATGCTAACTTTGACAATTGCCAACAATGATTGCAATCATGTTTTAGTGATCCAATTTTACGAATTGCTTGTTGTAAAAATGCGTTCAATTGATGCTGGCATAGGCCAGTTCAAATGGTCACTTTATAAACGAAATATCGATTGAAGTCCAAAAGTTCATTCAAGAGAATTTCTAGAAATGGTTCACATTCATAACAACAAAAAAGCTATAAATGATAAAAAGAACTGAATAATCCAAGTAAAATGTGTAACTCTATTTTGTAAATTCTAACAAAACTACAAATAATTCCATTTTGATTCCATTCTTATTTTGATGTGCGTGATGTAGGTGATTAATATAAATAAGCAAATCGGCATTGTCAATATCATATTTGGACAAAGTCTTGGACAAGTCGAAACGTCAATTTTTATTGTCTTTCAAAAATCATTAATATCTGTTTATCCTTTTTTTGAATATGTTATTTATCATTTTTTCTGGATAATTATTTCCTTTCAATACAGTTTTAGTTTTTATAAAAGCTAAGCATCTAAATTCAGGATCTGATAGTTGTATAGATCTATCAGCCAAACATTAACAGTGATCTTTTTTGTGACATAGGATGACACGAATTGAAGTTTAAATATCTTAAGGACCAAGTTAGTTTCGTATACCATTCTGTTCTGTGACATCAAGAAAATTGATTCTATTATTTTGCTCGACTTTTATGTGATTTGAAGTTTTTTATGATAAGAATTGAATTTTTTTTTATGTTTTCAACTTGATTCTTTTGTACAGCAGTAATGCAATCATCTACATATCGGAAAAAGAAAAGAATATCTATATCAAGTTTCCTAAGGACAGTTTCCTCGAGATCGTCCATTACTAATTGTGCTATAACACTTGAAATGGAAGCTCCCATAGCACAAACTTCAATTTGTTTCTATATTTCATTTTCATATTCAAAGTACGTTGTTGTAAGTGTTAGTCCTATAACTTTTATAAATTCGTTTTGAGGTATATTCTTCAATTTTGTCCCATTTTTTTATTGACATATTTTTCACAGTGGTAATAGGAATATTTGTATATAAAGAAACTACATCTAACGGAATAAATACAAATTTGATGGGAATTTTCATACTTTTGATTTTTTCTTTGAAATCACATGTTTTGATATAAAATTTAATTCAAAATATTTCTTAAATAATAAGATAATGGGATAAGAGGAGTTTGAATACTTAAAACAAAGCTTACACTACCACTATACCAACACTCACAATTACACTGTCTGACGCACGTTTCGATAACCAATTTATCGTTTTCAGAAACTGATCCTTTAATGCAGCTCTTAGCCACCATTTTCTTCCCCACTTTTAGTATTTTCCATATTCCACATTTTATCTTTGTGTATGGTTCTTCTACTTTCCTTCCATTATCCTGTTCCTAGATTTAAAGAGCAGGTAGACATAACCCCAGAAATTTTAAATGGGGTGTACTGATACGTTTTCTTTAAGTTTTCTGACTACCTTTTCTAAACTATCACGTACTTCTCTTTCAGCAGTTTGTAAAAGACCTGTGTAAAAATTATAAACAATAATTAGTTGGTGATTATAAGATACATAGAAGTCAGTTCTGTATATTTTGATAAAGACTGAAGTTAAGTCGAAACGTCAATTTTTTATCAATATATCAAAAATTATTGTAAAAATTTCAAAACAGAAGAACATTTAGAAGCATTAATATATAAAAAGGTCTAAGAAATGAGAAATTAAATAAATTTATATGACTTCATTTATATTAAAGTTTATCACTAACTCAATTGATCCACCTAAGCTTCTCGAGAAAGATTTCAACAAATTGCTAGATTTTTCCATCTCATCATCCGTCGTGGAATGCCGATCCCGTCTTTCTTCTTTTTCTTCAGGTTGAAAATAAATTGGAAATCACACGTGGCAGAATAAGTCGAAGTGGGTAGATGTTCAATGACTGTTACATGATTTTCACTTGAAAATTTAACTGTTTACTATGAAGTATGTGACAATGCACTATAGTGATGTAACATTAACCCACAAATATTGATTCACTCAAAATTGCAAGTAAACATTTTGTTTTGTACTAGTTTGGCATGAAATATAAATTTTATTATGAGAACATCGTTCTTCGAAAATTTCATTATTGTTTACAAACAATAAAGCCGAAACAAATAAAAAAACAAATTATATGTTGATGTTTGCTAAATATGTATATGGATACTGTATGGATTAGTTATTTATTATCTTCCTTTGAAAACCTCTCGGCTTCGGTTTTGGAATGGTGGAATGGTTTTGTTGTCTGTTGACATTTGTATCTTGATTTTAACTTGGAAAATTTCAAGAAGAAGTACGATTGACCAAGTATAGAAGTATCGTCCTGAAATAATTGCTTCATCGTTAACAAATAGGTATCTCAGTGTTTAGAAGCTCTAGATCGATAGTAGTTCTACCCCTCAGGACTTGGAGCAAGTAGCTTTGATTTTGATTTCTTTCTGGAATACTGCAATGTAGTGTACCCAACTTATAGCTTCAATGATTTCGTTTTCGACAGTTACTGAGACTGGTATGCATTTACAGATTTGGTACACACCATGATCCTCTGATAGGGGGAAAAATACATTTGCTGAATATGTTCACATTTTTTATCTGAGTACGCGTTCGCATCGCCTTGTAATGCCAGAAATGGTTCAAGTGAGAGAAGAATGGAATTTCATTGATCTTTTCCTATAGTGAAAGAAATGAATGTATAATATTTTACATAATAATGTTCTAAATATTCTGTTTCTGGATTCTAGATGTTCGAACTGGAGAACACGTTCCCAATTTTTGAAATATAAATGAAATTTCTACATCATCTAGTGCTTCTTTTATAATTGATTTCTGATGATGACAGAAATTGATCAAAATTATTTTTTGTTGGAAAATAAGAAGAAAAGTCATCAACAAATATTTCAATTCTATATTCTCTTGTTTGGTGCATTTCTTCAAAAAATACTACTATTATAATTGTCTATTATTTTGTTTGGTATATTTCTTATAAGAAATTCCTGTAGGTTTTCCTAACATTGTAATGTGATCAGTATCACGATAAATGGATAATTTTATTCTTTATTGCCCAAGACTTTAATCTATCTCCTCTTTAGACTTTTACCAAGGAAATAAGAGGCTGAAATATAGAATGATTAAAATAGAAATAAGAATAATATGCTTAAATTGTTATTTTGTCTTTTTACGCGCTTTGGGAGTATATTTTGGCGGAAGGGGCAATAAATGCATGGAGTTCGACTTCCCAGGGTGTTTTAGGAAAACTGTTGTTGGTAATCCAGGTTGACAGTAATCTTAGAGATTATACTTCCCACGCGCCGGAAAAATACAAAATGCCGCTAATATGTCCCCTATAATTACAAGGTCCAAGCGGTCAGCTCACCAGTTAGGTAGAATCGGATGGCTTCCTCCCAATGAACGAATAACCATCCTATCACCACCTCTTCCTTGATAATGGCTTTAAAGTAGGAGCCAAAACGTCAAGAATGTACAAAACTCCAACGCGGTTCAACCCTTTAACCTAGTTCTTTTGTTCATCGATGGTGTTGAAATTGTTTTTTTATTAAATCTAAAAGATATCAACAGAATGCACTAAGGTTATTTAAATATGTTCTCTTATCAATACATTTCTCGTTTTGGGTAATATATGTTGTTTATAAAACTAGACTTTTTTTGTACTTTTTTTTCAATTGTCAAAACTTTGAAATACTCATAAATCATAGTATTTTGCCGCTAATGAACACCTGTGGATATAGTTTGCTATAGCTTTTGTGCGAGGTTATCCGATTGGTGAGTGACCTCTTGGACTGACCAATGTACTTTTTGTTACAATCTTACTAATAGATAATAATAAACCATATAAAGAACCTACTACTCAAAAAGTAGTTTGCCAACTACTTTATGACCGTTTTTGTAGTGGAAATGCGGCAAAATTAAACATCAAGTGTACTATTTCTAATATATTTCCGGGCTTTCTAATACTTATTGATAATAGAATAATATTGATCTTTGAGGACTCAAATTATGGTCAAGCACAATATAAAGATATGTGTAAAAGTATAACAGTATCATAAACTAGATACATCTTAATTTTATTAGTTTATAGTTGTTGCGTGTTGAATGTTCTTACCGTTTCATGGAATCGGAAATATATTAGAAATGTGTTGTTTAATTTTGCCTTATTTGCATGTCTTGTTGCAAAATAGATATCAACTATTTTTGAAAAATCAGTTTGAACTACCTTTGAAATGATGTTTCTTTGAGCCACTATTTCCATTTAAGATTAAGATTAAGTTGTATTCACCCTAGCTAGAGAGAAGACGTTATTCTACTTAAAACAATACTAGAAAATACGTGAATTTCATATAGGGTGCAAAATATGAAAGTTATTTGTTTTCAATGTAACACTCTATAACACTCTAATAATGATTTGACATCTTGGCAGATTGTTTCATATGCTAATGTTGAGAAAAATGTCATAAATCTGTTATATTTTTTTTGTATGAGGTATGAGGTATTTTCTGCTATTTTCGTAGGTTTTGCAAATAAGGTTGATAAGCGAAATTTTTCATAAATTCCTTGCAAAACTGGCAATTTAAATTTGAAAATTTCAAAAAACTGTTGTTTGGAATTTCAGAGAAATTAGCCCCAAATATTCGATGTATTTATATTCTTTTATTTTCAAATCACGGAATGAAGCATATAATAAATAATCTCGCAAGATAAAAATATAAACCGAATTAAGATAATAAAAGCTACTACATGAGCTCTGCTACCACCTTGACAGTTGAAGTGAGGTTGAAATATCATCGCTACTAATTTATTTTTAGAACTGTTATCTTCAAAATTAAATCATTCATAAAAATAACAATACAAGCTCCAAATAGTATCATAACATGAACTGGATTTCTTTTGATTTCGTATCGAAGTTTAACCGATTAAAATAATCCAACTTTGTCAGAATATATTTTGACAATAGGATAAGTAGTACGAATATCCAAACTTGACAAAGTAAGTGTTAAGTGTATCAGTTTTCAAAGAGTTTGATGACGTCTAGGAAATCTAAAATGATAAAGCAATATTAGTGGCGATTAAGGACTGATATACTAGTAAACTAACTTTGTCTGAAGGAAGAGAACTAAGGAAAAGTTAAAACCACGAGAAGGATATAATTGTAGAAAAATTTCACAGAATCAATGAAGTTGACGAAGATACATCAGAATGGGTATTGCCAGGAATAGTATGTTAACGACAACAAACCTCAACTAGGTGATAAAATACTGGAAAATTTTGTTCAATCTAACACCTTCGATAAGAGACGGCCATGGATCTACAAGCTGTGAGCAATAGGGAATTGTTTCATGTAACTGCTGCAGATTATAATATAGAGCATAAATCCAAAATGATGGATTAGATCTACAAATCTGTTGGACTACATATCATCAGCTATGCAGCTTTCATATTATTCAAGAACAGAAACTCTATATGAGCTGTAAGGCCTTGAAATAACCATAGCAGTAGAACGAGTCATTTTATAATTGCTCGCTTTGAATATTTTAATAGAGAGTGAAGAAGTAAAGTAGATAATAACGGTATATAAGAAACAAGCATTCTAAAAGAACGTGAGGTGCTTATTGATATGATCACAGAAGCAATGTCTTCATAATTATGTTTTACCAGAATGAGAAGCAGATGTAGATATATGTAGACCGAACCGAAACCAAACTCGTTACGCAAACAAGCTCAGAAGTTTGTGCATGTGCAAAGATATTCATTCTATCAAATAGCAACGCAGCACTGAATATACTTGACTCAAAAATGAGTCGAAGCTAGTATGGAAGTGTAGAAAATTTTGAATTAACTGAGAGCAAACAAGATTCCCGAATTTGAATACCCAGTCACACCAGAATGCATGGCCATGAACTAGTTAATCCCTTGGCAAATAAACGCGGAACATCTCCTTTTAACGTTCTATAGGTTTCCCAAATGTCTTGGTTGTAAAAACAAGAAATCAGAATCAGGGAGTGGGACCCTATATTTAAAACCTCAAAGAAATGTAAATCAACTAGCCTCAAAAGGCTCTTACATTAAGCAAATATAAGCTACGAAGAGTATGATCACTATACACTGTCCGGGGATTTACCATTTGAAGAACATCGAAGAAACTTCCGACAGCAGTTGTCGTTGCTACAAGGTACCAAAAAAATAGCCACACCACCTCGGTAAGTGTGAGGCTGTCCATAGACAAAGGCTACGGTACTTACATTCAAGGTGTTTAAAGCCAGAAGAGATAAGAAGCATAGCCACCAAACAGGTCAATTCGCAAGTCGTTGCTACCTGACTGGTAAATAGTCTAGGTTACACAATAGATCAAGAGGTCAAAATGTTTATATTTGATCCAAGTCCGCAAAAGTCGCATGTTTACTTGCGAGTTAACTTGTTTTAATAACTCTAACTGTCTGACTAGGAGGAATTAAGGTGTTAACTAGCTTCTAAACGATACAGAAAATAGAAGAAGCAGGTTATCTGGCAATCTCAAACAACATATCTAATATAGTTTTTACCTTAAATAGAGAACATACAATGATCCGCCCTATATTCAAGCGATTCTCAACCCATAATTTTTCTATAATAAATTACCAATCATCCCGGTATTCTTCAATAGATCATTTAAATTAAATTCTATTGTAATAATTTTAATTTTTGCCATTATATTATTACATTAATAACAAATTTCAAATAAACCATATATCATCGGACATTCGCAACCCTATAGTCAGCAAAAAAACGAACTACTGACCTGCAAAAATGAGAGTGTAAATCGCACAAAGAGAGTATAGGGAAATAAGAGATTAGAGAGATAGTGAAAAATGCGTCCATCAGCCAGAAAAAAATGGCATACCGATTTGGAAGTATTTTATAAAAGCAAATCATAGAACAATGGCAAGAGGCAGCAATGCACAACCAGTACAAATCCTATAAAGCCTGTTGATATTATCATGACTCGCACAAAACGATAAACAAAAGTAGTAGCGAACATGTCATCATTTCCCATATTCCAATCTTTCATATTCCAATCACCCTATCAAAAAAACATAACCAGTATGCGTAATAATCCGTAAGGAATTGATAATGAAGCACTTCTTAATTGATGCTAGGAAATAAGACATTGAATGATAGGAGATAAAGTACAATATTCATAAATCGATAATAATAACTGAAAACACGCTTTTGAAGCACATCTTAAAACTCCAATGTATGAAAAACAACAAATATGTTTCTAAAAAAAGCATCTGGCGCTCGATATGCGAGAAATATGGAAAAAGACTTTTTTCACAATAATACAGTATTTTCCATTCATCATATTATATTGAGTTCATTTTAAAAATTATTTTCAACTTTTCTTCTCATCGAAGCTTGTATCGACCGCAATGGTGTAGTTGATAACGTTGTCGAAGTGCTTGATTTCCAACACGGAGATCGGAGGTTCGAATTCTCTGTCGAACGAAATTTTATTGAATAAGCCACTTGATCTTACTTAAAAGGAGAGTTACAAACAAGTTGACAAACCTACATTCAGGTGAAGCTAATATAAGCGTCTTAAATATCACTTCGCGAAATATTAACGAATTGTTTTGTTTGCTCACAACGCTCTTATGTCGCCACCAAGAACCTTCAACAGAGAAAAAATATGGAATTTGAATTATTGACGTTACAATTTTTGACACTTTACATCCGATGAAAATAGCAATTGTGAATCATCACTTCAATGCTCCAAATCAACCTTACAAATGTCACTCGTTAGCCATTTAAATTTCTACTAAATTAAAAAAAAACATGCTTAACATGTATAATTGTTTAATTCGTTCAATAATAGCCTTTCATGAACGATCTTCGGGTCTTCTCCTTAGGCACTATACATATATGAAATAACCCTCCGAGGTTATTTACATAGATTATAAAAAATACAAAAACTGCAAATTAAATTAAAATTATAGAAACAATTTAACATACTTTTCAATACCACTCTAAAAACTGCGAAAATAAACTTTGTATTAACACTTCTAGTCGCACGTATTCTTTGGTGTTAATCTGATTTCTAACAGGGCACTAAAAATCCATAAACTAGTGAAGTTCATTACTTTTGTCTAGCGTATCTGTATTATAAAAGTCATTTTTTAGGACGGAATTATCCGATACATTATACTCTTTAAAGTAAAAATCGATAAACAATACCAACATTGTTAACAGAAATCTCATCTGCCAGTTTCGCGATTACAAATCCAAATATCAAAAAGTAAAATACAGTGAACAAAAATGGATTGAAATATATTACGATTACTGCAATTACAGTTAGTATTTTTGTTTTAGAAATGATACGGCAACATCATTCACCTTAGATATGCATCCGAATCTTGGAGATCCAGTAGAAACGTTCGGTATCGAAATCGAAGACGAAAGTGACGAAGATGTAACTGATTTCAAAAAGAGATTTCGGGCAGGGATGCTGAAAAGAAATGGAGTAGATATGGAGGAACTAGAAACGCTAGATTTGCGGTGTGGAGGAATTGTGGGAGATGCGAATTCTACTACGAGAGAGTTACTTTCTAACTATACCGCGGACTGCATTCTACAAAAATGTCAATTCAGATCAGGTGAGTGGTAATTGAATCTAAGATAGAGATAACTGATAAAAATGGTGCCAAGACTACAAATAGATTGATTTCATGATCAACTTATTTCAAATGAGGAGAACATTGAGTGCATTAATTTTTTATCCAAATTTCTCATTTCTTTACGGTTACACATTCTCTTGAATAATTTTCTTTTCAAATCATTTGTCTACTAATAGCGAATTCATTCTTCCAAAAATTCTTGGTATGAAACCAGTTTTATTATTTATCTTATTTCTGGAATTTTTGAACTAATCTGTTTTCTCTAATAGTGCTTGCCTCAGGAAAAGGCGAAAAGTAAAGTCACCCCACGCCTCGCGCTTCTAAAATAAATAAATAGATAAAAAAATTGAAGGGCTAGAAACTCTACAAACTGATAGAATTTGAGCCTATATATATTTTCCTATAGTTCCTTTGTACAAGAAAATGTACAGAAAAATATTATTCAATAGACTAGGTGCCAAGAGGGAAATATGAAACTTTGATATTGGCTGTTTTTGACATATACTCGTTCTATAGAAAGTATTTTATGAAGGGAGAAACAGAATTTTTTTAACTATAGTTAAGTTATTCGCAACCAATGAAGTCATCATTTTCGTCAATGTCAATAGTTGGTGCCGTTTACGTGACTTAGACCTTTGGATGAAATTGAACGTTGCTAGTTGCTTTTAACAATACACTCTGCGATATAATACTCGTATTTCTGATTGTATCAGCACTGATGGGAATCAGACGTAATTATAACTCATGTTTTCCCATTATATTGCCCAATGCTCTCTTATTCCCAAAAGCTCCCCGAATCCATGCGCCCATTTAACATATAGAGTTCCTACCGATATCTCACTACACGAATTTCTCTGAGATCCAAACTTGGTCTTTTATTTTTTGGAAAATATTGAGAACATACTTTATTTAGGTCGATAATTAAGATTCCTCTTCATTTACGCATTAGTTCATCCCAGTCCTAAGGTACTTCTGAACTACAGACTCTCTTTTTTTCTTAACCGGGAAAAAGTCCTTTTCATCCAGAAAAACGAATGGCCCCTAATGGGAAATATGTAAATTATTTTCTTAAAAACCTTTAAACAATACACCAACTATCATTATCTATCATTGGAGATAAGTGAATGATGTTAAGGAAATTCTTCAAAGTTATGTAAAAGCATAGACGTGACATCATTGAATCCTTTCTTTGCAAATTTGAAAATGGCAATTTTTCTAAGATAGCTTTCTGACAAATAACAATTTGCTATTAGATTGTGCGAACCGTTATGAATTTAATGATATTGACATTAAATAAACCCTTCAATTAAATTTTGAGATAACTTCATTAAATTTTCAGATGTAATCATTGAATTCAAACTAAAAACTTGTCACAATTGTTTATTTAAACGGTAAACTGAATTTCTTTAATCGTGTTTCAAGGAAATCATTTTCCGCGATGCCTATTGATAAATATGAAAATACTACAGAAAAAAACTTTAATTTAATTCCTTCTTTGCTGCTCTGAAAAGTACATGTCGTCAAGGATAATATTGCAGAGGAAGGGGAAAGGGGAATTTAAATTAAAAATGTCCTCGCATAGATAACTTACTCATGGCGTCGCGTTGGCTATGGTCCATTGATCTCTAAATTTCTTATTGCCTACAGCAATCATGAAATCTTAACTAACATCTACGGATCCGTTAAACAGTTTGTATTTGAAAGATGAATGAGGTTCTTGATTATTTTTTACTTATGAAAAATCGTTCATTATAATTTTCAGGTGGTCCTAACGTCTGTCCTCCAGACTACATACCAGCAGATCAAATGATTTTCTGGATATATGGAGGTTTGAGATTCTTAGCAACCACTATGCAACTTGCAGCTACATCTGCTATGGACCCAGTGGCTTTATCTATGATAGAAAAGCATGGTGGCGATTTTGGAAAAGAACGATTATTCTCATGTTTCGGTATGGCTATCTTTGCACCCATAACAGGAGCCCTTATCGATTGGAATACTCAGAGACTCGGTCATACCGATTATTCTCTAGCTTTCTATTGTTTTGATCTCCTATTAATATTAGCATCTATCTCTTTATTATTTATGCCGTTGGATACGAAAATACCTGCAGATGATATGTTGAGTGATTTGAAAAAGATTTTCAGAATGCCAGCTCTGATGATATTCGTTTTTTTCTTATTCATTCTAGGTAAGAAAAATAATTTTCAACAGCTTATTTCATTTCACTTGATCACGATAAATGAAAACTAGTATCAGATTTTGGAAGTATATCTTTTTAGGCAACTTATGGGGTTTCATAGAAAGTTACCTATTTTTCTATTTGAAAGACCTGGGAGCTCCTAACTATCTATTGGGTGTAACAGTCACTGTCGGAACTATAAGTAGCGTTCCCTTCCTTTATGGATCTGATAAAATAACAGGAACCATTGGACATGTCCGCGTCATAGTTTTAGCGTTTTTCGCTTATTCTATTCGATTGGTAGGATATTCATTAATTGAGTAAGTATATAATCGCATAAATAATTTATTAATCTCAGTAATAATTTTTTCACGATATTCGACATCTAACCAAGGTCTTCACTTTTGTTGCTATTAAAAACGCAACGTTAACTGAAATTGAATAACAAAGATGGAAAAATTTATAAGGCTTAACATATGATATAGGAAAAGATACAAAAAAGTAAAATTGAAACGTGTAAACAATATAGTCAGGAGACTTTCTAGCAAATAAGTCAATTTAGAAGACATGGCAGCAAGAAGGGAAAAGATACAAATGCTGCTGCAATTATATTAACGGAACTATCCCATAGGTGTCATCAGCTGATTAAATTAATAGCTGGCTTCGGAAGCTTCTTCGCTGAATGGCATATCTACTCTGTTATTCATAGAAGAACAGATCTTTTGTTGACCACCCACCGAACAGTATGGAGTTTGTGCAAGTAATCTTCACTCATTCGCTCAAAACAGCTCAAATTTACAGGTGATCTAGTTAATGTCTTAAGCATAAAGAAGCTTGTAGAATATTTTGCAAATGTTTACACAAATATGGAAACTATGTAGAAGCACACATGTAAGGAATTTGAAACAAGATTCTTTGGCCTCATCCTCCGAATAACGTTCATATGTATATAGAGCCTGAGGTACTTGGAGGAAATCAGGAAACTAATTTTCATGGCGGTGGATCAATTCGCAGTTTCAGTGATGACAGAAAAAGAATAAATAGATGAATTTTGATAATATCAACAAAATATAATATCTGTAACACTATATTAGATTGAGAAAAAAACTACAATAAGACAAAATACACAAATTCAGTCTTATACAAATGATATAGCCATAATATCGTATAAAAGACACATAAAAGAATTGCAAGTCATATTCTTGAATTGGTTGATGCTCAATAGAAAACTGAAGGTAAATATTAAAACTAAAGTCATAATCAAATCCAAACATGTAATTCAGTCAGAATAAATTATTTGTAAAAAAGAAAACAACAGTGCTTTGGAAATAGTTGATGCAGTGGATGCAAGCTTTCTTTAAATACACTTACAGAGTAAAAAAGTATGAAATTACAAAAATGATTATATAAGGGCATTGATACGACGATACGTCTAGTGGAAAAAGAAGTGTAACAATAAAACGATAATAGTTGTATGCATCAATAATTTCAAAAAACCCAGTCCCTTATGATTCAATCACTTTACAATCTTTTTTTTTTTAATTTAAGGAGTCCTTGGTGGTGTTTTCCATTTGAAGCATTAGAATCAATTGCAGTACATTTAATGTGGGTTGCTGCAGCAACGTACTGCGCAATCCTAGCACCTAGAGGACTTCTGGCAACATTATTAGGTGTATGCTCTGTTGCTCACTACAGTGTCGGAAGAGGTAGCGGAAGCTTTACTGGTGGTCACCTGATAGGTAAATTTGGTATAACGTCATCATTCAGAATCATGGGAATGCTTGCGGTTACTTCTGGTTTAGCGTATGCCTTCTTACATTATACCTGGTTGAAAAATGCTGAATTGCTTCAAGAAGGTAGGTAACATATCATACGATAATGTAATATAAATAATGATTTTAAGATGTTTGAATGAATTAGGAGCAACTAGAATTTGCAAATATTTCGATTGATCTAATAGTACATATACATATATCTACTTGTGGAAGTTAAGCAACATAGAATTTCATTGTGAAAGTTTGGAAATCCGGATATGTCGTACGAGGTTACAATTTCTTTCCTAATATAGATTCTTTAAATACAAAATAATTTCTGATTCCCAGTTTATTGTCAATTATTTTTTTTTTGAAGATTACTGTTCATTGTTATTACAAAAATTGAAAAACCACTGCTTCTTTGTATTTGATACATACTTATCACCCCTAAATATCTGAAATCATTGAAAACAATACTCCGCCTCCCATGTTATTCCTAAATTATGTTCTGCCTGCCGTTAGAATGTGGATAATCGAATTTTGAAATGAACTCAACTCCTACCTGATCATGTAGTAAAAACTAATCTATTGTATTTACGATTAACACGTCGCGTCGCCTAGAACGAGTCCAGATTGTGAAACGCGGTTTGTTTTTCTGTCGCGTATGTTATTTGCTTACCATCAACACTGTTGACACTAACACATTTATTGCTGGTCTTGAGCTAACTAGCTCAGCTGCCTAGTTACTCAATACTTGACATCAATTCTATTACTTTTTGAGTGATATTGTTAGCTTCACTATGAGTGTTTTCTATGTTCGTAATAATCAAATATTGCAAAATTCTGCTTCTATATTACTCTAATCAAATATTTTTTGCTTTCTGGCACATATTCATTATTTTATTCCAGACGAAGAAGAAGCGGAACAACTGAGAAATGGCCAACCAAAATATAAAGATCAGAGCACATCTATGAGTATGGAGAGATTGAGTATAATGATCGAACATAGTCAAATAGGTTCAATAACTTCGCTTGGCCGACATTCTAGAAGTGGAATAATCAGAAGAGGAAGTTTATCGAAGAGACAATCGATTCCTAATGCTAGAGCTGAACTTCTCAAATCAGCTAATGAAATAAATCATATGAATCAGGGTAGAATGAGACACAATACGGAACGAGTAAGTTTGCCATATTTTGATCCAGAGATTGCATTGTTTTTGGTTTCTATTGTATTATTTATTCACTTTGATTTTTGTGGAGGAAGGCTTTCTAGGAGGAATAATACCTACTGTCTCTTTATTTCACTTTGTTGCTAATTATTCCCCATGCGGTCCTGTTCTTGATCTTCTCTTTTGATCTATTGATTTCTATTCTACTTCTTTTAACCACTTCGATTTCAGCTTACCCCTTCTTCTACCTTCTGGATTCCACTGCAGCATTGTTTTCGATTGATTTCCACAGTTCCCTCACTCTTTTATCTCTTATTCTTCCAACTATATCTTCCCCTTTAAGTTCCTCCTTGGTTAAATAAATCATACGTTGTCTGTATTTATTTTTATCAATATTTATAGGTATCATGTTTTTTTCGTGTGTATAAACAAATATTTTCTCTATTTTTGTACTTTTTTTATATATTCTTCATTGAACCAAACGATAAAACCTTTTAAATTTATTGCCAATAAAAAAAACTTTGTCAACTGATTTCTTGGTTTTAGGACGACTCCAATAGCAGAATATATCCATCTTTAAGTATACAAGGTGTAAACGGTAGTATATTGAATGAAAAAGATGAAATTGTATACGATGAATTGAAAAAAAAGGTTAAAAATAATGAGCAGAAGGATGAGAAAATCTATGATGAAATCAAAAAGAAGACGGAAAGTAATAAAGATGTAACGGACGATGATTATAGAAATAAACCCGGAAAATTATGATATCAAGCCATATTATTCAATTTATAACTACTATAATACATTTAATTTAAATGTTTTTAAAACTGTGAAATTCACAAATTGATACTGACGCTAAAAATCCTTCCATACATAATTTTCTCTTTATGTACAAGTTGTTCCAATGTGTTGATAAAATGACTAAATGACTAAAAAATCAACATTGTTGAAAAGAAAAAGTGTGAGAATCTCGAAAAAATTAATTAACATTTTTTTGAGAACATTAAATAAAAATTTTTGTGCTCTTGAGAAACTAATTCAGCCTGTTAACCAATTGAAACATAAATAATCCCCTTACTAGTGACTCAGCAATAAAATTTCTGGTATATTTCAGTTTACTGGCGTCATACAATAATATTATAATATTACAAGAAGTCTAGAAAATAACCGTCAAACTTTCATCTCAACGGATTTACAATATACAAAAGAGAAACTTCTAACGATTATTTTAGTTAACTTTTGAGTAAAAGGAATTAAGAGGAACTGTTGAAAGTTAAATAGAAAACAAATTGATAAAATCCATTTAGTTGGAACTACCCAGATTTAGAAAGTGCTCATGTTCTTCAGAAACAATATTATTTTTAGTATAAGTATTATAGTTTGCTAGTCAGAAAAACGAATTGATATTTTTCTCTAGCTTTTTGTTTAGATAAATTTCGATAAACTGGTTGTTATAGCTTATTTCAGCATTTTCATTCTATTTTTGTTATCAATGTTTTTCTGACTTGAATTATAAAAAAGGCATTTTTTCACGAAAGTTCATCATCTTTATCGATGATATAATCGGATTTGTTTATAAAATTTGTCTGTTATCGTTTTTATTTTTAAAGAGAATAAAATGTAAAATGAAATCATGTTGAAGAACAACATTCCCCAGCGTCCAACACTCTACAAAAATTTGTTTTTCTTTAGATATCTTTCCACTATAGTTCAATTAACATCGATGTTTGATTCAGCTGTATGGCGGTCCATCGCAATTCACTTTCTGATGGATTTTAGCCATCGTACCGCTCATTCTTTGGATTATTCTACTTTAAAAGAGCCGCTTGGCCACCCAAAGCGTATAATATATAATTGCTTGAATTGTGGTCTCAATTTAAATTTCATCATGAACAAATACCTTCCAAAAAATTTGAAGAATATAATTCGACATTGATTTTTATTCAGAAAATAATAGAAATGAAACTGTTATTATTATCATTTTAGAAGAGATGTCGTCTTTAGTCAATCCTTATTTGTGATTAATTAAACTGAGGTAAAAAATAATGGGGCCGTTCTTCGAAATCTCCTCAGACGGTGTTCAATTTTTCACTTTATTTTTTGGAAATAATTTTTTTTTGTTTGTATAGCAAACTTTGAAATATTTCCCGGTTTTATGGTATAATCTCTAAATTTTCTGTTTCTACAGTAATCATCATTTCTTCGTGAACTTTCTCATTAAATTCAGTTATAGACAAGTTAGAATTTTAGATTTTTCTATACAGATTTTCAGCAGCACTTTGCGTTACCACTTCATCGTTTTTCTCATGGAAAATTTACAAGACACAATGATAACATTTGACTTGTATTTTTTTTTCTCTGCGAGTATTTACTTCTACCATTAAATGTATATGTTCATGACACATATTCCGTCAGAATTTTCTCACCACGTTTCATTTTCCTTTGAGTTACATCTTTTAGGTTTCTTCGTCAATTTGATCTTAGGGTCACTGAAAGATGTGTTATCCTTCTCGCTAATTTATTGGCTAGATCCCGGCTAATCAGTTATCGCTGTCTTCCCTTTCTTTAAGAGACTTACTGCAAGGATTAGCAAAGCCTTGGTTGTAACAGAAGCTCCGGCATCTTGCTCATTCCCTCCACTACAAAATTTCAATATTTTTATTCTATATTTTTCAATCTTGAGGGGTACATATTGTTTAAAAATGAGACATCCTCTGAATGGTACGGATGATTCTTCTATGCGAAATTTGATTCCTGGTGTAAAAACTTGCTAATAATTTTTCACAAGTTCATCAACAAATAGTTGGAATTTATAAACTTGGTTGGACCGTTGTAGGTGGAATACCAAAATTGTAACAATAATTAGAATCTGTAACGGCTCATGTTATTTCTAAGAATTTCATCACTACTTGTTGGAGTCCATTTATGGATTCGTCAATTTTCTGATATATCCTCTGCGGCCATAATAATCTGGAATACAATTTCGTTTGAGAAATCGTGTCTTTAAAGTTTTGCCGATTTAATAATGATCTGAAATGTTGAAGTTGGGTCTCATTTATCAATCACGCAGTGAATTCCGGATGAATTTCTTCTGACTCTTGACCAAAATCTGTATGGTTCCCTTGCCGAATGATCCACTCCCGATTTGCATCAATTATAATTTTCGATGATACTGAATCTGAATCACTGGTTTATCTGAGATTGAACTCAATATTATTCTTTTCTTGCTGTTTCCCTGAATTGTTTCTAATTTCCTCATTTTCCTTTTTCAAAAACTGAAAACTTATTCATATATTCCTTAGTAATATATCTTTTCTTTGTAACTAAATTTAACTTTGTTTTTCTTTGTTTCAGTCTTATATTATGTATTATTTTCAATTTTCCAAAATAACTCTGTTTGGGTGTATTATCTCGTTAGCAGTTATAAAATGAGAATCATCAGGTGAACTTGTAGGAGGACCAATAGCTACAAAACAATTTGTTAAATTATATTTTTGAGTTTATCATTGCTCAATTTCCAGTGATATTTTCACAATACCGGATAAATATATCTTCAACAGTATTATACCAATAATATTCTGTAGAATTCTAAAAAAACCTTCCCTCAGTTTCATCAGTAAGGGATTACTTCAGTCCAATATTTTCATAGAACATCACGTAAAAAACAGTTATTATCTTAAGGTTACCTTCAATATTCTTCATTGTCTCAATACATTTCATATCAAAAAAAGTTTCACCTGGATCAAATGTTACTTCTATGAGCGAGAAACCTAGATACTAATTTATATGTTATGTGTACACCGGTTGTAGGTGTTTGCTTCAAAAGTTTAAATTTATATGGTTAAAATTTGTATATCAACATCATGTTTTGTCTTATTTACAATGTGCGCAAAAAATGTTGCCTAGAATGCTCCATTTCAGATTTACTCAATAAGAGTTATTTATCGAGCTTTCTTTTTCATTGAAGTCATGTTCGGTTAATCGTCTCAACATATGTTAGAAAGGTTATCCCAATAAAGGAGAACAGAAATTTATACTTTAAGCTGCAACCACAAACTTACGTTATATGAAACTTTTCATCTTTCAGAGAATTTAGGAAATTTTACTTTGTCGATGTGAAACAACAATAGTTCATATAGAAGAAATTTTTTACAATGTACGAGTAGTATGTAATTCTGAAGACGAGCGATTTTTTTACTACAGAATAAAAGAGTGAGTTGAAGTTAGGATAGTTCACATTTGTCACATATAATGGCCTTAGTAATGAAAACCATTCTCTTACAAAATGTTCATCTCAATATCAATGCAAATTTCAATCTTTTATTGCATTTGTATATTATTGAACAAAGCCAGTGATATGATTCAACAGATTTCTCATTATTTTTATAAAACAAATTATCTCAAAATCTAAATATTTATTATAATGACTATTTCCTTCGAAAAATTTAAGCCAACCAAAAAGCTGTAATATTTTATGTTTACCTAGCAACGATCAAATTTCAGCGATAATACTGCACTAGTGCAAATTATCGATAATTTGCCCTAGTGCCAAATTGTCGTCTACGATTAATAAACATCATTTGGTTTTAATTTTATATTTTAAGAAAAGGAACAATTATTGTTTATTTTAAATTAAATTTTTCTCAGGAAATAGTCTGCCAAAATGCCCTCTCGTGCATGTCAAATTGTCTCATAATTTCCTCTCGTGCGCATTCGCGCACTCGAGAAAATTAAATTATCGACAATTTGACATGCACTCGGGACATTAATATTGACAATTTTCCCTTCGTTAGCTTTCATAAAAATCCTTCTATATTTCCAATACAATTTTTAGAATAACTCATTTGGTTAGTTTAATTAGGAAAAGAAAAAAATTGTCTTGTAGCAGCGTAAAGCTTCATTGGTAACATTTACATTTTGCAATATTATATACGCAGATGTTTTTACAATACTTTGCAAATTAGTTTAATGTATTATTCTGCACTTATGAACTCAATCTGAATTTTCCATTAATAACTTTTTTCATTAATAACTTTTTCCATTAATAATTTTCCTGTGTTTCGTGATTTGATCAAGTTTAATTAATCAAACTTTCTTAAAATCAATAATATCATGATTAAATTGAAAAATGTTCAAACATTGGAACAATTTATATAAATAATATTCAGTATCATTATAATCTTTATTTATTAGTTTTATTCGTTTGTGTGCGTTACGTATTTCAATAAAATTATCAGATATGCTTTTTAATGCCTGATTGTAATACCTTTGAATATGCTTTTAACATACGATGATAGCGAACTCATCACAAAATAGAGAGAGAAAATATTTCTGCAAAGACAAACAACACTAAGAAGGACACACTTGAGAGCAAAGAAGTAGCATGAAATATTTTTCTACATGATAGAATTATGTATAGAATATGCATGGTTTATGAGATAAAGTCAAAATTCTTATTTATCTCTGTTATCCAAATATATTTGCGCACAATAAGAGTTTTTTTTCGGATTGTTAGGAGAAGATATGAAAAGCTTAAGAAAAACGTCAGGTTTTATCTGTGACTTTTGTGTGAGGAAATTTTGTTATAGAAAAGACACGTTTTAATTTGATACCTCCTGAATTTTTTCGCATTAATTTAGAAACACCCTGTATATGTTTCTACTAAACCTGTATCGCGTTGAGCCTACCTTTCAAGACAGTCATTTATAAAGCTTATTGGTGAGATATAGGTCTTAACTTGAAATATAGGCAATTTTCTATTCTTTGCATGCCCATCATGCATGAAAAAACTCTGTCTCTCGAAAAATTATACGACTTTACGACTTATAACTGAAAAAATCGATGATAAATCCTGATAAATGCTAGCACATATAGATAAAATGATTCAGAAGTCGCGTTGGTTTGTCGAAGCTATTATATATATATATATATATATATATATATATATATATATATATATATATATATATAATTTGCGCCAGAGCCGGTTTGAAAGATTTGTGGTATTATTCACATCACTAATATGATTGATTTTGGAATGGTGGAAACTTTTAATAGGTACTTCCATTAATTACTTACTCACTTAATCCTTATGTCCATCTTCTCTTATTAGTGTAAGATATGGGATTAAGTTTCAGTGGTAATACTTCATGTAGTTTATTCCATATGTTCCTAGTTGCTCTCTGGATATCGTCCATCTAGGTCTTTCTCACTCTCAATGATCTGGCTTTCAATATTCAATTTCATTAATCTTTTCACACGTCCGAATCATCTCAGTTCATTTACTTCTTTCTTTCTCTAGTTAGTCTGCAATTGAGCTTTCAAAAAATTCACAAAAGTTGGAATACTCAGTAGATTTTAACTGTTGCGTTCAAGTTTATCAAAAATCATTGACTAATTTTTAAGGTTAGAAAATGATATCCCATTGGCAGCTGAAAGTTACAAGAACAAACTCAAAGGTGGAGCCAACCCCTTTCCATTAGATGGAAAGAAAAGTCAGAATTCTGCTCATTTCAATAAACTTGCTTTTCAAACTTTTTTCTCCGCTTACCTGCACTAAGAACAACACTATATAGTCAAAAAAAAACAACTAAGCCACGTTTCTGAGAAGAAATCTCACGCGTTGTGAATGAACAGCTCTAAGAAGAAATGAAGTCTCACAAAAATAATTTGTTGATTGATGACCACGGCGGTAATTTTTGAATGGATCAGCTGATCAGCCGATCATGAGAATTCGTTAGAATTGCTCTATTAGTTAAAAGGACAAGTATGCATGTCGTTAATATGTGTCAGGATAGAATTAATAAAGTGTTTACTATTAGTTACATAAGGGTAAATATATATTTGATTGACGAAGATCAAGAATATTTATTAATTTATTCAGCTCATGTAACCGCAACAATACCTCATACAAATTAACCTTGTTGATTTTTTTTTTATTCCGACATTATTCTAAAGCTGTGAAGATATTGGATTGATAAAATAATTTTGTTGGGAGTTAAGCTTTACCACGTACTTAGTTTGAAAGTAGATACTTGAGAGTTTGTAAACTTCATAAACTTTCCGTAAAATTACCTTTTGTGGAGAGGAAACTTATGGTTTAATCCACTAACTTGAAAGCAACTACTCAGGTATCTGTTTCAACTCTCTGAACAGCAAATGACCATTTTCATACCCAAATTCTCTCGGTTTTTCAAAGATATTGCAGTAATTTTTCCAATTGGAGTGATAAAAGTGTAAACTTTTTATTGACAGGCGAAATTTTCAATTAATTAAAACTACATTTCCAAAAAAAATAGAGAACAAACAAGAATTTTGAACACTATAAATTTTCCAGTCAACAAAAAGTATGGAACTGAAGACTATGGTACTTATGTTTAGATAAACCACTTCATATCGGATTCCGACAACTAATACATTAATATATCAGAATGCACCTTTACAGATGATCATAGCAGAAAGTCTGAAGAATCTACAAGAAAATTGAAACAAGTGACATCAAATATTGACAAGAAACATAAAGAAAAAATTATGGTTGTGTGCACTGTAAAAAAGAAAAATTGAAATCAAGGCTGAACGCGAACTTAAAAAACAAGTTAGTAGAATGCCTAGAAATTATGTTGGAAGAAATAGGGAACAAGGTATGCATTGAGCAAGGGACTCATAAACAAAAAAGAAATCTCTAAAGAAATGAAAATGAAAGTGTTCAAAGCGATTTACAGTCCAATTCTCACATACGGCTGAGAATCTTCGGTATCGACAGAGAAAGGTTGCAGCAGAGATGAAATACCTTAGAAAAAGTGAAAGAATATCTAGGAATGATAGACACTTAGAAACTGGCATATAAGAGAAGATTCAAAACTTGAACTCACTAGAAGGATTTTTCTATAAATAGAAAATATATCATTCAGTGCAAGTATTTTAATTTTTTTGTTTTCATCCAGCATTTATAGCAGTTTATTTGCAAATTAGAAATTAAAAACAAGTTTTTAAGTGACCGTGTCGCTAGGGTAATTCAATAATAATAATATATATCTATTTATTTCGAAAATTTATTTTAATAAGTAGTTTTTTCACTTTAAATAAGGTTGTTCTTTATCTATAACTTCCGAGTTACTTGTTTGTTCCATAACTTATTTAGTGCTATTTAGTGCTTCTTCATTATTGTCTTCAACGACATTTGTCTCAAGTTCTTCGACGATTTCGGGATCAAAGGTTCCATCTTCGTTAATGTCGCTCTGATATGGTAGAGCATTGAGACAAGCTTGCCCATTACATTGGCCACAAGCTAAAGAGCATTGCAAGCCCGCTTTCCTGCATCCGCATCGCGAACCACAACCACTCTTGCAGTTGCAGAAAATTGTATTTAACAAATACAAATTTCGAGTTTATAAGAATAGTTCATCAACTGTATATCCTGCGCTCTCCGCCTTCTATCTCGAAAACGGTTCACGGTTCACAATTTTTTTAAACAAAATATTTAGAGAATTTTGTATTCTACAATATTGATAAATACAAATAGCAAAAAACCCATAGGAAAGGAGATATTTATAGAAAAAATGCGCAAAAAACCGATCTTTGTGATCTTTGACCTTGAAATTTAATAGTTGCGTACACCTTACCATATGTAGGTTTTGAGACAAATTTTAGGGTGTCAATATATAAGTATTTACAGACTTACAGCTGGGTATCTCGAATTGCGAGATTCTTACCTAATTTAAGCTTAAATGACTGGACTATAAAGAAGTTGTTAGGAATATGTTTCAAAATATGGAAGAGAAAAAAGTATAAATGAATCACAAGCAATGCGACTGATAAAGCTTGGCGAAACGTGACTACTACTACTATAAAAAACTGTTTTGCTCACTGTTTTTCTTTGACATTAATCTAAGAAGTTGAATATTTATCTTCAGCCTCCTGAAGCATGGGATGCAGTAGCGTCTGGGGTATGTTTCGAGGACTTATTATTATAGAAAGGCGAGAATAGCACTAAATAAGTTATAGAACAAACAAGTACCTTGGAAGAAGAAAGAGAATTTGCTCCTCTTTGTACTCTAGACAATGTTATAGATAAAGAACAACCTTATTTAGAGTAAAAAAACTACTTTTTGAAATAAATTTTCGAAATAAATAGGTTTATTATTTATATAATTTGAATTTGTATGTGTATGTATTAGAGGTTCTACTGTATCTTCATATTTTATAAACAAAATGGAATAATGGATAAATGAGCGTTTGCCTTGAAAAAGATACCTGTAAAACTGGAGGTACTGCCAGGAAATCTCGGAACCTTCAAAAGAGGACTGCAGATGATACATTACATACATTACTAACCGTATAAAACAATCATGATAAAATACAAATAGATGGTTGGTAAAAATTACATTAATTTATTCAAAACATTTGATATAAAATATCATTTTTCGTATATTCAAACTGCACGACATGTAACTGATGAATCTTGTTCTTTGTGGCTCTTTCCAATATATAACCATCCCTTCTGGAAATTTTCCGTTATCTCATTTAATTTCTTACCCCTTGTTTCTGGAAGGAAAATATAAGTATAAACGACTCCCATCGTACAAACGACAGCGAAGAACCATTGTAGATTAGTTGATCCTCCCAATGCTGCATTCAGACCATAGTAACTTTGTAATGATGCAAACATGAACAACATCGAGAAGCTGTAACCTAAAAGAGAGAAAATTATGAATCCATCAATCTAATATGAGCCGAAATTTTAAAACCATCAATGAAAGGAAACCGTTGACTTCAGTAAGAGAAACTTCAACAATTTTCGGAATTTATTATAACAATCAATGTCAATTGGAGTACTTTAGAAATATAGAATAGAAAGTTAACTGCTTGATAATATATTGGATTCATATATACTATGTATGGTCTTAGTTTATGTTAGTTATAACTGTATACAAATTGCTTTCTTTTTTATTAAATGGTGTTTTATTGATGTTATTTCCTCTTGTATTGTCATATTGTTTTGTATCTCCTGACTTAAAGGCTGTAGTAACAACAGTAGTTCCCAGTTCTTTCTTGCAACATTTCGGGCGTTGCTCCGTCGCATCCAGCAATTTTATCACTTCTTGTAGAATATCTCACGTTTCTTCAAAATTTCCTGAAGTTTTTCAGAATAAACTTTTCTATTATTATCTCTATTATTTTCTCCATCATTCAATGTTCTCTCGCCGTTGAATGAGAAAGTGGTGATCACTACCAATCTCATCTCCTCATTTTGATCCATTGTCAGTTATGTTCTGTTTTGTTTTGTCTCAGTATAATGTAATCAATAATAGATCTTTCCTCTCTCCTCCTCACTGCTATTATTTATATTATGATGTTTGAATCATGTGTGTATCATTATCTGCTTGTTTATAATTCGTAACAATGCGAAACAGGAAGATGAAGTTTGTGAACAATACTATAAAATACATATTAAATGTATTAGAATGCTAGACAATAGCACTACGTATACTCAGTGACATTAGTACTTCTACACTCAGAATAGCATAATAATTTATAATAATTTTAAAGAGCATACGACAAGAGATATTACATTAAATGTATGTGAAGGATAGTTATTAAAATACAAACCTATCGTATAACCAACTCCTCTAATTGCTAATGGAAATAGTTCTGATATTACCATGAACGGTAGAAACATGAGACCTGTCACAGAGCATACCACATACATCAACAACGAAGCAACTGGAACCCATTTTGCAGTGGTTTCTCCTGAAAATGTACAATAAAATAATATACAAATGAAAAGATACAAGGAAAGTTTGTTAACCTTTTCACTGTTTCTCAGAGCTAGTAGTAGTAATAGATGTCTGTTGCAATAAAACCGTCAAATAGCTTTCAATAAAAAACTTTTTGCGTATGGACGTTATTGATATTTTTATATATATTTTCTTAACTTAACAGTTAATAAGCTCTTGATTAACATATACAGTTAAAAAAGTTGAAAAAACTTAGATAACAAGAAACTATTATTTTCAGATTAGTATTTCTTAGCAATTCGACATTTCTCGCACATACAGGGTGTTTCTCAATTAATACGACAAAATTCAGAAGGTGATTGTGGGTCTTTCCTCTAACAAAATTTCCTCAACCCACCCATTTTCCCAATATCACCCCTAAAATGTGGTGACTAAAATTGAGCTCTTTTTCCTAAGATCTCAATGAAGCTAGAAACTTGATATTCTGTGATTTTCATGAACTTGTAAGGTATAAACACGGGTATTTTTTCATTACTCCTATAACATTATACGGGGGTGAAATTAGCAGTCCTCATTTTATTCCATATCAAAACTTTTTTCAACATGAAATTTTATGAAATAAAATTATAACTAAATCCTTGTTATATTTAAAAATATTCTTTAATTTCCATTTTTTCTCCAAACTTAATAGTTGCAGAGAAAAAAAAGAAACACCACAATTTATAATGTTTCTAATAAATTCAGTGAAAAACAGTAGAGATTGGAATTGTAATACGATAAAATTGGTGTGAGAAAGTCCATTTAATGGATAAGCTAGAAAATATGTCCCATAATACCAATCTATACGCATACTGAGAAAAAATGTTTTGAAAATGCTGCTCTATCATGGGGATTCTCGTCTACCCATGCTTGATTTTTGTGAAAATTAATAATGGATAGATAATCTTGAAAAATGTGTACAGCGAAAAGGTTTAAATTGTTCAAAATTGAATGAAGACTCTTCTTAATTAAATGTCTTTTCGTACTCAATGATTTACCTTCTTTTATCCAAAGAGTATATTGTCCAGAAATATACATAAATATTGCCATTCCTAATGAACTGACCATGATAGCTGTTCGTCTATTGACATATTTCAGAATAAAAACATTAGAAGTAGCCATTATAAAACGAATCACACCAATCATCACCGAGGCGAAGTATCCATCAATATTAGTTCCAGCTTCCTAAAAAATTTTCCTTAGCAACTAGTCCATAGTATTTATTCATAGATGAAAGCAGTGATAGTTAAATTCCTTAAATATTTACTTTAAATGAAAAATGTCAAGGTGAAACAACAAAAATGGAATTTCTGGAACCGTTGGTTATTTTCATACTGAACACAATACTCACACCACCACTATATCAACACTCACAATTATACTGTCTGACGCGATAACCAAGTTATCGTCTTCAGAGACTGAAAGTAAACAGTTTACCTTCAGTAAACATTGTAAACAGTATGTTCAGTATTGTGAAACAAAATATTGTATAAATGGCTAATATGTATCCCACATTTTTGAATCTATCTTCATCTTCTTATCAACGTCTCTTTTTGAACAAAAGCCTTCTTTAGGAATAAGCAATACGTAATTATGACATTAATATTTTTTTAATATGAAGAAATTTTCTCACGAAAAAACCTAGGAAATTTATAAATATCGAAATAAAATCATTAATTAATAACTTCAAATTTACAGAACAATAATCTACTAATTTTTCCATGTCTAATTTATTCTAGCAAGACTTTTGAATTGTCTGGTCTGTTAACGTAGGCACGACTTTTCAAATAACCCTACATAAAAAAATCAAGGGGATAACATTAGGTGATCTAGGTAGCTACTCCATTAATACAGTTCTTCCAATCCACGTTCCTAAAACTGGTTATTCAAAAATCTTAGAACATCATGATCACAATGTGGTGATCCACGTTCCCCCTATTATTTGGATTAAGAGATGTCCCTTATTAGATTCGGAAGTACTGTCAATCGAAGATGTTCCAAATATCTCTAAATTGTTGTTGCTCACCAATAAATATACCCCTGACAATTCTTACTAAAACATTAATTTTGGAGAGCGCTGGATGTGTTTTGTCTAGATCCATTGGGGATTTTCCCGAGTCCGATAGCTACAAAACGTTGCTTCATCTATACACTATTAAGTTTGAATTTGTATTACAATTTCCCTTGAACATTTGTTGAAAAACCCCAATTCTACTTTTACTTTTACAACGGCCGTCTGCTGAAACTGAAGTCATCCTAACTTCGTGATCTCACTTCACTTTTTCCGATTCGCGTGTATTTCAAATTCATCTTCTCTAGTAATTAAAATTCATTAAAACCATAAATCGTAACAATGTGAGTTTGTTTAGATTAGAACCTGAAAATCACATCACTTTTCTTATTTTATAATTTCTACTATAAACGGGTGCAAGGTAATTTTTGCTGTAGTTATATGAGGATTGTCTCCTAATGACTATCTAACTTTTCATTGTCCTTCTAGTAACTAGATCGTTGAATAAAGCACATCCTTTATGACTGGAAGTCCATGACTATAACCCTACCTATCATTAATGTTTTTCGGTTGTTAAAGGAGCCATAGTAATAAAATTAGTATGACGCTAATTGTAAGACTGACACTGACAAACAGTGGAACTTGAAGTTTTATTTCTTTTAATCATCTAGTTTTTTTCATAAATTCAGATTCAATATTGTTTCTCTCAGTTCTCTGTTAGTTTTTTGAATTTTTCATAAATGAAAGGTGTACGGCTTATGAATTTGGTGCATTACTTCGACTATCTTGTCATTGAGCTTCCACCATATGCCTCATCTTCATTAAATTGAACTTATTTTCTTGACTATATATTATTCTCTATATATTTTATTCTGAATATCCTTATTTTTGACTCCTTCCTGTAGACTTATTAAGAGCATTAGGTTGCTCGATACTCAGGATCAGAATAGAAGGATTTATATTGGAACTTACATCATATTAACATCAAATCCATCAATTTAAGTTTTTAAGTAACAAATACACAAATGGTGCTATATTCTTCCTCCCAAATAATGTCTAAACAGCAATTACTCATCAACAACTTTTTGTGATTTTTCTAAGGCTATCGATTGTGTTAATCATAATATTTTAATCAACAAATTACAGTACTACGGTTTCATGGATACACCTCTCGCATGGTTCAAGTTATACCTTACCAATAGAAGTCAGCTTGTAAGGGTTGATGCAACGATATCTTCTTGCAAGCCAATAGAATGAGGAGTACCCCAAGGCTCAGTACTAGGCTCTATTTTTTTTCTTCTGTTTATAAACGATACCGCCTATCTAGACATCAGTGAAAATATATGCCTATTTGCGGACGATACTAGTTTCTCTTGAGGCAGCCCTGATTTCACAGCACTTCATTGGAACATATCTGGTGACCTGATCACCCTTAAATTATTGTGTGATTCTAATTTTCTGTCTTAACGTTTCTAAAACTAAAGTTTTATCATATAAAAATACATTTTTGCCTTTTTTATCAAATAACACCACCATTGACGTCATTGAATCTGTGAAATTCTTAGGGCAATTCTTCGAACTAGGAGTTACTTATTGCCGCCTTATCTAAAAAATTGAGTTCCTTCTCAACAGTTTATTATGCCCTTATTGAGTCGCATCTCCGACATGCCCTTTCATTCTGGAGTAAGTGTGGTGCGACTCAATTTGAGCGAATCTACTACAACTACACTGAGAACTGTTAGATATTTACTCGGACTAAACAGCAGATCTCACTGCAGGGACTTCTTTGAAAGATTGAAAATTCTGACTCTTCCTTCCTTATTTATCTTTGAATCTGTTTGTCCAATTGCAGAAATGTCGTTGCACTGCTATCCACTTAGGAACGCGGTGCAAGCCCTTTATCTACCTGCTCCACGTTCAGAATTAGTTAAGCGCTTAATATTTTACAATACAAGAAAATGCTTGTCAATTGAAACCAAATTGATACAAGGTGTCCAGAAAGGGTATCGGGTATTTGTAAGTTCAAGTAAACAAAAAATATTTATAAGCAATAAAAACTTTTATTGTTTTTAGATACCATATGAATTGGAAAATTATTTGGAAAAGATGATGTCATCCAAATGATGACCGTTACGCTGCTGGCACTCTTCTAAGCGGGAACGAAGAATGGCGATAACACGTCGACACAAAGCTCTTGATATTGCTGCCATTTCTGACCTGATGTTTTCCTTTGGTTTAGGTTCATTGGATTATTTTGATAAACCTTACTTTTAAAGTATCCCCATACAAAATGGTCAAACGAGCTAAGGTCGGCGCTTCAGGGAGGCCAGTTGATGTTACCCCTTCGCGAAATGACTTTATTAAGGAATAATTCATCCACAACTTCCATAGAGTCATTCGAGGTATGGTAAGTGGCCTCATCTTGCTGGAAACACGTTCTTGAGTTGAAACCTGCAAACTCCTGCAACTTTTTTCCCAAAAAATTTCGCAACATATCGCAGTAACGGTCACTATTCACATTGATTGCTCGGCCTCGTTGATCTTCATGAAAATAAGGACCAATAATTTATTTAGCAGACATAGCGGCCCAAACAACGACCATTGGGTTGTGCAGGGGTCGTTCATGCTTTCGTCTCGGATTCTCGACTGCCCAGTACCGACAACTTTGCTTATTAACTTGCTTATTAACATGACCATTCAGATGAAAATTTGCTTCGTCGCTGAACAGTATGTTTTCAAAGTTGTTAAATCGTTGCATCATTTCGTTCGCAAAATTCAGTGGATTAGCTTAGTCTGTATCCTTCAATTCTTGAACCAATTGAATTTTATAGGCTGTTAAATGCAAATCTTCCTTTAAAATCAAATGTAAGGACGACATTTTGATGTTTAACGCTTGGCTTCGCTTTCGGATGGATAAAGATGGATTTCGACGAACCGACGCCTCAACTTCTTCAATTGTTTCTTCATCGCGAACTGAACGAGGGCGACAAGAGTTTTGAATTTTAACTGTCGCACCTGTATTCTCAAACATCCTGATCCATTTTCCAATGCTATTGTCACTTGGCGCGTAGTGTGTACGATATTCCGCACGATACAGATGTTGAGCAGTCACTATTGAATCGCCGTTACAATAATACGGTCGTACGCAAAATGCGCGATGTGTCCCCGAGTACTGTTCTATCGTGACTAAAACTCCACAAAATGGCGGACGCCACGAACTCCTCCCCACTCCGTTTCGAATGTGGCGCGAAAACAAATACCCGATACTCTTTTTCGACACCTTGTATAATCATTTCGCAATAATTTGAGGGCATATTTACTGGAAAGTGCCTTTTATTGTGTAAACGACTTCTAATATTCTATTCTGTTCTATTCTAAGAATAATATTCAATTCCAGGCATCCTGGTTTAATTTTGCTATTGACTTATATACTGATTATTACCTATTACTATACCTATAATTTTGTTACTCATTGTGGTTTCCTTCTGTATATTGAAACTTCATTGTATTTGTATCTTTATTTTTATACTTTTCAGTTTTAACAAGCTTTTGTCTACAAATTGTAACAATTTTTTGACAATAAAGCATTTCTCTCTCTCTCTCTCTCTCTCTCTCTCTCTTTCTCTCTCTATTGAATAGCAATGTCTATGTGTGTATTCTCTTTGAACACTATAATTTAAAAATTCATATCATTCCTGAGCCCTTTATTTCATCAATTTCGAACAATAGTATGTTCACATCAGTTGATAGATTGAATTTTTCAAATCTAGATATTACTTCCGTTTCCCTGATATTATTAAGGGTTGTTAACCATTGTGCCCAAGCCATTTCAGAATTTCTGAATTTAACTATAGCGTCAAATGTCAATATACCTTCGAAAAATATGATTTACTTTGAATGAGGAACATTAGTTATAACTTTTTCAGTTAACTAAACAGTTATAATTTCTAACAGAAATTGTTCAAATTCATTAAGTGAGAAACATTTGTTTCTACCCCCTCAGGCGATTTCGTCTTAAATTTTTTAGATAACCTGCATAATTAATTAGAAATTAAAAATTTGCTTCTTTTTCTTCCATGGAGTTTTGAAAAAAAATGTTATACCAAGAGACTTTTTAAAGGAATGGGATCAATGGATCAGCTGTGAACACTGGGCTCTCCAGTATCGCAGAAAGAAAGGGGGGCACAATCGATCCTTTGGGTCATAGTATATACGAGACCCCAAATCTATGAATACATTCATAGAAGAGCTGCTTTTCATATAAAACAAACCAAGCTTCTCTATTCGGGCTCACAGAAAATTTGGTCTAAGAACCGGTGGGAGATCGACCATCACTCATCAGTAAACTTAATGAGACATATTTTTTATCAAATATAATTTATTAACAAAAATGGCTGATAACTTGCCTATCGAAAAATTTTCAAATCAATTTTTATGGAATTAATTTTAATGCGGGATTTAATAAACCTCAGTTGTGGAAAACTCTTTGGAATTGAAACCAAATGTAAAGCTATGCGTGTGTCCGTCCCTGTACCTTCCCAAATATGTATCCGCCCACTCTTCCGGGTCTCAAGTCAGTACTCGGTTAACACTATGAATAAAAACATACGCTGCTGAATTGCTCTGGAGTGTATTAAACCCCACCTATGTATTCGTGATGTAAAGTATTATTTTTATTTTGAGTTCTACGTTCTAAGTGAATTTTCTATCATAAAGCAAGTTTAAAGAAGTTACCTTAGTCACGTGGTAACTTTTTTTTTATTCTATAGTTATGTTAAATGATACTAAAAAGTTTTTCTTCAGAAATACTGATCATGTCTTACGAGAAGGAACAGAAAAGGCTCCTGGCGCTTTGGGCTGAGACAGAAACTGATAGTGATGTAGTGGTTTCAGAAAGCGAAATGACCTAACAATGACCCGGACAAAGAAACATCAAAAGGTGAAACTCGAGGTGATTTGGAAAATAAAAATGTAATCCTGCTTCAAAAACAAAAAAAATATGTATGTTGGAAAAGATGGAACCAAATGGAATAAGCAACCTGAAAGTGGACGTGTTTGAACAAGAGCAGAAAACATCATTACTCATTTGCCTGGTGTTAAACAAATTGCAAAAGATTCTAAAAGTGCTTTAGAATGTTGAAACTTGGTTTTTGATAATGAGATGATCGAAGACATAGTGCGCATTACTAATATGAGAATTGAGGAAGAATCTTGTAGATGTTGTTTCAAAAAATGCACGTAGATGGCCACTTACAATTATTTTTTCTTTATAGAATGGAGCTGCTATTAATGCTATTGTAATATACAGAGAAAACAATCAAGACTACAAATTTTTGAGAAGGATTTTTATCAAAATGTTGGATTTATAACTGACCCAAAAACATATTGATGACAGGAAGAATAACCCGAGGATTCCCCGAAATATTCATCAGAAAATTGAAAATTTCGACAAAAATAACGCTGAAGTTCCACCGGCCAACGTTTCAAAAGTTATAGGAAGGTGTTCGGTATGCCCAAGAAGTCGAGATCGCAAATCCAAATACTCCTGTGGACACTGCAACTCATTATTATGCATGAAGCATGCAGTCCTGAGGGGTGAAAATTGTGTCAATTCAGACAAGGAGTAAAAACTTGCATGTGACTCTCAAATATATTTATGAACTTTTTTTCTCCCGTTATAATTTTTATTTTTGTTTAAGTGATTTTTAGAAAAAAAAAATGTGTTTTTCAGCATGACAAAATACATATGCTTTTTTTATTTAGTGTTTTTTTAATAAATTTTTGATAAAGTATTTTTTGTGTTATTTTGATTTCCAGATGATTGCTTAAGAATATATAAGTATAAAATAATGGTAAATATAAAGTCAAAGGATATGTTCAAATTTGGGAAATGGGGTTTCACAGAGGTAAGAATGTTCCACCTATGAAACGCCGGGTTAATAAATTTTCTTTTATCACCTTCAATTGATACTCGAATGAATTCCATTTCAACTGATAATTTTTAACACAAAGAATATGCTAAGGTAGGTTTGCCTACATATTTCTGGGCATAGCTACCTGGCAAGCAGATGTCAACAGATGAGTCAATATTGATAAATACACTGATCTGTTAACCAGATCAGTAGAAAGTAGAGCGTTCAAGGTCCGTGTGATAAAATAGGACACAACACATCAGCTGCACGCTATTTAAGCATCAAATGTATCTAAATACGCATGCTCGTGTACATGTAAATGGTAGATACAGCATTTATTTACTATAGAAAGTAGTTTTATATATTATGCATATTCGTTAATAAATTATATTTTATAAAAAATATTAGATCATATTATCTGATTGGAGCAGACTGCTCTCCCATAGTCTTTTCTCCTCTATTTATTTCTCGAATATATAAAGGATGTTTCTAAATTCATGCGACAACATTCAGGAAGTTATTGCTCGTATGAAATAAAGATGGGTCTTTCCTATAACAAAATTTCCTCAGTTCATGCCTTTCCCAGATATCCCCTTATTTTTTTTTTTTTTCTAAAATCTCAGTAATGCAAGAAACTTGAAATTTTGTAATGTTCATGAATTCGCAAAACCCCACAGCGGCAGAGAAAAAACGCCATAATTTATAATTTTTTTGATAAATTGAATGGAAAACTGTAAGTTGTGAAATGTAATATGATTCATAATAAATGCTGGACATAACCACCTCTAGCCAAATACATGAACGTACGTATCATATATTGCTGTATACATTTAGAAAAATGGAAACTCTATTTTAGTTATCACCTTCTAAAAGTGATATTTCGAAAAGGGGTAGGTTTAGGAAATTTTATTATAGGAAAGACTCATCTTAATTACATACAATTTTATGACATGATTTCAGAAATATATGTATCAATCTTCAAAACAAAAGAAAAAAGTAGTAGAAGCTCTCATGGTTAATTTCTTATGTTTCCTTTAACCAATAAAACACTAATTAATTAAAATTTTACAGTGAAATTTAATACTTTCGTCTATTTTTATCTGTTAATTCCAATTTTTGTCAAAATACTATCTCTATTGACAATGGATGATGTTTAGAGGCAAAATTTCATTATTTCTCTAAATTCCAAACAATGAAACTAATTTGAATGACGCTCAATTTGTTTTGATAATATAATTAACATATTTAAATATTCACACACAAATAATCCGGAAAATAGGAATTAAATTGTTTACCTTTATAAAAGTAATGGAGTAGAACATGGTGATGTAAATTCCAGAGAAATGTTGGCAGAAAAATAATGGACACATTATTATCAGCGGTTTGTAACCACTGGGTTTCATAAATTCTTTCGCTAAATCTCCAAACGTTCCTTTATTTCTTCGCTTTTCTTGAGCTTCTTCTTCCTGTTTCTTCAGTATCTTAAATTGAAGATCAGCATAGGTTTCTCCCTAAAAAAGGGTTAGGTTAGGTTAGATTTCGTTAGGTAATCGTTTTAAATAGGAAAAAAATCAGAATAGCTCCCAATCACACTCATGAATGATTGAAGAGATACCCAAATAAAATATAGAGATGCCAATCACGTTCCAGAGAAATGATAAGATGAAAACAACTACCATATGGAACGGAATATTTGATGAAGAATATATACAATGAAAAATGAGTAAGAAGAAAAAACCTGGTAGAGAAAACAATTTTCGTTATGTGATCTAGGAAACCTTCAAAAGTAGGTAGTAAGCAGAAAAAGAAAGCAAAGAGAAGAAAGACATAGGGTGATCATAAAGTAACAATATCGATATTATACATGAAAAAATTTAAGCAGGAAAAATCTTTTCACGGCATCGAGTAAGCAATTGAGAGATTTTGTCAATAATAATTATTCCGAAATATACCTAAGCTCAATATACCGTCGTATATGAGAGATAGTGACAAAGTCCACATATGTAGTAGTTTTGAGTAAATATATTTGCTTCTAATTTATAAATCAATATTTATTACGTGATTTCACCATTTTTAGGAAACGTTTTGCCCGAAAAACCTTATCTCAATCAAACGATCGGAAATGTACCTGGATCCAATCCATATAAAATAAATCCATATGAATCATATAAATAAAATTGATATGGAATGCATTGTATCTATTTGAATGGATTGTTTCATAAATAAATCTATATGAAATAAATCTACAAGAACCGATTCTTTATTGAACGAATATGTGTGAAGCAAATATGTATAAATCGAATTTATGACAAACTTAATCTATAATACCAGTACTAATGAATTCAAATATCTGTTTCGAGTTTTCGTGAGGTTCATATTAAGGGTGTGGGTGCTATTTCATTAAGTGAAATTATGAACTAACATATTTTAGATCGTATATGTAGATTCCACCTGGTAAATATTTTTATTTACTTAGGACTGAGTTGTTCATCTATAAGAAATGTTTTCACGTTGTAAAAATTCTTTGTGGACAACTTGGCAATTATTTAAAAGAATTTCAAACATTACTGGTCAATGCAAACCAAATATTTTATCAAATTTGAACTTCTTTTGAATAGATTGATCCCAAATACTGTAAAACTTATTGTGAATATAGCTGAATAAATATCGACAAAATGGAGCACTTTACATGTAAGTACTTACGGTAAATATAAATAATGTCAACTAATAATTATAATATATTCAATTGTTGAGAAAAGCTCTGAAAATTTTGAGGTGCTGTCAGCTTGCAACCAGATATCTGTGTTCATGTTAATACGAGAAAGAAAAAGATATTTTTCAGATATTTACGACACTTTCGGAGATTTTCATGTGTTTCTGACATCATCAATATTTTATACAAATCTTCTAGATAGTTTTAATACTGTTTCTTTTTTGATAAATATAGAGAAAAACCAGTAATCCAGTGTGAATTGAACAATACTTTTATGTGTTTTGTCGCTCTTAAGTTAACTTTTAATACGGTTTCATGCTTCAATTGTGTCACTTATGGTAAGTGATAAAATTGAAACTAATCACGGTTACCCCTCATTTCACATTTAAAAACACAACAGCAATGAGACATACTTCAGCTTCAAAGTAATTATTCTAATATTCATACAAAAAAAGCATACAATATTCTTTATTTGCCTTCCAGTTTTTATTTTGTCAGAAAGTTTAAATGTCTTTTACTAACGTAACCTAACCTATCCTCCATGAAAATTTCTGACTTGTTAAAAGTGAAGTAATATTGAGAATGTTTTTATTTATGTTATTTTAATAATTACTTTATAAAAAGGGACGAACGATAATATGTAAAGGAAGGTAATTTTGAGAGTGTTATTATTTGAGGCTATAAAAACAGGAAAAACCAAAATTTTTGTATGACTTTTATTTAAATTCGTTTATTTTTTTGTATGAATTAATAAAACAATATAAAACTTCATTCAATTACTTGTAAATAAGTTATAAACAACATACTAGAATGAGTGCATTCACATACTTAAAACCTTGAGATTAACAAAGTTGTTTTGATTTTTTTCATAACCGCGATAACAAAAAATTACAATTCTCAAGCATCGTATTTTATCTTTCCCCACATATTTTCATTGAGTCAAGTAAAGAAACAAAATTCTAACTGTATTTTGACCGACAAGTTTGATAAATATGTGGATTAAACTAAATACTTTCGTCCAGCTTCACTTCAAATATTTTATGAAGGTGGACCATCAATTTCCAAAATTTATCAACTAAAATATTTGCTATAGTTTTTCCAATATCAATTGCAGAACAAACCGTCAGTCCACGTGGACTCTGTTTACCAATGGAAATACCGAATAGTAAACATATATGCACAAGTTCTTCGAAGTATTCCTTTCTAGACATTAGCGTCGTTATTCAGCAATCCTATAATTCAATCATAATAAGAATTACTGAATTAACTAGAGTAAATAAATTTTCCATTTGTCGAGTAGTCACGAATAGGGTTGCTGTGGATCATTCATAAAACCGAAAAACATGTAAAGAAAAACTGAAATCAGTTGACAAAGCTATTCAAGTTTACCAATTTAGAAACATTGCATCAAGTTTTGTCAGCATGTGGTTTTAAACACCGCCGTCCAATTTATAAAGATTGCCTTTTAACGAATAATTTCTCGCATAAGATATACATATATCCAAAAGTATTTATAAAAATAATAAATTTATAAAATTATGTATCTACGCCCATGGTAGGTCAAACAAAATTGTCGGCAAGGGTTTTTATATAAGTTTTTATAATCTGCAACTGATATTGGAAGAACTATAACAAAATCTCTTACTTTGATGTTACAGTTCAACAGAATTGCCCAATAATAAATCCAACATTCCATTATAGATATAAAATATTTATTTATCTCAATAAAAGTGTTTATTTTCTTTAGAGGACTCGAACAAACAAAAGAAACTTCACAGACAAACCTTTAGTTTTTTCAAAAAGTATAAATGGAAATAGCTACATTATCAGTTAATAGAAACATCCGAATTCAAGCACATTGACGTAGGAATATGAATTATTTAAATGCTTGAATTATATATGTTTATTTTATATACCACCGCTAAATTCGATAGTTTATCTATTCTTTTTTGGTTGTAATTATGAACAATACATATAATAGTCGTATACTTTAAATATTACCACCAGGCGTATGGAGACAAGGTGTTACTCAGAATAGCTTCTTAAAAGTATATTCCAATTTTATTCTTTCCTGAATAACTTTTTCCTTAAAATAGTATTCAAAAGCTGCTCAAATTATTTTTATTGGTTTCAGTGTCAGGTTAAAACCCTTGGTTCTTGGACTTCACTATCTTTTTGCTTTACATTCAAAATTCATTATTTTATAGATAAGTTTATTTGTACCACCTATAATTACTAATAAAACAGGAATTTTTTTTGGTATATACGGCACACCTTTAAAAAATAGTATTAATCATATGTCTTAAGAAATAGCAGAATCTACTTTCATAGAATATATTTCTTGAAGATAGATAAGAGATACAAGACACATTCTTCTTAACAGAATGGATCTCTTGACTTCCTCTTTATCTTGGCTAAAGTATTGTTCGTGGGAATAAATTGGATTCTCGAAAACACAGTTTCGATCACAACGTAGTGTATTAAGTTCACTCATAACACAAGTTTAGAGTATTTCAAACTACACGAATATTTCTGAATTATTCGAGAAAATGAGCTTTAGTAGACTTCAATAAAATGATGAAAGAGACATTTTATGTTATGAATAAATTACCTACATTTCCTGCAGGAACTGGTTGATGTTTGTAAAACCAATTCAATGATTTTTTGGCAGACTTAAATTTTCCTCTAAAAATCAACCAGAGAGGACTCTCGTGTATAAAACAGACCGATAAGCCAGTTAATAATATAAATACGTTAGAGATCCACGCTACTATTCTCCAGTGCATATACCACCCTCCCAAATAAGTGAATATCATACCTGAAACAAATATTTTAGAGTATAAAGCTACCCAGATTTATATCCATTTATTTTTAGAGTTAATATTGTGTTGCAAAATTAGTTCTCCTTTATACTAAAACTGAATACTAAGGGAAATACCACCTTCAAATTGGTGGAAACAATTAATTGAACTTAATTGTTTTTGCACCCACCCTATTATCGATACATGATCCCCAACGTATGGAAGAAAATATCCAGAGAAATTTTTTTCTAAGGAGGATACCTTCATAAACAAAACAAAATTATTCTAATAATCGGTATACTTACATACCTAAGGAGACATACGCAGATCCAAGTTGCATTAAGGACATTCTTATCTTAGGATTCCCAATTTCGGTTATATATACTATTGCCGGATTTGTGCCCCAAGCTAAAAATGTAAAAATTATTGTCACCATCTACTCCCTCCTGTATGTATCCCAGAAAATTATTTTCGAAATAATACATTTCGATACATTGGACGCATCTCGTATACCAAGTATAAACAAATAAAAATATCTGTCAGAGGAGTGGAGCTCTATGATCGATGACAGCTGATAAATACAAAATATCAAATACTTATTTTTATTTTACTCTTATTACCTCAATTAATCAGTTTCATCTCTTACTATCAATTTTTAGTGCACTGAAGGGTATGACATTCTAAGCCAACACAAACCAAGTGGATGGTTTACTTACGAGAGTAGATTCCAACTTTTCGTGTGAAAAACACGGTGTGCCCAATTATAACCCACAAGCAGACATCTAATTAGAACCAGTTTTAATTCAATAAGCACATCTATGGGAACTTACCCGTCAAAATGATGATTACTGATTACACTATCCATCAATTTTTTAGAGATTAAACAGCCGTGGCAAATTGTAGTTAGCCTTAAATTTCGAAGTAAAATAATTATCGGCGACTACGGTTCGAATTTAATTAGGGATGAGTGGATTCTCGATACCGCCGATTCATTGGTATCGGTATCGAGAATCGATCGATACCAAGTCGATACCGATACCAGTAAATGGACGGAAAAATTATTTTTCTCCAACCATCAAAAAATGTTGACATTTTTGTACTATTTTCAGGTGCAAAAGCCATCAATTCCCTTACCGTACAAAAATTTGCTCGTTGCTTAGCAACACTTTTAATCCTAGGATTAGAAACGCTACTTTTAATCCTGGGACTAAAAGTACTACTAAACTACTACAAAAATTATGATTATGATTAGTACGTCTACTTGACAATCGATATTTACCAACAATACCAGATATCCATGACTACCGACTTGCTATCGCTGTTATAATTAATAGGTGTTCAAATTTATTATCAAATTATTAACGATTTTTGAATAAAACTAACTTTATTTCAATTTTGACTTGGTTGGAGACAAAATAGTAGATATATATCATACGGACAAAAAGTTTTTTTGCATTCACCCAGCTGCGCTGCGCTCCGCCTCGCAACTACAAATATTGCTCGTAAAAAAAATTTGCACTTTTAGTCCTTATAATATAATATACTGTTTTTGATCCAGTTTATACTGTTTTCCAAATATATATTTTGGAAGATTATTTGTTAAAATATTTGTTTTTGTTTACATACATTTACGGTACATTTATTGCGCCGATAAAGTAGTAGATGTAGAGTGTACAAAAATCCTGCTTTTAAAATAACTTGGATAATGAATTTGATTTTTGATACAATAACCAAATAGCCAAAGATCTAAAAGTATATCCACATTTAGTCGTGATATTCATTTTATTTAATAATTTCGACAACTTAACCTTTGCGTTTGGTTTACATTTTTTATCATTAAAAATTGCCTCATTTATCCCTGTATAGGCATAGATATTTTAAAATTAGTTTGTAGGTTGCTCAAACAGATTATGAATATGTTTTCAGTGAGAGAACTTTTTTTATAAGCGGCTATTATACATCGATGGTATCAGTATCGACAATCGAGAATCGTTTTTTCAGGTATCGATATCGAGTATCGAAATATTTTGGTTTCGACACTATAAATTTCACTGAAAAATCGCAAACGGGAGTGATGATGACAGTACAGAGCGTTTGTAATGTTGCAAATAAGATAAGCCATAGCTAGAGGAATAGCATGAAGATATCAAGTGATGAAGCAGAATTCATGTAAGTAATTGAAGAATTACCTTATTTCTGTTAATCTTAGTTGATCTAGAATACATCATGATTTGCTAGTAACAAGAAATTTGTTTACTATCCAAAAACTTTAAATCGTATTTTTATCGGAAAGAGAAATCTTGTGATTAAAATAAATCAAAATTGCTAGCTTTAATTGATGAATAGGTACTCATAGATCTTATTATCAGGCTATATAATCTTTACACACATGGTTTTTAACCACTCCAAATCTATTTCTATTGTTAGGTTCAGTTTTTGGTTATAAAAGACCACTAAAAGCCCGAAAACTTTATTTATATTTAAGGAAATTTTAGGAAATAGTTAGATTATTCTGTAATAAAATAATCATACTAAGATTAGGATTAATAATTAGGTTCTATTGATTTGTCGTAGATGAAATTGATCATATTTCACTTTCATATTATTTTTGTTACAAAAACAGAAATCGAAACAGAAGAGGATGTATGAAATTTGAATTAAATTGGGTTGATTTATTGATTTGAGACAATATGGCAAAGTTATCGATTTTATGGTAATTTATTATTCTAACTATTGATAGACTCGAATGCAAAGAACCAAATCATGAACTATGTGTAAAATTGTAATACTATTTTTAAACTTGCTATTCTAGTCATTACTTACACGAAGCGATTCCAGTTAAAATTCTACCAACAATAACTACTTTTATATTCTGAGCCAGTGCAACTATCGTCCATCCTATTACACCAGGAATTACGGCTAATTTTATTGTGTTGAGTCTGCCCAATTTGTCCATCAGAAAACCACTCATCACTGAGGCAACTGGGGCTACCAGTATTATGATACTAGCTGAAAAATTTAGGAATTATTTTAGAATACGTTTAAAGTAACTCATTGTCTTTCCTCAACTCTCTACACTACTATTACCGTCATCTCTTTTACTCTCCCTCCACTCGATTATTTTCACTTATCTAAATTTTGTTGCTTCGTTCTCCTTTCATTAATCTCGGCCTTCTCGGCTTCTTGTGAAATAAATCACTTTTTTCCTTCTTTGCTTTTCAGTATTTCATTTCATCTTTGAAATCATTGTTTGTAACTTGTTTAATTGGAACGATGGTGATACTCATACATACGAGTACATACACACTATTAACGCCACCACCACCCTAATAGACACAAATACACTGTTTGGCGCCCATTAAGATAACGTCTTCAATTGTTGAATGCGTTTACCTTCAGTCTCTGAAGAAGATAGTTTGGTCGTCAAAACGCGCGTTAGACAGAGTAATTGTGAGACTAAAGGTAAACTGTTAACTTTTAATGTTTGAGAACGATCAGTTGGTTATGGAAACATGCACCACAGAGTGTAATTGTGAGTGTTAATGTAGTGGTAGCAAAGTCAGTATTGACAGGTTTTTTTTTTCATCTTCATTGTTACAGCACGGTCAGCAACAAGTCTTTTCATTACATTATTTCTGTATATTCTGATATATTTTTGCAGATTTGATTCCATTCATTCAATTTAGATATCGTGGGAATATGTTAAATTTTAAAATAAAGATCCTGGAGTGAGAAGCAAAGTAGAAAATACAAAAAGGTTTTATTTATCCACGGACTTCTCCGAAATATGATACGTAAATAATGTAAAAAAGAGATCCGATAAAATCAATTTATTCATTCCAAATCTGACATATTGCTGTACAATTTAATTCACTTCGTAAACCTTTAGACACCGTGAAGTTGTAACAATCATCGCTACTTGAAACTAAGCTTTTTGTCTAAAGGAAAACGTTGTGATTTAGAAGAAAACGATTTCTTAGCTAAGTTTTGCCAAGTATACTTGTGAAAAAGCTTCTTGCTATCTTCAATAGTTCACACTGTCAAATATATACGGCATACATATTGCATAAAATATTATGATGGGGTCTTATTCTTATTCTTGATTACAGGAACGGCAATACTTGCGTGATTTGCATTATTTATTCGTTGACAGACAATTTAACGACAGCTCCCTTCATCTTTCGTAGCGCACCGATGATTTCGTTTCCTCGATTAATAGGTCCTATGGAGTCTTGAATACTGAATTCTTTTCCTTGTACAGATAATAAGATATTTTTAGTTTTGTTTCCATTTATTTATGACAGTGGTGCTGAAGTATTAGGGATACAATATGTATATTTTGAAAAATCAAAAAATCCTGATAATAAGAACAAATATCGTGAGATCGTGAGATTTCAACTCAAGGTTGAACTCATGCATTACCCAATATCGAATTTTTTGTGTATCCAGTTTTTTAAAATGGTTCTTGAGAGCAGAGTTTCGTCTCCAACATTGTGAGGTCAACGACTTGATCTTTGATCTAAACTCTTATATATACAAACTGAACCCACTGTTTACCACTACACCAACACTCACAATTACACTGTCTGTCGTGCGTTTTGATGACCAAGGCCCATGCTGGGGAAAGGATGTCATTGCTATACGAGATACCAAATAAAGGGCATTGAGACATGAAGACTTGTGGAACCAATATGAAGGAGTATTGATTAACCAAGAAAAACAAGCTCCTTCGTTTCACCAGTAGGCGCAACATTCCCATTGATAGCATTGGGAAACTTCAGAAGGGAACTATCTGGTAACTATCTGATTGTACACGGAGACTTTAAGCGAAGATACATCACTGAATATACACTTAGATGGTTACACCTTTTCTCACATCTTGTGATATTCCTGTACAGAGAAAAAAACTAGAGTGTAAATGTACGAAATTCAGAGAGAGTTTCAAGTCTACAATACTAAATAATGGAGACGCCACCTGGTACACGGATAATTCCAGAATAAATGGCTTGGTTTGAGCAAGCTTCTGCGGGTGACATCGCAAAATAAGCGGATTTTTTTGTTTGGGAAGCACGCTATGATCTTAGGAGCCGAATTATTTGCTGTGATGAAGTATGGACTCTATAGGAATACAGCAGAGCTGCTGTAATAGCCCCAATGACCCAAATTGTGTGCTCTAGGCTTGTTCTCGCAAAACAAACTTTGCGGAGATGTATTGGAATACATGGCACGTGCACTTGCAATTTCTCGTTCTTCTTCAGTCCTTGCGAATCCTAGTTACATTACGGCTTTGTCAAGACAAATTTGATCGTCTTGGTCATGGCATTGTATCATGATAGGCACGATATGCTAATAGAAACTTGAAACAAGCACACCAACCGTTCAATTTCAATTGTCGAATTTTCAAAAATACAAAAATTCACGCTCTTCGACGTAAAATTGGCCTATTTCTATTGAACTTTGCTACCAAATTTGCGAACAGTACTTGCACATGTGCACAAGTTTTTTTTTTTCTCGTTTTCTAAGATCAAGTTTAATTTCATCCGTCTCTAGTTTCAAAATGGATATAAAACGATGAATTTTTTTCCAGTGTGTATCCGATTACAAACCCCCTTGCGATAAATCAGATAAGGGTAAAAATCTGTGTAAAAATGGGAAAATCTTGGAACTTGCAACCTCTGCTGTGACCGTATCAGCATTGTTTTCGGCCTTTTCTGTTGCTTTCTGTTAAACGACGTATTATATCACGTCCAACGGAAACAGGGTAAAAAGTATTCAATGTCCTTATCGAAGTAAACTCCTCACCCATTTTCAGCCTAATCGGTTGAGCTGTTCTTGAGTTATAAATAGTATAACTGACACGACTTTCTTCTATATGTGTGGAATAAACATTAAAAATTATGTTTTATATACAAATAACAGCGTCAGATGCTTAATTATATTCATATATGACTTTCCATAGATTCAATTTTATCGTGTAATTCATAAATCTTGATTTCTGTTAATAAATTGGGAGCTTCCGAATGCTAAACTTTCTTATGTTTATTATATAAAGCAAAATGGCTCTGCAATACCCACCCATAAAAGCATTTTCGGCATTAGTAGCTTTGAAATCACTATCTGGTTGTTCGAGCTGTGAAATTAATACTGCAGAATATGCCATTGATATTCCATTTCCTGTGTGGAAGGACGCTGCTGCGAAAGCTGCTAATATCTAAAATATGAAATAATAAAAAAAATCCACATTACAGAAAAACACTATATGGAAATTAAAACTATAACACTCTGAATATTAATGAGTAAAGATACGGAGAACCGCAATGTTGAATACAAAAATCAGTTCTCTGTAATAATTCCTTTCTTCCATTTCTAATAGCACTTATATTTCTTGTATTTCAAATTCTCTGTGTTTCTAACAAAATTGAAAGTGAGTTTATTCATGGTTTAATCAACAAATGAGAAATTTTCTCTTAAAACTCACCTGTGGTAACAAACATTTCCAACTGTCAAGCTCTGGTACGTTGAGAGATTTATTACTGCTAATCAAATTTTGTGGTATTTCATCTTCTTCGTCATCTTTATTGGAAATATTTCTATTTAAGCATACAATATTTAAGTCATAGAATTTTAAAATAATACATACTTACCTCAAACTTATAACGCTGGCCCTTGAAACAAAAATTTTGGATTAATATTTATTCAATTTTAATAATCAGAAAAGTAAATATACAATCAAATAACAAATATATACTCAAGATAATTCAGATTTAATTTTTTAAGTAGGTATTCATCGTTTTATCTTTTTTATAATGTAAACATTACATAATTTGTTAGTGACATAATAAAACTACTGATTGAAATGAAGTTGATTGGCGTTATACATTGAAAGAATTACAATTTGTAATTTGTAGTGATTGCAGTTTATTGGCAAGCGAAGACGTCATGAAACGTTATATTTGGAATATATTACCAATCATCAGTTCAAATAAAGAATGTATCAAAGTTTTATATGTCAGGAAGTCAGTCGGAAAATCGTGAAAATTTGGATTTCTTCTAAGAGTTGTGATAGTTCTTTAACGAACATTAGCTTTAAGATTTTATTTTCTTCCATTTTGTCTGAATAGAAGGGTATGGTTTATTAAAATTGATATTCACTCATGTGAGTTTATTTACATGCTATCTGAATTCCATTAGTAGTACTTTGGGCATTACATCTCTTTTTTCGATGGGTAGGTCGCTAGCCTTGTCTGCCAACTCCCAACCCAGGCGGAGTAAAGAATAGAACTATTGAAGAAGTGAACCTAAGAGATCAAATAAGAAGTAAATCTGTATGAGAAAATTTGAAAATTCAGGACTCACGAGATCAAGATGATATTGCAGACACCACGTCGAAAGAATGATGAAAGATATCCATGGGGTAAATGAGCAAAAGATGAAAAACCATCTTGAAGGAAACCTCCCGACTAACCTCCCAAGAGATGGTACGGAAGACATTTACTTCTCAATAGACTGAATAGTAGGAGAAACAAGAGCAAGTCTTAAGTAAATAGGAAGAACGAGCTAATGGAATTACTGATAGTTTTAAGAGGGTCAATATGAATATTTTCTCGATTTGAAAACGATGTAGACTTCTTAAACCGAATTGTTACTATGGATGAGATGGTACATTTCTACGGTCCAGAAACAAAGCAACAATCGATGGAATGGCGTCACTCTGGTTCTCCAAGACCCAAGAAGTTTCGTGTGTAAAAATCTGCTGGAAAAGTTCTTGTTTCAGTTTTTTGGGATTGCCATGGAGTAATCATGATTGATTTTTTAGGTAAGGGCAGAACAAGAGAGATGGAGATTACTATTCGACAAATTACTATTGTTTCATATACCTTAAATTATGTTTATACTTGAATGAAAAATAGTATAGAGGTCAGATTAGAAGCCTTCATTAAGTATTTCGCTCATATTACAATGCCCCGGTTAACGCCTCGGCGGTAAACATCTGACCTCAAAACACAATAAAAGTTTGCAATATTTTGTATATAAATTAAGTTGGCAGATTGTAAATTAATTTTTTTTCGATTTAACGATTTCACATTGTAAGTTATTTTTTTCATTTTTTTAAAATATTGATTTCAGTATTTTTGATTCCCAAGTATGGGTATGAAGTAAATCAATAACATACATTATTCTAAGAATCGCACTTGTATTAAAGATCTTAAAATACACTTATATAGAATTTTTTACGATTTGAGAAAGTGACCAGCATCCAGTTAATATATAAGATGGAATAAAATAGACTCTATCCTAATAATTATACCTGACTCTAACCAAGTCGTATTATAGTCTTTGTCGATCCATCTGTATTATAAAGTTCCAGAGTTTCTTTTAAAATGTCTACCAAACTGTACAAATGTTTGCCCGTTGAGGCAAAAATGCAAAAAGTGCCAACGTTATTGTCACTCTCACGGAGGTATCTGATGGTGAGAGTGATTGTTCCACTACAACTTTGTGGCGTACTGTACGTCGTTTGAGATTTTTATTCAAAATAATAAACAAAAGGTAAGTTATAATGGAGTCATAGCTGTTGTAAAAACTCAGAATATAATATCTTGGAAAAGTTAATACAGCTAGATTGGAAAACGGAATTTTAATCTTCCTAGATGAGAGATGAGAAAGATCCTCCTAATAAAGATAAAAGAATAACTATTCCACATGGAGTTTCAGAAGAAAGATGATACCTGAGTGTCTGAAGCAGCCAAGAATATTTAGGATTCCAGCCTGGAATATCACTGCAATAAAACCGAGTTAGTTTTCAAAGATACTGGATTCCAGTAATAGAAAAAATGAAATACAAGACTTTTTATGCGGACGTGATGTATATTTCAACAATTTTCCGAAACTTTTGAAAAGTTATGATTCTTCAAAGGAATATGTTAGTAAGAAAATTGTAGGTCAAGAACTAATTCTGTGCTTACAATATTACACCTACTTTTAAACAGTGGTGCGATCTAATTGATAAATTGTAACGGAATTGTAAATGTAACCGCTGAATACTAGAGAACCTGTATACATTATGAGAAATCATATACAGGGTGTTTCTATATTCGACCAACAACGCTGGATAACAGAGAGATCTCACTAAATAAATCATTTTGATATAGGAATACGAACCCTTACGGGGCCTAGTTGCTGAGATATGGGGTGTTAAAGAACGTCACTAAATTTTTTTTTCAAATTTGGTAACCAATATGCTCCTTAATAAAGGAGTATTTTGACATAAACAAAGTTTGGAAAATTTTTTTATTTCATTATTATTTATTTTTTACGCAACTGAAACAAATTTTTTGAATTTTGTTTTAATTTGCCTGATTATTTTTAGATGATAAACTAGTAATCTAAAATGAACGTTTATGTAGAAATTTACCAAAAGTCTGCAAGCACGTAAGTAATTTACAAATGAATCAATTACATAGTTCAAAACAAATGAAAATTATTCATAATCTCAATTTCAAACAAAAACGTATTACAATAATAACAAAATTGGCAATGAAAATAAAAATAATAATATCTCAAATTAAATCTAAACAACACTGTATAACAACAATAATACAATTGACAAATTTACAGTAGTTGTTCAAACTGTTGGCCGTTTACTTCAATACATTTATTACACCGTTTTGTCATTGAAAAACGTGTCTTTAAGAATAAATCTGAATGGGATTGAATGATTTCTGCCGCAGCTTGAATTCTATCTATTAGATCTAGTTTAGATTCTACGATTGTTTCGTAAGCTAAGGACTTCATATAGTCCCATATAAAACAATCGATAGGATTTAAGTCCAGCAATTGGGTCAATCCCGACCAATCCATTTTTCTCTAAAACGTCTGTTTAAGTAATTTCTTGTCGCTGCAGCAAAATGAACAGATGCCCCATTGTGCTGAAACCACATGTGTTGTCTAATATTTAACTGTACATTCTCCAACAATTTCATTTGTGCTATTATTATTTTTATTTTCATTGGCAATTTTGTTATTGTTGTAGTACATTTTGTTTGAAGTTGAAATATGAATAATTTTCATTTGCTTTGAACTACTTACGCTTAATCAGTATTCGAAATAAAATGAATAATAAATTAATTTGTCAATTACCTAATTGCTTGCAAACTTTTGCTTAGAGGCAAATTTTTACAACACCGTTCACTTTAGATCCATGAAAAGTTTAGTTTTTCAACTAAAAATAGTCAGGCAATTTGAAACAAAATTAAAAATAGAATTTGCTCCAGTGGCGTAAAAAATAGGGAGATAAAAGTGAAAACTAACCCTAACGGCGCGCGACTGGTTAAATTATTCCAAAGTTTCTTTATGTCAAAATATTACTTTATAAAGGAGCATATTGGTCACCAAATTTGAAAAAAAAATTTGAGGGCGTTGTTAATATATGACAAATTTTTGTTGTGGATTTAAAATTTTGAACACCCTATATCTCAGCAACTAGGCCCCGTATGGGTTCGTATTCCTATATCAAAATGAATCATTTATTGAGATCTCTCTATGGTAGAGCGTTGTCGATCGAATATAGAAACACCTTGTAGATGTATGTACACAAATAGAAATAGTTTAGAACCCGTGAAACAAGTTATTATTGAGTTGTAAGACAATGGCGATACCAAAATTGAACAAGATAGTAACTGTAAATAAAATAAAATATATGTATTAATATAATGTGTATCGTTGAGTAGATTCAAGATTAAAATTAAACTGTCTCATGATATTAAAATTTCAAACCTAGTGATGAGGCAACAATGTAATTCATTGTTGTATTATAATCAAATGAATTTTATAGAATTCAAATTTCTCTTCAAACTATACGAAAAATTAAAGGTATTATAATAGTGCGGCCCTGCACAATGCCCTCCCAATAAATAGATATAAATTTATGACTTTTGGGTTTTATCGAATTTTATATAGTTTTCGGTTGTAAATGCGCTTCCTTAGATCTGATTTGTCAACACTTCCTATTTCACCAATAAATATAGTTTTGTCTGTTCTTATCACTGAATTCACAGGTTCATTTCAAGTGAGGTTTCTATTTAGCATATATTTTCAAAATTATTTTAATTGTAACATCCATATCATAGGAAGATCTCACGAAATGGTGTAAGAATTTGTAATCAGACTCTGAAATTGAAGGAGTTGCTCATTACCTGCATCAATGTATCATGAAACTATAATATATTCACTTATTTAACTATGTCGTCATAATTATCAACCATTTATTACATAAAAAACTCTCCTAGAATCTCGAAATTTTCCAATTATTCTGCTGCAATATTATTTCATACAAATCCAATTTTAGTTTTAGGGAATTTTGTAATGGACTAAATTAATAAGTACCATGAAAATGGAGGCAATACCTAAATAAAATAAAAACCAGTCCAATCATTTTCCCGTTCTTCATCAAAGTATGTAAAGTACACATCAATAAATTTTCATGTATGAATACGTACGGTAATTAGCTTTCACATACAATATAAATGTTTCCACTTTCCATGCGTGAGCAGTAGTAAAATTTTTGGAAAAACAGTTGACTTCAAATAATCCAATAAAAATATTACATTTAGAAATTACGGTAATTTATATACCTCGTGTTTTTTAAGTACCGAACTCCACTGATTCACAGATTTTTGTTCACACTTAAAATATTGATATTTGAATAATTTGTTTTTGCAAAATCTGAAAACTTAATATCACCAATTGATACAGTCTTCCTTAATCTTTCAAATACTCTCATCACAATATTACAGCCACTATATGACAATATGTTCAACAACTTAGTTAAACTTTCAACGTGCAACTTTATTGGTTTTAATTTTTGTGGCTGGGAAGCCTCTGAACATGCTCTTGATGGAAAATATTTGGGATCAGATTTGTGAAAACCACTGAAACTTTGTAGAATTAACAAATTTCTTCACAACAAAAACACGAAAAAGGAAATGGAGCGTCATGTTTGTCTTGCTCCAAAGTACCAGGATGGGAATTCTTTTTCAAAATATATCAACTATAAAAACGAACGAAAGCAGGTTGCTATTTCGTGCTACGCTTCGTTTACAAACATCAAAGTACCTCCTGACAAATGGATTCAAATCTTTTATGATCTGGAGTTCAATTATCGTTAGGGATTCTGTCCTAAGATGGCAAAAATATTTTTTAGCTTGATCAATAATGACATAAAATGTGAAAAATCTACAGAACAAAATATTACAATACTCAAAGGATGTGATTATAGGAGACATTAAGTGAGTGACCATGCATCCAAATGCACCCTTAGGGAATATAACTATACTTGAATGTTTCATATTATGAAATAGCGTGCTTTTATAACCCTTAGCAATCTGCTGCATTATTTCATTTAATAAGTGTTGTGAAACATAAAAATTTATCTACCTATAAAGCATTTATAAATATTATTTTCTCATTATTTTTTGACCTAACTGATTGAATAATAATACTTCCAAAACAACTCTCTTTTTCTCAAGCCACTGTCTATATAGCAAAAAATTATTTGGAATAGTTTTCACCTATTTCCAAACCAAAATTTACTTACCCCAGCTGTTCCATTGTCACTTCATGAATTAACTAATATTAAAAAGATTCAGAGTATTGAACAAAAAATTATCTTATCTTCAGGTGTCAAGAATATTCGATGAACATCTATTCACTGTCATCAAAATAACTTTAATTAAATAGGTCATATGTAATTTGCATTTTTTTATAATACACTGTAGAACAAACAATGATATCAACTCTGATTATCGTCTCGTATGAATAATTTATGTTACGCTTTTAATTCCTATTTTTTTTTTCAATTATCAACAAATTAAAATAATTACAATTCACCTGTAATAGAAAGTAATAACCACTAACGACAAAACATGAGTTTTGTTTGGAGATTATTTTCGTATCAAACATCAAACACAACGGAACCTGTCAACATAGTTTTCCTGATAATATATAACTACACTGAAAAAAATGGATTCTACTTAGAACAACGAAAATATCTTTTCCATAAATTGATGTAATGATAAAGTAATTGAGGTATCACTCATTTTTAGAAAAATATCTGATTAACCATATTTGAACCAAATGTTTCCGTCTTCTTCTTGTTTTATACCTTTATAGAATTCGAATTGAGACTGTTCTATTCTACCCTAGCATTTCGTGGCATTTTCTCTATCTGATCAATTCTTTGTGTTTTTTACATTTTACTAGCATTATCTACTTCGATTATGTTTATGATTATTCTTTGTTGACTCTTTCTTAAGTCTTTACTTAGTTTTATAGTGCGGTCCATGTATTCTTGGCCTCATATAGTAAATGGAGGGCATTCGCGAAAATCTTTGTGAACGCGTCAGTTCCAAGTATCTCAAGATCTTCTTTATTATGATAGAGCTCGAACGTCATCGTAGTGAATTTGTTTTGTAAAATGTCTCAAATTGATTTCCGTGCTGTTATGAAATTTTTGACTAGCACCAACACAAGTCAAAAATAGAATTGTGCTTATTGTGTTCATAATATTCAATAATCAAAAGTTGTTTTTCTGGGGACGAGATTTATTAGAAGACGTACCACCTACGATCTAGAGATCCAGAGATCTAAATATGATAGAACTTAGGTACTGCAGGGTGAGTGTGTCAAATTCTCAGCGCCGTGTAAAAGCAGCGTCAAGTAGAATGTTTTGAGCGATTTTTAGAGCTTTGCTGCTAGGATTAAATAAGTGTAAGCGTATCAATTGTAACGAGTAATGAAACTATGGTACGATTAACTGACATCAAAAAGAGATTCATGGGAGTGGTATCAGAAAGCAGAGCATGTGTCAAAAATCAAAGATCACGAAAAGCACCACAAAAGTGAGGACCACAATATTTTCGGACTAGGAGTGTATCCTATTGATTGTCTTCAAGAAAGCGAATACAACCGTGAGCGCAGCAAGGGCTTTTTAATTAATCCCGTCCGACTATTTTTCGTTCGCAAATCTAAAGGCCGAGTAAAGGGATGAAATATTTTATAGCTATGATGAAATTAAACTGGTGGTGTATAATAAGTCAACTCTTCAGATACATACTGTCTTTATAGTGACCTAGACGCTTATGTCAGACAAAAGTGTGTGGAAACAGAATATTTAAGACCTTTCTTACTATGTTAGGCTAAGATTTCATGGACCTACGCACTACGTAACTCTTCTTATGTATCCGTACCCGATTCTATTTCCTTTTTCCCCAAATTTTCTCTGAATGTTCGATCTCCATATTGTCTCCATTATAGTCCTTTGTTTTTTTTTCAACTATCTCAATTCTCCAATTAAATATATTATTGTAGAAATAGTTATCGTACTATTCGAGAATATTATAAAGTTTTCCTATCATTGTTTTATCTTCATTTTTGTTGTCTCTAACTTTGTGTTTAATATATTTATTGATTTCAGTATTACATTTTCTGGATTTCCAATCAATACTATGTTAACTGCAAAAACAATATGTTGTAGGTATGTGAAATGAGTCTTGTAAGAGATTAAAAAAAAATTTGTGAAGTAAATTAGAAAAAGTTGTTTAGAATCAATATCTAGGCCCATATACCAGAGTTCTAAATCCGTTTAATGATAATGTTCTATTTTAATTATAATCCAAAATTTAACGTATCTCTGCTGGGTTAACAGCAATTACAGATAATTGAATAGAAGTTAGAAAAACCACAGATTAAATACAGAATTCCACTAATACCCCTCCTATATCTTAGCATTTTTCAATGTTTGATGTATCGAGTAGTATATATATGATATTCGTATATTGTTAAAACATTATTAAAAACAAAAGTTCGAAGCAGCCGTGGCAGCAAGGAAAATATGTGAAATTGGAATGGCAGACACAGTTAATGAGCAAACAGCACAGCGTGATCTTTTTAATGACGGAGATTTGACACTTGGGATCATTCGCGCTCAAATCGTCGACCTGCGTGGGATATTGAAGTTAGACAGAAAGCAGTAGTATCAGTCGATTTTCAGACTACCTTAAATAATTTATAGATACTAGACATCGCTATATGGAATAATAAAAAGAGATAGAAGAGAAAAATCTTCAGAATTTGTACGACATTGTATACAAATCAAAAATTAGAAACAAAGAACTAAACTATACAGTTGACTAGCCATGTGTTATAAGAAAAACCATAAAGCCAGTTTTAATATAATTAATACCTTTCTTTATCAAAAGCCTTAAGCACTATATAAATGGCACCTTGTGCAGGTGCGTATCTATAAAATGTGTCACATTTCCATTTTATTATAATTACCGTTCCAATAACTCCCTAATATATACTTATATATTAAGGTTCTTTTTTTTATAAAAAATTTTTTCTGTATAATCGTGAAATTTTGTTGCAAGTACCCAAAGTACTATAAAATTATTAAGTCCAAGGCCAAGGTCTGTAAAAATTTCCTCTTAAAAATACACAGAAACTTTGATTTTCCATTTCCAAATTTCTCTAGATCAGTGCCATTTTATGGACGGTATATTTTCAGAATTGAATGTTCTACAAAAGTGTTCATTGCGGCCAAGTCCTAACTCGAACCGGCGAGCTAGTACTGGCCTATAAACTTGATTTTTCCATGAAATTTTTTTGGGATTTATATAGTGAATAAATAAAAAAATATTGACAACAGACTTGTAGAAAATGTACTTTTCTACAAAACAGGTTTTCAGCACCAAGAAGCTAAAAACCGATTCCTGATATATTTAATGATAAAGTTTTTGTAATTCCAAATTTTTATGGGAACTCACGTCAAATTATGACTCATATCTCATGTTTATTATCCATAACTACTTTCTTACCTAATTACATTTTTTGAAATAGTGAAAAAATATAAATATTCGGAAATATGTTGTTATCTATTGTCAAAAAAAGGCTTTACATCTATAGATAAATTGACAGGTTAGATAAGAAATTTTTGTAATTTATCAGATGTCAGCTAAAACTAAAATATGTAACTAGACGAAAGAGGTGAAAAGTACTTGTTAATTGTTTATTAATAAATTTTTTTTGTTAGACATGTTTCCCACTATATAAATTTTTTTATACCGTTCTATTAAGTAGTGGTGGATAATAAAGGAGAGATATTTTTTATAATTTGACTTGATTTCTGATGAAAATTTGGAATTACAAAAATATTATCACTAAATATCTCCGGACCCAATCACCTGATTACTTTTCTAATATATTTCAAATGTTCTTGGTGAGTCGATTAAGGTTTCTAGCACATTAACTTGCTTCTAATTCTATTCTTAGCATATCGTTGCCTAATACTGTTCATCTTCCTGATCTATAAGAGTCAAAGAATTCAAAATCACCAAATTTGTTTCTGTCTTTTTAAGGGGAAATCTTTGTACCCCTCGGTCGAGAACTTAACATTACTTAATATTAAGGGCACAAGCTCACTGTATAGGTTTTTTGAAAATCTCCAAATACTCTAGAATGCTATACTAGAAATGGAAATGAACTCGAAAGAATGAAACTTTGAATCAAGAATTTGTTATCTTTTACCAGAGTTGTTTCACTAATTTGACGACACTGTATATAACAATGTGCTAAATATAACTGGTTCTCAATGTTTATAGTTTATTATTGAATATAGTTGATTTCTTGTTTCCTCAACTCGTTGGACTTCTCATTTGATTTGTCCTTTTTTCTCTATAAATTAGTTTGATCTTATACCAGCCATCTGACAATGGCATCTTACTTTGTCGTATGATGTTTTGATTACCTTCACTAGTTTTTTGAGTTCTGTTAGTCTCCTGGCTACATGTCGCTTGTTTGTCTACCAAGGTGAAAAGCTGCTTGCTCTTCTTCTCGCAGCTGTTCCTTCTTTACTAATCCACCTCATCATTTCTTCACTAGAAACTTTTTTTTTGAACATCTATGTCGAACTCTAGCAGAGTCCACGGTTAATCATTTAGATTGAGAGTATGCCCGTTCATAAGAAATGGTAATGTGAAATTTGGGATAACTGACTTTTTTTGTAAAAAGCCTTACTACCAAGTTTCAAATGAACCAAACTAATTAAGAACCTTTCAACTTGCGACCGGAGTTTATGTAACTACTTTCTGTAATTAAGTTAAACTGATAATGTTCATGAAAGCTCCGTGCTAAATTTCTGAGTGACGTAGTTGAATTCGTTTCCATACATAATGTTGGAATGAAAATTGACGGAAATTTCACGTTATACATGAAAATAATATTTTTATAAAAGTGGCAAAGAGTAATCAAGATTACAGTATCCTACAATTGCGAGTCTATTGTTAGAGACAAAGCAACGGAGAATATATAATAAAATAAGTTATTTTTAACAGTTATGTTTTGAAGAGGGAAGATTTGATTGTAATGGATGCACTCAAAAAATACACAACGGAAAACTTTTCCACCAACAGAGAGCTACATTTTCGATAAGCTCAAGTGACGTACAGAAATATGAATTGTTTGTTCGCTATATATTTATAGTAATAATATTAATTGGTCATTTTTCTAGTGGGAACGATTTGATGATAAAGTAGGAAAAAATTTAGTTATGGACGTAAGTCTTACTACAAACAAAAATATGAAATGATTCTCACTTCTCAATATAATCATCATTAACATCTAATTACTTATCAAGTCGTGGCATTAGCTTCTGTATTCCATCATCGAATAAATCCGTCTCTTGACCATTTAACCAGATAGTAATATGCCAGATTAAATACAAAAGATGAATATCACTGCGTTGATGTCTCTCGAAGCACCGCCGTGACCTCGGTTATGCAAAGAGAATGTTTTGGTAGAGGAATCGTTTGAGGCGAAGTCGATGGTTCAGTCAAATATTCAGATATCAGTCACAGTGCTGCGATATTAAATTATACAGTTTTCAATCTATAATCGCACTCGTTTGTTTTGCTATGCCATCCCTTTAAATCAGATACTTTTTGTATTTTTCTCATGATTTCGTTTCTCGTTCCTATCGAGAAATCTTAGTATTTAAGTTAGGGTAAAAGTTTCAATCAACATTTTTCAAGTGCTTCAGCTGTTCAGTGTATCTACAATACATCTCGTTGACGATTTTGGATAGAGCACATGAGTATTGACTTTTCCAAGTAACTATCAGAATTTATTGTCCTCATGACAAAAAGTCTTGCAGAAAAATATTTTTCTTCTTCTTCTTCTTCGTATTAGGCGTAGTCACCTGTTTTTTCTTCGACATCCTCACCTCCTATCCTGCTTCAAGGTTGTCGCTCCACCTTTTTTTGGGTCGGCCAGTACTCCTTCGGCCCAATGGATTTATAGCGTGCTATCTTGACCAGTCTGTTGTTATCAATACGACTTATGTGCTCATTGTATTCTTTCTTTCTTTATAGAGCTCACACAGAAAAATATTGATCATTATTTTTTGAGTTATAGTAAGTGGTCCACGTTTCATGATTGGTTACAACGGGGCTCAAAACTTATTGTAGCTGTTAGTAAATGAGAAATTTGTGGACGATAGCTAAGATCCAAATAACTGGAGCGAAATTTATAAAGCTTTTTCATAAATTTTCAAATTTTTATAATTTAATGCTTATTTGCTATATATGTGGTATGGTTTGTTAATGCACTTATAACTATTTAATCTATCCTATAAACATAGTGGTAACTTCATACAAAATGTGTCGACAAATAGATAAAAGTCTTGATATACATTTTAATTTTTTAGACTTTAGCCTTGAATGTTTCTTTACACAATTCCAGTTTCGACAAATATGCCACAAAGCTATAGAGATAAGTTATTTAAAATGTATATTTAGATATAATAAACTTCAAAATCAAAATCAAAATTTTTTATGCTTATTTTCCAAATAAAAAATCTTTGTGAGAAATATTACCATGAGAAAACAAATTTGTATCTAAAATAATATTAATATATGACAAAAAACTCTCTAACACCACTTTATTAGACTTGAGCTGTTTCTAAAATACAATGTAAACATTAGAGAAAAAAGCTTATGTAATCAGAGATATGGAGGAGAGAATAAGTTTAGACGAGTGCGCAGCCAAATGTCAAGAGACGCTGTGGAGCCCGCAGGTGTGAAATGATCAGATTTTTACAAAATATTATTACGTATTTTGTTCCAAAAAGGGATTGTTGTTATAAAGTAGTGTTATAATAAATAACATCATTCAATGTTTATAATTTAAAGCTGAAATGATGATTATGCGTCAACTGGCAACGCTGTTGTCCTTTTTGTTACAACTGATTCGGTGCATTAGGCGTTGAAGATTGTTTTCTGAGGCAACGTGCTCGTGTTATCGGAGTTTTGACATCCAAATCCAATATATTACCATATATTCCAATTTGCCACCAAAGCTAAGATGGCAGCTTACGGCATTAGGGCTGCTGTTTCGGCATATATTACTAAAGGAAAGTACATTCGTTTTTACTATAACCTTCTTATCAATAGAAAATAATAGGTAATGTGCTAGAAACATAAAATTGAGGTATATACGAGGAAATGACACTGGTACTCACCGTCTAATCTAGATCTATTTTGGTGTTGTCGTCGAATCAGCATAAAAAAATATTTCCCCGCTGCCGATTTTTCAATGATCAAATTAAAAAGAGAGATACGATTGAAAATCCCGCCAGTTGAGAGATATTTATCAGCAAATATAAAAAAGACAAACAACGTGTTGAATAATAGTTTCGTTCAAAATAGTAAAATTACTGGAAATATTCTGAGAAACGCTTACGGTGAAAGAAGTGGACGGTAGAATATTATGTGTGGTGACTATGGTGGCTAAAATGACGTGAAGATTTGTGAAAATCATTGGCTTATAATAGAGAGGATTTAGTATAGTTTTCCAAAAGTTTCACGCACTCTTTTTTGAAATTGACTAAAATAAGCTAAATTTAAAAATGTGTGTCAAAATGGCGTCCAGAACACTATAAAATTGAGCCAAAGCAAAAAACTATTGAATCGAATTTGGTGACGAGACGTTAGTGAGATACATCAATTGCAAAGCGAAATTATTGCATTTTAACGCTTATTCTCCCCTACATATCCGGTTCAATCAATAAATATAGATCCAAAAATGTTACTCAGAAATAGAAGTTCAATTACAAAAAAAGTAAAACACACTTACAAAGAATTCGGAAAGTAAGCAGAATATATCCGTATGATATAATTTTCTTTAGAAGGTGACGTAGCAAGGCGATTGCAGTTCTTTTTTTCTGTGAGGCAGCTTAGGTAACAGAAATTTTCAATCCTTTAATAACATTGTCAAAATCACTTAAAATTATGTAATAATGACCCCTACTAATGCATAATTTTCTGTTAATGAACGACATCAATTCCGCCAGGCAGAAAGTCCTAATTCAGCATCATTATGTTTACTATCGGAAAAGAGCAGAAGTCTGTATCAAAAACCGCATGCCAAATTTATATCTTGGTAAAATAAGATGCAATAAGAAACAAGAAAAGCATTATTCAGAGACAGTTCTCTTGGTACATTTCTCAGTTATTGCAAAGAACGGCCTAATTGCACGTTTGATAAATTAATAATGTTGATCAAGAGGAAAGAAGGATATATACCGAAAAAGTCAAAAATGCTCGACAAAGAACACGTAAACGCATTTATTTCTGATGCCTTTGACAACCTGTTTTTAGTAACAAAGATATTAATTTGGAAAAATTAAAATTTCAATAATTGGGTAATATATCATTTTGTGGGTTGCTTTGATTTTTGGAGTATCTGAAGCAATGAGAAAAGATGAATCACTGAAATTTCGAACAAATGACGTTCAAGATTAAGGATAAAAATATCTTGTAATAATTGAAGCATCTAAAACTCAGACAAACAGTTTTTCTATTTTTCAAAAAAATGTTAAATATTCCGTAACATGAGAGAATGAACAAATCTCAGCGTCGGAGAATTGTTTCATGTTGTGAGGATCAGAGACGCATTTAAAAACATGGTTGCCAGCCTTCAATGAGAAGACGGCATGAGAAGAATAAATTAAATGTCCTACGCCGCCAATTGGTCTAAATACATTTTCGAAGATGTCGTCCATAATAGCCACTTTTTTTAAATTGGTGCAGCCGCACGGATATTGTTTCCGACGTTCTTCTGCCTCGATATTTTCAGACAGCGGTGCAGATTTTTTATATATTAAATGACTTGGTGGTTGGAAATCCACTGCTGTTGCGAAAGGATAAATGGAGAATTAGTTACAGAATGAAGTTAATATTGGTAAATAAATTCTTTGCGAAACAACACAGGCTTGTCATGCCATTCGTTCTACCGATGCTGTAATTAATTCCGTGATAAATATTCTAAGTAGCGAAGTAAATTTATACTCATAAAACCATACACGTTCTAATGTGTCTCTCTTTAGTTTTAATAATAATTGTAATATATCGACTGTAAACTTATATAATTATTGATATTAGAATCGAAAACAAAAAATCTCTCATTTAGTTATCTCTACCTCTAGGGTTATATAAGAAGCCCCTTGAGTGGGGGTAGTGATGGCCTATATTTTTTTGAAAAGTATGAAATTATATATTGAAATATGAAAGTCTTTATTTACTTTTGTTTGTACTAACTCTTATAGAGAGGATTGCTTCTAAGAAAAGATCGAAGCCAGTCTACTTCGGCTACTTGTGTAGGTCATTTGTCGGAGATCTAAATAACGAGGTGAAAATTCACAGCTTTGCAATTTCAATTTATGGTTAACCAGCTTCTTTCTATTTGCGACACCGTGACTGCTATCTGAGTCGGTTGGAACAGTCTGAACAATCGTGCATATGTTTACTTTCGGATCAAAACTGCTGGCCATCTCTACTGCCATGGCATGTCTACCAGCTAAACCTTTGATTAAACGCTATATCTCTTTGAGACCAGCACAAACCCGACACAAACGCTTCTATATTTTGATAAAAATGGTGAATGTTCTACTCGATCAATTGGTGTAAACATATTTACGAAGATGTCGCCCATAATAATCTCTAAACGGGACATTGACTTCAGCGCTATTTTGCCTCAACATTCTCTGAAAGCGGTGCAGATTTTTCAGCTATCAAACGACTTGATGGTTGGAAATCCAGAACTGTGGCAGAAGGATATATTGAGAAATCATAACAAAATAAAGTTAGTACAGCTAAAACAATTCATTGGGGAACTGTAACACAGGCTTTTCATGCCTCCCGTTCTACCGACGCGGAAATTAATTCTGCGACAAATATCCAAAGCAATGAAGTAAACTTACCCTCATAAATCATACATGTTGTAATGTATCTTCATTTAGTTTTAATTATTCTAATATTAATGAATGAAATAAAAGTTGTTTACTGTTTTTTTCGAATTTAGAAAAATATATGGTCGATGGAAAAGTTTTGTTACCAACTCTTACTTTAAAATGCGATTAATGACTCCGGAAGTTAACTGTCTCTATATTGTGCAAGTAATAATAAGCCAATTTTTTATTATAATAAAAACTGGAGTTTATAGTTGACAATTTGATTCGAAATTTTATAAATGAGCCTAGATATTGATTCTTATAATTTATCTCCGACACCATTTTTAAAAACTTAAATTATGTTAGAATTTAGTCCTTTGTCAAGTAGTGCCAAATCTCATAAATACAAGAATTTTTATCTCTTTTTGGAGTCGGTTCAGGTTGTATATTATTACTCGTTCTATATCCTGGCTTTTCTTATTTTAGAGTACCAAATTATTTTGATAATAGATCACTTTTTTCATTTGTTGAGATGGTGAGGAGAGGTCTTTGGGATCTATTTAATTGTTAGATGATAATAATATTCATTCATTCTTCTTTCAAATGTTTTATTCATCATTTTTGCTGGATAACACGGATAGGAGTATGTTTCTATCAATTGAATTAAGTTTTTTCCAAATGATTAAATTACTTTTATATCCCTTTACGACATCAAGAAAATTAATTTCATTTTTATTGTGAATTGGAGTATTTTATAGTGATATATATGGCTTCTATTTTCAATTTCATCTGTTCATTCATACAGTAATAGTGCATTGACATGAAATAAAAAGAATGGGAAATTTATATATAGTTTACTTAAGATAAATACTTGAATATCTTCCATCAGTAACTGTACTATAAATTATTTATAGACGACCCCAGAATAATTTGTTTATAAATTGTATACATTCCTGGAACAACACTAAATGATAACCACACATTTACAGGACTTTGACATACATTTGATTTGAAATGATACAAAAAATTCATTTCCAGGACAAAATTAATTATATCTAGATAGCATTATGCAATAACTTTCACTTGTTATTAGAAAAGAACATCTAGTAGTCGGTAAGCAGATAGTTTCTACAAAAAGTTTTGTTGTTTAAAACAATACAAACCTGCAAAGCCTCTTAAATGGTGGTTAGGCGATGTAAGTTTTAACGACAATATTGAGACTCTTCTCACTAAATCATAGGATATTTTTCGATGATTGGTTCGATAGTCGGGGCTAGATATATATTAATAAGATGGAACTTTAATCTCTAGGTATATTGCATCTAAGTCGGGTTCTTGAAATGAATAGGTCCCATGAAAAAACAATTGAGGAAAAAATAACGTGGATTGTCAATTGACAAGTTTGCTATTATCGACGGAGCTAATGCAAGGGGCAATAAAGGTTAATGGACAACACGTCCATCTGAGCAGATATAATTCAAAATTCGTCACACTGCTCTGATGATATTTCTAATTACAAAAAAGACTTTTTTCATATTTCTCAGAATTATTGGTAGTTTTTCGACAAGATTTCACTAGTATAATAGACTGCTCTACATTGGATACATTAATGATAGTAAAAACCAATTTACAACAATCAGTGATGTTTGTTCCACATTTTTTATGGAATAATATTATCGAATATGTATGTATATATACTCGTAAATCCATATATAAAAGGAAACTACATTTCGTTTATTTTACATAATGTAATGAATGATAGTACAATATTATTTTCCTTTATTAATAAAATCTGTAATTTTAGTGTGTTTGAAACAATTACGTCGTGTATACACATTTTGTAATTAAAGTTGGATTTTAATTAACGTATTGCCATAATTTCCCTGAATGTGGAGCGGTTCATTAAAAAGGACAATATTTCATAATACAATAGCAACAGACTAAAGTCGAAGTTGTTATTCGTATTCGTAATTTTCATTCTGAAATTTTCCAACATTCTCCTCCGTAATTGGTGCATAGATTACAATATAGTTATCAACATGACTTAAACCTTTCTGCTATAGAAGTAAATACAGGAGAGCGTGATATTCACATTACTACTACACCAAGGTGTTTACCTTTAGTCTCTGAGGACGATAACTTGATTATCGAAACGTGCGTCAAACGGTGTGATTGTGAGTGTTCGTGGAGTGATAGTGTAAATAGTGTGCTCATTACAATATTTGTTAATATTTCTGTTGAATTTGCATTTATAGTTGTTCGAAAGAATTATGTTCTCTTGTTGTAGTTTTTTCAATAGATTTGAATTTACATTACGAATCTGATAGTTAAAAAGCTTTATCGGCCAAATTAATAATGAACAATTTAAATTTGAAGGAGGACCAAGGTACTATAACATTCGCTTTTTATGTTATTGTACATTTTATACTATGTTACATCAAAAAATTTAATTATATTCTTTGTTTAATATAACGATATTATATATTGAAGGTGTCTATAAAAAACTTTTGTATAGTTAATGCTGTATTTTAATAATGGTATAACAGAAAGTCAATGAACGATTTCACGACTAAAAATGATATCAACGTTGCATGTTGTCACATTGAGGACATCCCATAGATATATTAATCGAGTGATATAAACTCGCATTAAATATACGTTTCTTTGTTAAATGATGATTTCAATTTGATAAGACAACAGCAAGATATTTGGTTTACGTATCGAATTTCTGTTCATCGCTCTCATTGTTGTATAAACAGGTTAGTCATTGAAACACGTCTATTGTTTTTGTTCTACTTCTGCTCGTTATATTTTTCATAACAATACACACTTGATGATTGTTTGCTAAACAGAATACGCGGGTATTATGTACACTAAAAAAAATCAAAACAATAAATTATTATAATTCAAAATCTATGGTATAAATCCATTTCAGTTTAGGGTTTCTTCATTGTACTATAAAAAAGAAAGAAATTATCAATAACAAGATCATTATAGAATATGTGTCTTAAGCAAGGGTTTTTGTTTTTCAAGCCCAATATGATTACGAGGTCTGGTTATTAAATAACGAGACTGCGCACCTAGAGGGCTCGCTAGACGGAACAAGTAGTGCGTTTGGTATCTAGATATTTTGTCTAAGCACATACCGAAACACGTTTCCGTCACTATTATAGTATTTGTGCAGTAGCGGTTTAAAACTAACGTGTTTTGTTCTCGTGTCGAAAAACAGGAGTCTACATCGTTTTCAAATCGAGCACAGATCGAACGCACGCTTTTGGTCAACACTCAAACATTTGGGGATTCATTTTGCAGCAATTTTTCTCATGTCCATGACGTGAACTATATGACGAACGCGTCCGTATGAAATATTCAATGCTTCAGATATCCGTCTTAGCCCAATTTGACGGTCTGATAAAATCATGTCATGAACTGCATCGATATTTTCGGGGACTGACACAGAAACTGGCCTTCCCGATCGGTCATCATCTTCAATGGAAAATTTACCTCTTTTGAAGCTTGCAGTCCAATTTTTCATGTTCGCATGTGAAGGACGTTGATCACCAAGGGTATTAAGCATATCTTCGTAAATTTGCTCACCTCTTAACCCTTTTAAATACAGGTACTTGATGATGGATCGATACTCCAATTTTTCGATTTTCACAAATTCGGTGGACATCTTTTTTCTTTAAATTTATTGCGTAGCTCTGGTTTACTTTTTGACGTGAAACTTCACACTGACACTTCTAATAAGTTATTGTTCGTTGCTATGGTAACGCAATATTTTGTTTATGCACGAAACTGATCTAAGCTAAATATCCTTGTATATATTTATGAAAGAGCGTTTTCGTAGTGGATGTGTTCATCATCTAGGAATGGATTCGTTAAGAATTACGGTGTGATAAATTTTGTAATATCTTTAAAAAACATTATTTGAATTATTATTGAAATATGTATATTTAGTTATAGATGAAGAGAACCGTTTACAAAAATTTCTGCAGGATCCGTCTTTCAAATCCTGAATAAATAAAGCAACGTGACTGCCCTCAGAACCCACGGATACAGCAAATAAGTTGCGAGTGGAAGTCATTCTAGATACGTCAGAGAGCCCATGGAGTTCTCCAATCGTCATGGTCCGGGAAAAGAATGGCAAGCCTAGATTCTGCATCGACATCCAGAAAGTGAACTCCATCTTCGTGAAGGATGCCTATCCACTTATCTCTTCATAAACGCATTGCTATGAAATCTCCGAATTACTTATTCAGCTTCGATCTCCGATAATTGGGCAGACCAAAACAAACCCGTCAGTGCGTTCACCGTTCCAAGCAGAGAATTGTATCAATTTCGGTTAATGCCTTCCGGGCTACATGCCTCCTCCGCCACGTTCCAGCGACCCACTGACAGAATAATTGGTACAAATGAATCCCTATTGGCTCGCTTACCTGGACGATACCATTGTGTTAAGGAGCTCTTTCGAAGAATCTCTAGCTGTAAATCCCAAGAAATGTCAATTATGCGAGAGGTCTTCTCTTATATCTGTAGCATCACAAGGAATCCGCATTGACCCGGAGTAAGCAACGGCCATCCCCGAGATGACCACCCGGACCAATGTCAGACGTCTACAATGCCCGGTACAGAAGATTCGTACTATCATTGTCTGATGTTGCAACCTAAACAAGAAGACGTTTTCTGTAACCTTAGAGCTTGTCTAACAGAAGCGCCAATCCTATCCAGTCCTAGCCTATCCTGTCGCAATTTTTTACAAAAGCGTTTTGTCCGTTTGTTCGTCTGTCCGTACCTCTGTCTGTCCATCTGTCCGTCTATCTGTAGCAGCGATATCTCATCACAGAAAGCATGTAGCAAGCTCGAATTTTTGCATTTGATTCCTGTATTTAGTTTTAGATGAGCCAAAAACGAATAAACTTTGAGGCATTATTAGGAAATTTCATTTACATGCTACAGATCAACACAAGAAATTGTGAATCTTAATCTGAATAATCCCCGAAATAAGATATTTTTTAATATTTACTGATTGGAAATAGTGAAAAATTCGCTAAAGTCTCTTGCGCCGAGAGAGCGACGACTTTTTTACTTGTTTTTCTTCCGTAATTGGTCTCAATAAAAGGGTTATACCAGTAAAAAGGTAGGTGCCTAAACGATTTACTTTGTTTCTTATTTGTAGGTATGTTAAGTTAAAAAAATGTTTATATTTTTTCCCACGGTGGAAATGGTATGTATATAACGAAGTTACTATTTTCCCAAAACGTTATTTTCCAACGTGAACATGTAATTCTTATTCGAGTATAACCAGAAAAAAAGACAGTTTTGAATGCAGAATATAGTTGTCCACTACTATTTACAAGCGTTGAAAGCCCCCGCGCTACAAAATTCAAGTTACCGTAGTCAAGGCGACTTCAATTTTTGCACCGGTAAAGAAATGAATACGCTAAGGAGGTGGTAACAACTTGAGAAGGGAAGTTGTTTCGCCGCCCTCATCTAAGCGGAAGCCAACGAAGGAACACCGTTGTAGAAATAGAAAGAATTGTTATTTATAGATTGTTTTTTGCTATTTAAAAGCGTTGCAGTCATTTTTAGAAACAATTTTGATTTGTATAACGTATTACTTCTATTTAAATTAAAATCTAGTACCCAGTTTTTGATGAAAAAACTATTTCTTATTATTTTTATTCTCGCTAATCAAGCATCTGTAGTAGACTTACAAATCCAAAATTAAAAGCATGTTTTGAAATGACCGTATAGCGATTAGCGAGAGTAATTTAAGATGATGATAAAATATTTCTTTCTGGAAAAAAAGTGAGGTTTATATTTTTTCCAATACCATCTGAGCTACTCAAGACTACATTTGGAAAATGATATTTATACAAAAAATAGGATCATATCCCTATAAAAAAAACGTCTAAATTTGTGATTTGTGATCTTTTGTGGGAAGCTATATATAATTTATTTTTCACACTTCTATATTCATATGTTTTCATATTTTATCAGCAAAATAGAATAATGGTTGAGTGGACTTACTACGCAAGCGTTTACCTTAAAAAAGATATTTATAAAATTGGACACACTCCCATATTTCAAACTTTATTAGCTCGAATTTCCACATCGTCAGTGTGCCAGCGAAGTCGCGTATCATCAATGGCAATTTCCGAGTTTATAAACTATTTTTCAGTTTCTGCCTACTGCCTTTTACTAAAGAATATAATCAAGTATCAAATTTGGTGTTTCCATTTGTCCGAATGCATTATTCTTGAAAAAGAGGTTAGAGAGGAATGGAAATGATATTTTTTACACCTCGTATAAAACAATCATGATAGGATACAAATAGGTGTTTCATAAAAATTTAATGAAAATATTCAACATGAAATATTATTTCCCATATATTTAAACTGATGAATTTGGTTATTTGTGGCTGTTTCCAATATATAACCATCCCTTTTGAAAATTTTCCGTAATCTCATTTAATTTCTTCCCCCTTGTTTCTGGAAGGAAGATATAAGTATAAACGGCTCCAATCGTACAAACGACAGCGAAGAACCATTGTAGGTTTGTTGACCCACCCAATGCTGCGTTCAGACCATAGTAACTTTGTAATGCTGCGAACATAAACAACATCGATAAGCTGTAACCTATAAGAGAAAAATTTATGAAATTACAATAATACGTTGTTCCTGAAAATTCTTTGAAACATATAATCAATGACTTTAAATTGGTATAATTTCTAATTAATCTAAATGAAAAAGTAAAACATTGATGAATAGAAATCCTTGACCAGTAAGAGAATCCATTTTCTGAATTTATGGCAAAAATCAAAGAAGGAAATTGGAGTAATTTAAAAATACAGAATGAGAAGAGGTCTAAGTTATGTACTGTATACAAAATGTCACAATTTTATTTTATATTTCTATGATGGTTTACCTTTATTTCAGGTCTGTTCCGTATAAAATCATTTTAAAATAATTGGTAAGAATTTTTAAAGTTTTGACCCACTTTTGTCTTGATACTGACAATTTTCGTAAATATATTAATCGAAAGTGATTACTGACATAATGAATATCAAACTACAAATAAAATCAAAATCTGCCCTAAGATGAAACATTAATGTTTTCTTAGTACACATCAATCAAGCCATCAATCAAAAATTTCGTATTTCCATTAAAATTTGTAAATAGAACCATGAATTTTATTTAAATTATTTAGGTCTTTTTCATCTACCATAACTTTCTCGTTCCTATGTATGTGAACCATTTCTAAAAATTCTCTTTTTCGCGTATCTATTCACCCTTTTCTTGAATATTTTGTTCATCACTTTTTGGGGATACTTATTTTCTTCTTTTGCATTAATTGCTTTTCAAATTTGTTGTAAACTTTTATATTTTTCTATTGAAATTTATCCTCACTTTTCTAAATTTTTTGTTAGTATTAAAATACCAACCTATCGTATAACCAACTCCTCTTATTGCTAATGGAAATAGTTCTGATATAACCATGAACGGTAGAAACATGAGACCTGTCACAGAACATACCACATACATCAATAAAGAAGCGACTGGAACCCATTTTGCACTGGTTTCTCCTGAAAATGTATGATAAAATAATATTATATACAGTTATCAACTCGTCTCCGATATAGCAGGCGATTTGTTTACATTGTATCTTTCGAATTTATTTCTAGAAATTCTTTTGTTTTGTCTCTCTATTTTTTAGTATTTCTGAGAACTTCGTTATGGATATATCAACGAGTTTGCTTGAAGCAGTTCGTTAGTTTATAGTAAATGGTCATAGTGAATGGAACGAAATAGAAAAGTAACCGAAGAATTTGAATAAATTATATAAATTAGTTGAGTGTTGAGATTCTTCCAAGATAAATGTCTTATAGTACTTAATTACTCGCCTTCTTTTATCCAAAGAGTATACTGTCCAGAAATATACATAAATATTGCCATTCCTAATGAACTAACTATGATAGCTGTTCGTCTATTGACGTATTTTAGAATCAAAACATTAGAAGTAGCTATTATAAAACGTGTCACACCAATCATCACCGAGGCGAAGTATCCATCAATATTAGTTCCAGCTTCCTAAAAAAAAAAGTGCATAGTCTCTATTCATTTATGAAAGTAGGTCTTAAATATTCACTTAAAATAAACAATATCGTGAAAGAAAATGTCGCTGAAACGAATAATACATCTCCCACATTTGTGAGTCGATCATCCATTGCTGCCTATTTTGAGGAAGAACCAATTCCACCTGAAATTGGTCCTTGGCTGTTGGTCTACTTTCGATTCTTCTGTTAGTTAAGAAAATAAATCGTCTCATTATATCTGAAGCATTATACTCACACTTCTAGTGTAATCTGTTGTTCTCCAAAGCATCCATATAAAGTAATGCACAACATTGATAAAAATGTTCATTCAAGAAACAATTATAAAAGCATGTCAAAAAATTTATTTCATTTGGCGTCTTTTGACATGACTGAAATACAATTTCCCAAGTTGATCATATAATAATTTTAATGGGTATCATGAAAAAATAACGAGGAAATTGATAAAAATCGGAATAAACTTAATTTTAATAATAATTTTCAATTTAATTAACCAGTTTATTGAACCAAACCTATTTCTTGCAGAAATTATTTTAGCTATGTACTGTTCACTATCTGACAAGGTCAAGACAATGGTAGACCTGAAGTTTTCGATCATCTACGGAGTTAGACAAATCATTTCATGTCATTCGTTCCATGAGCTCTTCTAAATTGTCTGGTCGATTAACGTAGAACTGACTGTTTAAGCATCCTCATAGAAAAAAATCTAAGAAAGTAAGATCGGTGGCCACTCCATCAATCCACGTCTTCTAATCCACCTTTCTTAACTGGTTAGGTTAGGTAGGACTTTAAATGAGAAAAGTTCTTTTTCACAGGTTTAGGCGATTTTGATGTTAATTTCTTGGATAACAAATTGAAAATTTTCTTCGTCATATTCTATGGAGTTTTGGAAAAAAAATCATAGTAAGAAATACTTTTTGGATAAAACAAATCATGCTCCTCTATTCATACAACTACCTTAATTATCTCCCTTCGTAGGAATGTACTTGCTTCTCCATTCTTTTTTCCGATATCAATATTCGTTTGAAACTGAAGAAGAAGGAGCAGAAGAAAATTTTTTATTGCCGAAAAATTGTTCACAATTTGTAGTCAAGAACTTGTGGATATCAATGAAACGAACACAATAATACACCAGTATCTAAAAGCTCTCTTTTGTAGTTTGAGGATTCGCTCAAATTGAGACGCACACGTACCCCAGAAGGGCATATCAGAGATGCGATTCAAAACTGTTATAGAGATTGATAAGTTTAGTTCCTTGGAAACTGATCTTATCGCAAAACAGGCAAAATTTTTTCGATGAAGCGGCGATATGCTAGTCCCATTTCGAAGAATTGCCTACAATAATCTCTGAGAATGTTACAGATTCAACAATATATACAAATTATATTTATTGGTTTTATTAAAATAATCTTCAGTCAGCGAATATGACATAATTTATTTGGAATCTTTTAATATTTCGCGGATTCATATATCAGCCATTAGAACAAAAAACGATGATTTGTAGGAGCTCTTATGATTCATTTTTCCTGTTCTTTATTAGCAATAATATCTAAACTCGTTAATGCAGATTTCACAATGAAATTGAGTATTTTGCTCTAATCAAATCAATGGAACTAATTGTAAACTGGTTTAATTTGTTATGATGAGTTAATTAACATATTCAAATATTCACACACAAATAACCCGGAAAATATAAAGCAAATTGTTTACCTTTATAAAAGTAATGGAGTAGAACATGGTGATGTAAATTCCAGAGAAATGTTGGCAGAAAAATAATGGACACATTATTATCAGCGGTTTGTAACCACTGGGTTTCATAAATTCTTTCGCTAAATCTCCAAGCGTTCCTTTATTTCTCCGTTTTTCTAGAGCTTCTTCTTCCTGTTTCTTCAGTATCTTGAATTGAAGATCAGCGTAGGTTTCTCCCTAAAAATACGTGCTCAACTCGAAATAATGACAAGAATAAAATTATGATCTTAAGTAAGAAAAATTTAGAATAATCCCTCAATCACCCACGTGAATGATTGGATTGGATTGGAAATGTACCCAAATAAAGCTTATAAAATACCAAGGTACAAATAAAGATGTAAATGGATACAAATATGAAAATGACGTGCCAGAAAAATGATAAAATGAGAACAACTATCATATGGAAAAGGAAAATTGGATGAGAAGTATTTGAAATGACAAAATTAGCAGCTACATTTTTCTGTTTCCTACACATAAACTCCTACTTGGAGGGAAAAGACAGCAACTATTATTTTGAAGAGTTAAACAGGTTAAATCAGAGTATATATCGAATGAAGTGTATATTGAATCAAGACTTTCTTAAAAAAAGACAATAATTATAAAAAAATATCTTCTTTTACTACTTTTTTACGAGTAATTAAGGTGTGCGGTTTCTTGACCATTAATATGTTGCTTCGTTCAAATTTTGTTTAAAAGAAATCGCTATAAGTCACCATAAATTCGTATAAACACATTGAATCTGAAATAATGCTGGGATTTTTGAAATACTCCAGTATTTTCATCATGAAAGTTTGCATTGGTATTATCAATGCTGATCACACTATTATACTACACTTTACACCATCTATCATTTTACAAATTGTTTCAACTATTTACTCTTGCTCTTGAAATAAATCAAAACTTTTTTGCATAAGCAGTGTAAATATTGAAACAATTCTAATGATGTGTCATACTCATATTCTTTAGTACAAAATGTTTCAGCATCCTATAAAACCTAATTAATTTATTCGATCGATTAAAATTATTAACATCCTTATTCCTCTTTGAATACTGAAAAACAGGAATTCTTTTTGATTTAAGCGGCACAACTTTGCAAAATCGTATAAATAATTTTTAAAGAATATTTTTTGGGAGTTGGATAAAAGATACAAGACACGTTCTATTTAACAGAATGTATCCTTTAGGTTTTTTTCTTCTTGTTTCAGTATTGTTTGTAAAAATATATTCAATTCCCGAAAACATAGTCATGATCAAAACATGGTGTAACAAGTTTGTTTTCAACCCAAGTTTAGAGAATTCTATGTGTTGTTAGACCAAATTACTACAATAAACTGATTGAAGAGAATTTTTATGTTATGAATAGATTACCTACATTTCCTGCAGGATTTGGTTGATGTTTGTAAAACCAATTCAATGATTTTTTGGCAGACTTAAATTTTCCTCTGAAAATCAACCAGAGAGGACTCTCATGTATAAAACAGACCGATAATCCAGTTAATAATATAAATACGTTGGAGATCCATGCTACTATTCTCCAGTGCAAATACCATCCTCCCAAATAAGTGATGATCATACCTAAAACAAATGTTTCATAAATATTCATATCTAGAGCAATAATTACTGCAAGTAATTTTCCAACAAAAAACGTTTTATGGACATAGTACAGAAAGGTTGGGAGAGCATTAAACTTATTGTGTCACTGGACGCTATCTCTTCAACCAAAATGAAATTATTCTAAAAATAGGTATTTTTACATACCTAAGGAAGCATACGCAGATCCAAGTTGCATCAAGGACATTCTTATCTTAGGATTTCCAATTTCGGTCATATATACTATCGCCGGATTTGTGCCCAAACCTGAAAATAATGCTGAATTTTATTGGTTGAAAATTCAAGTGTAGCAGGTGAACACGAATACTTTGTGTTGTCTCTGCTTGAAGATTTGAAATCAAACTATCCGGACAATACAATGGATTCCAAAATGGAGATTATGGGAGTTTTGAAAAAATACAAGCATTTATCTAGCAGCTATGCTCCAAACGATACAGGATATTTTAAAAGTCCAAAGCCGCCCCGAAATAATTCATTGCAGCCAATGAAAAGAACAGTAACGCTGGTACTTACTACCTCGACATCTCATGTGTATTTATTTAATTTTAAAAACATACCTTATAGTATAATTACGAGCCTTTCTTCAGCCAGTTTGTATTAGATGCAACAACTCATAAAATGTAGGTTTTGACATTCGCAGGTAAGTAAGAAATTTTTTTAGATTATTTTTTATCCGTTTGCGTAACAACACAAAGTAGTCGCTCTCTTCCATTCGATTAATTGATAATGGGTCCTCTCAGATTCGTGGATGCTTTCGTTTTAGTCTCCGGCGTCTTCGTAGAAGCAAAGCCAACAACAGTGTTTCCTCCTCGGAATCCATTTTGTTATTGGGTGTATTGTGAACTACAAACACGTGACGAAAACGTTGTATTTCTGCTACGCGTTCGCGATGTCCTATAGGTGCAGCCGCGGCGTGTTCGCGACACATTCGTTGCGCGCCAGCTCCACCCCTGCACGAGTGAATGTGAATGTGAGTGCGAGACTGCAGGATTCAGTGTTCTTCTTCACTCGTTTCGGTTTTTCGGTCGTTACTCAGAGAACGAGACAGCATAAATATAATCGAGAGTGTGTCAACCAGTTCTCTTGTCATCTTCTCTCACCAAGACTCGTGTTCAGAACCTCTGGGAGGCGTCTAGCGAGAGTCTGAATCGAGTAATGTATCTGGAGCAAGCTTTTTATATGAAAAAATTGAACAAAGCAAGAACCTCAAACCAAAAATTGAAAACTACGGAATTGAGTACTACATATCAAGATGATGTGAAAAAGATATAATTTGATAGTTTATATAGTTTATAATGAATGTTCAAATATCTAGAGCGTTGACGTCACTAGCAATAGAAATTTGAGACAAGAAGTAGAAGCACAAACAACTGCTGTTCAAGTATCGAGGCGTAATATGAAGAAACGAGGTACGTTCAATCACGGTAAAAATAACATTAAACAAGCAGCAATAATATCAGAAATGGAAAATTGTTGATTTATTGGGGAATATTTTGAAAATATGGCAAATCAATTAATCCAATTATTTGTTCACTGTTTATAATTACTATTCTAGTCTATACTTACACGTAGCTGTTCCGATTAAAATTCTACCTGCAATAACTACTTGTATATTCTGAGCTAGTGCAACTATTGTCCATCCTATTACACCAGGAATAACGGCTAATTTAATCGTGTTTAGTCTGCCCAATTTGTCCATCAGAAAACCACTCATCACTGAGGCAACTGGGGCTACCAGTATTATGATACTAGCTAAGAAAATTTAAAATATTTCAGAAAATCGTTAAAAAGGTATACGGATAAAAAAATTAAAAAACTCATCGCATCCTATTTCGTCGCCACTCAACTACTCTGTTCACTGTACCATTACCTATACCTCTTTTTCTCTCTTCACTCGATTATTGTCATTAATCTGGGGTCTGTTGTTATCTTCTACATCAAATTTTTTACATCATTATTCAAACTTAGCTTTCTGTACTTCACGTCCGTTGTGTTTTAATTCTTTTTTCTGTCTTTTTTTCTTCTCTTGATCCTCTTGTTCTTCTAATAAATCCAACACTTCTTCTTTTGTTTTGCAGCATATTAATTTATCTTCGAAATCATTGTTTTCAATTTTTTATTTCGAATTTGTCAAAGTTTTTACCGAAATTCTTGGAACTATGGAAATGGTTTGACTGGAATTCCTAGATCCGTTGTTGATATTCATACTGAACACACTATTCACGATACAACTATACCAAAACTCACAATTACATTGTCTAATTTCGATAACCAAGTTATCGTCTTCAGACTGAAGGTGAATTGTTTACCTTCAATCACTCAAAAGACGATAACTTAGTTTTCGAGACGAGCATCAGACAGTGCTGATGTAGAGGAAGAATAAAAGAAGTATCAGTATTGAAACGGTGCTTTTTCAGTTCACCTCTATTGTTTTAGCACGTGATCGTTCAAGTATTACGTAACGCTCTTAGTTGAAGATTTTTGAACACTTGTCCCCTGATGTTACATGCCGTAACGTTTTTCTGTACACCTTCTCTGCCTTAAACGTTACGTAACACCTAGGTGACGATTGTCACCTTAAAGTCACAATTATGTTGAGCAAAAATTTCCAATTAGCAATATATGCGTTTATTATTCATTAAATTTTTTCATATTATTTTATCATAATGAACAATCACATATGATACAATAAACATTTGCTTAGGATTAAAATATTTCAAAATGGGCCTCACCCTGCACTCGTTAAAATAAGATTATAAGAATATTGCGCATTTACTAAGGGATTATCACTTTCAGTTATTTTGGATAGTTAGTTTCTGTTTGACAATCGTGCATCTTTGTGAAAATTGTCTCGGAAATAGACCTTACACGAATGAAAGGAGCTGGACACTGTGAACGAACATTCTGTAACATTATTTATAACCGTAAAATTTTGGAAAGATGAATTCAAACATGACCGTATCAGTTTAAATGACGACGAACTCTTGGGACGGCCAAAAACTAAGACAACCAGCTAAACCATCGAAAAAGTTCACCAAAAAGTACTGGACTACCATTGAACTAAGGTTAGAGAAACAAAAGAGGCAATTCACGTATCAAATGAACGCATTTGCTATAAATTGACTAAATAATTATATTGCTATCCCCGCATTGGGTGCCATGTCTTATTTCATCGTTACACTCCTAAAACGATAAATCTTGAATGATAGTGGATGGCAAAGGAAGAACTTGCTTCGAATAAAGTGATAACTGCTTCAACGGTGATGACGACCACTTTTTGGTATAGCCATTACTTGATAAAATAGAGGCAGGAATTACGAAAAATTTACCACATTTGAAGAAAAACAAAGTGCTTTTCGTTATTATCTAACTCCCGACGACTTTTGCCTATTCCCCTACCTCAAAGTTTCACTTACAGGTGAGAAATTTTCATTAGACGAGAAGAAAGATTACTATTACTTGGAAGAACTAAAAAGGTTGACGCATCACTGGATAAAGTGTATGGACTTCACAGGAGACTATGTTAAAAAATTGAATATGGAAAATGTCGGAAACTTTCCAGACAACCCTTGTATATTGAAACATGCTTTGTGCTACACTTCCTTATGCTTATTATTTAGAGCAAACTTGATCTCAAATACTCACCCATAAAAGCATTTTCGGTATTGGTAGCTTTGAAATCACTATCAGGTTGCTCGAGCTGTGAGATTAATACTGCAGAATATGCCATTGACATTCCATTTCCTGTGTGGAATGAGGCCGCTGCGATAGCTGCTAATATCTGAAATATGAAATAGCAAGAAATATATACATAACAGAAAAATCACCATATTTGCAATAACACACTGAATTTAATAAAATGAAGACCTACAAAAAAATCAATGTTGATTCTATACAAGAATCAGTTCTGTGTAATAAATCGTTTCTTTTTCCTGTGACATTTTATCTCTGTTGAAACGTTACAAAATGTCACTGTTTAAGAAATTACTTTTTTCTCGGAAATTATATAAAGTCGTAAGCAAAGGTAGCCATTTAATTTTAGAATTATTCATACAATTAAGTTACAATTCCGTCAAATCAAAAGTACAATTATAGCATTTGATGAATGTCACGTTTCTTAAACTATTCGGTAAAACAGTTGATATTTCTTGTGTTGAAACTATATTTCTTCCTGCTATCACAAGACCATTGCTGTACTTCTAAACACTTTATCAACTATTTCTGTATCGTGTGCTACCGAACCATCAACATACTCTTCAGCGACCGTTAACAACTTCCAAACGCCATGTTTTTTAGCATTATCAAGTCTCCCCCTGATTCAATTGGAAGTGTAGCAGACGATCTTCGAAATGAATGATCTGTATGTGGTTTTACATTTTCAATTTTAAGAAAATTAACCACTGTTTCGAGAACCTTATAAAACTAGGTTCCACTCACAACCTAATTGATACATTTTTCACTGTGATATGAATAAAATAGGCGTCGATCGTTTGATGCTGCTGGACAAAGGGCTATGTACATTCGGTAAAATTTAACAAATTTTCCAATGACCCTCTTGACATAATACTTAGTTTCCTTAAGTTTCACAATTAATAACTATCCCGAATTTTCAATATTATCGAATGTTATGAATGGCTGATTTCACAAAACCGACAAACTCCAGCAATCCCAAATACAACAAAACCTTATAGAATAAATAAAATCCATTGGGAGCATCAATAAAAAAATAGTAATTTGTGAACTCGCAGCTTTCTTGTAACCTTCCCCATTTTGTTTTAAAAATGTAATTTGTATTAAATATCTTGAAATGTCTACATTATCATTGGTTGGTAACATATATTTAATCATTGATAATTCGTCCACATTGTTAATGGTTTTGTTGTTGTGCCAGTTTCGAAAAATAAGCCAGTAACACTATCTCCGATAAAGAGCTGCATGTTTTTCCATTTTCTATTACATGAATGTTGAATACGCAATTCCTTATATTTTCCGTGATTAAGCTGGTAATAATTTTGTGACGCTACTTTGGCTACGTCTACTAATTCAGGTGGAGTGACCGAAAACTGAGAATCAAACATTTTCTACTCTATAATATTGAAAATAACAACCACCGCTGAGCGTACGAATACATCACAACCTAGTATTTTCTCCCTTGTATAATAAATATCTAGTTTCTTCTATTTCAAATAGCACTACTTTTTTAAATTCCCAGACTAGGCTATTGGCCAGAAACATTTTTCTTAACTAATTGTTGTGCATGATTTAAAGAATTATTCTTGTTTCCTCAATGAAGTTTATTATAGTATCTAAAATAGCTTTATTTGAGCTTGCCTAGTAAAGCCTAGTGAAAGTATACAAAAAAAATTAAAACTTGTTAAAAAATACAATAATAATTTAAAACCTCAAATACCTCGGAAACGACTAAAAGTTGGAATAGGATTAGTAAATACAATTTGAATTGTTTTTTTTTTCACAAACCTTGACAAGATTAAGAAAAATCCTTTTTAATTTCTTTGTGCTTATACCAACGGGTCAAAATAAAATTTAGACCACACCTGAATATCTAAAAATTTACAGAAAACATTTAATATCTGAATAACGGTAAGGTTTAGTTATAGGCTAGTATACATGTATTGCCTTATTTTTTACACCTGAATTAAATAGAAAAAGCTGGGTGGTTCTATTTAAAAAAATAAAGAAATTTGATATTTATGAAGTTAAACTTTGATCACTTTTTATACACACCATGTATAAAATAAAAAAAATTCCAACATAGACTAAAATACGTCTGACCTTGCTAAAATCAACCGAACATGAATCATTTTCATATTTTTAAGGGTATCCTTGTAAAATAATAATATATGAGGGTCTGCGACGGTTAAATTTTTTACAAAAAAATTAATAACCCAAAAAGTATGCATTTTTCGACTAAAGTTTTTAGACAAAAGTTTACTAGAATTTTACCTAGATTTAAAAAAATATATGAATATATAAGGTGTTCTTTTTAAAAGTTACATTGAACTTCGTTCATATTTGAAAATATTTTAGTTAAAAAGATCATATCTGAAAACACAAACGTAGAAATTTTCATGATTTTACTATTTTGCCATATACAGATAGTTTCAACTTGTCGTAGGACACCCTGTATAGGTAATATGGAGCTTTTTAAGACATCATAATTGTTATTGAGAAAGGCCTCTGCCAAGGGAGAAGATGATTTTATTCTCCAGTAGGGTGTTCTAAGATTACAAATATTTATGAAGTCAACTTTTTGCATTATTCCCGTATTAAATGATCTATATTTAATTATTTGTATCTCAGCTAAATATTGTCTACGAATATTTAATAGTAGTTCTTGAATTTCCGCCAAAACTGCTTGGTTAGTAGATGACATCATACACATTTTTACTGCTTTAAATTGAATACGGTTAATAATTAAAAGATTTGTTTTAGATGTTGCCCCATATAATGTACACCCATAGTCCAATATGGAATGAATATAAGACTTATAGAATATAAATGCAACGTTCGCATCTGCTTCCCATTTTCTTTTGGAAACTACTTTTAACAGAATTATAGCTTTTTAATAGTTAAGACAATGCCTAGATATTTGAATTCGTTGACGAATGGAATAGTAGAATCAGCCAAGAAAGAAGCTCTAGGAGTCATAGCTCGATGTCGAGTGGAGCATACCAAGACAGTCTTATCGTAGGAAACACTAAATCTCATAATTTATTGTTAAATATATAGTACCAAATAAGAAATATTCTCTAAAAACTCACCTGAGGTAACAAACATTTCCAGCTATCAAGTTCTGGTACGTTGAGAGATTTATTACTGCTAATCAAATTTTGTGGTATTTCTTCTTCCTCGTCATCTTTATTGGAAATATTTCTATTTAAGCAACAATATTTGAAAGATAGATAGATAGAATTCTAAAACAATAAATACTCACCTTAAACTTATAATGCTGGCCCTTAAAACAGAAATTTTCGATCAATATTTATTCTATTTTAAGTATCATAAAAAAACGTACAGTGAAATATAATCAAGATAATTTAGATTCAATTTTTCAAGTAGTATATATGATTTTATCTTATTTATATAATAAGCATTACATAATTTGATCCTGATATTAAACTACTGATTGAAATTAATTGATTGGCGGCCTATATGAAAAGAATTACAGAGAGAGATTATCTTTTTAATTTGTAGTGATTTCAGATGCCAGAAAACCTTGTTTTGGGAATATAATAATAATATTAAATTTTCCACAAGTGCGACAATTTTTTTCACGGATGGAAAAAGTTGACCACCAATTCCTTCCGTAAATTACAATTAATAACGAACGACTAATTATTTAATTAGGAGTTGATTGTAGACAATGATATTAAAAAAAGCTGACAACTAAATGTTATGTTTTTGTTTCATTTCGCAATGTAAATATTGAAAATTGTTGGGTTGACTTATGTAAATTTTCGATCCAGTCTGTTTTATTACCAGATAAAGTTTCATTTAATTGGTAAATATTTGTAAAAGTTAAATTGTCGTCTTGATTCTCATATGATGTACAAGGTTGGTTTAAAAAGCTGCTGTCATTAGTTCCTTGTAAAATTTGTGAAGCACAATTTATTTTTATGTTGTGAGAATTACTCACATACCCTTCGGTAATTGCAGTGGATTTCCATCTTCCATGTTGTTTTAATTGAAGAATGTCTCCACCCGAATCAACTAGAAGCGACTAGGAAGAAGTAGTTTCACGAGTAGTCTACTTTGGTTTAAGGAAAACGGATTTTTACCTGAAGAAAGAGCATAGAAAAACCATGACGGTGTTGGATGAAAGAATTTATGAAATTTTTTGGGTCATGAAAAATCTAAATATAGGCACAAAATATCTGTTACTGGAAATACGTGGTTAGGTTAGGAAAAATCTTTTTTCATCCCTTTTCTTGCGAGGTGCCAAAAATCCTTTTGTGTCAATCATCTAGTGTGTAACAAAATATCTGGTAAAAATTGGAGCCAATTGGTAAATTGAAGCCAATAGATGAGTTCCCGTTTTTGAAACTCCAGCCTAAATCGAATTACTGATCAAAGTCAAATCAGTTCATGTGCTGTCATATCAAAATCAATAGTAAATTAATATTTTTTCCAATATATGTTGTATATGAAATACTAAATACATTAAGGATAGGGCGTAGAAATGTGCTGCTTCATCTTTATTCAGTTTCAACCTTGAGATGTCCTCTTCTTTTATTATGATAAGGGTAAGGTTTATCAATACTGATATTCACTAACGTAAGTCAATTTACAAGCTATTCGATGTACTAAATCATGTGTAGATGAGACGTTTAAAAATTGGTATTTTCAAAAGGGTCGGTTGGCATGAATAATTGTCTACTCAATGAGTGCGTTCCTTGGATAAAATTGTAATCTCCATATTCACTAACCTTTTTTTTTCTTCTGTTAATAATATCTATAGTTTATATTCTAATACCATATCCTTACTGTTCAACTACGAACAATTTTGTCTCTATAATCTAACACTGTCGAATTCAACCAGTAATCCGGCATTTTATAAGGATGTCTACCAAAAATGTTATTCTGTTTAGAGCAGGAATTGAGATAGTTAAAAATGGATTTCTAAGACAACCATTTTGAGTAGCTTCTATTCTCTGTATGCACGCTTTTGTCAATCTGTTTCATAAAACGGATGCTGTCCTTCTCCAGTGTGGTTGTACGCACAATTACATCTAGAGAGCCAAGGATATCGCAAATGGCAATGGCGTCCGGAGAATTAATGGAAAACTTCCGCAAATCGTATTCCTTGAATCTATACGCTTTCTTGGCTATGTGATTATTCCTAATTGTCTTCGTTAATTTTCACGAATGATCTCATCCTTTGTTTACCCTCAGCATATTCTACGACTTCTTCAGAAACTAAGATCAGCTTAACTCGATTATGATCTGAATGTTTGGAAAGTGATCCGGATCAGTAACCACTGTGATCACAGAAATTAATTATTTTCTCAAGTTCATAATTCTTTACAGGGTGTTCCATAAAAAGATCTCATATCTAGGATAGGTAGAGTATCGGAAAATAATTGGGGTTTGTTTAGTACAAAATTTTCGTAACGTCATCCGTATTCAAGATAAAGTTCGTTGATAAAACCACTAGTGAAATTCGCCATCTTTTAAAAGGTACTTTCGGTGAAACTATTCTCGGAATATTTTGAATGAGAAATTCTGTTGTAATAATCGATTTTCTAAACGTTTGAGTTTCAGTTTTGAGGTCATTAAAGTGACGATGAATTCTGTATCCCAGTTATTGACGTGAATTTACCTATTTAGCATAGCCCTTTTCCATAACATACGACTACACTGTGGAGATGGAATAACTGAAATAGCATGATCGAGGAAGCCAATCAATCGGAGCTTTAATAATCCATCGACTCCGGAAATGGTTAGTCAATTAATTATGACACCTTCTATCAAAGTGCGTTCGAACATTCATAAAATATAGAGATCTTCACTTGTTTGATATTAAATTTTCTAAAATGTGGAATAAATGATTCTTAAAAAATTTCAGATATCACCATTTAATTTTCCAGACAAAACGTAATGTGATTAATATGTTACATAAAATTGTAGTCCAAACATTGATTTTAAAAAAAGTGTTAATAATGTGATACTCTTTTTTCTTGTGGATTCTCATTTCACCAGTAGCATGCATTATGGAAGTTGAATATACATTTTCGCTAAATATTGTTTCGTCCGTAAAAAGCGTACATTTGGATTGAAGGCTGTCCTTCCTTGTAATATTTTACTCTAACCGGTAAATTGTCTGGCAAGAGCTCTTGGACTTGTCTGTAATTTTAAGAATGTAGCTACTGCTCTTTAAGTATTTTCAAAATACCTGAGAAGATATATTTGTTATCTTGCCGTACTCCATACGTCAACTGTTGTTGATCAACTAAATTAGAATTGATATTTCCTTTATTTCAGTTTCTTGTTGTTCTTGGCCTACCATATTTCAATTTTTTTGTCTCACATTTGCAGTTTATCGGCAACGTCGTTCAATGGTTCTAAATGTATTATTAACATTATAACTACCAAACAATGACTGTATATATTCAATTATAAATTTCATTAATTTCTTATATCTTAGACCTTTTATTATGTGTATGTTCTTATATCGTCTTAAATCAGTTTTTTTAAAGTCACGTAAAAATTGACGTTCCGACTTGCTTCGGTGTTTATTCAAATTAACATTTTGCAAAATTGTATTAATAGACCACTCATAACATGCATATTAAAATAGAACTCTGTTTTAACCACAATAACTCTTCTTTTGCAGTAGTTATTTCTCAAAAATAAGAAAGCTATCAATTGAATTTTTGTAGTTGCATAGAAATTTATAAAATAGAACTATTGATTTTCCTCAAATTGTTGACATCTATTTTATTATTGACGGCTTTCTCGTTTCTATGTATGTATGTGAATCATTTCTAAAACTTTTTTCTTGTATTTGATTTCGTCTAAAAAATTATTGAATTTTAATAAATGAATGTATGTTTTCGTGAAATCTCACGGTTTGTTAATTTTTTTATGTTATTAATGGCTTTTTAATATATTTTCTAAACACTGAGATGTCTCTCCTATGAATTGTTTATAAAAAGTAGGAGTGATCCACTTCACACATTAGTATTATTTTTATATATTATTCTATATCGTATTTTTTGAGATCATTATAATAATAATTCTTTTTATATAGACCAGGGGCCTTCTTTATGCATAGGCCCAGGAGGCCTCACGGCCTTGTGCTTCAGGCGCTGGGGGTCCCTTAAGAACTAAATAATAGAAAAAAAATAAATTATGAAATAAATTTCTTTATAAAATATATTAGAGGGATGGTCTAAATGAATTATAATATCGTTAAACAAATTTTATCTAACACACTAGGCTCAATGTTTCAATCAAAAATCGTTTTGATAGAAACACTGCACAAGAGAGCAATCGAGTAACCACACATCCAAATGCACCTGAAGATTACTATTGCCTCAAATCATATTACCTTTCTCTTTGGCCCTTTAAGGGTTATAACTTCTCCTGAACGTTTGAAATGAAATAACGTGTATTTATTTCCCCTAGAAGTTGACGGAATAATTTTGTTTATAAAGTTTAATAGGAAATAAAATTGACTTTTTATGGATTATTCATAAATACTTTTTCCTCATTACTTTTCGACCTAACTTTTTGAAACATTATACTTTCAAAAAAACTATCTACTACTCGTGCTATGAACAATTAATTGGAATAATTTTTACCTATTTGCAAATCCAAAATAAAAATTTAAAAATTCACTTACCCCAGCTGTTCCATTGTCACTTCATGAATAAGATCATATAGTAAATTTCCGAGTATTGCAAAAAAAAAATCTTATCAAGAATCGTGTCAAGAATTATCGATGAATATCTATTCACTCCGATCAAAATATCTATAATTAAATATGTTACATGATCTTTATTTTTATTTTCACTGTAGAACAATCAATGATATCAACTCTGATTATCGTCTCGTAAATTATATTGTTTAATGCCGAAAAACTATTTCCAAATAACTTTCGATTTATTACATTTATAAAGATATTAATATAATTAAGATGGATTTCGACGTCTTAAATAGGATTCATATCTGGACTTCTTGGTGGCCAGTCCAGGGCATGATTTCCAATTACGTTTAGGTAATTCAGAACATTTGCCGCAACGTGTGGTATACCATTATCATGTATTAAACGAAATATATCACCACTAAATGGCCCAATCGGTACGACGTGATTTTCAAAAATGTTAGTTATGTATCTTGCTGCGTTAAGAGCGGGTCTAGGAAGAGAAACTAATTCTGTGCGGGCATCAAAACAAATTTCTTTCCAAAACATGATATACCCTCCTTAGAACGGCTTCCTGGGAATGATAAAAGACTGCGCAAATCGCCATCTTTGAATTTGATTTCATTCATCTGGAGCTCTTAGACTGATTCTTGTCTCATCAGTACATAAAACTTGTCACCAATTTTCTAAATTTCAATCTAAATGTTACCTTGCAAATCTTAGTCTGGTTAGCAAAGGTGAATGGAGAGCTCTTACTTAGCAAGCGCTTATATGCAGCAGATCAAGATGACGCGGGAGAAGGAAGCGGACAGATAGAAGTGCTATGTATTCTTAAGTCCAAAGTGGAGCATGCTATAAAAATTTCGAAAACCAGAAAAGCAGTTGGACCTGACAACATTCCAATGGAATGCTTGAAGGCTTTGAACGATAGGAACTTGATCCATCTTATAAAATTGTTCAACAAAATCTATAAAACAGGGGAGATTCCAAAAGACTGGCTCAAATCACTATGAGCCACACACTAAAAGTACTCTTGAAAATAATCCAGTAGAGAATATATCAAAAATGTGAAGAACAACTATTAACTTAGATTCAAGCGATATACGGCAGTAGTGCGTGCTGAGGACATGACGAAATCGAAATTCAAAAGGGAGTTCGCCAAAGATGCGTTCTTTCTCCACAACTATTTAATCTATATTCTCAGTTTATATTCCAGAAAGTGCTGAAGGAGGAACATGGGGGGGTAGCCATCGGAGGAACATTAATCAACTACAGCGGATGTAGGACTCACTATAAATATAGAAAAAACTAAATTCATGGTTATAAGTTAAAACCAAAATATTAACCCTATTCTAGAATGATTCGAGGTTTATTTTTCATATCACTGAGTTCTTTGGTGAAAAGCATTGTCGTCAACAAAATTACACTTTTTCAAGGTTTTGGTACGTACGATACCAGTGTTGCTTTCTTGCTAAGCCCAAAAAATTCAATTTCACGATCCTTATGTGGTTGAAATTCTTGGGGGATGAACCTTTTGTTCTTTTTTACTGTTCCTATCATGGGGAGTCCATTTGAAAGCAAACTATATGCTAACGATAAATCAGTAAAATAATTGTCGATTATCACGTTTCTGTTTGTTCTCTGGTAGGGCTCAGTCAGTGACTCAACTAAATCAAACAGAAGGAATTGAAGAATACTTCATACCTGCTGATGATTTTAATCAGAGTATATTTATTAAATATCTCATTTATTTGGTGACATTGTACTTGCGTATGAAAATAAAGTAAATTTATAAATAAACGGGTGTATGTTTGGTTTAAACGAAAATAATAATTCCCTCAAATGTGAAATAAAAATAAACACAAAAATCACAAAATGAATAAAAGCTCAAAAATCTCAAAATAAAAAGAAATTGAAACATCACATAATGACAATGAAATTATTGTTCGCTGACAGAAATAGTCCGCGAGTACTTGAAAAGAATTTGCAATTCTATGAATGTTCTCCTTAATATTCTCAAATGACCTAAAAATATCTCCATACTCACTGTTCAGATAAACTTTACTATTGTTTGAGCTGTTTTTTATTGTTTCAATATTGCTCTTTAGGTGTGACTTTTAGTTGTAGACTCTATATCTGATTGCACAGAGGACCATCACTGTAGTCAATAATGATTTCTTCAACTATCTAATCTTCTTGATCAATTTCATGGTTCCAAGAAACATTAATTAACTGTCCTTAGTAGCTGAAGTTAAAATGAAAACAATGGAGACATTTATTCATATAACCAATTAATTAAGAAGAGGTATACTTTGTGCACATTCATTTTGGGAACCAATTGGGCCTACACTCTATTTTTCTGAAGATTTTTATTTCTCTGTAAATTCACTCATGTAAAAAGTATAATGATATCCAATATAATCTAGTTTTTATCACATTCCATTCAGTTTATTTTTTTAAATAAAGTATTTTATCCTCAAGTTTAAAAGTTATTTTCTCTAGGATGGAGAGAGCTGTACTAATAGCAGGACCTCCAGCAGTACCATAATTATATTTATATATTTTAGCCTATTTGGCTTTAGTTTTAGACTTCCAATCGCAAGTTGTTTTTCCAGTCTTTTACAGATTTTCTATATTTGTTAAAAGTATACAATTTTGTGGTCAATTTCCATATCCCCGTATTTTTTTCCATTGAAATATATGTTAAATCTATTTGTAATAATTTCATTACGGAGAAATTTAATAATGTTTTCCAATGATCATTTGATATACACATTCTACAATTTTAGTTATTTTATTGAAGCTTTCTTCTATTATTATGATTGAAGTGTTAGGTTAGATACTACAATGAACCGTAACTTAGTCTTCAAACATCATAGAGGATATCTCTGTCTGCTAACACAATCTGTGTTTAACACAAATGATTAAAGGGCATTCTAAAGCTATAATAATTCGTTTAAAGTCTCTTAGGGGTTGCACCATGTAGAAGTTACAGCAGAAATCTAGTAAAACTATTCATCACCAAATGTTCAATTGCAATACGCGTTTATATTTATGGAGTTTCGCTCCAGATACCAGTTTTGTCATATGCGACATAGTACTCTCTGCCGCCGACTTATTTGCCGAATTCTATCGGACACTGGCTTTAATGATGACTATTTTTATCTGTCCAATAGCTGACAGTTGCACGATTATTCATCTGAGCGATATCCTTCGATTTGCTAGCCATGTAGTTATTCTCCTTAATAGTTTGGATATCCAAATTCTTTATCTTTTCCTGTTTCCTCCAAAACAACTTATTTGATCTGTAGACGGAACTAACTCTGGCAAATCCACATTTCAAAAACAAGGAAATGATTTCGTTGATTATTCCAACACTGTCTATACCCCCACATAGAATAGCAGTACTTTGAAGACTGTGAATATTAACTTTTGTCCCCTAATGTTAGCATCTTACTCAGCTCGTAAATGCTTACCTAGCTTCTTGTTCGCAGCATTTTATATTTTCAGAATGGTCTCACTTTTTATTTATGTAATTTATCGGGTATTTTAATATATTAATGGTTTTCAGTTGTGTATTATCATTGATCTGATTGAAGATAGTTATTTGGATATTATCACACATTTTGTTTATTCTGTGTTCATTCCATACAAGATTGTCATATTATTCAAAATTAATCTAGATTGTATTATAATGCGTCATGAATGCTGTTTCGTCTGCTTATCTTATGTTGTTAATATTTTCTTTGTTATGGGTTGTTTTTTTCATCTATTCATGAAAACAAATCTTGGAATATGAATTTAGGAAAAATAAAACACAGTTCTTATGCAACATATTTTTGTATATCATTTTAAATATAATTCAACAACGTATAAGAATTTCAAATAACAATTGTATATACGTTTATACAGCTTCATTCTTAAGCATAACATATAGTTTTAAATCTACTCAGTCGATTCAAAAATATGCAAAAATAAATAAATTATTTACATTTTTACAGCTAAAGACATACAAATTATTCTACTATTGTCTTCGTTTTTCGAAGATTTTTGTCCTTCTTGTGACTTCTTCCTATATACGTCCACCCCTCATTGAAATACTCCGATATCTCGCTGAGTTTCTTACCTCTAGTTTCTGGGAGGAAAATGAAGGTATAAACGCACGCAGCCAAGCACATTATTGCGTAAAACCATTGCAAATGACTAGGTCCTCCTAATACTTCTTTGAGGTAGTAGTAGCTTTGTAATGAGCCAAACATAAGAAGCATAGTAATACTGTAGCCTAAAACAAAAACACTAATTGAAAAAAAAACGGTAGTTTTTCGCATAAATCAATATAATCACAATCGCCTTCGGAAACAAATAGATTTATTATTCCGAAAACATTATTGAGTTATTATACGTATGTCAAAACTATCACTAAAAAATAAACTGGTATACAATATCATGTTTCAAGTTGATTCGTATGATATGGGATATGCGATATCCCGTAGTTTTTTTGAAATAAAGACATTAGCATTAATCTGAGAATGCCCATGGTTGTTGAGATAATTGCTGAATACAGTGAAAAATAACAACAGATTTTGAAAAATCATCCAAATATATGAGGGTTGTAAGTTCTAAGATGTGACTATATCAAATCTGACATTGCGATCATGAAATTCGACATTTTTAATGGTGAACGTACTTAGAACGTGTTGAATATTTGAGTTGTGTACAGACACTTGAAGCATTCACCTTGGTTAAAAAATTTTCGTGGGTTGATTTTCTATGACTTCCGACATGGATTGAGCTAATAGAAGTATGCCTATCAACTCACTTCTCGTTTTGATGATGAAGAACTATTTCGAGCCATCGTGTTTTGTTGTGTAAATTCTGATGCATAACATGACCGAAATTAGTCGCATATACAATATGTATAATCAGTGTTGTAAGAAGTAACATAGTGTACTTATAGTCAGATGAATTCAAGTGTGAACTAGTATTATAGTAAAATTTCAGTGACATGCAACATAATCTGTCACTTTTTCCTGATATACCTGGTAAATATCCAAATGAATTCACATATCACAATAAATTTGTAAATATATCTGCTATATATTATGGTATAGCGAGATAGACAAATTTGTAGCCTTTTGCAGGCAATTTCATCAACATCTACGATTATTTGCTTTTTAATAAAGCTACTTCTCAACGCTTCTTGATTTTTCACAATAAAATTTTAAATCTCATTACGTGTAGTAACGTCATTCTTTTCTTTTACTTGTCGCGAATACATACTTTCGACAGCGCTTGTCTTTTTCACGAATTTCTTTTTTAATAACAGCAACTGATGTTCGCGAGCTTTATCTTTGAAACTTTCATATTTTGATTTGTGTTTTGTTTAATAATGCGTCTGATATTAAATTCTTTTAAAACAGCTTCAATTCACGACAAATAAAACAAGTTGGTTTCTCTTTGAATTTAAAGAAAAAATATTTATATAACAAAATATTTTGATCAAAACTGTAAAAATGTAATGTAAAAATCTATCTATCTTTTAAAAATTTGAAAAAAAAAATGATTTTTTAACAGAAGATACTTAAAATTAAGACAATTTAAAAACATAAATTTTTATAAAAGGTCTAAGAAATAAGAAATTGAATAAATTCATGTATATATAGGTGCCTTTCAGGCCCATAGTTCGGAAGTGATTCTCTTCTACTTTTTCCTATTTTTTGCTTTCGTTCTCCAATCCTGAATTCTTCTCTCGCTTAGGTCTTCCATAGCCTTTGCTCACCTGCTTCCCCAAATAAATTCCGTATTTCTTTATTTGTTCTTCTCCCTCTTTTCTAACATCTGGTATCCTCCTGAGTATTTTCCTTCCCATATATCTAACTTCTATAGCAGAGGCTCTATTAATAATCCAGGTTTTGCATCCGTAGCTCACTGATGGTCTTATTATTGTTTTGTATAGATGTAGATTCGCATTTCTAAACATTTTGATGGAGCTTATAATCGCATTTAGTCCTCGCAATAGCTTACTTTCCTTCGCGATGTTTGCTTCTAGATTTCCTCCCTCGTCACCGTCCTCCTTGATAACCACAAGATATATATATATAACTTTAAACTTTTTCTAAACTCATTACTTTTTCTTTATTCAGTTGTAATGAAAATCTTCTCATTGCTCTTTTCCTTTGTGGTGTTGTTATTATCATGAACTTCTCTTTATCTACGTTGACTCGTAGATTCACTGTCTCTGTTGTTTCTATGAAGGCTCTGCAAATTTCCTCAAGCTTATTTTCAGATGATGTAAGGATTACTACATCGTCTGCATATGCCAGTAGTTCCGTTATCCTTGTTTTTAGTATCCCTGTTAATTCTTATACTATATTGAGCAGCGAAGTCGATAGCGGATCTCCCTGCTCTAATCCTGTGTTGGTCTGGAAACATTTCATTACTCTATTTTTTGCCTACTTCTTCGTTTTTGTATGTTCGAGTGTCGATTTGCTAGGCTTTGTTGGAATACTAAAATCGTTCATTTCTTGTTGTAGTCGAAAATGATGGAATTATTTTATGTTATAGGATTGATCATATAAGGTATATCCATAATGAAAGTTAACAATTGGTGCTTTAGCTCTCACGATCACTAATTGTTAGTGTAAAACTGAAATTTCGAAAACTTTGCTCACGTTGGGAACCCAAAATTTTCATTGAACCACACAACTAACAACGAATGTACAGTGAACTTCAGTTGTTCATACGCTACAATGAAGACGATAATGATTATCTTTCTCAGATAGTCATGGAAGATGAGATTTGGAAATACTACAACACCCCAAAAACTAAATAGTAATCAATATAATGCCAGGCACACTCCGTCTTCAACGAAAGTTGAGCTTAAGCATTTCTTACACCTCGAAAACTCATGTGCACCATTTTTTGAAACCAAGAAGAATTTTGCTGATCAATTCTTCACACAAGATCAAACAATTTATTTCATTTTCACAAGCACCGAAGATTAAGTTTTTTTTCAACGATAATGTCAGTCCTTACATTACGATTGTAACAAAAATCTTTTACAGGAATTTGCCTGGGACGTGTTTGATTATCCTCCCGTCCATACATCGCTCCTAGCGACTTTCATCTTATCGTACTCCTGAAATATTTCCATGATTAGTAGGTTAGTAGGATGATGACGAACTGATGTTACTAAATGGTTGAAATACAGGCGGCAAACTTCTATGAAGAAGGCATACAAAAATTTGTACTTGCGACATTTGTAGAAATATGTAAAAAATTTATTTAACAGTTGTAGATTTTTATACAATAAATATTAATTCTGTTTTTGTGCACATTTTTTTGTATAACTAAACGAAACTTCCTTTTTAGATGTACCTTGTAGGTGTAAGGGCCCGTATAAGATACAAATGACCCGCAAACTTGGAAAGGTTCGTTATTCCTCATCTATATATTCACAAATATCAGGAGTAAAACTACAAACCTATAGTGTAACCCACTCCTCTTATTTCTATTGGAAATAGTTCAGGTGTTACCATACTGGGAAGAAACATTAGTCCGGTTACTGAACATACAACGTACATTAAAATAGCTGCCACTGGTATCCAACTCGCAGTTGTAACACCTGCAATAAAAAAAAAATAGAAACAATATTATCAAGAAATATTTTCATATATATTTAAAGTTTAAAAAACTTCCTAACTAAAATAAAATCGTGTAATCTTTTTATTATTCTTTAGATCAAGATATTTTTTTAAAGATAACGAAAAATATTCGGGTTAATATCGTCTTAGACTGTATTTATAAAGTCTTTATAAAAATAATATTTGGAGTACAAAGACGTACCGAAGCTTAAAATCAGCGTTTAAATTATCCAGAATTGTTGTTGACAACATAAAAATCGGAATCAGCTTGTTGACTTCAAAAAATGTCGAATCAGTGAAAGACGTTAACTATGTTGACTATCGATTCGAAATTGGAGTTGTTGGAGAAAAACCAGAAATCATTTGTGAATTTGTATGCATTCGGTAAAGTAACGTACGTCCGCTACTATTCCAAAGGTTTCTGAAGAATTTCCGACCGTTGCCCTGATGGAAAAACACTTTATTTTTATTCTTCTCTTCAAACGCGATCGCTTTTTGCAATTTGTCCGTTCAGTATCATCTATTGAACTTTTCCAATGATATCGTTAGCTATACAAGTTCTTGGCACTCCCGAAGGCTGAACTTTCCAAACATCCCTCATATAACAAATAGTGGCGCTACAATATATTAAATCTAATAACAAGAATGATGGAAATCTCCAGATTTCCATCCAATCTCCAATTTCCAGAATAAAAAGAATGTTTCAAACATCATTTAAAGCACCATCAGTGGAAAAGCAATCTCACTCACTTCCGAAAATGTCAATAGTATTAACTGTAAAGTCATTTCTTCTGATTTCAAGAATAAAAGTATAAGTATTTCAAACAATATCAATACTCATTTTAAAACTTTAGATTGTTGAATATTTGAATAAAGCTATTCACAAATTATCATAATCAGCTGTTGCCCATTTAAAGATACCTGCCGAGGAGTAAGTTCGATTTTAGATTTTGTCCAGTTATACTTCCCGGTATGTGGCTTTTGCGTTTTATTTTCTACTATGAGGTTTCGCTTAGTTTAGGCAAGCGGTAAAATAATCAGAACTCCTACTTTTATCCAATTGAAAGGGGTTAACTATACCTAAAGCTTTGTCCTGGTACCCTTCGACTGCCACTGGGTTATCACTTGAACGCAACAATAGAAATGATTTGTCTAAAAAACTCCCGTAATTCAAGCACGAAATAAATACAAACGTTCTAGATTTTGTAAACGGCTTGAGAGCTTACTTGCATACTGAATAAAAAACTGCAAAAATAATTAGTTTCAGCCGTGGAGTTCTTTTATCCCCATGAAACAAAAAACCAATACAAAACTGTTCTCACTACTCAAACTCAAGAAAAGCTAACACGAGTACACACCAGAAAATTAATTGTTTACCCCAAAGCCGCCGATTTAACGTAGATCAGCTGTTTTCTTAAATTGCCTTCTTGAAACAGTAACTACTCCTTTCAAATCAATAGTTGAAAACTGACTTTTAGAAGAGACTTCTCGTTTCTAGGTTTGTTGGTGTTGCTATGAGAACTTATTATTATTATTATTATTATTTTTTAAAACTATTATTACAAATCTTCATTACACTCGATTTATAAAATGCAGCTTAGTTATTTTTAATTGGTGTGGTATCAAAAGATAGAGCGCGTTACCAAAAAAAAAGTTTGAGCCCTAGCGAATGCATCAATATTTATTTCAATATTGTTAGTCAGTTATTGAAAAGATGACATTTTGAAGATACTTCTCGTTTCTCGAATTGTTGTTGTTGCTATGGAAAGTTTAGATAATGCTAATTTTTTTTTAAAAGTATATTCACACATCCTCAAAAGGCCCCGATGATCGATTGAAAAATACTGTTTGTACACATCTGTTCATTGTAATAGCATACAACAATACTCTTATTACTCCATCTTTCTGGAATGACCTAGAAGAGCTTGAGTTGATATAGACATCGATTAAAAAACTGTGTTCCTTGGGTATTAGGAAAAATGCTCATAGTGATCTACAATGAAACGAGGAAGTAAAACGATGAGGTCTCTCGATTTTATTATCAAACAGCTGGAGAATAAGAATATTGAAATAAATCGTATTGGTTCTTACTAGAACATTGAATTCGGTTGCTTTACGATCTTATTTCAGTAAAGATCCTTTATTGGAAGGATAAAGATAGCTGCCCACGACTTGTTACATTACAGGTCGCGTCAAAGTGTGTCACTTTTACAATAATCCATAATATAACTTAAAAATACATACAAGTAATAAAACAAATGTCTGGGATATTTGACAATGAATAATTGAATAGAAGAACAAATTTGTTAATAATTAATTAGAGCTTCATTCTTTTCAATCTAAGAAATATTTCAATTTAAATTAAGATCTTGATTTCTGGGACGAAAATACCTTTTGTAAACTTTTTTCGCCAACCACCACCATAAATTTTCATTGGGATTTATGTCATGACTATTTGCAAGCCATGGTGAAGCCTCGATATTGTATTATCGAAACCATTGTTGAATTCTTCGGGCGGTGTGGACAGGACAATTATCATGTTGGTAAACAAAATCGTTTCCATCATACGTTTGATTTATCGACGGCAACATAATGTTGTCTACCATATTGAGTAAATTATAGAGTTGAACCTTGCACCAATTCTCCAACAAACGCCAGACCAATAATTGATAATCATCAAAGCCCAAACATTTACTGAACGTATCAACATATTACTCTTCAAATTTTGAATTTGGTGTAAACGCGAATACGTCCGTCATTACAGGATTTGAATATCTTTTCTGGATTGCTTGTACTCATTTGAGAGCAATGTTTTTCTAGCTAGCTTTTCAAATTTGAAGTTTTAATAGTGTATATACGCATTATAAAATACTTCGTATGCAACTTTATCAGTAAATTTCAATTGGTATCGTATCTAAAAATAAAACGCGTTGTATTATGATTCCAATTTATTAAAAAAATTGTTGCAAAAAAATATTTGGAAACTTTGAGCACTAGCAAACACATTAATCTTAACTTCAATATTATTTGTTGTTGATAAACTAAGCTACTCGGTAAGTAACATATCAAAGTGACCACTTTTATATGTTGACGATAAATTTAATATTGGAAAAGTGCTGTTTCGAAGATACACGCTTCCAAGTTTTACAAGCTGGGATACTGTTCTGCTAGCAGCAAATTGGAAGTCCAATCCAATTTTAGTTGTTATTTGGTAAAGAAGATCGATTTCAAATCATACAATTCCAGTTAAAGATCAGCTCTGCTCACTACTGAACTTGTAAATGGTTGTATATAAACTGAAATCTCTCTCTCTCTCTCTCTAGAAGTCTCTAAATCAATTGTAGTAGAAGTTTTTTGCAATTTTGTTGATGTATTTTATGTAATATGAATTTGAAGCCTTGTTAAAATCATTAATTTCTTCAATACCTTTTAGAATTCAGAAAAATGTGAACTCATCTTTTAATGGATATTTAGCAAGCTTAATTCTATCAAAAACGTACCAACAAATTTCTGGCTCGTAAGATATAACCCAGACTAGCTATTCGGATGAAAATAAAAATTAGTTTAATCTATTTCTAAGTCAAATCAAGCTAAATCTTCTTGGGACATCATTTATTTGAAATATTTTGCTTCAGTATACATCCAATGAATTTGAAGTCATCTGATTGAAGACAACCAATCAGTACAACATTATAGTGAAAACATTTCAAGTTTCAAATATTTATTGTTTCAAAATGTCATGATTTGGTTGTAGTACTGAAGTGAATATTAATGAAACTATAGAATCAAACATAACAACACCGTTTACAGTAAAAAGTATATACGGAAAGTATTTATGGACTTTTGCAATGATAAAAAGTATCAATTAGATGGAAAGCGGACGGCAGAAAAATTGGCTTTGATTTTAAAGAATTGGGCTGTGAACATGAGAAGATAAGATAGAATAAAGTTTAAAGAAACTATGGTGAAAACAAGTGGAACCTGACAAGTAAGGTGTTACCAGAAAAATGTTATAAAGAAATTAAACTTATTATTGACCATATCAAAAGTGTTATATTTCAAAAAATACTAGCTGCCTGTGATTCTATACGGCAATAACTGCAATCAGATCCCTGTGAAAGGAAACAAAGTTCGACAGTATCAAGTTCCGTATAAACAACGAAAAGGGCTGAAACGGAAATTCTATAACATAGCCGTAGCTTGACTGACTTTTTTTTGTCGAATCAAACAAATCGAGTTGAACTTAGCAAAACTTGCCAAGGTGGTTCAAGAATGTGTACTCAAAGCAAATTTTCAACAGAAAACAACGACGGCTATGTTTGTCCTGACAGATTCTTTAAAATATTGATGTCAAAAAGGAACCCAAATATTAAAATCGACAGATTATTCCTAAATCGTCACTGGAAATCCGAAAATGATCGGTACCAAAATTGGACAAAATTGTCTGCAGAAGCGATTGGCTTGAATACCACGGTAAAGAAATTACTAATCACTCCAATAGATTGACCGCAGTTAGTCGATTGGCCAAAATTGGTCTACTAGAGCAAGAGCTTATAAAAATTACGGGTCGCAACAATAGCAATTCAATAAATCCTACTTAAATATTGACGAAGAACATCATAATCAAATTATTAACAGCATTGGAAATACATCTCCATCAGTTATAGAAATTAACACGTCTGGATCTTGACTTAACTTTTCTAATTATTGTTACTCTGTATTTTTTCTATAATTAGCAAAAAATTTTCCTTCGAAATCGAAATTTTTTCAAATAATTATCCTTGGATTATTACTACTAAAAATCTCAATACTTCTATTTCCACTCATCACATCTACAGAATATTATCAAAAAAATATAGAGAACGCAACGAATATGTTGTTGCATATTAAAATTATCAACATTTGTACAACTAGTGATTGAATTTCTGCGATAGTCTGTTGTTGCTTAGAAACATCACGAGTTAGAAGGATGAGAAATAAAAGACAGACTTAGTAGATAAATTCAATTACGAGTGGTATTTCATTTCAAGAACAAAGTCGAAGGTCAAAAACTTTATATTCGAGAGAAGCAGTAGAAGACATTTAATACTCATTTTGACGCTCGCAACGTGAAACTATCCATATCCATGGAAACGTCGTTGAAATAGTAAACGTGAAATCAATCGTAATCTATAGACAGCTGGGACCTATTTTATACAGCAACGATTTGCCAGTTTACAGTTATACGAAAGTGTTTTGAAGAGTTTTGTATCTAACAGAGAAACAAGACATTTGTTCCATAATTTCTGTTTTTCAACATCCACTTTTAAGTCTATACACTTAGTCCAGCGATGCTCTAACCTTTTCAACCCTTCCAAATAATAGATGCTGTCTTTCTCTTTGAATAGATGTTAATTTATGCGATAACGTACTTATCTGATGAATATCTTTCTAATCTTAGGAAACAAGAGAATGTTATGGTTAATACGATAGGTGGTCAATCTATTCGAAGTAAAATTCGTGGATTTCATACATGGTGATCACCGAAATGTCAAAAGGTATGTTCTATTTATGAGGAAGTACTTTATTTATGATTTTGAGTCAATAACGGATGTTAATACACGATCGATGGAAATAATATTTTTTTATACTACCTCTACCTAATAATATCACAGATTCATGTTTATGAGGTTTTACGGTGTTTATTATTATCAGTTCCTTGGTGACTCTCCTTTATCCCTAATCCCCATGCCTATACCATTGAAATAGTCCAAAATATTCCATTGTTTATATGTTTTCAGTCCCAGCAAGTTTTGATAGTTTAACCTTGTAAACTATTTTCGACGTGAGCAGGGGTAGGTAGGTAGCTGATGTAGTCAGTTGTTTCGGTTTTCTTTTGAATATTTGCAAATTGAATCAAGGACGGGCTTTGCACAGACACAGAGCGTGTGAAATAAAAATGGTAATTGTGAATTTAGATTAATACTGTTACAATTTGTGAGATATGCAGCACCAAAAGCGTGGATTCATAATTTTTCGGTCTTTACAAGGTAAACACGATCTTTTGATACGCTTATAGCCTCTTATAATTCTTTAGCTTCATTCTGAAGGTTATTTCCGCAGTTTTTAACCGTACCAACGCTTGTCATCAGTTAAGCCACGCTTAAGCTCAGCTGCCAAAATTTTATGGTTGTAAATGTTGGTGTTGAGATTCGGTAGACTCGGTACACACTGACAGCTCTATACTCAATTTTGTCCATTTTCAGGAACAAACTTGACGACAAAAGGACTTTTTTAATGAGAATCTCCCAACGCATGCGAAAATATACTTATTATTACTATACTGATTAGTGTTGATGCTGGAAAATTTTCAGACAACCCTCGTACGAATACATTTGTCCTACACTGTACAAATGTACAAGTGTTTAAGAGAATATTTTTTACAATTGTAGAAGAATTACTACTGTAGAAAACAATGTCCCATGAATTACCGGAGTTATTATTCTATAAATTATTTTCGTTGAATTGGAATCAAATGTATTTTTTAACTAACTAGTAATTTTGAAAATATGATGCTAGGATGTCTTCTCGGATAAACTCACAAAATGGACAAATCAAATGATGACGTATGTTTTAAGATATGGCAACATTGATGTGAATGTGTCAAATCTGACATTGCCATCATACATTTTCGTGCGATAATTTCTATGACTTTCGACGTGGATTAAATCAACTCGCACCATCTCGAGCCAACGTGTTTCTCTGGTTTTCCGAATTCAATCGTGGTCGCACTTCGCACAAGATGAATGGTTGCATTAACTGGATTCTACATGTCAAGTGTGGAAAACAATCAGGGAAACCAATCTCAGAAGACAAATCATTCGCTACCATGACAATAGCTCTCACACATCAGTTCAAACAAAAACTTTTTTGAACAGTCGAAGCATCGAATTGATGGGTCATCCACCGTACATCGGGATGGAAAAAATGCTTCAAACCCATGCAAAAGTGTATTAATCTGAATATTTCGAAAACTATAGAGTCATATCCAATTATAACTATTTATTTTACTATATCTATCTCAAAACTTAAGTAGCAACCCTCTCGTTACATCGAGTGAAAAATAAGAATCAATTATTTTCGAATGCTTCCAGACGCTTTCTTTAATTTCTAACGTTTTCTACGATATTGGAAATCCAATTGCTTTACTTATTTTTACTCTTAAAGCTTTTCCTGAGCAATGCATTGTGATTTTAAGAGGTTTTCTGACTTAATGAAGAACTTCAATAGGTGGTTACTATAGCAACACACATTGTTGGATCCATCTAAAGCGTTCTTTAATCTCTAATCGATTCTCAATTTCTATTGACTAATTTTATCATTAATTAAATAATGAATCATACAATAGATTTGGATATCTTTCTACTTACCTTCTTCATTCCACTGAGTATAGAGTCCACTAATAAATATGAATATAGCCATTCCCACGCCGCTTACCATAATAGCTGTTCTTCGGTTTATATATCTTAATATGAAAACATTGAATATAGCCATCGCCAAACGTATTAATCCAATGAAAGATGAAGCAAAATATGCATTTATGTTTGAACCCGAATCCTAGAATGATATCAATTAGGAAAAATGAGTAGAATTTACATCACTTCAGAAAATATGTTGTGATGTCCTGAAATATTTACAACACTGTAAGCCAAATAAGAAACATCATATATGAGTTAATTCTGTTGCTGTTTCCATAAGATCTCAATGATAAGAAAAATAAAATTAAAAATTCGGAGAGGAATGATTGAAAGCAATAGAAGAGTTTTTTCTCAATAATGAGTCGTTCCGCTAAGAATTTTAATACACTGTCGTAGACTTTCATGACATGCTTCTAATTAAGTAATCTTCAGCAATGTGTGATGTGACATTCTTGAATGGATATGGAGTTTGCGAATACGCCGATGACATGGCGATAATTGTTCGGGGTAAGCATGACATTACCGTATGGGAACAAATGCAATCAATCTGCGCTAACAATTGTTCAGACATGGTGTGTCATTAAAAGTCTGAATATAAACCAATGGAATTAACTGAGTCGACCTAGTCCTTAAGTCAGATATTAAATATTTCGGGATGACCTTAGATCAGAAACTAACATAAAGAAAACATACCCCATTTTATCCTATCAGAGCAATCCAACAACCCCTTGACTTTTATAAAATTGAGTCAAAACTAGTGTAGAACTGCATCAAATCTTTTAACTTAATGGCCAAACCGGAGTTCGCGATAATGAACAAGCCGATCATCTAACGAAGAAAGGCGGAACAATTCCTTTCATAAAACCTTTCATGGGTTCCTCAAAAAGCCATCAAGTTATGGTCATCAAAAAGTGGGAAAGCGAGAATAAATCAGAAACATGGAATAAGACTCTAGGTCTGAATCAATCGAAGAGATTTCTTTTCTATTCCACCAAGTGGTCTGAAAAGGTCCTTTCATTGAACAAATACGAGCTAAGGAGAGAGAAACTCTCGACAGTACTTGTCGCTTTTGTAAAGAACCAAAGGAAACCACCGAACACCTCCTTTGTAAGTGCCTGGCCATCCATGAACAAAGATTACGGTAATTACATACAAGGTTTTTAAAGCCAGAAGAGGTAAGCCGCATACCCCCAGACAGGTAGCTCACTTTACTGTCGTTACTGCCTGGGTACACAATAGATCAATAGGTAAAAGTGTTAGCGAAGTAAATGCACGACCTAATCTATCTAATCATTCTTAAATCCGTAACTAGATTTATTGCATGTCATCGTGATGTGATGAATTACCCAGTCGCCTATCGATGATGTTGCATTCTATAGCAAAATGTCTTCCTTCTTTAAGCCTTTGTTTGAATTCCATCACCAAAAGTGTCTGTTCCAAGGTAACGCCCATTACTATAGTAAATAACGGCGGCGTCGCAAAATCATCTAATGATGTCGCATTCTATCGCAAAACGATCACAATTAAAATTATTTAAATCGGAAGACGTCGTGCTTCCAGATAATGGAATCTCGAAAACACTTATAACTTCTTCGATAATTCATGCTTCAAAATACAATCGAGAAAAATGTTCGATATAAAATGATTTTTGACTTTTCTTATCCATTTTCAACATGTAACATAAATGTTTCTCGAAACAGTCAACTATATTTCATATTATTTATATTTACCCAAATCTTTTAGAAAGAATATTTTAAAATGAAATTTAATACTCACTTGTATAAATGTGATTGCATAAAACATTGTAACATAAATTCCAGAAAATTGTTGGAAGAAAAATAAAGGGATCATTATTAATACAGGTCTGTATCCAGTCGGCTTCCTAAACTCTCTAATAATATCTTTGACACTTTTTTTTTCTTTTCTCAACACATCTTTTTCGTCTTGTTTCTTTTTAAGAGCCTTGAACTCGAGTTCTGCATATGTTTCTTTCTACGGCGGAAAAAATATGATTGTTTATTTATAATATGGCTTGAAGTCGAGTATAAATGTTAACAGAATTATTTTGCAATGTTGAAACTCTATCTACTGCTCGAGTTTTTTGGCGTTAAAGTTGATATAGCTATCTTTGAGTTCAACATACAAGTCTATTTAACTTAATCTTAAAATGTTTTGGATACAAGACCAATGATAAAATAATATCAGTCCTTATAATCCATTCATAAAACGGGAGATAGACAAAAACGAAATCTTTTGTAACAGGTTGAGATTGCGAATTTGCATTTCGTATTGCCTCAATTAAAATTATTTACATATTAAGAGTAATTGCAAAAACCTGCCTCAATTTAAGTTTTTTCGATTACATAAGTTTTTGTTTCAATTCTAAGTGAATTCACCATCAAATGTCAAATTTCATGCCGTGATCAAGGAAATTTTTCTATAGACTTCAGAAATTGGTTAAAGAAACCCAAACGGAGTGGACAGTAGAAGTCTAGAATACACCATAACTGACGTTATGGCTTTATAGCAGCTGTGCTGTCGTAGCAGTTGGTCATTACTTTGTTTGTATGGGGTCGATTAAGTATAGCCTATCCACAATCTATTTCAGCGAATTCTTCGGCTCCGCATATTAATAGCAATTGCAAAAACCTACCTCAGTTTAAGTTTTTTCGATTACATAAGTTTTTGTTTCAATTCGAATTTGATTCTCACATTTTTTTATAGCAAACTTCATATTTGGATTCAGCATACCGAAAACATAAAAATCTGTCGAGAAACCATCTATCCCTATTTTTTTGGCAAAACTACATTTGACCGGGTTACATGGCCACCGTATGTGTTGATGATTTCATATTACGTATACCATGAACAATATCAGTTTCCAAGGCGTTAATTGTTACTAATTCATCAATAGAAACGAGGCCCCATAGGAAATAATCGAGATGTGGCGAATCGCATAATCTATGGAACCAATTGGGAGAAATAGATATTTCCATAAATCAATGTGTCTATCTTACTATGACAGTACTCATACACAACGTTAAAGATAAACGACAAAAAGTCATATAATATATAGAGATACTAGACATCTATGAGGGTAGAAAAATAAATTTAAATAGTATCTGTGACTTTTATTTTGGTTTCCATTTTCTTGTGTTTGCTATCGGTAAGCTTTCTTTCGACAACGGCTCGCTTCACTTCAAGGAAGAAGTGGAAAACGGTGCTCCTTTTATCTGCTTAAAAATGAAATATAAATGACCACGATAAAGGAAAATATTTTCCTAATTTGATTTACAGAAAAAAATATAAAGTACAAATATTACACATACTGAGTAGCAATTTGGCTAGCACTGCTTATAAAAATCATAGATATGAAGCTATATTACCAAAAAGTTACTAGCGAGTATAACAGAAAATATTAAAATTACTTGTACTTTACTTTTGCAGGATATGGAGATAAAGAAAGCTTAAGAATTAGATACTCTTTCTTTAAATAGCATCGAACTGAATGAGTTACTGACACATTTTCTGATATTGCAAACAACTACGAAAAACGTAACGGGTCGATGTGGTGGATAGTTTTCCTGCTTTTTCGTACTATCTATTCTAGTCATAGTATCTAATCTATATACTAGTATAAATATCTGAACGAAAATTTAATCTTTCTCGTTTCCTTCAATTTAAATTCTATATTTTGGATTGTTTGGAATTTTTTTTTATATTTTCTTAATTTGACAATATTTTTTGATACGCTGGCTTCATTCATGAATTATTTGGTGGGGTGACCTAAAAAATCTATTGCTTCCTCTCCTTTACTAAGCTTCAGACGACTATCTCTGAATCCAGTACTTCTCTTACCACTCACCCCTTTTGAGAACATCAACCGGCTTCGATTCGGCTAAAACTTCTTGCTCTATCTAAGTGTTTAGCTTTTAAATTATTTGATGCTTTGCTTTCTGCAATATATAGGTAGTGGTTTTCTCTTCTATCCCGTGAAGATTTTCTTAGACTGTTGCATTTCTTCAATCTCTTGTTGTCGTGGTTTCCCAATAATATAATGTCTTCTTTTATTTCAGCCCTATTATATTATTCTGATAGTCAATCTTTTTTTCTTCTTTTTTATCAAATTCTTTCGATATTATATCGGTATATTTTATTCTTGCGTTGTTCATTACGTGTGCTCAAGATTTCTCAGACCATCTTAGTACTAACCACAGAAGAAAAGCAGTATCTAATAGGTTAGTCTTTGCTCATCTTTCCAGTCGGTTTCATTCCTCAAATTGCTCTAAATATTGTAGCTAGAAACAGCAATTCCCACTGCAATAATTAATGAGGCTCTTCTTTCTTTATTTAATTTCTCTCGTTATTCCAAATGAACTCCCGTAATTTACCATTTATAAAAAAATATAAATAAGTAGCTCAAATCAAATTTCGGTGGTGAAATAAAAAAATATGTACCTACTTTTCCCAGTGGATTGGGTTGATATTTATGAATCCAGGTAAGAGACTTTTTGGCTTCTTTCAATTTTCCTTTATAAATCAACCACAATGGACTTTCGCGTATAACGCTGCTAGCGATCAAAGATACAATTAGAAAACCATTCGTCAACCAAGCTATAGTTCTCCAATTTACATAAGAGCCTCCAAAATATGTGATAATCATACCTAAAATATCAAAGCCATATAAGAGATCCTAAAAGTGTTATTGGGATTTTATGGGGTAATAAAAAGAGGACATTAGAGAATTGTGTCTCTTCTAGTAAATCTATATATTTACAAGGCAGCACTTCAAATTTTTAGCCAAGTTCTGATACCAGGTACATATATGTTTTGAAATCGTACTCAACATATTCATACTTTAATGAAATTTTATGAATGCATAACAATTTTTGATTGCCATTTTATTGCCTATTGCATATTTCTTCGCAATTGCCAGTTGTTATCAGAAACTGACGAGTATGTGGGTTAAATATCGGGGTTACATATAAAATGACAAGTGTAATGGGATGGAATTTTTATTGTCGACAAAATATTGTCGTAGTAAAAAACAAGTGAGCTTTCTAGAGCTGTTTTTTTTACCCTAGATTCCAAATTTTTGCCGAATGACAATAAAGTTTGGATAAGATTTGCAAAGTATCTGAATAATAGAAAATAATTCGAATTTATTTCAAAAAAATTAATATTCAATCAAGATCCAGTTGAGAAATTAGCAATTTAAAGTAAAAAAAAATTAATAGAATTTTATTAAATTATTCATATTTTAGATTATTAATTTTATTAAAATATTTATAATATCAAGACTAATATTCAATAATAAATTATAATCATTGAAAGCACAATAGTTGCTAGGCCACTCTCTATAGTTGAAGGTGCCGCGAAACTAGAGGAGTTTGAGCTGGCAACACTGCATTAAAACTATCATTCTTAAGTAGTAAGCTCTGACTGCATATGAGTCGCTATTATCAGACAGGGAATAGGAACGATTTTCCATCGAAATATGAATTTTTGAGAATATATGTCTTCGCTATGATATCCTGTGATGATTTCAAGGTCGTTTTAAGTGAACAATAACAAAGTCTTTAACAGTTGCAACTTGAATTTGATCATGAAAATCCTTCAGGTCCTTTTCTTGAGTTACTGTTGGAAACATTGAGAGAATCAAAGGAAATTTAATAGGTAAACTATAAAGCGATTGGATCAACTCTTGATACTAAATCTACAACAGTCACTTGTTGTTACATTGTTACTCGATGAGTGTCATATACGTTTAACGATTTTCAAAAGGCAAAGCGAGTAAGATTCGCACTGTAAACGTTAGAAATATCCACTGATTATGGAAATTGTAAATTCTAATTAGAATACTACCAGGTGATGAAACGAGACATTTTTTTTTCATAATTATCTCTATTTTTCGGCTTAGTCTCCATTTACACTTAGTCCAGCTACACTCTAACCTTTTTAACAATTCCAAATAATATTTACCATCTCTCTACTCAAAATTAGAGTTTACGTATGATATAACGTCTTTTTTTTTGATGATATTCTCTCTTCTGCAAGTGGAACTTTATGGTAAGAAAATAAGAAAAATTGCTGGGAGCCAAATCTGATAATTACTATGGGTGTTAAGCAATTAGAAGTGCAATTCGTGAATTTTGGCCATGGAGATCACCGAAGTGTGAGAAATTGCGTTGTCCGATAGAAAAGCACTGTTTTTTTCAAATGCGCTTATTTGCAATTTTTCCCTTTACCTTATCAAGCAATGATGCGTGAAACTCTCCTGTTATTGTTTCACCGTATTGAAGATTGTCGATAAACGCAATCCCATGACCAAAAAACGGTATCTGTCACTTTTCTAGTCGATGAAACTGTCTTTGTCTTTTTCGAAACAGGTTCGTCTGTCTGGAAGGGTCTGGTGTTGGATCAAGATTTCATCTACAATTATAAAATCACACATAAAATATCCAAGTGATCCGCTTAAGTCGCATAAATAAGACCTAGCAAATGCTCAACGAAGCTGATACAGCCACGTTTGAATTCAGGTGACCAAAATCCTACCAACACCTTACTTATTGAATCGTCAAACAGAAAATAAGCGTCCACAATGACTTATTTCTACAGCTGTTTCGAGTTTTTATTGGTTCTCATTATACTAATAGATTGTTTTTTTGTATTTCGAAAGTTAACCATCAGTGGGTATTTTCACACATTTTCAAATTCACGCAATTATTGCACAGTATCAAATCCAATATTTGTAAAGAATCTGAAACACAGTCTTAGTCACTACAGTTTATAGAAATAATACTCTGCGAGAAACCGAAAATGATCTATATTCTGTTTTTCCTCGACCAATTCGATAATATAAATTATTTTCATTTAAAAATTTGCACTCTTACCTAAAGAAACATATGATGGAATCATCTGCATAAACGACATCCTCATTTTGGGATGTGCTATTTCTGTTATATAAACCAGAATAGGATTTGAGGCACACGCTAAAACACAAAATTGAATAATAAAAACAACAGTATATGAATTTTATTCTCTTGTTATACCAGAACATTTACAATCACGATAACAAATATAAATAGACTACTGAACAAAGTATCCAATTTTGTTGAAATTTTTATAATAATGAGTTCGTACTTCAAAATAAATAAGAATTATTAGAAAAATTCTATGCGACGTGATAGGAAAATAGTCCTTACAAATCGGTTTCCCAACAATATCCGCTAACATTTAATATTGGTGAAATTTCAGTTCCAGGTCTTTATTACCTATAAAACTGGATATCAAATATATAACTTACATTTAGCTGAAACCGTAAGTATACAGGGTGTTCCGAGACTTGCCAAAAATTCGAGTAAGAATGTATTTTCAATAACTGATTACAATTTATGATAATTTTCTTCAGAATGTCTCTTTATGGCGAATGGTTTCCTTGGCATGTATAACGATCTAAAAGTCTACCTCCTAAACCAAGTTTATTGACTTGAACAAAGAGTACCTTTCTATTAAAATATCGATTGAAAGATTAATCTTCAAATTGTACAGGCTGTCCCTGTAAAAGTTAACGTTTGGGCATGAGCATTCAGATAGTAATGTAGAATTAATCATTTCGTCAAACACATCGACATACGTAACCATCCATTGAAAACTCATAATGTTCAAATGTATACTCGTAGTTTAGAAAATATTCGTTCTAAATCGCAACTTTGAAGGCTTATAACTCAGAAACGAGGGGTCGTATGAGAAATATTTGTATGTCACAGCATTATTTTCACGTCATCTACTCATTCCCGAATTTTTTACATCAAGTCCTGGAACACTCCATATAAAAATACAAGAGGAATATTTCCTTCACTAAAGTAAATTTCTTTAAGTAATTTCGATTAACGTGACTTAATACGTCGGCCATATTGTCGAGGTGAACAAACAAAGATTTTGTGGTATGTTGTTGGAACAACAAATTTTTGCTGATTCTGAAAACATATCTATCATACGGGAAAATAATGAACATTTTCCTCTGATGTATATTTCCGTATTTAATCTCGCTCATTCTTTATATATCGGATCCATATTTATAGTCTAAAATTAATAAATTTAACGACATTTTCTCAATTAACCTTTAGAAAAACACATTAAAATGGGTCATCAACTGCTAAAGTTGATAAAATTTCAGCGATTGTGTCAAATAGATAGCGTTGAACTATACGGAGAAACAGAACCGCAAAAACTAGTATTGGACATCATGAACGACAAGGTAGAAAAGCTATTCGAGGAGCTAATGGAACTTATCAGGTACACCAGAGAGGATTATAGGAAACACGGGAGCACGAGAAGACATCCGGATCGATAGATTGAGTTAGATTAGTAAAAAATACCAAAGATATAAAAAAATACATACCAAAAATAAACAAAAAACAAAAAAAATACAAAAAAAAAAAAAAATTGTTTCCCGAGTAAACCTACAAGGGGACAGTTATGAAGAAGAGTTTTTCTTGCCGAAGAAGGTTGAAAAGCGTTTATCCGAAGCAGCAAAAGCACACACACATCAATACGTCCAGACAACCAAAAGTTAGCCAACAGGTTAACTCTCTTATAATAAAAAAATATTTTATGAGTTTCTCAAACTGAGTTCAAGTTAATTGTTTGGTATAATTACAACAATGCATAGTATATTTACTGTGTTTTGATTCTCTCAAACTGAATGCAATTATTTTGTTCAGTAAATTTACTCTAAAATCTTCACAGTTAAAACCAAATTTAGTTTGTATAATCATTTCTGTGTATAAATTGTGTAGGTATTTCATCCTTCTTGATTTTGAGATATAAGATATAATGTGAACCAAAGTTCAATATCGTCCATAATAATTGACTGATTCGAATAAGTCGTTTCTGTCTTACTGACTTGTTTGTTTACTTCACTATATATCTAGTTTGAATTTTCTGACGTAAAAAATAAGCTATCAATTATTGAAAACATTGTTTGATGGACAGATTATTATTTGATACTTACTTGAGGCTATACCAGTTAAAATTCTACCCACCATAATTATTTGGAAATTGGGAGCTAGTGCTAGTGCGGACCATCCGAAAATTCCAGGAATAATAGCGAGTCTCAAAGCGTTCACTCGCCCAAATTTATCCATTAAAAAACCACTGAGTATTGATGCTAAGGGACCCATCAACGGAACTATACTAGCTAAAAGAATAACAAAAAATAGTACCCCTGAGCTCATGAATAAATATTTCTGAAATTAATATTTATAAATAAATATTTCTAAAAAGGAATTGCACAATTTGAAAAAAGATTATGTTATTTCTACACATCTGGCCATACCGTATTATTGCGTGTTAAATTCTATAGAAATGACTTGAAGTACATTAAAAGGAGAAATTACGCAAATATAGTCATTTACTTACTTCAAGACCATTATAATATGAATTTGATAATAATGTATGGATAAATTAACCGTACAACCAATAATAATAATAATAATAGTTAATCTTGACGATCCTAGTTCTCAGATTAATACGTTAACAATTATTGTTTTAATATGCGATATAGATTTATATGATAGAAAAATTGTAGAAGAAGAATTATACGAGGTATATTCACAATGCAAGCTCCGTTTATATATCTATTATCAACAGCGGTGCGATCGCAGTTCCAAACATGCACGACAGGTACTTTGATTCAAGCAGCAAAATTATACGCAATATTCAAATCGCTGGTGCCGGCGCGTTCTTTGTAGTGCTTTTTTATAATGTCAGCCTCAATTGAAAATACCTCGACTTGTGATATAACTTACGTGATTCGTTTTCTAAATGCAAAGAAAGTTAAACCGAGAGAAATTTATTTGCAAATCTGCGAGGTTCTGCTGCTATGAATGATTCAATGATTACAAGATAAGTCAGACAGTTTAATAAAGGACGTAATCAAGTGTACAATGAGGAACAATTGGGCGCCCGTTTTTGGTTACTGATGTAATGATTAGAGCAATAGAAGAGAAGTTTAAACTAAGCTCGAAGTTTACAGTTAGTGCTCTTGCTATGTAATTTCTGCAAACCTCTCCATTACTAATTAATGAAATTGCTACTAAGAAATTGAAATTTCAAAACAAAAAAATCCAAACAACACAAAAAATAATATATTGGTAGTGCATTCCAGGTTTTTGCATATTACAACGATGTTAATGATTTTCCTTCTAGTATAGTCACAGAGGAGGAATCTTGGGTGTCTCACGGCACCCCTGAAACTAAAAAGCAATCAATGGAATGGATGCACTCTTCTCCCCAACGAAAGTTGAGCCTAAACAAATCCTGTTCGAAAACTCATATGCTCTGTTTGTTTGGAAAAAGCATTTTGCTAATTGATGTCTTATCACGAGGTAAAACAGTTACTACACATATTTACTGCGGGATAATTGAGAAATTGCGCCGAAAATACAGGATCAAGTGCCGACGATTGGGGTTTTTGTCCACCATAATGCCCAACCTTACACTGTGAACATATTTGATCACCCATACAACCCGGACCTCGCTGCTAGCGACTCTCAACTCTATGCCTACAGAATTTTGTAGAAGTTATGTAGAAAGTTAGATTTAGAGTTGTAGTTTTTTATACAATACATAGTTCTGTATCTTTATATGTGTTTTATACCACCATACGTAACTAACTGCCTTTGGGCATATACCTAGTAGATACAAAACCAATTCATAATAATTTGAGCCAATCATCTCCTTATGAACAAAGCAAATTGTATGCACTTTTGTTTTTAATTCGAAAAGTCATTTTTGAAAATATTCAATCACCTCCATATAACCATTTTATTAAAACATTACTATCATATGGAATGCCGCTGAAGATGGCAAAATATTTTGTTATTATATTATAAGTACTATAACTTAACATATTCCAAGAAAAAGGTCTTGTTGGAAGAATTTGAGAAGTATTGCTATATGAAAGAAGCTTCTTATTTATGATATGTCTAATCCTGACACCGCTATGACGAGTTCTTGTATGAAAATTTTACAATTCCCTAAGAAGGCAACAATTTCCTGAGTTTTTTATTCCAAAAGAAAGTAGAGATTCGAAATTTATGTGAGTAATTTGATTACTTCTAGCCAAAAAGCTACATCATACATTGAATTTCCCACAGCATTGTTCTTATGTATATTTACGGTTTCTATGTCATTAAAAAATATAGTAGTTGAAAGTTAATAAACAGGACTGAAGTGAAGAGCTTAAATAGGTATTTTAAAATACAAATAGAGCTTTTAACAGGCATTGATGTTGCACCTCGCGTAACCAGTAAGTAATATATTCTCAAATGGAGTGGAAAACTGTCAATTTCACGCAAATTTCGTAACAAAAGCGGAAAAATTCTCGCATCTCGTCTAAACGCCAATTTAGATGTCGACCTATCGATCAATAATCTCCATGCTAGTAAATTTTTATTTATTGTTATACTTAGTATCCTTGAAGAGTGACACAACAGTCCAATACTTTCCTAACTTTTCTGTGTCATATTTATAGAACAATTATTGTTGGGCATCAAACTAGATCTCTGTTTCAGCGCCGACTTCCTAATTTCACTGATATTTTCTTTCTTTTGGCATTGTTTAACTGGAAGCAGCTAATAATCGCTTGATGTCAGATCTGGAGTATATCGTGGGAGAGAAACTGATCGAAGTTAAGTCTAATTTGACACTCTTTTGGCGGAAGAGAAAGTTGTTTCTTCTGTGTATAAGGCTGTTCTTTGTGCTTTCTTCTTTGGAAACGATCCCTAAATGAAAAGGTATAGTCATTGTTAAATAGCCAATAAGGAATATATCGTGTATAACCCAAAATAAATTGGCCATGAGCTCGTCAGCCGATTGTTGCATTTAGTTCGCTTCGGACGTTTTTCCCTGAGTAAAATCACATATCAACGCATTTTTTTTAATTTTACCTAAACATGGCATGAATTTGAAAATATCCTTCCTCGTGCTTAATTGCTCATGTAAATGGGGAAAATACTATGTTATTTTAGCGAGTCCTACTATTTCTGTAAATTTCACTTTGTGTACTTTCCTTATATTGTCCAGTGTAACCATCCGAATCGTCAAGCATCATGCCCATTCCTGATACATATACATAGTTTTTTCCGCTGTTCAAAAATCTTTGAGTTGCCTTCACACTCAAGAGCTTTACTTGCTTTTTGAAGATCAATCTAGCATTCCCAAGTTTCGGATGAAATGTTATCGACTGCTCCACAACTTACAGCTCCAGCCTCTCCCTATATTTCCTGCTGGTAATAAGCACAGTCTCTGTTTTGAGCTAGTATACCTAACCTAACCTAACCAACTGAGTCCATCCTCATACAGATCTCAAGTATCCTATCAAAAGTGGAAATGGTCTTGATATATGATGTTCCACAAGCCCTGAGCCTTTATGTCCCTCCAGTGACTTTGTATTCCTTGTGGCCGTTCTTTGAGCCGTACTTACGAAATGACTGTGTTAAAGTCGTTCTTTATATCAAGCGACACCACTAGATTTTTTCATTTCGGCTGATTCCTGAGATCGTTTCCATTGAAGTAGTGATGACGAGATCAATCGCATTAAATATAGAGCAACCTTATCAAAAGCCTCCGTGATTTTCTCCTATAGCGATTTTTGTATTCTATCCATCAGTCTCTGCTGCTGCTGTTTCCACGTGGCAAGAAAGATTCCCTAATTAAGATAGGCGTTATATACAACGGTGTATGTGTGTGTACCAAATATTAATTGTACTGCCTCTATATATAATTATTAACCTCTTGGTTCATAATTTCAACCACATTTAGGAAGAAAAAATGTATATTGTAACAAAAGTATGATTCACATAATTCTCATAAAGCAGTGAAGAAAAATTATAATTTTGATCATAAACTCACCCATGAATGCATTTTGAGTTTTGGACACATGAAAACCACTATCTGGTGCCTCCAATTGTGAAATTAAGATCGCAGAATAAGACATGGATACCCCATTTCCAATAGCGAATGAAGCTGCTATAATTGAAGCTATGATCTAAACAATTAATATAAATAATAATTAGTAAATTATAATTTTATTACAATACAATTGAAAGTACTGATTATTATATCTCATTCAATTTCCTTAAATAATTTTCAACCTATTACAAAATGCAAATGTAATTTTAATAAATTAACTAAAGGCATAATTTCTCAACGTAGAATTTTGGCAATTTCAAAGATTGATTATTTATTTTATTATATGCTGAAAGAAGCGAAAAGCATAATGCCGAATATTATTCAGAAAAATGGCACTTTTCCAATAATAAGTAGAATTGATCTGCGCAAAAGGTTTCACCAGATGTTATTTGGCTGTAACTTATGTCGTCGCAATAAATAACGATTCTTATATATCTTCCAGTAGGTATTATTATTCTTGTTTTTTAACGTTCTTGATTTTTTTTACACCCACATTTCGATTCCTAACTGAGCTGTTTAAGTTGATTCGCTCTAATCTTAGCAGAATAACATAGCGAAGCACCACAGGATAGACCCTCGAAACATTCTCCAGGACAAGGTAAAATAGTATCAGATAGGGTTTTTCTCTTTTTACTTCCATGTTAATTTCGTAACGTCGGATAATTTTCCATCAAAAATTATCTGAACTAATAAATTCACTAATAAAGCACTCGAGTGGGCGAGTAGCTTACTAATGTTGCGTAGGCACGAGCTCATAACAATAAATAAAAGAAAATAAACTAAGACTGTTCGATCATGTTAAATGAGCAAGAAAAAGATCACAAGAATATTAGACCCCAGAACAATAAGAGCGAGAATTGACAAATTGACTGAGAACCGAGGGAATATGGTATGCTACGAGGTACTACAACAAACAAAGAACCGAAAGAAATGGAAAAAACTTTGGAAGAAAGAAACTCAACCTCACATTTCACATCCATAAGAATAGATCGACATAAGGATTAAGTAAGTAATTTTTAAATAATTTCATTCCATTTTTCTATGGATGTCTTGAATATCTTTAGACATTTGTTCGTTTTTATGGTATCTATCTAACTTTGCCGATAAATTTCCATGTGATTCTACATAGTTTCAACATGCGTTCTCAAATAGAAAATCATATTTTGACCACAAATTTCCCATAGTCTATTTTTAAGGTGGTAAAGATTTTACAATAGTCTTTTTAATTAATAAATCATCAACAGTTCCGAAATCAAAGGTAATTTAATATTAGCACTTGAGATTCTTGTAAAGGTTGGAGTAAAGCTGTCTTAATGAATATAATTTAACAACTTACTTGTGGTAATAGGCATTTGAAAGAATCCTGTTCGTAAGCGCTCAAAGATTTGGAACTAACAATTAAATTTTCGAGATTATCAATTTCCTCTTCTTCTTCCTCATCATGAATAGGCCTATACAAGAAATGGAAAAATATATTATTTAAATTGGACTTAAGCTAAAATTAAATTCAATCCAACTTTGCCGCTATTTAAAAGTTATAAGTTATAACATAGTAAGAAACGTCAATTTCGCTTTATAATATTCTTTCTAATTTTCAACCTCGTTTCAAGTAATGGAGCAAACAATTTCCAGAAATTAAATAAGGAAGCTGATTCAGATTTAGAATTCAAATGAACTGTTTTCCTGAAACGAAAAAATGAATTTCAAATTGAATTTAACTGTTAACAAAATGAGTTTATTAAGTTCGAGATGTCACTTCGTTTATTCCGTATATTAGTAGAGAATAAGAGAGAAAAAAACGTTCTCCTGTTTTCTGTTGTGAAATAGATGGAGATGCTACAAAAGTTTCTTCATTTCATTTAACGGTTATTATTATGAACAATACGAGGTGTATCCACAGAGTAAGATCCGTTTCAATGATTGAGCAACATGCTTTTCTGTCCTAAAAAATGCTGCACATAAGTTTTCAGATTTGTTTTAACTAAACTTTCGTTGAGGACATTGCACTGATTGCCGTTCAGTTTCTGGGGTATCCAAAAATACCCAAGTTTTATTCCCTATAACTATACGAAGAAGAAAATCATCACCGTCTTCATTGTAGCATATCAAAAAAGCAAAGTTTTCGAAATTCTGGTTTTTCAGTAACAATTTCATGAACTAGTGATCGTGCAACTTGCGGAAATTCGATAGCAATGGCATAAATAGTAAACTTAGGGCTTCGCTTAAGCTTCTCTTCAATTGCGTGAGCCAGTTCATCAAAAACCAAAAACATCGTGCACTTGATCACGTTTTTCATTGAATTGTTTGACCTATCACAGCATTTTGTTTGTAAACCTCACAGACTTGCCGATAGGTCTCTACTGTTTTGAAACTAGTTTTTTGTATAATTTTTGAAAGACAGATAAAAATTTGACGTTTCGACTACTTTCAGTCTTTATCCAAATATGATTGGACAATGACAATTTGCGTATTTATTGTCACAAACGTGTCTCCACTCTGGAGCCAATTCTGTCTAGATGTAGTGGAATTCTAAAATTCGATATAATGGGATATATATAAGGAGTTTTTGTAGCGCAGTTTAGTGAGTTTATAATAAATAGTCGTAGTGAAGAGACCGAAATAAAAAGTAATCTAAGAATTTGAATAATTAGTTAAGTGACAGTAATAAGTGAATTATATAAAAATGTGTAGGTATTAAATAAATTAAGAACGTAAGAGAGAAATAAGAAACTTCAAATATTTATCTGTCTATCAAAAATTAAAAATCAAGAATATTCAGAAGCATATGTATTCCGCCGTTCTTCAAAGGTGAAAACAATTACTTTCCTGGCTAATGCCTCGACGAATATTGAATTATAACTCATCTGAAGAATTTGATGTAAATCGACTAACTAACTTCCTTTGAAGCACGGCGGAATACATTTTCGAAATATTCAATTTCGAAATTATTTCAGAGGTGAATAATAGAATTGGCTCGTGTAGTGTATACGATTTTTCCTCATAACCGGTCGAAAGTACGTTATTAATTTCACTTTTTATGACAACATTGATAATTATTTATTAAGGTTAAAGGTAGCAATACGAATGACAGCAATTAACAATTTGTCATAGCAACAGAATAAATAGTCCCTAGGTACGAGTGTAATTACGCATGAGAAATTTTTTCCTCCCACTGTTATGGAGGACGTGCGTGTACTTTTACAGGGAGTAAATGCTGAACTTTCGTCCCTGCTACTAGGGACGAAAGAACATACTTTTTCCGAGGTATGAAGAAAATCCTTTATTTTGATACATTTATATTTATTTTTTTTTCTCTAATTTCTTGGGCTCATAGGTTGTTTGGATGACATGAAATAATCAAACTTCTCATTTTTATGTTAGACACATTTCGTTCCTTCCTTGGGAGCATTTTCGAAAGAATAATTAAAATATGATGATTAAAATATTTGTAGAATAGATAAAACATATTATTAGATATCTTAGAAACATTATAATATTTAATATCTTAAAAACATAGTATTAGAATGAATGTATTTACCTCGAAATGGTAAATTTGATTGAGGTTTTTTTATATCATATCTATCATTCACAGAAAATTCATCTTGTTTTATTTATATCATTTCTTTGATTAATAATTTTTCGTCCTTCGTGTTAAGATTTTTGTTTTTTAAAGTCAAATTCATGATGTTCATTTTTCTCATGTTTGTGTAGAGCAATTGATGCATTTTTGGTGTATTTGTGACCATTTATTCTGTTCTCCAAGTATTGTGTAGTCATTCTTATATAATTTTTAGGACAATTCAGACATGGTATGGAATATATATAATATTTGATTTCTTAGTGTCTTTAGTTTTGTTTCTTATTCTAGTGAATAGAGGTGTTCCGATAGAATATATTTCAGTTTTTCTAATGGTTGGTTTGTATAGGTGAGTGCTATATATGAATCTTGTAGTTGGATTTATGTTGTTCTTATTGTGTAATCTATAAGTACGTTGTCGGATGATTCTATTAATTCGAATTTCTGGATATTGATTATTTTTCAAAGTATTTTTGAGTTTTTTATTACTTCGGGGTGATATTCTGGAGAAGTTAATTTTAGTGTTCTATCTGTTAATCCTATAACGACGCTGTTTTTTGTGATTTGGGATGATATGAGTTATAATTAAGATATCTTCCAGACCATGTTTCTTTTGTATAATATTCAGTTTTTATTTTATTATTGATTTCAATAAGTTTCTTGTCTAAAAAATTCGTTTCGATGTTTTTTCAATTTCTAAAGTGAACTTGGGTTAAATTTTTCAAAGTTATCTAGAAATATATTGTTTTTGTTAGTAGGAATTACCGCTAAACTGTCGTCAACGAATCTTTTGAAAAACACTACATCAATATCAATATCATCCAATATATTCCCTTCTACAAATTCCATAACAATTTACGCCGGACTTGAGGAAGTTGGAGATCCCATTCAACATCCGTTTAGTTGTTGGAAAAAGTTGTTAAATTAGAAATAATAATTAGTTTGAATAAGTATAATACTTTCTAGAAATTCGTCATACCTGAGTGATGTATGTTGTTTGATAGAATCCCATCTATTTTTGAATACGTGTGTTATAAGATCATTAGGAATATTTGTGTACATTTGTAATTATCAGGAATATGTTCTGTATCTAGAAACTGCTTGAGCATAATTGAATCTTTTATGTAAAAAAGATTTTTGGTTATTTTTCATAAACTTTTGGTAAGGTATTTGGATAATTTGTAGAAAGATGACTGGGTATAGACACTACTGGACGCATTGGTATATTCGGTTAGTGTGAAACACATGTGGAGCATAACAATGAATTGATGAGTAAAGTTTCTTGAAATTGGACTAAAAGGATCAATTAAGGCGTAAAATTCTATGATAGATAGTAGATACTACTACAATGCATGAACCAAGATTAAGTGTAAAGAAGAAAAGTCAGAAGATTACTTTGTATGTGGCATATTATTAAAAAGTGAAATATACATAACTGAATGACAATAATTTTAATATTTAGTATTTACCAACCTCTTTTAGTTAAGTGAAAAACATAATTTTAGATATTTAGCTCATTACATCAGATAAAAACCAAACAACATATTTTAATATGTTTTGTTTCTAGACAGTTGTTAAATGTACTGGAAGAAATTATTAATGAGAAAATTGATTGATTGATACTAAAAAACAAATTTCCGAAAATTACCATTGAAAAGTCACTATGGAAAGTCAGAAAAAAGCAGAAAATATTAAGGATAACATAGAAATAATCAGGTGTTATTTGGAAAAATTTTAAATATCTGCAAAATGAGTAATTGAACTCCTCAATCGCATAATTAGACTTTGAAAAGATTAAGAACAGTATAACATTCAAGATTTTGATAGCTGAATCATTTCCTAAACTGAAACACGATTGTTTCCAAAGAAAGGGAATATTATATTGCTAAAGGCAGATACATCCCACTATTAGTTCACTCAAAATCGACATTCAAATTTTGCAATAATTTTTTAGTTACCGTCGTAATTCCTATTCAACTTTCAAACAAAAATTCAAAAAGATTATGTTATACGGTACAAGACGTATATTTCTTCCAACAGATATGCAAAACTAGCTCGTAAACTTCGTGAAAATCTAAAAAGCGCGTGCTCATAGTCTCCTGATGGGGATTAGAACAAGCGAGCGATGTTTTGTTCGACGAAGTGAATAAATTATACCGGTCAACATAAATTCAGAATGCTTCAACAAAAACGCATTTTCTCAAGAGAAATTTGATTTTTTGTTGAGGCACTCAAGGCACTCTTTGAAAAACCTATGAACATAATCTTTTCCTAATTTTGATAATTGCATAACAAATAAATTGAGCTATATTTCATCAAAATCTCTTTGAATGCTCTGATTTTATTCACAATTAAGTAGTAGCCATTCATTTTATAGTAATCGTGAAATTTATCATCGACTGATTTGCATAGACGTATCCTAATTTGCTATTCCTTTCAGTGTTCTGTAGTAATTGGTTTTGTGCAATATTTTTTCTCTTCAATAAGAATGAGTGTTAATGAGAAAACCGGTAGAGAATCTGAACCATTTGCAAAATAATACCTGAACTATTTACTGATCTACCTTCTCCTTCTTCTCCATTTAATAAAGGTTGGCGACAATTTTGGCATACATATTTCGGTCCTGAGTGGTATGAATTAAAGATGATGTGCTCATACCAGTCCAATCGTGTATGTTTTTTAACCATGAATGTTGTTTGCAATTTCAGTATATCATCCTTGTTGTTACAGTGTATGTAGCCCACATAAGCGGCCTTTCATCTCTTTATTGTTATAAGTAACTCTCTTTCCTTTCCCATACGTCTAAGCACTTCATCGTTAGGTATATGATATTTTTAGTAATCTAAGAAAGATCCACATTTCAAGAGCCTCGAGTCTGTTCATGGTATCCACTTTCAATGTGCACGTTTCTGCTCCATACAAGAGAACTGAGTGCATTCATAAAACGGTATCTTAAGTTTAAGTTCAAGGTTGCGTTACATAATAAGTTTGTCACCTTTAGGAATATGGCTCTAGCTTGTTCTAGACGTGATTTTACTTCGACGTCAGGGTCTACATTTGTCGTTATGCCCAGCTGAACTCCCACTTCTACAACTTGGTTGATTAGGCGTTGAAGGGCTTCTGGATTGTCTGCAATGATAACCGTGTCATCTGCATAACGTATGTTGTTTAATGTCCTGCCTTAAATTTTTATTCCATCCTCGTCATCGCCTATTGCTTGGTTAAATATGTGCTCAGACTGCATATTGAACAGTATTGGCGACAAAAAAATACCCTTACTGATCTATAATATTTAAAAAAATATATATATTCCGCAAATGGCGATTTGGATTGAATGAAATAGAATCGTTATAATTGAATGTATATGCCTTTTGCAAATAAGTTATAATATCTGGTTACTGGTACGGTGAAACCATAATGTTAAGAAGAAATTAAAAATTTCAAAATCTGCAGCTGGTATGAACTCACACTACTTAGAAATAGAACCTTATCAAAAAACCAACATGAAGAAAATCCTAAATACAATACTCACGAAAAATTATAATTCGGAATTTGAAGAGAGACATATTAGACTACATGAAATACAAGTCATATTGATAAATCTATTGTCAGAGCTTAAGCCAGCAGGCCACTATGTCAGTGGAGAGATATTCAATAATACTCATTAAAATGCATCTATTCAGAAAACTGTATTCAAAAGAGCGTTTTTGAAGCGACACAATTATCAACAATCGCCGATCCCTACCGCAAGTTATGACCACATAATATATGTCTCGCACGGGTTAAGACTGGCCATTTAATGATGTGCGACTTTTATTAAAATTAATGTTCAGGTGACGTGCTTCATGTTAGCATTAATAAACACGAATTTTTAAAGCGATATATATGGATAGATAGAAGTTGATATTTTTCGTTCGTCTCCATAGTACCTCATTAAACCTCTGTTAGTTACGTTGTTCTTGTTTTCAATTTCCCTGTTCTGTTCAAACCGATTTTACATACTATCCATTCTAATACTGAATAAGATTAATTTAAATGTATCTATGCAAATGAGACTGATAAATTTTACAATTTCTATGAAATGACGTGATGCTACTTTGTGAATGAAATAAGAGATTTTGAATAGAATTTAATAAAATATAGCTCATGTTATTTTTAATTTATGCAGATATCGAAATTAGAAAAATTTTTCGTTCATATGTTTTTCAATGGTTTGTATCAACAAAAATTATTCAAAGTGTTTATTGAAAAATATTTTTTTTACCGAAACATCCTGAATTTATTTACTCCACAATTTGACAAATACACCAAACTTGTAATAGCGATCGCGATTCCTAAGCTCTCAAATTTTGTACAGAGAATGTATAACTCCGTTTTCTAATTGACATTATTGTACATTATTCTGTTTTCTTCGCGTTGTGAAATTTCTGTACCAAATAACGTTATTCAGCGTTTTCCGTTATCCTGATTTTGGAATTTTCCCTATGTGGTGGTATATTTTGCTTGACTAGTTAGACGCGACTGTGAAATGATGAATTTTAACTCATTACGTAGAGATGTTATTTGAATTGAGATAAGTATAATGATAATAATGTTATCGATCGAGAAGTTGCAAAATATTTCATTGCGGTTTAAAAAAATATTGACTTATCTGACCCTTAAAACATTATTGTTTTTAAATGTATATTCTATAATATAAGTATTGATTATAATAACGATATTGATCTCTACATTCAAAAGATGAATTCATCTTATTGTTTAATGAAAAAAAAATCAAGGTACTACGAAATTTCAATAAAAGTTCAGTTTTTTATCGGATGATTCAATTGTATAATATTAAACAATAGTAATTGACGCTAGATGATAACTTTATCTTCGATTAATAACATTTATTTTGCATTATCACAAAGTATGTATCAATGCATACTATTGTATTTAGCTTAAAATTTTTTGCTTCAGAAGAAATCCAATGATATCAACTAATTTGAAGGCATCTGATTGCAGACAACCAACAGTACAACATTATAATGAAAACAGATCATAGGGTTGTTTTCACTTTATCACGTTTGCAGGATATATATTTAATATATTTAATATTTCATGTCACGATTTGGTTTTAATACTGATAATAATATTAATGAAATTATAAACTTTAAAAAATTGTATGGAGAGCGTTTATAGAACTTTTTCAATGATAGAAAGTATCGATTAGATGGAAATCGGGCGGCGGAAGAATTGGCGTTGATTTTAAAGGATTGAGCTGTGAACATGACAAGAAAAAATGGTACAGAATTTAAAGAAACTACGGTCAAAACTATGTAGAACCTGAGCAAGTTGTGATAAGAAAAATATATTCAATGGTGTTGTATTTCAAGAAACGTGAGCTTCCCGCGATACGAAAAAAATTGCAATCAGACTAAAGTTCTACAGCATTAATTTCCGTGGAAATATCGGAAATTATAATTTTTTGGAATTAGAATACCCCTGAAGGGCTGAAACGGAAATTCTATCACATAGCCGCGGTAGAATTAATTTTGCGAGGTGCGGAAGCTGCTACTTACTTGACTGACTGTCTGTATCGAATCAAACAACGACGGTTCTGTAACAAATTGAATTGAACATAATCCAGTATTTTTGCCAAGGTTCAAGAATGTTTACTGAGAGCAAATTTAATAGAAAATAACGACAGCAACCAACGTTTGTCCTGTCAAAAAATAGTTGTCAAAAAGGGGCCCATATATTAAAATCAACAGATTATTCCTAAGAGTAAATCGTCACTGAAAATCCGAAAATGATCGATAAGATAATATGCACTTTGGAAGAAAGGCGATTAAAAATTGGACAAAAACGTCTGCCGAAGCGATTGGCTAGAATACCAAATATAAATAATTACTAATCACTCCAATTGTTGTTTGTTGGACAATCTGATGTCCAGGAAAATGGAAAACTGAACGGATTAACGAAAAGTATGATCACGTATAGACACTAGTCTCTACAACTCCCGCTTCCGGTGGTTTCATCCAAAGTCTAATGGACAGAAGACCGGAAGAAAGTTTTATGAAAACATGGATGGAAACCACCGTCATATGACACAGCGGTATCCACTGCAGAGGACTATCCATGGTACCGGAGAACATTCTCATCCAACTGGAAAGAAAAAAACTTTTCGTCGGGTTAACTACTGTCCACTGGTATTTAATAAAGTACCTCAAGCCATGAGTATCACGCAAGATACTCAATGTTCAAATGCAAACTTGAAGAGGAAACTCCACTCCACGTATTGTTCAGCGGCGCTCCCATTCGAGGAGATATCTCGAAAAGAAAGATGTAAGAACACGTCGAAATTAAGGATACAGTTATACATATATATATCAGCTTCTTAGCTTAAATCACGAAATCGGTCTTCATATCTGAATTGCACCGCATGAACTGTCATTCAATAGAGCACGACCACAATTCTAACCGTGTCCGGGTAAATAGAAGGCCCAACGGATTAACAGAAAGTGTAGTCACGACTACACTACCGCTCTCCGATTGTTTCAACAAAAGTCTAATGAACAGAAGAACTGGAGACAGTTTTGTGCGTGGCCGTCATGCAACACAGCAAAACTCTCTGCAAAGTGCAATCCAAGGTATGGGGTGTCAGTCTTATCCTACGGGAAAGAAAACCAATAAACTGATTATCGGATTGATTAGCGACCACTGGTATACGGCAAATTATCTCAAGCCATGAACATCACTCAAGATTCTTATTGTCCAAGGTACGAAACTGAAGAGGATGTTTTGTTCAAGCGTTCGAGAAGACATCACAAGAAGGAGCGCGGGATAACACATCGGAAACAAGGAGACGGATATATTTAGGCTTCCTCCCTTAGTCTATGAAATAGGTCAGAATTCCAACACAGCGAATGTACATAGTTATAATTTATTATTTATATATTTGTATGATGATATATTTCGCGTATAAACAATGTAACAGAAAAACCTTTGTTGTTACTGTATTAATGTTTCAAATTTCTTCCGTCTTCCCTTATGAATGTAAGTTCTCTTTAAAATAAATAAACCCGAAAAAGTGTGTTAATAAGAATTGAATAATTGGTCCACAAGTATTCGATGTCATCGATATGTTTCATACAATACATATATTCATTCTTAAGAAAAGTTTAATCCTTTTATACTGTTGTATACCAAACAATTTGGAAAATAATATTTTAGCAATCAATATCTCGAGAAATATGAAACCAAAATTAACCTTCACAATATGAAGAATAATTGAATAATTCGATTTAAAAACATTTTCGTGCTCACCCGAAAATCTATTTCTTAGCATTTTGTTTCCACTAACATTTGCCAATATTATGAAAATTTAATCAGTGAACTACTTAAATATATTAACATAAAATTGTTATCTTTGAATGGGCTAAGGCTTAACAGAGACTTGAGGGATAACGGAGTTGAAATCTTTGAAACATTCGAAAGTAGGAATTTACAAAATCGCGAATTTTTCAGTTCCGACAATAAAAAATCAAAATGATTAAATGTTTGAGGATTTTCAGAAAATAAACTGTCCTGAATGAATTGCAAAGCAGAGGATTAAAAAAAGAATCCTTGACCAAGAAATAGAAAAAAGATTGTACAATTCTACGTATAATTTGATTGCTAAAGAATATGTGCATTGTTATTATTGACAGTTGCATTGTTGATTCTAATGACCATTTATTCTAAATTTTTGGGTAGTTTTTGGAATTGAGACCAACCCTCTAAGTTTTTTTTCTCTTTTTTGTTCTTACATATCTCACATGCTAGCTTCTCGATACGATTTTCTATTAGCATTTCTTCTTAATGTTTTTTTTTCTAATCATTTTAAACCAAATATATTTGATAGTTTGATTGGCAGGAATCAGAAAATCATGGAAAATCGATTATTTTCATTGCATTAGCATATACATATTTTAACTCTTAAACCCTTGCAGCTCTTCTGCCAAAAAAAATTTGATCGTAAAATCGATGATAAACTATCGTTCTGTTGATGACAGGAATCAGAAATATTGAAGTATCAGTATTATCAATCGTGTAGAGTCTGCTATTGAGTATATTCACGTAGAATATTGGTTCCTGATATTTGTATTTAATTCGTGTTATAGAAGTATCACTACTTAACTGTTTTTTGAGCTATTTTTATTAGAAAAATCTAGATCACATTAAAAATATATCATTTCATATTTTCAGTGTCATCTTAATCAACCCAACTTTTTTCTGATTTTAAAATTTTTAACTAGAATCACTTCTCTATTATATTCGATTTATTGTTCAGCTTTATTTATATCGTATATCCTACTCTATGTTTCCATCCACCAATTCCCAAAGTTTGTCACAGTTTCCAAGTATTTCCTGTAGGATATATTCGAATAGTTACTACTTGGAGAAACTCATAACTCATTTTAATTGAGATACGATTATCTAAATGTATCATTTCCCATGAAGTTTCCAGAAATTAGGATCCATAGAATTAGATAGTTATGGCGGGGCAAAGCAATCTTATTCTGACCTGTAGTAGGTATAAAACCCGGTGGTATACCAATAAGAATATTGTTTATCAGAAACTTATAAACTTTCAAAAGTGTTATAAGGAGAATACAGTAAATGATTTTATTGAGAACAAACTAGAACGCAAACTTTAAAGAAGTGCCCTGTCGTGTCCTCATTTTTCCAAAGTGTAAAAACAGTTTCCTATTTTCGGGCATATCCATTAAATCTTGGTATGGTAAATACGACAGACATAGACAGATAAGACGGTGTGTTATATGACACATTTTGATCTCTTTTTTATGTCTCTTCTTTAACAAAACGATAATCGCCTGTTTGAAGAAACAATTTTTTCCAATTTTTGTATATTGTCATCTATTTGAGGTTTCCTCCTCTTTAAATGATTCATTTACAATTTTGAATCGCTCATACACTTTTTAACAGTCTTCAAAAGTACCTACATTATTATCATAAGGAATTTTTGATATTTTGTGAGTTTCTTTGACACTTTTCAAAACTAATTATTTAAGCGTTGTTTAAGATCCATATTCAATGACAGATAGTGCAAATATGATCTTATTAAATAGGTGAAGAGATTGACAAGCCGAAACGGGTTCATACTTTTCAATTACTTGACTCTTGCCCTTTTAAAACTTCATTGATCGTTTTTTGTATTAAAATTGAATCATATCACTCAGGTGGTAACAATAAAAACTAGATGTGAAACAGTTGAGATGGGTTTCATGGAGCAATAAATTCTTTAGCCAACTAGACTAAGTACATATAGTAAAATCAATTTAGCATCAACAAAGTAGTGACCAAAAATGACTCGAATTAACTTTCTATTATACATGTAAATTAAGTAAATGGACTGCAATGAAAAATTAAGTCTTAATTTAGAAGTGGTTTTCCCACTTTTATCCTCTTCCTTCTGGTAATCTTTCAAACGGATAATTTTCGATTAACAACCCTTTGCATTCTAAATATATTGTACCAATCATAAGATTAACAACCAGGAATTTCAGCTCAAAAACCACAGCACTGCACCACAAAAATTACTGGGTTGGTACAGAATTTCGTGCTGTTTCAGAATAGTAGAAAATTCGATAAGCCGCATGACAAAATTTTTTTCTAGAGCTGTCAAGACTTCCATCAGACAATTTCCTTCGACAGTAGGTGTCTTTATGTCCTCAAATTATTGCGGAATGCAGGAAAAGATGATATCGATTTAATTTCAATTGGCAAGTGATTGTGCATTTTTTTGCTTTGTAAAATATTGAGCCCTCAATTAATACTGAAGTGGAATAGGTAGGTAAAGGTCGTGCTCCGCGTTCCTAAGTAGATAGCCGGATTTTAATGGTTTGAAATGGCGGGGCGCTGCTATATAGAGATGCTTGAGTTGGACGTGAGTAAGGTATGTTTACAGGGTAGAGATGAAAATTTTGACAGAATTTTTTCAAATATTATTATTTGTACTTATTTAGCTACTTTTATATAATTGAAATGAACCCACCCCGCTATCTATGCAGACCTGTATGTAAAACCGTGGCCGTTAAACGGGTATAAAGAAGTTTGAGATGTATCAATCACATTGGCATTGAAATTTATCTATCGAAAAGAAACAAATTGTAATAGACGAGATTCCAAAAATATCACGTAACAACAAGTATATTCGAGTAAAAGAAAAGTTTTGAACATCTTAGCAGACCATATAATTATCTCATGTGTTCGCAAAATGTTACATTCCCTGGATATTTATTTAGTACTCAAGTGTGGATAGTCTTCTATCATGACACAAACATCTAAAGATTCGTTTTAATCTGATATAGTTTTTCTACACCCTAAATGGAATGAATCTTTTATTGCACAAGTTTGGTTAAACTTTTCCATCAACTTAAGGTAGATCTTGCTATGTGATTTGAGTTTGGATATAAATTATAAAAGATTTCACATGATTCTTGTTAACTTCTTCGCACGTCACCATGACTCTAAGTTCTGGAAATTAGGTATAGAAAAAATATTCTAGATTTTCAAATTATTTCAAAAAGTACCCTCACATAAATATCGTGTGAGTCGCTTCACCTTAATTGAGGATTGAAGATTTGACGTTTCAATTGAATTAATATTTATATTTGACGTGTTTTGTACCATAAATTAAGAGGGTCACAACTAAAGTCAAACAGTTTTAAAATTTATCGACGTTTTGAACTGTTATAACTACCCACTTATTACCATTGATATACTACATAGTATGAAAATTTATTCAACTTTCATACATCCATCATCTATAAATATTAATAACACAATTGGAACAATTAGTGTTATTCACCCCAGGTGACAACATGGCTGTTATCAATTAAATCCGCATATTCCGTGTAATTTCCTCCAAAGATGTTTATAACAATTTTTTTCTTTATCAATTACTCTCCCATTCGTTATGCTGTTAAATCCTTCTCTGCAAATCAAGATCAAAATCGAGTAGTCGATGATCTCCGGAAATAGTTATTGGTATACAAACAGCGAATTGAAAATTTTGAAAATTTACAGAGCATTTCCAGAAGTGTCATTATCTGCAGATTAAAATCCACTCAAGTATTTTATAAAAAATCTGTTATGATTATTTGACGTATTTAACAAAACCTTATTCTTTACAATATTAATGAAATTTCTACTATGTACAGCTTCAGTGGTCATTAGAAAACTCGTTCTGAATTACAGTTAACTCAAGACAAACCCTAGCAACTCAAACGATCAAAATATCCATTAAATATTGCTCATTGCTCATTGCTTCTTTCAGAAAATCCAAAATGTCTGTATTATATATTTATAAATATTATATATTTATGATTACTCCACCACCTCATTCAGGCTCTTACTATTATAATTAGAATTGCGTTGGAAGTTTTTCATAGTGCGTGTCTTTTCTTACAGGATTCGCTTCGTTTTAATGTAATCCTTTAATTCGATTTTTTCTCATTATAAAGCTCGCCTCTATCACTTCTTTAATTGGTCTGATAAGTCGTGTTGAGTATCTTTTGACATTTCTTCAATAACACTTCTTATATCTTCCACTCTTTTATACTCTTCTTCAATGCTCCATTTAATCATTTCTCCAATGTGTTCTTCAAATTTTAACTAATGTCTCTAATGTCTCTACGGTCTCGTTGCTGGGAGTTAGATTTACATTTATATATTATGAATATTTGTTTTTTTGTTCCTCTTTCAATATATAACACATTTTCTTTTTATTCATAATTGTTAATAACAAATTGTCGATGTTTTTAGGTTTAGTAAAAGAAACATCGATATTTAACATTGTGAAGTTAACCTTTCCGGATAAATCCTCAAATTCCAAAAATAAGGGCGGTCTACAAATGTAAATTTTAGTTAGAAGAATTGAAGTGGCACATCATGTTTACAATCCTTTGTTAACAAATAGAATTTATCAGAAGCTCTTTCAAGAAATGTTTTGATGTTGCCACTGGTTAAGACGTTGAATTTTTTTTTAAATTTCTTCAACAAAGTTCTTAATTAATAGCAATGTTTTTCTACTAGCGTTCCACGGAGCATAAAATATATACACCACAGGGTAATGGATTTGTATTTGGTACAGAGTTCACCAAAATAAGTTATTAACACATTCTCAGAGAAGGATTTCATTTTATTTTCCATTTACCAGTTCGTGTATGGTCTAAATGCATGTTCATATTGAACCTTCGACGTCGATGGCAATAAATTTCCACTGATTTGTGCGGCTCTTTATATAATTTCAGGGGAAATTGGGTTCAACTGATCGTTGTCATCATTTTCATCGTATGAATCCATCCTTTTGCTGCTTTCTCAAATTTTTTATTTCACACGTTGATTCGTTACCGTGTTGAATTTTTGCAATTCACAATTTTAAATGAAAGGAAACTGTATAGAATATGTCACATTTTATAGTGGTCGCCGAAAACAACTATTCTAAAACGTTCCAGACCCATTTTTATTTCTCTCTTATAAAACAACATATTTTAATAAAGACTGATAGTTTGATTGAGTTTTTTATTTAATTGAAAAGCAAGTACTAAGAATGATTATTTAAGATAAACTTGTCAGACAAATGTGGTTAATTAAATTAGCTTTATCTTTTTATCTTACAATGAGAAGAACAGCTGACTTCTTTGATTTTAATCAATTATAGAAGATAAGTCTAATCAATTTTTAATCAAGCTAATGATGCACTCGCTACTCTTTCTATTCGTTCCCGTAAATATAAAAGTGGAGATGAAAGAAAACGCTCGCATTTTACGTTTCGGGCGGGTGAATATTATTTGATCACCTAATGAATTCTCAACATCTGTATATAGGAAGCCTATATTTTCACATTCGTTTTTAGTGAGTATTAAAGCGGGTTAAGCAATATCTTTTTATGTTCAAATTTTCCTCCATTATGTAGTTACTGACTGAATTTTGTTGCATATTAAATATGAATTTAACACCAGTAATAAATGAAGTCTAACAGAAATTTGTTGTAATGAGGACGAAACAAACAACGGAAGACCTTCAAAAAATGTTTTTGACTTCGTCTAGCAACTTTTAACATAATAAAATTGTATTAAGTATTTTTTCATGAACAAAAAAATTAAATTCTTAAAAAATATATATTCTACCTTGCCTCATTGGTTTGATTTGATTTTCTTAACTTTTTTTCCTATAACTCCATTAACGAAGTTTATTCCAAAGTATTGAGCCTATCTGTACACCTCCAACTTAAAACTCCCATTGATGAGGATAGTTACCGACTAGACGTGTTTATTAGTGAAAGATTCCTCACGTTTACAATATCTTTTTCCTTCTCTCTTTTTGCTATAGTATAGTATAAATCAGATCAGAGAAATTGCATCAGGCTTTGTTGATAAATTGTTTCAGTCACTTTACAATTTGGCAAAGTTTAAATGATGTTGACTGATTGCTCCGAGACGTTACCCTATCACTAGAGAGAATATTATGTTGAAGTAGTGAAGATATTGCGTGATGTAGTCAGAAAAAAACAGCCCAAGCTTTTAACAAGTGTTGATTGGCCTCTTCATCACGACAATGCTCCATCTCATTAATCAAATCAAATATTCATATTCAACAAAACACAATATTGTCAGCTTCCATATAATCTCGATGTAATTCTCTACGACTTTTTGCACTTTCCACTCTAAGAGCACTGTTTCGATGACTAGAGTGGATTGCAATTAGCGCGACTAATACACTGAAGGCAATTTCAAAAATTGAGTTTCAGAACTTCTTTGGGCAGTAGAAACTTGAATGATGATGATGAAGATAATATCTCATATCATAAAACAGGCTTCCAGAGATTCAAATATGATGAACATCTTGGTTATAGCTAATCATTTGTGCCAGCTTCTCAAAGAAACTACATACCTCGCTTTATTAGGAGGTGCGTTGTCTTGTGGTCGCCCATTCAGGTAAAGCACTGAAGTGCTTTCTAGGACATAATCAACATTATGCTTAGCTGTGATAATGGCTCGATTAAACATAAGTAGTGATCGTCTAGTATAAGCAATATCTCCTTAAACAATCACTTCAATAGTTTTGTACACATGTAAATCAACAGCAAATCCATTCATTGCTCTTCAGAGGAGGTGTAATTCAATATTCGTCGAGGCATTAGCCAGGGATGTAGTTGTTTTCTCCTTTGAAGAACGGCAAAATTAATTTTCAAAATATTGAATTAACCATAAGACATCAATTATGGCTATAATCTAAAATTATTTTCCACACAGTTTAACAAATGAAGGATACAATGTGTCAAATTGAGCGCCTAATATTTAATGACATTTTCCAATTCTACAAGGAAAATTGAGCCAACTTATAATGAGGTTTCTTTTAATTAGGTTTTGGCTTCAAATCTTTCATTTTTTTTTTAAATGTCATAGAAGTTTCTATCCCGATAAATCCATTTATTTTAAGCAAATGAAGTTAGCAACAATGATTTAGGATAATTTGAACTAGCAATCGTTATAATGTTTATTCCATTACAATCACATGATCTCCAAATTACGCACACTTGTCTAGTACCGATGGTAATACCCTTAAATAATTTTGTTTCAATGTCTCAATCAAGTTCGTCAGTTTCAACGTCTGTACAATTAATCATGTTGTCGTTCAACTATGTTCTTATTCGCTATTTCCTATTGGACTAACTAATGTAGTGGTACTTAGCCGCGTAAGGCATTGGATGATGAACAAATAAAAGAACTTTATTGATCAAAATTAATATGCAAAATATCATCTAAAGGTGAAGCATAACACAATCATATAATCAATCATATATATTATCACAAATGTATTTCAATGAAAAACACGCTATCATAGTTAATCTACCTTTAATATAAATTGAAGCTTCATAGTCAATCAAAACAAAAAAATTTAATATAAGAAAAAAATGACTGAAGAGAAAATTAGCTGTTCTAAAAGCGTGGGGTGTTTTGTATATTCATTTTGTAATGAAACTTGTAAAAAATTTTAACAATTAATATTAAGCACCCTACACTTTTAGAAAAGTGATATTAATTGTCTCGTTATTCATTTTATTCTCATACCAAGAAGCCTTTTCCACTTTTTAGTATGATTAACTATTTTCTTTTTTTTTAAATTACAATTTAATGGATTTCACTAGTAATCCAAAGCCTGATTTGCTATTTTTGCTGGTGTGTTTGGAAAATCTAAATCAATTACCGAATTAAAAATTTTGATGATTTAAAAAACTAATAATACTTGAAATACAACTGCCGATTCTACTAGCTAATGAAACCACTGAATTGTTTTGGAATATCGCATTTTTCATATTTTAATGAAACATAGATAATAAAACCATTTTAATTAAAAAAATTATTCATGTCTCTAAATTTTATTATTTTTCTCAATTTATTGCTGTAATAAACATTTTTTACAAGGCTGGAAATTTATTGAAAATATTAATTGAAGTTTCGCTATTATCGACGGAAATTATGCTTTTGCTAAAGCTATTACAATATGTTCTTCCATAGGTTCTAGGCAAAATAGGTTCACTATCTTTCCTAGTCGGCCCTCAAGTTCAAAGTCACAGCTTCAGGTATAATTTATAGCATATAGGACTGTGCATATGACAGAAAAGCGAAGTAACAAAGTATGTAATGCTAATAATATTGCCAAACAAGCATTGCATCAAATGTTGACTATTTTATTATAATAATAAGAGCAAATAACAATGGTTGTAATGAGTCATAAAGTAACAATACGAGGATTGTTACTTTTTGATATAGACAAATAAAAACAAATATTTATAATTGGATATGGCTTTATTGTTTCTGAAGATATTCTTCATTAAGTTGAATAGACTTTTGCATGCGTTTAAACCAATTGTCGAAGCATTTTTCCCATTCCGATTGAAGTAGCTCCAAAAACGTTGACCTCGCATATATTCATGATTCATCGAGTGTCATGATCTTATAAGACATCTTTTGAAACACCGCAATTGAATTTTTTCAGAACCTCTTTTCACCAATCGACACGACACGAGTTTTTTTTGAACGATTGTCAAATTATACGGTATCCAACGCGAACAAATCTTCTTGACAGCCAAACTTTCATGCAATATAGAATGTCTACGAGTGAAAATAATGCCCAAGTATATCTCAATTTCACGGTATGTCAAATGACGATCTTGCAATATCAGTTCACGCACAGCATCGATGTTTCTTGGCACAATAGCCGATTTTGAACGACCTTCACGAATCCAGCGAAACACGGTAGCTCGAGATGATCGAAGCCAGTTGTTCGGCACACTGCTGTTCGTTTAATCCACGTTGAAAATCATAGAAAATTATCGCACGAAAATGTTCTCGATCTTTCAAAACCAACCAAAGTTGTTCGAGTACGAACCACTTCGAAGCAAATGGTTGCGTTTTTTCAGAATTACTGGATATGTCATCACAGTTCCATTAGAGCAACATAGAGAAGTCAATACTGAATGGGACATTAGCATTTGTTTGCCAGAAGCGTTCGACAAAATCAAAGAAACCGATCGCAAAAGACGAATCATTCTCCACCAGAACAAGGTGGGTCACACATCAGTTCAAACAAAAACGTTTTTGAACAGTTAAAACATCTTATTAATGGGACATACGTACAGTCTTTGTTTGGCATCCAATGATTTCTTCTTATTCCCGCAGATGAAAAATATATTGCGAGGTTTTTCTACACCCAAATAAGCGGTTTATGCGTTCAAATCACATGCTCCGATAATTGGTTTAAACGCATGCAAAAGTGTATTCTTAATGGAGAATATCTTGAAAAATAATAAAGCCATATTTAATTATAAATATTTGTTTTTATTTGTCTATCTCAGAATAACATAAATCATATTTTTTCAATAATTATTGTCCTTTACAAAGAGAGATTGTTTAATAGATGGGGTTGAAAAAGTACTTGATAAAAGAAGCATAGCATTGACATAATCAAAGAACAGCACTCAAAACAACAAAATAATAATTATTTCTGCTTTTCTGTATCTTTAAGGTGCATTAAATCAATACTTGAATGGCAAATAGTGTTTGGCATTTTAAATCAAAGCTAACACAACTAAATCTGACAATGTCCGTGTTGCAGAATGTAAGGCTATTTTCGCAGACACAGAATAATTACAAGAGCTTCGTAATAGGATGTTTTAATGGAATTTAACTTTTAATTATGAATAGGTACTGATTAAGAATCACTAACTCAAGTTTTTATGAAAGGTTCTTTTAACCGTTTCAATTCGTTAAAGCTACAACCAACAATATTGCAGTCATCTAATTTTTTTAATACCTTTTTAAAGAGGTGTCGCTTGTCGTAAGATACTGTTAACATTATTCTTTTCTATTCTTATTCACTTTGTAATTTCACTAGTTTAATTTGGAAACTACTTTTGTATAGCTATATTAGTACTTACCTCAAACTTATGTGGCTAGCTCTGAAACAAAAGAACAATAGTGATTTAATCATTTTAAATACAAAAAAGACAAATTGAAATTGAATGTTTTTTGTATATATTATTAATTTAATAAGAAAAACTTTTTTGCGGTTTTATAATGTGGGTGTTATTATGACAAATTTCATTTAAGTTTTAGTTATTTAGATAAATGATTTTGAAATGTTAAAAAAGGCACTCTCGTAATAAATTTACAATTGGAATAATAGATTTAAAAGTGAAAATGAATAGCTCCAGAGACAAACGTCAGAGGTTCTTCGATCCCAAACACAAATGAATATGTGTGAAAAGTAGGCGAACTTAGCAGTTCAAATAAACGATTTGAAATCTTACTGAAGAGCTTGGAACCTCATTTGCAGATACTCAAATATTACAAGATCATTTGGAAAATTTTGGTCCGTTCGTTAAAACCAATAATCAAAAACTTCTAATTAACATTCTTTTGAAATTTGTTGAATATCTCCTTCATATGTTTTCATAACCTATTTTTAGACGCTGTTTTAAAATTTCATAAAAAAGTCCAGACACATATTTTGTAATTCACTAATTATCAGTCACTAGTCTTCAATTTTTCACCAGCGCTGCATGAAAGTCGAATATTCATAGTATTTTTGTTACAGCAAGTATCAATTTTTTAAAACTAAATTTGGCCCTAACTCTCAATAAACAAATGGAACACCCATTTGGATCATCGTTTGTGATCTCTAACATATACTGTGCGGCTGCCAATTCCTTAAGTCTTCTCGTCACATTCAGAGTCACAGTCTCACCGCAGTGGACAGTCGGACAACACGCATTTTGTTCTCTGATGTTAGCTCTTGCCTAAATTCTACATTGCAAATAAACACTAGTTCTCGCTATTTCACCAGAGATTATTAACATTCCACATTAATAAAATGTCGTAGCAAAGCTCGTACTAAACTGACTAAAAACTTATACAGCATTGAACAAAACAATTCCCAAGTATACCACCTACAAGTATGAGATTCATTTAGAAGACTTAAAATTTTCAGCATAACTAAAAAATTGTTCCAAAACATTTGATAAACAAAGAAAAATCATGTTGCTTTTAATTGCATGGAAAGATCTTCATGCAGATCCGTATTTCACCAAAATTAAAATTGATAATCAAAGTTAAGTCAATGGCCATGATCCTAAGGTAAAAATTCAAATGTTAAGAATTGACCCACCCTGCCCTAAAATTCTCAATAATAAAAATCAAACCTCAAGATCATGGTCATTGTTTTCTTCTATTGTAAAGGCCTTGTGTGCCTTCAGAGTTCCTAACAAGAAGAACATCTATGAAGTTCAATAGTCAACGGATTTCCTAATCATCATTACAATGCGTCAAGTCTCAAGCCGTTTTTGTTAACTAAAATTCTTCCTGTTTGAGGAAAATCAACTTACTGGCGAGTTTCAACACCATATGAAAACTTGAATTAACTTGCGACCATTATTGAAATTGAGAAGAACACGACAGAGCAATTGAAAACTTTTATTCAGAAATATTTGCAGTCGTGAAATCAACGTGCATTGCTAACCAAGTGCAATAATTTGAAGATTTTATGAAAGTTCGTGTTCACTTTATGCAAAAAATAGTTTAACTTATTATTTATAAAGCAAATAAAAATGATGAACAATTAATTAGTGAGAAAAATAATATTTCATTCACGTAGGAAGTGAGAGGGGTTAATATTTGAAAAAATTAGGTTCCGCTTCCTAAAAAATTCGGTGTTTTTAAAATGTGTGCATATAAAAAAATCTGTATGAACGTACTTAATACAAATAATTCTCGACCTCCTTGTATATATTTAATGAATAAGGATTTCAAGGTATTGGTGAGCGAAAAATTTCTTGTAGTATATTATAAGGTATGAAGGTGCAAGGAGAAATATATGAGCAATTGGATTTGATCTTTTGGTCAAATAATTTTACTATATTTCAATTTTACATATTATATAAGTCAATCTGGATGGATTTATAGCAGACTCTTGCTTTTTACTATGATCTAATCGATGTAGGCAAAGAAGTAGATCGATGATAGAGAATAGAAACCAGGCAAGGCCCAGGCTAATTAACCAAAATACATACATACATACACACGAAGTAAAAAATAGAAGCAATAGAAGAATGTGAATGAATAAATAAGAAATCGTCACTAGGAGGTGAGGAAAGCACAAGGTAAAAACCAGAGAGCACTGCAGAAATAAGGAGAGAGCAATCATAGGAAGCCAACAATGAAGAGTTGGAAGGTGAGCCAAATATTTCAATAACTAATTAAATGACAATAGAGGATATCATCATGCAACAACAGATAGCAGAACAAAAAAAGTTAAAGAAGTTAAAAGAGTTTTCAGGAACAGAGATAAAATGTGAAATATTGAAAATGGAAGAAGAAGAAGAAGAAAGGTGATTAGACTTGCTACGAAAACTACGGGGGTGTAGCACTACACTGGATGTGGCCTACAAAGCCTTTGTCAGAATAAGAAGAAAAAAACTGGGACCAATTCATAACCAAGAATTCGGCGGATATTAGGGAAGCTTAGAGAAGAACGAAGCGCGAAGGAGCAGATTTTTTCCTTAAAAAGACTACAAAACAATAACCGGACCTTCATTTACTGTTCATAAATTATGAGCAAGCTAACGATGCATTAGAGAGGACAAAGTTACATGAGGCTTCAGAATATTAAGGTGTCAAAGAAAACTAATAAGACCGGTGCGATTAACTCTGGACAGAACTGAGATCAAAGTATTATCTGTAGGAAGGTTATCAGAAAGTCTAAGACTAGGGCTGAAGCAGCGGGACTCCTTTATGTACTCTATTTCTTAACCTCGCATTGAATGTGATAATAAGAGAAGCGCAGATGATAATGTAGCTAGCCACGGGATACACAGAACAAGTATAAACAAGATGGGTGGACAGGGTAAACAGAGAAAATACTAAATATATTGGAATGCAACGGCAAAGGAAAAATAATCAGTTCGAAAAAGTTAAGTCCTCGATTATCTAGGAGTGCTGATAACGAATACGAAAGGGCAAAGGGATATAGAACAATGGAGTCCCTAAATAATAATCTGAGAGCAGAAGTAGAAAATATATAATATACACAACGATGATTATTTCCCAGAAGATCGGAAAGCTCGGAAAATATATTAAAGTTAGTCTACTTTGGTGTTTCATTGCCACGTTCCCAATAAGAAAACACTCATAATATAGCTGGCAAAGACTTCGTTATATATATATATATATATATATATATATTTCTTTAATTTCTTATATCTTTTGATATGTTTATGCTTCTAAATTCATCTTAATGTCAGGTCTCTTTTGATTAAAAATTATTTTCTTTCATAATTTTAAGAGAAAGAGCTCATGAGTAATTTACAAGAAGGCCGATACAAACAACTCATATCGTTACCTTTCTTAATAAAAGATGAGAGTGACATTAATTATAATAGTTGTACTATTTATTATTGCTCAATTAATTTGTTTTGTCACGTTTTATGGATGGATCGTTGTACAGTTCATGGACTCTTAATTTACAAATGTTTACTTTAGATAGTAATTAATGATGAATTTTGTTTTAATTGGTTGATAATAGTCGTATTTGGAGAAAGTAAATCAAATAAGGAAATACAAAACCTGTTGTGTATTATCGCCCAAACGACTAAAAAGAATAATTAGAGGTGACATGAAGTTAATTTGTTATATCTTTTTTCTGATGCACTATCTTATGAAGACATTTGACAAATTTGGAACTGATTATCTATAATTATACTTTTGTTGGTATATTTTTAATTGAATAACCTCAGAACGTCAGAACGTCTATAATAGGCGGTCATATCAGATAACCAAAAACATCCTTGAAATTGTGGTTAAAAGCGCAAATGTAAAAATAGTTAACGTGACAAAGATAAATACTATTTCACAAATATAAAAATATTTCCAAATTGATAACTTATCTCCTTACAATGGAATAAGAACGATTTAATGAGTCAGAGTACTGTAAATTAAGCCCGAAGGAAGCCGTCCAAACCAAAAAAAATGCAGCAATCGATTGGCAAGTTTATGGTCTTTATATGTTGGGGTACATATACCCTATTTGTTAAAGAGAAGAACAATTAACAGCCACTGTTACTGTACATAATAAGATCACTTAAAAATGCAATCAAATTAAAATTAACCCATATGCAGAAGAAAAGGATTCTCTTTTACTGTATCGTAAGTCAATAAATGACGGTTCAATGAAGTGCACAGCGAATTGTTTCCTCGAATCTGGAACGAATGCTCCTAGGAAAGAAATATCAATCAAATGAGTAAGCCTATTTGATGCCAAACAAAAATAATTCCATACAGTATCGTATAAAGTATAGAGAAGCGTTGGACGAATTCATTGTTTAACTCTCCAATAAAAGTATATTAATGATTAAAAAGGAATTTGGCTAAGACACGTGTTCTTTGTTTACTTTCGTTAACCACAATATCTTACTCAAACTATGAATTTCAGTCATCAATGCGTCATCACGATTTCGGATACTGCGAGAAAACTACTATTTGGAATAGCAAGTTCTCTCACAATCTACATATTGTCCAAATATTGCTTCCTCCGATTATTTATTTGGTTCCTTGCAAAAGTATTTTCTTCAAATAATGAAGTAGATTAGAAATCACCATAGAGGATAGGACACCCTTGAACATTGAGCACAAATATTTGAAAACAGCGGAGATTACTTATTTCATAAAACTGTTTTGTTTTATTCAACAAAATTAATTTGAAAACGTATTGGAAAACGACATCTGTTATTATTAGACATGATAAAATGCAAATTTCTTTTTTTTTTTTAAATTATCGTAAATCATAACCCAACCCTACTTTATTATTATTTCAAATCAATTCAATTAGAAATGGTATGTAGATATCAAATCAAAATGGGAAATTTCATTCATAAAAGTGATTGGGAACCAGGCGTTACATCGTACGAGAGGTGTAAGAAAAGTTTGCGACCTAACAAAGAAACAAGACTTTATTTTAATCATTTTATTTTCAATACAGTCTTCTTTTCAGTCTATACACTTAAGCCGGTGATGTTCTAAACTTTTCAACCCTTTAAAATAATAGTTGCCGTATTTCTCTTCAAAATAGGCGTTAATCTCTCTCCTGCAAGTGAAATTTCAAGATTAGGACACATGAAAATATAGCCGGTAACCAGATCTAGTGAATATAGTGGATGGTGAGCTGATTGGAAGTGCAATTCATGAATTTTAGCCATGGCAATTACCGAAGTGTGAAAAGGTGCGTCATCCTGATAAAAGAGCTCTGTCTCTTTCTTCAAATGCAGTCGCTTCTTTGCAATTTCTCGTTTTACCATCGTAATACTCCGCTGTTATAGTGTTGCCTTTTTGAAGATAGACAATGAACTATCCTGAAAAATGGTCGCCATTACTTTTACGATAGATAAAACAGTCTTTCTTTTGTTCCGACCAGTTTCGTCATTTGTAATCCACTGTCTTGACAGTTTATCAGTTGAAGAGTGAAGTGTGAAAAATCCGAATTATTTCGCTTAAATCGCAGCAATAAGATTGCTTGTTCAAATGCGCAAAAACGCGCAGTTATTTTACGTATGCATATTACCGTTCCAAACACAAATAGTAAGTGGCAGCTCGATACCCAATTTTCTCCATTTTCAGCAAAATCGTTACACTCACTCATAAGATTGTCTAACATAACCGTCCAAAATGCACAAATATATTTTTCATCTTATATTGATAAGTACTGATATATTCAAGTTGAGGTCGGAAACTTTTCAGAGAACTCTCTTATTTAGGTTACGCGGTTAATAATAATACAGCTAACAAATAAAAGGCTACAATTGTATATAAAACGATCCCTGTTATGTGAAGATTTGAACAGTCTCACTTATTCCTCTAAGAGTTCCCATAGTCAATAGAAAATGCATTACATTGTAGTCAATTTCTTCTTCAAACTATTTTACAGAAAATGCTTAAAACCATTTGAGATACTAAGGATTATATTTACCACTTCTAGGAATACTAATATTTATATAAAGTGTTCCTTTCAAGAATAGTTTTACAATTTTATTGATTTATTGTATTATTCGCTGGAAGTTTTTAGAAGTGTGGATTTTTCAGAAGAGCTTTATTATGTACATTTTATGCCGTTTTATGGTTAGACGTTTCTTAGCTGTAATATTTTTCTTATGCAAATAGAGCCATAGTTATTGCAAAAACAATATAATTTATATTTTTGTTTTTGGTGCTCTTGATTTAAGATTTCTAAAATGTATTTATAATATATCAAGTTCTTCAGTTCTTCAGAGTATTATACTTGAAAGCGTATGAAATAAAAGATAAAGATCTTAGGGAGCTAGAGCTACTTCCTGAACTCGCCAGTACATCACAAATAACCAATTTTACATGAAACTCCAAAGCCACTAAAACTCCCTTTTTTAAAAACATATACTTATAACAAAAGCATTCATCAATGTCGACAGTGGTCTTTTTTAATAGTTTCATTTACATTTTTTCCAAAAATTGAAAAATATTTGACTTACGTTGTTGTGACCTAATAATGATTTATTTTGAATATTCATATTTTTTTGTTTGATTTCGTCGTCAAACTTTTATCAGAATATTTCCTCTAAAAATCATTGGAACTAAGTTTTTATTTCTCATAAATGAAGAGCATAGCAAGATTTTCATTAAATCGTGAATGTTTGCTACTCAAGAAAATAGGTTCATTATCACCTTGCGGTCTTGATTGGAAATATAGCTTGTAATCATGTGGTACTCATTGAGGTAGGTAGGGATATTTCTGATTGATTTCAGTGAGGTTAGGAATTGTTTTTAAAATCCATATTCATATGCCGGTTTGGACCTTATGGTTAACTTATTGGTTGCATTTCCCATTAACTCCTGAACTGCTGATTAGTAAAAGAAAAATACCATTTTATTCCCTCGTCTCTCTGCCATTATCCCACACTATGCACAACGACGTGTGATGGTGTAGTTCGAAATTCAGAAATTCCAAAAATAGTAGCTCTGTGAATTTGTTAGGACCTTAGTTCTTAAAATCATTGCTATAATCGAAAAATTATTTTTTACAAAGACTTTTGTTATTACGGCTTGTTAAAGTTTGGAAAACTCAGTTTTGAAGATTTACGTTTCTCTAACTCTAATGTACAGAGTTTCCCATTCATTTATCCACGAATATCGAAATTCTGGACAATCAAAATAATTCTATATATTGTACAATATATTTTTATAACATCTCATGTAGTTTTAACAAACAAAATTCTTTTCTTTGAAAGTTTGTTGAACATGTACTAGTATTGTGATCAGTTTATAATAGAAAAACATTCTAAAATGTTTTACCTCAAAAAAATGTAGCAATCAATTATTTCGATGCCAATACATACAAAAATACCATATTCATGCCCTCCCACACACAATTCTGACGCACTTTTCAAAGCTATTAATAAACAAATGAAATTTTAATCACTAATTTATAGATTATAATAAATAAAATTAACTCACCCTATTTGATCCATATTACCTAAGTCCTAACCTACTGAGCGAGCACTGATTACTATTTAAAATTAACAAATATAAAAACACGATAATACTTATCGAGAGAGACGATTGTGTCTACGAGTATGTAGTAAAATATTATTGTATTCAAATATTCTTAAAATATTTTATGTTGATAATTAACTGTTAAGTGTTGAAGCAAATAATATAAGATTGCAAATCAGTATTTGAGATATATTACTACTTAATTAAAAATTATGGTATGATAAAATTATTATCATTTTAACGCGTTTTTGTTCTCTAATTTTGTGATGTTTTTGTTTCGCACGAAATGTAGTGGCTACTACTCCACCTTAAGGAGCTTCTAATAAAAATTTAAGATTATCGTCAAAATTATATTAATAAGAAATTCTTTTGTACTATAATTATGTCTTCTATAGTTAAATACTTTTTTGTTCAATATGACGTAGACATCTATAATTTACATTGGAAATTTTTAGATATTATTGGATTGGTGTAAGACTAAAAAATTAGCACCTACATAAAAATTATTTCATGAATTTATACAGGGAGGTCCTGAAGTAGATAATAAATTTTCGATATAAAAACCCTGAAATAGATTAATTCTTACACAGTACAGCTCCAAATCTCTTACAATGAATCCTGAAAAGTGTATCGACTCTGAAACTACAAGAATGAACTCGTCTTTTACCAATACCTGTTTGATTCAACTTTTTCTAATTAGTAAACTTCTTCCAAAAAATGGACTTCAGCGTCTTGAATACCTTTAATACTAATGGGAAGTTCTGTGCAAGAGCGTAACCTTCCAGGAGCGTGACAAATTCTCTCTGTAGTGTCTCTCCATATTTCGTTCCAAGGCAGGTTCAGGTTCGTCTCGAATAGTGGGTTTTAATGGACCTCTTTCGGTTCGCCATCAGGTGTTTTATTTTTGTGAAAGATGACATCTTGATCAAGTATAGATTTCTGCAAGAAAAGCGTTTTCTTCTCGTCGGATTTTGTAACCATGGTACCTTTTGTTCTAACCAGTTCATGCACATCGTTTATGATTATTTTAAAATAAATTACGTAATCTTCTCTAAGTCCACATTTAAATTCAAAATCTTAAACAAACATCATCTCTCGGTTTGCGAATAAAACACTATTGGCCTTGCTTTTTCTTTTTTGTATTCATTCCCAGTTTGTCAAATTTCTTCGGTTGTATCGAACCTTCAAAGGTACTTCATATCGGCTGATAAATCCTTCCACCAAAACATGCGCGCAATTTGTGATCTCTTTAGGTCCATCTTGGAATCATCATAGTTTTTAAGAATTATTTTCAACAGGCCTTGTTTCAGCATACAAGGCAGTCCCACTGAGCAAAATCTCTCGCAGTGTAAAATTGCTGGGGTACTCCTTGCTAATTGAGTCGCCAATTTTCTTCGCCCATAGTTTAATCTTCTTTAGCTAAAGATCATTATTTTGATCCTATTCTTCCTCGATTAATTTAGTCCTTGAATCAACAGTGGTAATAGTCTAAACAATAAGTCATCTTTTTGATAAGTTTTGAACACTCAAGATCCTTCAACTTCAAAAAGGTTCAAGTGCTGTATTATCAGTGCAAATTGAGACTCTCCTCCCATATAGATACTGGCAAAAGAATTCCTGAAACTACCGCCTAAAATTTTCTTCTCGTGAAGTAGATTCGTTTTGGTTAGTTAGGGACTTTACTGAAATAAGCTTCCGGCGAAAGTACTCTTCCCGCGATGAATTATCTCTCTGGTGGTTATTCTAGTATTGGAGCTGTAGTTTTAAAAGCCACTTATTCCCAATGGAGAGCTCTTCTTCCATAAGTCGAATTAGTTACTTGACAAGATCTGCAAACTTTCTTATAAAATTTTGAAAAATCCAACTTGTTGTTTTACTCTGGATTCACCGCTCAGTGCTCACTAAATGACACAGGGAGTTGACTTAGAACTTGAATTCACATTTCTCCAGAATGTCTTCCCCAAAAATGTGTCATAAGATAATAATCCTCTCTAAAAATTTTGCATTCGTCTTTCGAATGTCGCGAGGGAATTAAAGAGCCTGAATGGCGTGGAACTGAATTCGAAGCAGAAGATCTCTGTCTTTCTTCGTAGCGTAATTTATCTGTCGAAAATTGACGGCGTATCTCGTTGTTCCATCTTTGTTCTTAATTTGCATTACTGAAATAACTCATGAGATAATAGATATTTGTATTACTGTATTCTTTCTGCTTCCACTTTCGTAGTTCGTGATAGTTTTCGAGCTGATTGCATCTTGGCACAACCAACCTTCGCCAACCTCTTCGTCGTTGTTAAATGGCTCCATTATAAACCGCGTACTCATGAATCATTGTAGCCGCACTAAGTGCAGATAGAACGGTATAGTTTTATACAGCTGCCAATACCGTATTGCCTTCATTTGGATGATAATATACATCTTCGGATGCCTCTTTAACCTTTCGTAAGCCACGTGAGGTTTAATACACCCGAATGAACCAAAAATCCATATATCATTTTTCAATATCCGCGCGAACATTTTGAAACCTCATGTATCGGGAGTTACGACGTTTCCAAAAGCGCATAGTAATATTTGGTATTAACATCGCAGACACCAAATACTGGCTACTACATTTTCTCAATGATCAATCACGCAGGTATAGAGAGAGAGGTTTATTGGGTCCTTTGTGGTTTGAGTCAGGATATTATCATCTTGGTAAAGGTTATTAGGTTAGGTTTGTCCCTAATATAGGAAAGATTTCTCTGTAAGCCTAAATACAGGAATCAATGCTTTGATTTTATATATGTTCAATGATGGCATTTATTCAGGTTAAAATGATAATAGATGCAAGTTGATTCGCTGGAACGCTAGATAAATTTGAATTTTATCTTTGTTCATTATACGCTTTCTCCGAATCGATCAGGCTCCTTAATCCGATGCTACAGCATTCCGCAAGAGGAATGATTGGGTCATGGCTCATGAAAGTCACAAGACTTTCTCTCATGACCTTCAACAGTACATCATCAGAATTTTAACTCACTATCGCATTAAATAATTTATTGTACCTACTAACACTTCTTTGGGAGCCCTCTTCTAACGAAGGCTGGCGATAACCCCAAAGTCATTTCTGTCTCTAGCCCTTCTAATCAGCGTCAGAGAGTCTAAGCCGGTCCACTCGTAAATGTTCTTCAGCCATGAAGCTTATCTGCCAGGACCACGTTTTCCCTCGATTTTCCATTCGAACAGATGTTGCAAAAGAATGTATTTGTCATTTCTATGTATGTGTCTCAGACACGAGGTTTTTCGAGTTTTTATTAATTCTATAAGTTCCCTATCGGTGCATATTCTTTACATTAGCGGTCCAGCGTCTTAGTTAATTCACCTTAAAAGTCCAAGCCTCCGTTCCGTATAATAAGATGCTGTATACATAGCATTACACCATCCGGTACCGGATTTTAAAGGATCTAAGCAATTGTCTAATTTTTAGACATTTCTTGCTTGCTCGATACGTGATCTTATTTCTATATCTGGGTCTACATCTTTTGTTATCCAACACCCCAGATATTTAAATTTCTTGACATTTTCGATGATGCCACCATTTACGTTGATAGACATGAAAGGATGGCTGGATGTTTTGGAGACAATCATGGTTTTGGTCTTCTTGATGTTGATGTTAAGATCATAATCTTCTTTAATTTTTATGCGATCTAAGAGTGTTTGGAGATCCTGTTCACTGTCTGTAATTAATACCGTGTCATCAGCGTACCTTAGATAATAATTTTTCCACCTTCTCATGCTTCATCTAAAGTTCTGGCAAAGACTTCTTCTGAATATATATTGAAGAGTAGAGACAACACGCATCCCTGTCGTACGCCTCTTTTGATGCTGTATGGTTCTGTGTCGCCGGGTTCAGTTCTCACCACTGCAATTTTGTTAGCATAAAGCGCCCGTATGATTTTGAGATCATTCTCGTTTAGACCCACCCTTTAAAAGCAATCCATCTACTAACACAGGAAAACTACATTGAAAATCATGAAATTATGTAGATATATAATGAAAAACATTCATTGTTATCAGAAAAATAATCTAATTAATTTTATTCTTCAATGTTTTAAACGTAACGAAATGAAAAGTGTACAGAAAGTAGAAGATATACAGATGGTAAAAGTGTATGGGAAGTTGAAATTTATAAAAAAAAAGAGGGAGGGGGCTTGTAGATACAAGTTCATTGTATAAATAGAGGCAACTAACCCAACTTGAGCATATGTGCTTTCAGCATTTTTATGAAACACAAGTAACGTTTACAATCCATTTGATGTCAAGATCCAATCAGATTCCACTTGCGGAATGTTGTAGCATGGGGTCGAGACGCTTCGGGAGGATTTGTCTATGTCCAACACAACAGTAGAGAACGTTTGAGAACTTTTAGAATTTTATCGATGATTTATTTACTCGTGTTTATAAATTTTTTTTCAAATTGGTGAGGAGATTTAAAAAAAACTTCAAGTGATCCAAAAAACAAATTATTATTATTACATTGATTACATATAATATATTACATTTTCTACTAACACAAGAAATACTAACCAATCACATTAGGTCCGATACGGACATTAAATTTGTTTATCTACAAACATCAAGTCTACAATATAAATCCAAAATTATTTGCACAAAATCACATATAAATTTCAATTCAATAATTAATGAAATTGTTAAATTCAGTTTTCTAAATGTTACACTGTTATAGATTGAAACAAGTATTACTCTTTTCTCACGTAGTGCTAATGCCTTGTTTCTTTAAATAAGTAAATAACCAAAAATTCATTTCAGTGTAAAGATGAGAAGCTGTAAATGATACCCTATTCACAATTTTTTTTGCAGAAATATACAATCAATTTAATCAAACACCAGATATCGATGTAATATTTAAAAATATCTCATTTTAAATGCATTGCAATATTCGCCAGGGAATGACGTTTTTTTATGGGAAAGGTTTTGAACTTCAATTATTCACATTTTCATCTCCGTGAATTTGAATTCGCCACTATAGTGTTTGGAGAAGCTTAAATGTATGCGAAAAAAAGAATAACTGATATGAATATAATCATCAGGGTTTCAAACTCTTTAACAAACACATTAATATGAAATGTTGACTTCCTATATATCATTTGAAAGCACCGTTTATTGTTTTAAATCTAGTGCACCCATTGATATTTGCGACGGGTGTAAATTCGACCAAATCATTTTATATTCACTAGTAAATTCGACCTAAAAGTGTTATCGGTTAGGTTAGGTCATGTTTCGTTTCATAAAATCGGTTGCTTGGTTTTTGTGTAAATAGTTTGTGATATATTATACAATGTTTAGCTTTAGATAACATTTTTGTAAATTTTTTGAAATATAAGTTTACATATATCTATCTAATAGTTCAATTTCAATTTTCTCTACTCAATTAAATTTTTATAATATATAATTTAGTTTTTTTTGGTTTCAAAATAGCACTCTACAACCAGGCCGAGTTAAGAATATTGCATCCCAAATTTCTCTGCTCGAATTTACTAGACCAAAGGGCTACTTACTATCGAGCTGAATTTCCTAAAGCTAAAAATTTAATAAAGTTACAGGTCAACAACCACTCAGTGTGCAAAAAATCTCTTCAACATTGTTTGAATGGTACATTTTGAGGAATTTGAAATTCGTATAACAATTACATGTAGAGTAATCAAAACAGAAAGTTTTCAAAAAGGGCGTGGGAACTTTTAAAAATTTAACATAACTACATTCCTCCCAACTACACAATGATAATAGGAGTTGCATTGGAGATGTGGGATGCTATTGGTACAGAAATTAGTATATGAAAACCATTTGACTGATAAAAACTTCTCTCCTAAGACAGGATCGAAGTGTTCCGGGGATAATAATGTAATATGTTGGAGATCAAACTTGTGTCTACCTTTTGTGCACATAATAAATCGTTTACTACAGATCTGCATCAGACTAAATCCGTAGCATTTTCGGTTTCCCCACAATTTCTCGGAAGGGATTAAACAAAATCGCCAACTTTCAAGTTTATTAGAGAACCCTAAAGTGGAGAGATTCTTCCTTAACAGTTCTTTCCTTTGCCGCATTAGTCTATCGCTCAGTCGTATTCGCAACGTTGTAGTGATTCAGTGTGTTTAGCTACGAACCTATTGTACCATATAATAAGCTGTTTTTAGCCTAATTATTATAGCTTAGTGTTATATTTTAATTTTCAGTATAATGGATGCAAAGCAAATGTACAACCTTAATAATATAAATGATGTAGAATATATTCAAAATTTTATGTTAGAAGATGATGAATATGAAGATCTAACCAAATGGAAGACTTCGAGGATGAACCAGACCCAGATGCGGACGATCTGGCAGTGGAAGAAAGAGATGGTAACTCTAATACTGAGGAGAGTGGGGTAGAGGAAGAACCTGAAATACACGAAAATTTATTCTACGTCGGAAAAAACAAAACCACAAGATAGATGAAACTACCACGCGCAAAGAAGCGACGCACTGAGCAGTATAATATTGTAAGACGTCTCCCAAGAGTAATACATGAAGCATGAATAGCTAAGTTACCTATAAAATGTTGGATTCATATGTTTTCTAATGAAATGCTACAAGGAATAGTCAAGTTCACAATTCAGTACATTCAACTTGAAGTAAGGGATCGCTTTGGCGGACAACGTGATGCAAATGATACGAACATGAGCGAACTCAAAGCATTCATAGGCCTTTTATATCTAGCAGAAACTTTATATGTCAATAAAATCATGTTGGAAGATCTCTGAGGTACAGATCGACAAGGCATGGAAATATTTCGGCTTATTATCAGTCTCCGAAGGTTCAAATTTCTTATGAGATATCTGCGATTCGATGACCGCATCACAAGACCTGAAAGAAACACTTTTGATAACATTGCTCAGATTCGTGATCTCTTCGACAATTTTGTTAAAAATGTAAACACAGCTATTCACGAGGCTTTTCGACTTTTCGAGGACGTTGCAGGTTCAAACAATACATCACTTCAAAACCATCCAGCTATGTGTGGTACAGTTACTTTTTACACTTATTGCTTGGAAATACATTCAGTGTCAACCCCAAGGACCCTATAAACAAAATAATAAGCCATCTGATGTCATCAGAAAATTGGCACAAACTATTTATAGAACAGAGCGGAACATAGCGGCGGATAATTAGTATACGATTGTGCAACTCGTTACTGAACTAAAAACTAACATATCTACCCTCATATATTGGCACAATAGAAAAAAATAAACTGCCAGTAGAGCTGCTAAATATCAAGGGACGACCACCACAGTCAAATATGTTTGTTGTTTCCTACGTACTAAAAAAGAATCGGAATGTTCTTGTTATATCTACTCAGCGTTACGATGATTTCATAGATCGGGAGTCAGGAAAAGCTGCGAAACCAGAAATGGTCACATGTTATAATAAAACCAAGAAACTTGGGTCACGGATTAGCCTTACCACAATTACAAAAAAGAAGTCTTATGACACAAGGCATGCCACGTTCTCTTTCTGAAGGTCTCAGAAGATTCAGACCAACGGAAAATCCCGATGAAGAAGCTGGACCAGTGGCTGCAGAAGATACAACAACTCCAGTATGGACACCATGACACTCAAGGTTGCAAGAAAAAGAAGACTTGAGTGAAGACTAAATAAAAGATCGCATCTCTAAATATTTTTATTTGAAATATTTTTAAGAATATATATTTTTTGAATGTGTCATATGGGAATGCCAGATTTTATTTGTGTTACCAATCTATTATGTAATATAAGAAATAGAATCATTTTATATGAGTACCTAGATACTTAGTTTATATTTCTGTGTAAGTTATCATTTTTTCATAATATAACATTTCAAATCATACTAAAACAAGACACATTTGACTTTTCGTTAGTAAATTTTACAATCATGTATCACACAGATACATTGCGACGATGCTGTCAATAATTTTTTACCCGTAGATCACTCCGAAGATTGACAAAAAATGAATTATTGGATTTAATCTACAACTAAGCTTGATACAAGAACTAATGCTCTTAGGGTAATTATAGGGTAACTAGATGTATCAATCTGATACATTGCGACAGCGTTTCAATAGAATAAAAATCATTTAGTCTAGACATGTATTAAGCTAAATCCGAAGCATTCAAATGTTTTATAAGAAAAACAAATTAGTTAGAGAGAAGTATTATGTTTGATATGTGTACCCACACTGTTGTTCTAATCCATTAGTATAGGACTTTGTTATGTGAAGAGAATTTGTTCGAGCATCTGAGTTTGGATTTGAGAGTATCTTGTATTATAAGTACATGATGTTTATGTTCTTTGTAATTTGTTGATTGTCAACATTCAGGTCTTAACTTTAACGTAAATTTTCTTTGGTAAAAGCTTGAACTCTTGAGGTAATAAGAAAGACAAACTCTAGAGCTTAAGGAATCAACCAGTACCAAAATTCGAAAAATATAAAATGTTCCCTGGATTCCTAATAGAAGATTTCAATGATAGGATTATTGAGTGGAATCATATATTGAACTTAGGACTGATGATGCAAGATTTGAAAAAACAGACCAGGTATTATAAAAACTAATTATAACGACGCTTCCTTACTTATTCCAATATGGAACTAATTGCTAATTAAGAAGCCTTGAAAACGTGTTCAAAGGTATCAGATAATTATGTAAGTCACGTTATCCGTTTTATCAAATATCAATAGCGTGATATCTATAACACAATAAAAATTCAATTTATTTGATTTATGCAATTAAGTGAATCTCATTAATATTATGAGGACGACAAATAATTTAAATCGATTACGGCTATGAAAATGCGGGTTTAGTGTATTAATTTACAGAAACATTCTATATGTAGTTAGAAAGTACTCCGTAAATTAAAAGAATGGTAGATTCTTACAAATACATTCATAATTTTTGTGATGAAATTATTTTTAAACATTTTATGTTTTAGAAAATCTTTAATGTAGCATAGCGAATCGATAAGGTCAAAATGAATGTTGATAACAACGTATTTTGAAAAATAACAATTAAAAAATTTTACATTTACGATTTTTAATAAAGGTTCTTGAGAAGATGACAGATGATTCAAAAGTTATTATTTTAAAAGTCATTATTTTATAATGACATAAAACCAGAATACCCAGTAAATATTATTGTATTTAAAAAATGTTTCACGTACATGTTCATTATTGAAATAATGTACTGGATGTACCGAACCTTTCCAAGAAATTAGTGTATTGTTCCAAAAAATGGCACAATGATATTGTCGATTGTTATTCGGGAAATTGGACAAAACATTTCATGAAAAATAAACTGTGGTCAAGCCGGATATAAGAAGCCATAGACCCAGGACAACAAAATCCAAGATTGTCGCCTAAAGTTACTACCTAGAATATCGTAATGGTTTTCCGAACAGAATGCAAAGTGTTTATAGACGGTCAAGATATTATCATCTTCAGCTATGGATCATAGAAGAAATAGATTTCGGTGTTACCTAGAACAACTAGCGCGGAATTGGGTATGGACACTATCGACTTTAATGTTAAATTCTAGTAATCTATAAATGCAACTTTAAAACTGAATATTTAATTGGCGCAATCAGTAGGATCGTCTGAATAGTTGAAACTCGTCGTTTATACGCAATGTGAACTTTAATTTTTGGAACATAAGAGTAAAAAATAATCATGAGCAATTCTGAACCAACAGCATCCAAAACTAAAAATCCAGATTGTTCTAAATATCGTCCTGGAAGAACAACACCTGAATTTCATCTTAACAGAGCTATTGAAAAATGAAATGGATAATTGCCTTTATGCTGTATATATGTCACTTTCCTCTGCTTTTACTCGTTCGAGTGATTATATGAATAATAAAAATACAGTGAAAAATCTTTGTATCATATAAAATTTTGATGGAAATTCTAGTTAATTGTATCATTTTTTTACAGTATTCAGCATATGTCAGAATTCTTGGTAATGAAAATTGTCTCCAAAATATTTTACTATTGAACGGTATTCTTTCCAAAATCGTAGATGGAGCTGAATAGTTTCAATATATGGCTATAATAATTGGGAAGGGTAAAATTCAATTTCAATAAAAAATTTTGTTAATCAAAGAAACAAACAAGAAAAAAAATTTTCTCACACGGAATTTAGTTAATTCAAGACCAAATTTCAATAAAGATTCGCAGAAATGTTAACCCAATAATCATCAAATATTATTTCTAGTTACATAGATATTCATAAAATTGATCCTCTCATTGTTCAAAGTAAAAAACAACAAAATTCTAGTAGGTCTCAAAGAACCCTTTGTACTATTATAGTTACGCGACTCACTACTCTTGCTACTGCAATACAATATATTTAAGAAGAAAATGATATGATTTACAAATAGATCGCAATTCTCAAAAAAGCTCAATTAGACACAAGACATCAATCACATATATCTTAACCCTTCTCTACATCTTTTCAACATTTTTTTAGTTCACAATGGCAATCCTCTTGTTTCCTCAAAGTACACTTGATATAAATCCAAGACAATTACCCTTAAAGATATTTCACCAACCAAAAAGTTTTTGGCAAAGAACTGAAAATATTTGGGCAAGTCTCTATATAAAACCGCTCAAAGAAATTGGACTTCTGAAGATTGCAATTTTGCACCTCCCAACACTGCATCTAAACCTGTTTTTTATTGACCTTTCTCTTATTCTGGTATCTCCTTTATGTGGTGCCACAACTATAGTATAGACGTATGGCTAGCATAATTTTTTTTTCATTTGGGGGATTATACTTATAAATTTAAAAATGCTGTAGCATTCTTTCTTGGATACAACTTTCTTTTGGAGGTCTCAACCAACAAAACAATGGTTAAAAAAATCAAAACAAGGAATATACGAATCACATCACGAAGATGGACTTGTTCAAAAGTTGTTGTTCAATTGGCATTAAAAATGAAAATAAGAGAATCTGATTTCACATACACATATTTTTTTGTCAACCAAGGACAATAATTAGATTTATTTTTAATAGCTATGAATATCAAAGAAATAAGAGCATGAAGAGAAAAAGTATAAGTAATACAAGACGTGATATAAATCTGAATAAATTATAGAAAATTGTTACATAAAATGAAAATATCTTTACATAAACGATGACTGTTTGGATGAGTTTATTTTGTGATTTGTTTCATTATTCCTTCAAGACAAACAATATTGTTTGCATATCCAATCAAATTTATTACAATCATTTTTCACAATTGAAATTTGGTATTTTGTATGTGGATATTTTGAACCAATTAGACAGCCTTTTGAAAGTCGTTTAGTGTTTTCAGGATAATTTTCTCCAATAATAATAATAACAATAATAACAAGAAATCTTCATGATTTAAAACTATATTAAACGAAGCGCACCGAGATAACGTCCACTGACGATGTGCTCTTAGAAAATGAACAAATCCAGTTAGGTTGATAATCGTTGGGTGTGCTCGCCTTATGTCGCCTTGCTCCGCTACGTGTCGATTATTTGGGCGCGAGTCAAATAATGTGAATATAGAATTGAAAGTGTGGAATCCACACTCTCAATTGTGTGGACGGGTAGCACTCCTATCGTCTCCGTTCGCAAAGATTCGTGTTGAGAACTTCTAGGAGGCGCCTCGCAAAAGTCTGGATTAGGCATTAGAAGTGAAACATCAAATATGTTTTATATAGATTATTCTTGTTTTACCTGTCATTGGTATTTTGTCTATATGATTACGAAATAATCCATTATTCTGGTACTCTTCTGACTATTTTCAAAAAACATTCAAGAACATTGGAATGGCTATAGAAAGAATAGGACTTGACAAAGATGTATTGGATAAACATAGAGTGTTTATAATATATACTGAATACTCTATTATTTTTATATTTCTCCTTAAATTTGCACTATACCGTACTTTTAAAAGCAGTTAGTCATAACCACACAAATTTTTTTCAGAACTTTTTCGAATAATAACGATGAATAACAATGTAATATTTTTAGAGCTAGTTACAACACTCTATTTTAAGGATTTCACACTTTTTATTGCAATGAGATTCATTTTAACATCATAAATTTTCTTTTTACTAGTTTTTCACACAAATACAAGTTAATTCAAAGTTCTGTAATTGAAATAAAATTAATGACTTGCTGCCAATACCAGCTGACAAAAATAATACTGTATGTTCAAATTCTAGCCTAAAAAATATTTATATCGTTCGAGACGATTTTTATTAAGATATATAAAATATTAACCAATCTACCTCTTTAGATTTATGAGGAGCTTCGTGAATATATGTGTGTGGGAATAATTTTGGATCGATTATTGTAATAATTCAACAACACAAAAAGTATAGTCTCAACTTACTACTCCTAATACACTACTTGGTATAAAAACTATAATCGCCCTCACATATAGGTACATAACTACTTTTATTATAAGGCTACTCCCTAAGTTTCTTTGCCAATAGTTTTTCAGTTAAAATACGAAAAAAATTAGTCCGTAGTTATAAAGGGTGAGTCGCTTGTATTTATATGGACTCTAATGGGCAAACGGTGACATTTTTCAAAAATCAATTGGGACAACAATCTAAAAATTATTTACAGGATGTCCCAAAAGTAATCAAACATAGAAAATAAACGATTTTTCAAATTTAACACCCTATACCTATTTAATCACATTTTCAAATACTTAGGTTTTTTGTTTTTCACTAAATTGAATAGATTCGTCAACGTAATTTTTTCATTTCTCCAAAAAGCTGAATAATGATTAATAAAGGGCGTTCAGTTTGAACATTCTTATGATATAGGGCATTCTGTAAAATCGTAAATAAATTTAGAACGTAGCTGTAATGGATGTGTAAAATTTTTTTAAAAATGTCACTATTTTTCCAGTATAAATATATTATAATCTTCACTTTATCTAATAGGTGCCTGGACGAGAAAATTTTTGGCCTTAATGAGAATGTTTCTATTAAGTGCATTAATTTTGTCCAATAATACCCCATTTAATAAACCAATTCAATCAAAAAATAAACGATTATTCCATTGATAATGAGGCATACAAAAACCATATTAACATAAAACGACTAAACGAAACGAAACTAGTTAAAACAAGTAACAATTTCATTTAAACATGTTTCGTTTAATCGTTACTTGTTGAATTAAAGAATCTGCGAATGTGTGTTCTATTTTGATTAGAAGCATTATTTTTTTTTATATATTTAAAAACCTAAATGTTAAGCTGTGTCTATGCTATTTCGATCGTCAATGTCGAACAAGTGTAAACGTGTCGTTCGACTTTGTCGAACCGTGTCGAGTCAAACCGAACCCGAATCAGTCGAATCGAAAGCAGTACGAATATTTCTAGAAATGAATTTTAGTAGTAAAGAAGTTGTTACATTTATTCATAAGTATCGTGAATTAGCTATGGGACGCCGATCTATAAAAATAAAAGACATGACGGACTTGTGGAGATAGCAGTGTCGTTCAGCATTGAAAAACAAGAAGAAAAAAAAAGATTAAAAATTTACAAGCCCAATTTGCCAGGGAAAGGAAGAAAGAAATAAATTCGAAAAAGACCGTTTAGGGTGATGAAGATTCATACAAAAGCAAATTGGCAATGATAATTGTAGTAGCAGCCACCAAAGCATCTTCTTCATTTTTTTAATTATAGTAAATTAAAAGCACTTCCCTGAATTATGCGGTGAATGACTAAATGTACCTCAAGTGTAATTAAAAATGAACCTCACATCCGAGTCTCATTATGGATTTTGTTCAGGTAGATCAGAAGGAATATGGATGAATCTATTTACACCTTTATCAACGATCTGTCCACGAAAATCACCCCTTTCGCGAAGGTACAATTATATTCTGGCAAGAACTTGTTTTAATAACCGTACTAAGTTGCATTCCATGGAAACAAGTATATAAGAATCAAGTGTTGGCCAACATATTACCACAATTTCATGCCGCTATAGTTCCACGGCTAATGTTTTTTATTATAATGCGTAATTATATCAAGCTGCGGTAGTTTTAGAAGGAATAGAAGATTTTCTTCATCTACCGTTCCCCTATAATTTCAATGCTTGAGATCAGTTACAAAACCATTGACAACCACAATTCCACACAGGAGCTTAGAAAATTTCTCCCACAACTTTGAGCAGAAGTTGCACAAAATGTATTGGATAACTTGGTATAACTTGCGTATACGTGCAATTGGAGGTTACACAGAATATCAACTGCTGTTTAAACATTCGTTTGTATGAAAATTTAGTTTTATGACTGTATATTAGCACAAAATTCAACTTTCCTGTATTCTAAAGTAAATTTTTATGATTCGTTTGTGGCATTTAAATATACCTTTCTAAGAAATGCCATTAATTCTTTTTCTTCTAGCATTTACAATCAAATTTGAATAATATCCTCAACTTTTGAATAGACATAGTTTGGTTTCAGATTAAATACACTCGGATTTTATTGATTTCTTCCTGGCAGAACTTACATATGTTATTTTCCGCCAGATTGATTTCGTCCAGACGCTTATCAACTCTACTGTGCTGTAAGTTGAACAACTATTATCCTTAACTTTATGGATGTGAATCATAAGGTTTAGTGTCAACTTGGACATTTGATAAATTGCTTTACCTGATATTTTTCTGGTCTTTGTGTAAATCAAACTTGAGACAGTTGCACGAAGAAACTCTAGGTTATTTTAAGGATCCTTTTTAGGCTTATATATCGCCTCTCTATATATCCTCACAGTGTTGAACATACTTATCTTTTCTAGGGTATATATACTACAGTCCCTTATCAACCCAGACTTGATCTTCAAACCCTGTTAGATATAGGAGTAAACGACCTCATTTTTACTCTGGTATCTTTAACCATTGACATACAATGCATAATAGCTGGGATTTTGGTACACTGGAGCATTAACGCCATGCGGATATTTTGCCACCGTAGATACCAACTCCTACTCGCCAGGTGAGTTTTGAGCAGTAAGTTTATCAAATTATGTCTTCATCGATGTATGCACTATTTACAGTATAGTCGCTTCCGTTGTATAGACCAACAAGAGACAAGGACTCAACAATTTTCAAAACAATGAAGCATAGAAAAGAGGATACTAAGGATGATTAAACGTAGAACAACGTTTCATCTGCACCATATGTGGAGAATAAATCGTTGAAGCTGAAGCCGAAAAAAGAAGTGTGAAACAAAATAAGTTTATCGATTTAAAGATTAGACCGATAGATGAAAAATTTAGAACAACTCTTACACATGACAGAAGACCATGAAGGTTGTTTCACTATGATTATGGTCAATATCAGATACTGAAAAAGCACGTGAAGAAGAAATGTCATAACTTAATTTTATTACCATAGATAATTTTGATATATAATTATATTTTAAAAAAACATAGCACATACGACAAATGAGATTACAAAATGAAATAATTCTAAATCATTATTAATATAGAATATTTCGTGTCAACTTAATCATCGATGATAAATTAAACTGAATCAACAATATTCTGAACACATTATTCGCAGATCCTATTATTCAAAATGATAAAAAAAATGTATAAAATACTAACAAAAATCGTTATCAAAAATTCAACATCTAAAAAATATCACAATCATTTTTAGGTTGAATATACGGCCATTTAACTAACCTCATATCAAATTGAATGATTATAGTATCGTTAGAAGTATGGGTTATCAGTAGTCATAGGTAATATTTCAAAATAATTTCAAACTATTCATCCCAATTTCTTCAATTTGCTGTAGAATAACATCACTGAGTATATATTGCTCCAAATCAAAAGTCACATTTCTTACATGCCTTGTTTGGATTCTCAAGTATTTATACCAGTAGACTGGCCGATGGTAATGAATCCCATGCCATACTTATGGAACCTCTTCTAAATTTAATTAGAGAAAACTGTTCTCTATCACAACACTAACAACAATTACTGACTAGGACGAAGTCTGTTATTATCTTAAGACAATTTACCTTCCGTCTTGTTTGCTTGAGACAATATAGTTGTGAGTGTTGGTATGGTAATAGTAAACAGTGTCCAGTATGAATCTCACCAATGGTTCCAGAAATTCCAACTTGGATTTAATTAGTGGTTACATTACACCGCAAGTCTTCTCTACCAGAGCTGTTTTCGCGATTTACAGCACATTTTGATAAACTCCAACATCTGTGCCGGTTACAACAAGGTTATATTATAATCTCGCTCAAACAAGTGTAGAATCCTACTCTCTAGAAAATCTGCAAACCATTCTCATCAGGTACTTCCGAGGCAGCAATATCCTTTTTTATTTTTAAATCCAAATATATTTTGGATCTACTGATTTCAGAGAACTTTTGGGAGTGATCTATCCCAGGAGGGAATAGCCAGAGTGTTTCTATTTTTGCCCCATCCTTCCGAAACTATTCTAGAAACATTTTCCTTTACCATAGGAATATTCGAAACCAATAATAGGAATTTGGACTCCATATCTGTAGAGTGTAGTAGTTTCTTTATTTCTGTGTGACCAGGATTAAAGAAACTGATATTCTTGCCTATTTAAGTTGATAACATGGGAGCTTAGAAGAGATGGGCAGACGATATTGCCCTCGTAGCCGCAAAATGACAAATCAGAACAGATAATGATAGAGAAACATGGGAGAAGCTAGAAAGGCCTAAATCCAACAGTAAATAAGTAATCAGTTTATCGTGTTGGTCGATATATTTCGGAAAACATCGACAAGTATAGCGTTGATTCATGATGTCATTACCACTATTATACTGATGTGTAAACTGGTTATCTATAGTTACAGCTTTGGGATAAATAATTTCATGATTCATTTCATATTATCTATTCATCCAGTTTGATCGGTTAGTGTTAAGGTTTTTAAGATGTTCATACAAACAAATAGGCCTTTATGACATTATCCTTCTTGTTGTTTTTCAAACTAACCTTATTTGAAGCCGTCAGGATAGTTTAAAATTAACAGCTACTTTGAGAGTCTGAGATTATCAAAATTAAAGCTAATGCCTCTTCTTATAAACCTTTAGCCATCCATTTTTTCATATGTTCGAACAAAGTAGCTTCTCTCTGACAATATTGTAAAAATTATTTCCTAGAACGTAAGAATTTCGATGTAAAAGATTCAATCAACTTACTTTCCATTTTTGAGTGTGAATGAGTGTTGTTCGTTCATTTGCGCCTTGAACTGAAATATTTCAATCTCAAAAAATGTACATAAAAGGGGGAGGTGCCAGAAGAATGGCTAGATTCGTTATTTATAATAATTCACCAAAAACACCAATCCAGGAGGTGTGAAAATAACAGATGATGAGCCACATATACTAAAAATGTTTTCTTATCATACATGCTTGAAAATAAGTAAGACGAGATGCAGTTTAGAAATTCCCTTGGTACCTGGGAAGGAATATTTACTCTGAATATTTTCCTTCAAAACTGTAGCGATCAACGAAGGATGTTTTCGTGTTCTTTATTGACTATGAAAAGTCCTTCGACAGAATGCAACATGAAACGCTTATAAATACATTTAGAGACACTGGTGTTCATAAAAGACATACGTATAATTAAAAACCTGTACTGGTGACAAAAGTGGTCGTTGGAGTCAATGGAAGAGCGAGGATGTGTCCTGTATCCACTGTTGTTTAATCTCTTCCCGGAAAAAGTCTTTAAAAAAGCTATTTTTGCGATGATCAACTAGGTCTCCAAATACCTAGGATGTAGCACTAGGACCACGATAAGGAAATGAGTTACAGAAATGAATCGGCGCGGGCAACTTTTTCAGGTCACTATTTTATAAGGATAGTTTGAACCTAAAACTGAAACAAAGAATGATTGGATGTTGTATTTGATCTAAGCTGTAGTATGAAGCTCTATAGAAGGATTTGAATTTGGTTATATAGACGAATAGGTTATATAGACGAATGCTAAGAATACCATGGGTGGTTATGCAAGGGAACGAAGCAGACGTGAACAGGGCAAATTCAGTTCGTTAACTTTGACAACAGATAATGCCTAAAAGTGTCATAACTCAATCATGTCCAACAACTTGAAGGGCAAAATACAGAGCTGCAGGGGCGTAGGAAGAAAACAAATCTCCTGGTTAAAGAGCATCTGGAAATGGACAGGCATACATAGCATCGAACGATTGTTTAAAATAGCTGAAAACGGGGATCGGTCCGTAATTGTAATTGACATTTTCAAGGGGTCCTGACAGAGCACAATAAGAAGAAGTAAAAGTGAGAATGCAGATATTATTTATACTTATGCAATTAGGCCCGTTCCTGAAAAATCTACTATAGAAAATTGCGAAACGAAATGATGTCCGTCACTTTAAAATAGAAAAGTACGAAAAACAGAAAATATTAGTCCAAAACAGTGTAATTGAATTTTGTAAAATGGTCGTGAAAATCGTTTTTCGAAAAGCATTAATGTTTTTGGTATATTATAAATATTGTGAAAATAGATATGTACTAAATATTTCGTAAAAATTATTATTTCGCACAATAATTTTAAGAGGAAACGGAAATGAATGTTTGGAATCTGGAAAAACAAAATAGAGTTCTATTAGTTAACTTTAAGATTTTTAATAATAGAACTATGTCTTCACTTGATACGCTCCAGTAACCTTCTAAATCACCATTTCTGTCAAAATAATTAAAATAAAATGTATATCGACATGGTTCTGAAAGAACTACAAATGAATTGAGAAGAGAATGATCATATGGAATTATAGCTGAACTGTTGAGATATTCATAGTATTCTAAGTCATATTTTTTATGACATGTTTTGTCACAAATTCAATAAATTATTAACAGTTTGGAGATTTCGATGTACACTACAACAAAGTAAGGTATTCAAAAAGGAAATAAGTTGAAGATGTCATAATGAGATTTCTGAGTTCGGTAAAATATTTTACAATGTACAACGAATGAATTTCGTTGTAGCTCGTCTTAGCTGGTATTTCCTATTATTGAATTTAATGGTCAAAATATCAAACAGGCACATAAAAACGAGGTTAATAAAGGAGAGCAAAAGCTTTGGTAGGTCCGAGCTAACGAAGACAGTGTCACTATACCGACTTGAAAAGAAGGACAAAAAATGATCTTTTTAGTTTTACTATATAGTGTATAATTAGCTTCTATAACTTCTTTATCAAAGTAAGTTTCAGATCATGCCATTTTCTAGGTAAGGATCAAACTCTGTACCATATTGATACAAAGAATTTTGTAGATATGTCAATTTTACACTATCTGTAGGCATCAACCTTCTACTTTGATATTTTCAATTGAGATCAACTAACTTTTACTACATTCTAAAAACCAAAACTTTTTTTGTTTTACAATTAAAAGACAATATATTTAAAAAAAAATCATTGAACTATAAAATATCACTACAAAATATACATTTACATACAATTATAAACATTATTAATCCATTCAAAAGATATTTAAAGTGTATTAGATTACGAGGAGAGAAGAATCGTGTGTTAGTGTGTTAATAGTTCAAAATAGTTATATAAAGAAAATTAACATTTTCATTTAATACGATTTTCCATAAGTCTAGAGACGGAGCCATTAATTTCGATCAAAGAAAAAAATTTGATAATAATTGAAGTACATTTTTATGTGGTTCAAAACGCAAAATTTTAAAATTATGAATCTCATTTTATATTATGACATCTCCGAACCCAAAAACTCAGTTATATCAAAACTCATATTCCCAGACGATTTATAGAAATTAATGAAAGACTGGAAGAGCTTTATTGACATCACAAAATGGAACATAACTATAATGAAAAATAACTCACAAACAACATTACAAATAACATCTGTTGCTAAAATTTCTTTATTTCTTTTTTTTTTTGTTATTCAACTTTTTGCTTCATGAATCTATTATTTCCAGATATTTTTATTTTTGTGCCAGATGCTAATTTTGAGTTAAAATATTTTTTTTTTCAAAATATTTTTTATTGCTGAAATTTTAACATGATGTTATCTAAAATACCTAAAATTAATTTGCAAAACAATAATTCTATTGTTAAAACTTCAGCCATACCCATCTAAAAGTGAAAAGTGATTGAGCATGTTGAAAGAGTACAAACAATGTGACAGCACCTGTTTATAATCAGGATGGCGTTAGTTTAGTCACATTGATGTATTATTTTCATACTTGTAATTGAACATTATCTCAATTTCAATAAATAATTACTTTGATATATTAATCCACAAATTAATTCAATAGTTTTTAATTTTTTTTCTGTCATCTATATATAAATTTTTTTAATTTTTATTTTTCTTTTACTAATCTTTCATTTTTAAATGAAAGATATTAGCGCATGCCAACACAAATACTTCCCGCGTAATTGAAGTACTTGAAAAGTAGCGCGCTTTACCGGTAAACCCACCCCCCCATTACATTTTTTACCCCTTATATCTATACTTGTTGCTCCTCCTGTATTTTTTCATTGAAGTTTTAAAAAATGTCGGGTATAAGGTATATAGTCACAACGGCATCGGGTTAAAATAAGGTGAACCTTGACAAGTAGAAATTTAAAAATTGTATTGAAGTATGAAACCTCTAAAAATGTAGCCTTTTAGTTATTTATTTCTTCACTCAAGCTCCTTCGTAAAACTTATGAAAAAAACTGTATTAATAGGATTCTCAATTTCAACAATAGGCTGTATAAATATACAAGGAATCTTATTTAATGGATTTTGCATTACTTTTTTGATCTTTATTATTTGTATATTGGATGCATTAAAATAATACCTTTGACACTAAGAGATGAGTTAAGAACAATTTAATATAGACGGAAGTGTTATGTTTAGCTTATTACAAATTTATGATTTCTTAAGAATACAATAAATCATGGTGATATGTTGAGGGTGATATAGTGAATTGTTATTTTTCCTATTCAAGCGCACAGATGTCGCTGTAAGTTGACAGTTTATCCAGCAATAGCCTGTTACAAATCATAAAAACCGTAAGTAATTAATATAAGACTGTTTTAGATGCTCAATAATTTATTATGTGCAGGAGTTTATTAGGAGTTTTTTGCCATATTATTCATAATTTTACCTATAGCAAATGGTAGAAACAGTATATGCGGGCACGAGTGGTATGGCGAAACACTTTTCTTATGGTTAATGAGTTTATTCCAAAAAGTTTTTGCAAACTTACTTCACTGAACACGACTCTTCACTGGACATTCACTTGGAACAGGATTAAGATGAAGAGGTTTATTGTATAGAATGAACTAGTTGCTAACTGTTCAAAATATGAATGTGTGTGTGATATATGTAGGAAAAAGCATTTCATCCAAAGTACATTCGTTACTTCACATTGTATAGGTGGAATTGTGTATTTCATAAAATTCCGTTGATTTTTTTTGTTTTGCTTTGTAGAATATTTAACGGTCCTTTGTTATGACCTATGAATCTTTGAAAAAAAGAGTTTCTATCTTGTCCAAATAAACAATTTTTTATATTTAAAAACGCTCAATATTTCTATTCACCATACCACCCTATTCAAAACTTTGTTTCAACTTGAGCTTTTTGGTAATTTGTGATTTTGTTCTCATAGATCGACAATTTGAAAATAATAACTTTAGATAGAAAAGGTTATAACCTTCAGAAGCCAATAACATGCGTCAGAAAGTTTAATGTGTTAGTGCAGTGGTGGTAAAGAGTAAATAAATCAAAAAGGTTTATGCTAGGACAATAGGGTGGAGCGAAAAAGAAAATTTTAAATTATATCTGTGGATAATACTTAAAAGGTTCTTTTTTATGAGTCGATTGCATGGTGAAAATTTCAATTTTTTTGTACATGTTTTTCAGAAGTCGCTGTCATGCTATAAAAAGTGCTAATATTGACAATGATCGAAAGTTTTGCAGATATATTGTGATATTATAAAGCATTACTTATATATGAGGTTTGATTTGTTACGAAAATATAAAAAAACATTTCCTGAAGTTGTTAATACTATTTTACAGGATGTTAAAAGTACTATCATTGATGTAACTTTGAGGTTCGTGTGACGTCTCAAAATAAAGGATAAGAAAGTTGACATTTTGTACAGGAAACAGTGTTAATGGGTTCCTAGCCTATATCGAAATTTGGAAAGAATTTTTTTTATCCACCCCATTGGACAATTATAGCTTATGCATAATTCAATCAGGCCTCAAGCGCCAAACATGAACTCTAGGAGTTCAGAATAATTATTTCAAAATTACCAAGATGTTTGTGTTTTGTTGACTGGTATTCATATTATTTTTGTTCAGATATACACTCATTATGTTTTCTTTGCTGAATAGTTGTAATGGAAAATATCCCGGCCTAAATCCCGAATTTTCTCTTCCATAAAGATACAAAAAGTAGAAATTTTGATAAGAATAATTTCAAAATTATTCAGGCTTAAAAAGGGAAAGTTGTACGACAGGAAGATAGTTTATTCAAAACATGTTAAATTATTGGAAAAATTTGTTGGATGTATTCGAAAGTATGATGATAGAAACTGAAAACAAATAATTTTTTAGCATTTGGTACCAAAAATAGATATGGCTGTTAATCCAGAAAAACTATAGTTCAACTACATTAATAAAACAAATTGAACTCACAATCCCGATAATGTATTATTGAAAAGAATGAACATATTTGAAAATATCAAAATAAACAAGAAAAGTTCAAATAAAGACCAATGTTTCAAGTCGACTTTGAATATATGTAAAAAAAATTAGTTTTGAGTTTCAATGTAAATTTGATGCGTAAAGCGTGTTCGGGTAAATTACAAATATCTTATTCACTTTCTGAAATATTTATCATTGTATCTCAACTCATCTATTAGTAGCAGATCATTCCTATCTGCTAATTTCGCTTAAGGAAACCTTTTTTTTTTCTTCTGATATACATCTATAATTACGGATTACAAATTTTTCTTTCTAAAGTACTAGTAGACTCTATTCCACTATCTTCATCCCCGCTATCTAATACACTAGCCTCTCCTCTCACTACTTCAACTTTTAATTTACACTTATCGTCATATTCATTCTTAGCGAAATTTCTTTCTATCAAGTCGGTGTCCGACCGAGAAAGATCGTCCACAACATTAAATTGTTTATTAGGCACAGCCTCTATTTTACATTTTGTTAAAGAGCTATCGTCTAAAATCGGACTCATTGGTTTGTAAGGTAGAGCCTCGAAAGAAACGTTTTTAATTAGAGAGGCATCCGGAGGTGTTTCGACGTGTTGAACCATAAACCTACTTTTACCAAATGTCGTAAAAGTAGGTTTTTCTCTAACAACAGGTTCCACCGTCGGTTCAATAGTGAACATTTTATCAGAACAAAAAGCGCTAGGGCTTGGAGGTAAATCTAATTTTAATAATTTCTTGGTGTGCCTGAGACCTCCTAAAGAATCACTACTACCTAAAGAAGGTAGTTTCTTCCTATTTACTATTTCCGACGCTAGTTGTTTAAGACTTGGCACTGAAGACGTCGTATTTGGAAATTCGTTAGAATCTATAACACTTCCTGGTGTTATATCTTCCATTCCGCTGTCCGGGGTAGCATTGTCAAACGTCCAGGTACTGTTTCCCGGGAAAAATTGGGAGCTCAAACTGTGGGTTTGGAAAGGCTGATCGGAACTAGTCATGAAGAAATCATCTGCCAAATTCGTACTAATCGGACTGTCTAAAATAAAAAACAAAAATCAAGTTTTTGAATTAAAAATAAATTGACATATTTACCAGTAAATACTTTAAATTCGGGTTGTTTCCACGCCTCTGGTGTCTGTAGTATGGGACTTTCGGGTTCTTTAGGATACTCGTATATACAATGATATTTTTGTTTTTTAAACCAGACTCCTTTCGGTTTTTTCTAAAAATTAAAACAAAAATTTAAGTGAAATAAATTTTTTTTACCGTAATAATTGGTTCAATGATAAAAAAACTTTTCACATACTTCTTCTCTTTTTTTGGGAGTTTTTTCTGGTGATCGCATTGCCGATTTACTGGGCATGGCGAATTTATCCCAAGCCGATGGTACAAATTCCGGTGACTCTTCCTCATCGCTGAAATTACTGCTTAAATCACTTTCTTCATAATTATCTTCAACTGTTCCTTCCATTGGTGTGACAGTTTCCACCTGAAACGTTTAGAATTCATTTAAATAAAAAACAGTTTTTAAGAAAAGTCGAAGAAATTTCCATAGTTTCGCCCAGAAAGTTTTACAAGGCATTTTGAAATTTTCGATCAATGCAACTTGTACCGAAACGTGCTCAAAATGTGCTATTGTATAGTGTGGACTTAATTATGTTGTGATATTCTCAGAATACACTAGCATCTACAAGAGTCGAAAGAAATGAGCTATTTGTATAAGAAGAAAAAACCATCTTAAAGTGGTGTTTTCTCAATTCCAGCACATGGCAGAAAATTGAGTGAATATTGTAACACAATTCTTGTTATTTTTTTGCTGAAGAAAAAAAGGGTACCAGCTTGGGTAGATCTTGAAAATAATTATTTAGAACCTTTTAATAAAATTTAATATGGACAACTTTTGCGAAAATTTGATGGATTTGATAATAAGTGAAAAATAATGGAAAAAATATATTTTCTCTTCGAATTTATATGATTTTCAAAGAAGCATTCTAAACAAAGTAATTTGTGAGACGAGTTGTGTAATTTTCATCACTAACTGCACACACCCCCGGCTAACTAACAAATGACTAATTTTGTGCAAGCAAGTCGATATATACAGGAAAAAACACGTTTAAACCATGTATACTAGCGTATATCGAAGCTAATTTAATTATGAACACAATGGTTTTTATTTTACCCTTCTATCTTAATTATATCGAAAGATATTGAATAAAAAATAAATAAAAGTTTCTTTTGCATAGATATATCTAATATAAAAAACGATATGGAAAGATTAAAATCTTGTGCTTTTGTCAATGCAAAGTAATGACAAATTTTATTTATTAATTTTTCTTATTTTCTCTGTATATGATGGGAATAATTCGGTACATTTTTTATGCTAAATGGCAAAGGTAACTAACATAAGGCAAACTTTTCAATTTCACTTTTCTTGTTCATATCATATAGTAATTTCATTAAATATTTAATGAATGAAATTATTTGCAAGTAATTCAAACCGACCCTATAGTAGTATAGTACCTAGTATTTCTGCAACGTATCAAAAAAGAGTCTGATAAGACTTTAATTAGAAGATGAGAAGATTGTGGGGGTTAATTTCAATAAACTAAGTTTCCCAAATATATCTGAAAAATATTATAGAGGCAATAGTGAATATACGGCAATATTCGTTTCATAAAGATAAATATTAATCCATTGTTGATCGGTCAGATAAATTGAGGTAATCAGTATGTCAATAAAAAAAAATTATAAAATTATATAACAGTGTAAAACAACGACTATTATATAACAAACACATATTATGTACATGTTTCAAGATCATTGGCAGCAACAGTTATCAGTATAACGAGCGATTAAAAATAGAAGCAATGATTATACATACAATGAAATATTGTTATAAACAATAATATCCCTGTGTATGAATATTCATGATGTACACTGTTTTTAAAAGTCACTGTCGTTCTCGTTCATTAGATAGGTATGTAAAAACTATGTGATGAATTGGTTAAACTAACAATAATTTTAATACACATTACTTACCACATCTTGTGGTGCTGCCCTTAGTGCCTTCAGATACTCTTCATGTTCCCCTTCCTATTTGTTAGAAACACAATATAGATTTATTTACAAGAATAGCACTATATATTAGTACTATATTATTAGTCACCGAAGTTTCTTAAACACTTTTTTATTAATATTAATTTTTAATCAATATTGTTGTCAGGATAATAATTTTATAATTTTACTTCTTCCGTGTTAAAAATATCTAAATATATACTGATAAACATTCGAATTTTAATATTACTTAAGGTGCCATCAAACATTAATTTTCCACCGATTTTTTTATCTTACTTTATTAAAATAGAAGATAACGGTAGATAAGATAAGAAATCGAAAATGTATACACATTTGGAAGCTAGTACAAGTCGAGTATATGAGTTTTTTTATTCATGAAGAGTGATATCAAGTATTTTCTGTTCAAATTTAAGGGAAAGAATTAATTTTGGCGGTATCGGTTAGAAAATTTTCTTGAATAATGATTGAAGAAGGGCCAATATTGAATTTAGACGATTAGGAAATTGTCTAGTTGGTTCAGCCAGCTAGACTGCGCTAGAAAAAGGAAGAAGATACAGGCAGGTAGGCACAGAAAAACTGGACACAACTATGTAAGGCGGATCTAGACCAAAGTTTGCCTAACTTTTTTCCTCAAATTGAAAACACTGTTTTTAATAGACAAGTTGCTGCAACATTTTTACAATATTCCAAAAATTTGCCTGCACCTCTGGAAATTCACCTAGACCACCATGGGAATCATTGACTTGAAGTATCTAGAGAACGAACTGGTTAGCAGCCGCTGCCCTCAAATAAAAATATTGAGAAAGTTCTATTATATATATATATATATATATATATATATATATATATATATATATATATTTGAATCCACCTATAACTTGAAACACCAATGCGTATAATAACAATAAATTGTTACAATAAAATTAGTTTCTAATATAATAGAAAATGTCATAAATTGCTTGCTTTGGTTGTCGAATATGTGTGTCTTTTTTATTCGTGCAAAAACTTTTATCATAGTCTCTATCCAAGTTTTTCTTGTTTCTTTCTATATTTCGGCAACTATATTTCCCAAAGTTCTTCGGACGTCCTATTTTTCTTTTGTCTATCCTTCTAAAGGTGTCCCAACCATTTAATTTCAATTTTTTCATTTACAGGTTCTTCTCTTATTATTTCGTTTCTTATTTGATCCCTTCTGGTGATATTTTTGACTTTATTCAAGAACTTTATTACTGCTGATAAAATTTTGATTTTGAGTGAATACTCAAAAGTACAGTTACCATACAGTTATTTCATTCACCTCCGCTTCTTGTTTTTCATAGTCTTGTATATTCACGCCTAAATATTTGAGACTCGTCACTTGTTCCTATTGTATTTAATCTATTTCGATTTTGAGCTCTTCTTTTTCTTTCACGACTACTATTATTTTTGTCTTCTCTATATTAATATTCATTTTCCTTAATTTTAATGCCTGCTTCCATGTTAATAAATGCTTCAATTCATCTTCATTTTTAGTAAATAATAATAAATCTTCATAAAAAAACACATTCAAGGATTCCAACTATTTCCATATTTCTATATACTGTTTGTATCTGTTTCACTTTTGTTTTCACTCCTTTTATATGTAATCCATTATCATTATGAATAGTACCAAGCTCAGTACTTCCTTCTGTCTTAATCTATATTACAAGAGATGGAGAGAGAAGTTTGAAAAAAAATAAAGAAATAGAAGAACTGGGAGGAGAAAATATAATAAGGTATGTAAAAGCACAAAGACTGAATTGGGCAGGACACTTCATGAAAACGAAACCTACAGAAATGGTTAAGAGGATAATACAATGGATACCTCTATGGCCAAGAGGCAGAGGCAGACCAAGAAATGCCTGGAGAAATCGAATTGAAGAAGATACCAGAATCCTAGAAAAAGTAGACTGGAAAGCAAAATGCCGAAACCGAAAAAGATAGAGAAAGTTGACAAACAAAGCCGGGATTAACAAAAAGCTATAACAAAAAGAACAAGGGCAGTAATCCATGCCAATATAGGGATTTGTAGACCCACAAAGCGCGAGTTATAATCCAAGATATTGAAAGGCATAATGATGAATGATTTGTTGTAATTTTTTCCATATTGATTTTTTATGGTCGCTGTCAATTGCTTTTTGAATGTTTACTTGTGTACTACTTTCTTTCCTAAAGACACTTTGTTATTCGTCTAAATGATTGTCTATTATTTTCTTCTTTTGACCTCTTAGATTCTCTCGTGGACTTTCAGTACACCTCTTAGTAATGTGATGCCTCTATAATTGAAGACCTCACTGGAATAATGATGTAAGCAACAGAATAACCTTTGTCTGGACACGTTTTTTTCATTTTCTTTTGTTATCACAATTTAGTAAGTTCGTATATTGTTTATTAAAATTTATCGGAATTTTTCTTCCTTCCATATTCGCCGTAACAACTTTGTTTGTAGAACCCTTTCTCCTAAGTTTTGTAGCATTTCTGATGTAATATTGTCATAACCCGCTACTTTATCACCATTTTAAATTCTGTTTTGCTTGTTCAACATCTGTTTGTATCAATTTGTCTTTTTCATCATTTTCTAGTTCTAGTTACTTTTCATCGTGTATTTCCATTGGTTTCTCTTCTTCTACATTAAGTAGTTCCTCAAAGTATTCTCCCCGCTCTAAATTTCTTCATTTAGTTTTAATTAGTACAATCACCAAATCAACTCTTCACAATGACATTATTATAGAAGTATATATAGTAAGTAGAAGGCGATCAAACGATTCTGGAGGGTTAATAAGGGGTAAGCTAACTTTAAAATTTCACAGAAGCCTTTTACCTGTCAGTTAATTTTCTAATTTTCTTTTTTTCGTATCATGGATAATTTAATTCCAAGGCTTTTTTTAGTTTTATAATTTGTCGTAAAACTTTCGTCATTTTCAAGGAAACTGTAGAATTAACATAGAAGAATATCGGAGAAAGTTTCCATACTGCGTGGTTCCTCACGGAGTAACATTGATTTAATTAGTTGATTACCCATTCTATTCACCAGATCTAGCCCGCAAAGACTTTTCCTGTTTTCTAACTTTAAATTTTCTCTTCTAGGACATAATTTTCATGAGATGAGAACGTCATTGTATATGTAAACGTCTATTTATTTGAAGAAGAAAACGGCAACTATTATTTAGAAGGGTTAAAAACGTTAGAGCTTCGCATGAAAACGTGTAAAAACTTAAAACGAAACTATATTCAAAAATAAAAATGATTATGCAAAAAAAGGATTGTTTCTTTGTTAGGTAGGAAACATGTCGCAATTTGTATGTGTGTGATTAGAACAAAATTTGTAGTACAACCAACATTCAATCAACAAACAAACTTACCCTCCAAATAAATTCGCCACTGGAACTCGATCGTGAATCGGATCCACTTTCCCAACCTTGTTCATCGTTATTTTCACTGAAAGATGTTGACATCATTTGACTGTCACCTGGTCCGCTAAATCGTATATCGGTCAATATACCGTAAATACTATCGTCTTCTTCTTTATCGTAAGCATTGATATAAGCGTGATTTTTGTTATCGGCAACATCTGATTCTAATCGATTTCTACTGTTTTCCATATTTACGATATTAACGTAATCATCGAATTGATCGATACCCGTATCTACATTTTCACTGTTTTTAACATCGGTATTTTCATATAAATGTCCTTCATTTTTCTCATTTTCAATGGTGGGTTTTTCGGTTTCTCCTTTTACATCGACGTTTGAATAATACGGATCAATGTTTTCATGAATTACAGAAAGTGTTTTGTCTTTGTCATTAACTTCAATTTCTTCTAATTTTGAATCTATTTTGTTTGATTCTGATGATAAAGTAGATATATCCACAACATCGGGTTGATCTGTAGTTAAAGTGACATTTATATGTTCACTATTATCATATTCGTATGCAGTCGATTCTTTCAACTTTAATTCGATATTTCCTACATCACAGTTCCTTTGTTTTTCTACATTATCACAGTCAGAATACGATTCTTCTTTAACGGAATGAGAATTACTAAAGGTACATTGGTTGTAATTGAGAAGTGTAGCTGGAAGTTGTTTCCATGGGTTTTCTTCAGGAGATGGCAATTGAACACCCTAAAAATTAAAATTATCTATAAACAAATACATGATCCTGTATTGAGACAAGTACTTACGGCAGAATAATTTCTTTCAGTTGTCAAAAAATTATTAACAATGTCTTGTGGTTGGGAACAAACTGTCGTACTATCTTTTATCTCTTTACTATCATTTTTCTCAACGTTTTCATTTCTTTCATCACAGTCTAACGGTTTCTCTGTCTTCACCTCCTCAATACTTTTTGTATTAATAACGAAATCTACATCCTTTTCTTGATCAATTGGACCACATATTAAATCTTCTAGATTAAATAAAGTATCGTTGGAGCAACAGGAATCTTGACTGGGAGTATGCCTATTAAAAGTACCTCTTAAAGGACTTTCAAGTGTGTTTGCAGAAGTAGTTTCGTTATCATTGGTTACCGTATCAGTGTCGGTACGACCTGACCAATCGATTTCCTCTTCTCGTTCCTGCCTGTAACACAAATATATATTTATTTCTATTTAATGTAAAACAGAATTTATCTACCTTGGTGTATTTGTACTAGAGACGTCTTCAATTAAACTTTCTTCTGGTATTGGTGATAAAGGATATACATTGTATCTCAAAAATACTTCATGTCTTTCTAATGTATCCCAATCATCTTCTTCCTTAACGCGTTCAGTATGATTTCCCTAAAACAAAGTAATAGATTCAGTTAAGCATAGAACTGACGATTTTACTAAAGAAAGCAATTTAAAGAAACATGAGAGTTTTTAGTAATATTAAAAGAATCCGAGGAAATTAAATCCTGTTAATTTAAAAAATAGCTTATTTTAGCGATGAACATGGCACACAAATACTAATTTTACTAGTGTTTGGTGACGAGGATACAACATATAAAGAAGTTACACATATATTTATTGAATTGAATCCTCAGCACATAAATAGAAGAACACTTTTCGAAATTTACAAGAGATATGGACGTGTTGAAAATTGTCCTAAACGTGGCAAATCGAAAACTGCTACAGATGATGGTATGAAATTTAATGTGCTACTTCAAATTAAGGAAAATCCTCAAATATCTTCAAACCAAACCAGACAACAATACATCTCAGAAGTTTGGAAATTATCAAGAAAAAGTGAAACGTTACAAAATTCACTAAAATCAAGAACCTAGAGATTTCATAGACTGTAGAATATTAATTTATTCAACTACAGTCTAGCCATGAGGTTTTGAAAAGCAACATCGATTTTTTGGAAAATAGGGGTTAGGGTAGTATCCATAATATTTTTGACGATAATTTTTATGACCAATGTTACCACTGAAATCTATAGATTGACGAATTCTAAACAAATTTTGTTGGAAATGATTTATTTAATTAATACTTTCAAACTTATCAACGATTGAAACTCTGTATTTTCACTGAAGAAACACATGATTTTAATCTTTTTCATAAATAACTTAAAAATAATCAACAACAAATATGTAGTTAATATTCAATTACCTGTGAACTCAATAAGGATTAGGTTATGGCCCGTTAAAGAATGGTTATTTTTCAAAAACACATAAAGAAAACCTTCAAGCATAAATAACTCGAAATATATGAAATTTTTGGGGAGATCTCATAATACATTTTTATTTTTTTTATCATGAAAATGGAGACAAATATGGTTGTTCGCATTCATGTATTCATTGATGCTTCTTCATGCCCTTTGAACTTAATCCTTTCTTTAATAATATTAATAAGAGTTGAAAAAATGACAATATTTTTTTTAGTTTGCAGATCGAAAAATAGAAGCAGAAAAAGCATTTTTTTTTTCATTTTGAAGCACACATATTTTAACGGTTTTTCCTGAGCTATGTGTATGTATATTTCTTTTTTTTTTTGGGTAACTGAACGTTCTACAAAAAAGTGTCTCATAATTTTTTGCTAACTCTATTCGTTTCAAAGTTGAAGGATTAAAAAATATTCGATGTTATATTAAAAAACATGTCGTACGCTTCATTAAACATGATGAGTTTTTCAACGTTTTCATTTCTATCATCATAATCTAACGGTTTATCTTCCTCGCCTACTCAATACTTTTTTTATTTAACAACGAAGTCTACATCCTTGATCAATTGGCCCACATACTAAATCTTATACAAGGTGTGTGGAAGTGCAATAACTTACTTATTATGAAATGTACAATAAAAATTTTCAAATAAAAGTTGTTATATTTGCACAGATACTGATTCATAGAAATTACGTGATGTAACATGATCTGAACGCACAAAATCCAAAGTTCCATGATTAACTTTCAACCGATTCACAATATCTCCAGCTACTGAAAAAACTTTTTATTTCACAAAATACTGTATTCTTGGGCCTACTGAAGTTTCACTAACGTTTTTGGAAGTCTGAATCAAAACCTTACAGAACACTCATTACTAGAAAATCGTTGCATAACAAACAATCCAAAATCTTACCTGAGCATGCGGTAATTTGGTCAGTAATTCGTTTCGAATTGCCGACATTATTTCATCATCGATACCAAATCCAACGTAACTGTCTGTACATGGAGACTGAACTTGAATTTCTCCGCTAAGTTCATTTGTTGGTTGAGGATGTAGGAACCAACCTCCACCGTTTTCGAAGCTTCCTTCATCTAGATCTAAGAAAACAAAGTAAAATATTTCTATTAAATATACAATTATAGAATGAGTACATTTTACATAAGAAAGTAATTTCTAACACAATAAATTATCAAGAACCTATTCATGTTTTTAAAATTAAAATAAATAGATTTGAGATTTTGTTGTATATATTAATATACATTTGAATAACATACCTTCAGTTGCCGATTTCAAAACTTCACTTTCTTCTTTAGAATAAGTAGTGTTTAAAACGTCATCTTCTTTAGTATAAGTAATATTTAAAGCGTCATTTTCTGTAGAATAACCGAAATTAGAAGCAACTTCTTCTTTTGTAAATGTAGAATTCAAAATACCGTCTTCATTATTATATGTAGGTTGTAGGTCAACTGTATTCGAATGAATTTGTACACAATTTTTAGATGTACCAGGTTGTGTATCATCATCTACATGCACAGTACTATTGACTTCATCTACATTATCACAAGTTTTGTAAACACCTTCGCTCTCAATGAAAATCAAACTTCGCGGCTCGGAAGAAAAGTCATCAAATTTTTTTCCAGGAGGGTGTTCCAAATATTTATTCCAAATATCTTGAAAAATAAAATATTTTTAAAACAACCAAATTTTTCAATTTGGGATATGTTAATACTCATAAAACAATAACAGTTAAAGTTGTCATAAAGCTCATTTTGTTGATAATGCAACACCCTATATATTTTTGGAATTTATGCTCAAATTTGGATAATTTCTTTCAATATGAATTATCTTTTTGAAGCTATGACAACTATATACAGTGTGAATATCCTCAACGAAATGGGGACTGGAACAACTGATCTTTCAAAAAACTGGACGCAGACTGAAGGTCTGTGATAAAAGGTCGCCGCAATACTAAATAATCGAGCCACCTGGCTTCACAGGAGCAGGCTTCTGTAAAGGGCACCTCAAAATGAGTGAATCTCGCCAGACTGGGAACAGCAAATCCACTAATGGATCCAGAGCCCACTTGTTGTAACCAATCAACTGCTCCATTTAACAGGTGCAAAATTCCACTGGTGACTGGCCTTTTAACCATCAAGGACAATCCGTGCAAGGAGGAAGTGGGGCACGGCGATTCTATCAGAAACAGAAGACCTAGGTGTGCAACTGTTTCTAACCACTCACTAAACAACTACAAAAAATGAAGGGCTATTGAACAAGACTCGAGTTAAAAATCCAAATGTGGAAAAATATCAGGGTGATCCATTTCAAATGATAATTGTTACCAGAAATAGTGTAAAAATGTTTTAAATTTTGAAAAAGAACCCGAATATAGATTCTTGCAATTCGTTGTTTTTTATAAGCACCTAATGACCAGTTATCATTGAAAGCCCAAAAAAATAAATAAAAAAGATAAATTAGAGGGTGATTTAATATAAAAGTTGATATTTGCTGTTTTCAGGCGTTATTTCGAAAATCACATAGACATACTCCCTTTAAGATTATTTATTTATTTTCTAATACTTTTTTGTGTCATAGGATTTGTATTATAAATATTTCTGACCCAAGAAATAACAAAAGAAGAAATAAAAAAAGCTTTCAAAATAGGAAAAGCAAGCAGAGAGGAGAGAATATCACTAGAATTTATTAGACGGCTGGGAGAAATTGGATGTGCAAATTATAGAAGAATCAGCAGCTAGTGAGGAAATGGAAAATATTCTAACAGTACCTATACTAAAAGAACAACAAGACTCTGAAATGTGGATAGGGATATGTAAGTGGAAAGTTGTGATACTATTACTAACTATAAGATATGCTGTGTAAAATTGTAAAATTGAGAGGAAAATTGAGACAAAAAGAAACAACAAAAATTAGATACCTGAGACAACTACAGGACAAGCTAAATAAACAAGCTAGAAGATGAAAACATTAGAAAAGTAACTGAATCAAATTCTTTATTTGGAACATCAAACAAGAAATAGCTGAGTTCTTATCAACAATAAGAAATAAGACAGCGGGATTAACAAGGCCGATAATGGAGGCTCGGAAACTATTAAAAACGAAAGGGAAGACCAATGAAGGTGTAAATAGACCAAATAAAGAAACTAATGATAAAAAGAAATACTTAAGAATTAAAGAAGACGGAGAAAGAATACAGTTGAAAAAATGGATACAAGAGGGACTGGAGCCCCCATCCCACACCTGAATTGTTAAATCAAATATTAGTTTTCCTTCGAGTTTCTGTGTTAAGGACATTACTTTAGTTGCTGGTTTTATGATTTCTATTTCACTATTTTTATCAAATTCAAGGAATTTGAATTTGAAGGCTAATTGTAAAAGTTCATTTAATAAAGAACTTACCTCCCGAATAGACTTGTAATGCATCAGATCCCTCTTTAATATAAGTAGAATTGAAAACATCACTAGTATTTGAAAATACATCACAACTTTTGCTACTAGTTTCTTTTTTCTTATCTAAATTCGCTAAAAAGAGACAGTTCATCGCGTCAGATAAAACCGCACTTTTACTTTCTACATCTTGAAATTTATCAAATGTTTCGTTAACACCTTCACCATCAATGAAAAGCAAACTTTGAGGTTCCGACGAAAAACTGTCAAACATATTTTCATTATGTTGATTTTGATGATCCATAGTGGATCCCAAAAAATTATCCCAAGTCTCTAAAGAATAATTCAGATCACTGTTATCAGGTACATAGTTGTCTTCGAATTTCATACTGGAAAATTTATTTTCTAGGGACCTTTTGTTGAAAGGGGTACTGCTAGTAAAAAGGCTCGAGTGTGTTAAAGAATTTGGCATAACTTCTTCTTGGCTAAAACTCAGATCGAAATTTACTATTTGTTCTGTATTGTCTTGATCAGTATCGCCAACCGAAAGCTGTTTGTCTTCTAACTTTGGACTGTGGCACAATTTATCTATTGGTGGTGTAGTAACGGCTTTTTCGAGAATTTCATCTAAAGACCTTGTTATTATTTCATTCAAAACGATCAATACCGTTTCTTCAGATGATTGTTGGTCTTTTTTTGTATCTGAATTATTTTGGCAGTTTGTTTCTGTATTATCCCGTTTTTCTTCTTGTTCAACAAGATTGTCTGGAAAATAATAAATTGATGAAGCACTTGAAATAGAATAGAAACCAAAAAAGATTAAAAGGATTTTCAGAATCGAGTACCAATACAGTTTCAGATCATGATTTAAAAGATAGAGACATAATAAATAAGAATCTTACAAGAGTAACAGAAACCATAATGAAGAACATTGTCTCTAAAGTAGCATTCTAATGGAGATAGAATCACTGCAATATTATTTAATATGGCATTAGAAAGTGTAATGAAACAAGAACAAATACTAACAAAGGCATATGTCAATAACATAAATATAATAGCAAATGACCAAAAAAATCTAGTGACACTAATTACAAGATACACAGTAATTAACAAAAAGGATACGGGGAGAGCTAAAATATTCGAGAGAGAGATTATTAAAATGATATCAATAGCTTGTTGATATAAATGGGCTTTAAATAATACAAATCAAATGACTGGAATTTATTGACTGATAGCTCAAAACGTATCCTAAAATGTATTGTATTACATAATGGAAATAAATACGCTGGGGTACCTACTTACTGTCCACAGTAAAAAGTTGAAGGAAGAATATTGTAACAATTCGTTTGTCTTGAAAAAAATGAAATACAATGATGTGGCAAATTTGTGTTGATTTACAAATATAAAGAGGATCATCTTCTATGAAGTATTAACAAAACAACAAGAGAATTGGGTTCGATACTTCCAGAGGGGTAATAAAAGACACCAAGTAGAACGAATGAATTAGATGCTCACAAGAGAGCAGATGAGTTTAGACAAGATCACGTCCATTTACAAGAAGAAATTTAATATCAACATTTAAAACTGGGTTAATATTGAAAAATCTGAAATTTTGATATTTTAATATTTAAAATATCCCCTTATTAGTATTTCTTTATAATAAACATATTGGAATACATTACCTGCGACAATGATTTCCAGCTCATCGCCTTTATTTTCAATCCTATCATCACAAAAATCCAAAGCTGTTTCATTAGTTTCTATAGGCAACCTAATATTAAAATTGAAAGCCTCACATGCAACCTTATCTTCCAACAACGAATCGTCATTGGCTAAAACTTCAAATGTCAAATTAGTTATGCCATTTTTTAGATTATTCATTTCAGATCGTTCGCAATCTATTTCCATCGCTTCCAACGCCGAATCGTTCTCTTCCGTTTCATATAACTTGGAATTCGACTCAATAAAATTTAATTCATCGTGTTCGTTGATTTCAATTAACTTAATTGTATTTTGATTCGAGTTAACTTCGTCTGTTAGTAGTTTTTGTTGATTTAAATCTGGAATGATATCTAAATTTTCATTCTGCATCAATATTTGTTGCGATTTCAAATTAGTTTCCTTTACATTTCGATTTAAATCCAAACTATTTGATACTTTGACCACTTCGGTCGAATTTTGGCTCATTGGATTCGATTCCTCTAAATTTTGAATCGAGCTGTTGTCCGATTCTACACCATTGAAATCATCTTGGTCATATACAGCTGAATATACTTTTTGAACGTTGTTCAATTTTTCCAACTCTCTTATTTCTTGATTCAACTCACAATTTATTTTCTTCAGTTTTTCAGCTTCCCTCCATTCCGGTTTCAATTGAGAATTGACGTCTAATATATCGCTCAACTTATTCATATGAACAGGACTAAAATTGTCAATGGTAACATTGTAAATATTGAAAACTTGATTAACGACAGGGGGCTGCATTTCTAAAGGATTGTTCAGTTCATGTATTAAACGCGAAGAGGGCGCGTTGGAAGTTTCTGTGCTCCTAAAGCTATTAATTTGACTAACGTTATCAGGTACAAATAGCAGACTATCACGGCGTTCTTCCTTTAGTCTTCTAAGTTCTTCTTTGAAAGTGTCTTGAACGTTGAGAAGATTACCTAAACAAAAAAATTATATTTTCAATGAATTGCAATCGATTTTTGAGTATTAAAATACGAGGGTTGCAACTCAAGTTTTGAGATATAGCAACACTAATATGAATATGTTAACTCTGACATTGTCATCATAAAGTTTGACATTGTTAATGGAGAACGTACTCAGAACGTGTTGTCATACAAGTGCTATTAGAGTTGTTTCCTTGAAACCTAACCTAACCAATCATACTGCGCCACGACAGTACAAACGCTTACGCATCTTTTCAAACAAAAACATTTTTGAACAGTCAAAACATTGAATTGATGGGTCATCCGACGTTCAGTTCTTGTTTGACACCCAATGACTTCTTTCTAATGCAGATCAAAAATAAATTGCGATCTCAAAGTTCTTCTACACATGAAGTAACGGTTGATGCGTTCAAATCACATGTTTTGGAGGTACCTCAATCGGAATGGAAAAAATGCTTTGATAATTGGTTCAAATGCATTCAAAAATGTATTGATCTCAATTGAGAATATTTTGAAAAACAATATCCAATTATAAATATTCGTTTTTGTTTGTCTGTCTCAAAAATTCAAGTACCAACCCTCGTAGTATTAAGAAATATTGAATGAGTTTGAGTAGAAAGGGATCTATTTTTATAGCGCCTTTGGTATAAGTACAACTTGACAATGTCTGGTCATGCTTTGGATCAGATTTCTGATTTCATTTAATCAAATGCATGCCTTATTTCATTAAGCCTAAGAGATACATTATTTAAATTATGAATTAATAAAGCTAGAAGTCAGCTATCAATTCCATCCCAAAGGGGCTCTATTAGATTGAGAACATAACTTTCAGTTGGCCATACCATTTTTTGGATTGCTTCAAGCTAACTCATTTCTATAATAAGCAGTTGATTGGATTGTCATGCATGGAGAGAAAATTTTATCTTATAAAACAAGCGAAATGTTCTAATATTTAAACTCATGTTGCGTTCGGAGTGAATTTATTCGAATTATTTCGACCAATCAGCGAAACGTACTACACACAACGCGTTTCGGGCAAATTATCAAAACCTACAACACGATTTGACGACAAAAGTGGTGCCTATACGATGGTTTTCATGTTATTGGTAATGCAAAATACTCAGATCAGATTGTAAATACTCCAATATTTCCAATATATTATTTAGTATTTGTAATCAACTCACCAAGCCTGTAAATTAAATAAGATATGGGTTTCATTCAAAAATTTTAGCTCTTAATCTCCCTGAACCATTTTTTCTAAGAAAAAATTAATCTATTTCTGTATTTTTCCCACATTACCGTTTATTAAGCCAGTAATAAATTTATACTTTGCTTTGGGTTTACAAACCAACTAAAATACACGAACCTTCACTTCCATACGTAATACTGGTGGTGTTTTCCAAAGAATTGATCCCATCTAAGCCAGCTAATCTCACATTTTTGTAATTTATCCTATATTCTAGACTATGTAATGGAGTTTCAGATTCGGATTCTGAGTAATCGACATGAGTCAAAACCATTAAATCCGCAACCGATCTCGATTTCTGACGAACTTTTTCTGTATATGCTCCCCTTTCGACTTTATTCCGCCAGTTTTCTTCTTCAGTTTCGCTTCCACTGCTGGTTGTTCTTTGAATCGAATCCTCGCAGTTAAAAGCGTCGCTCGATTTTGTTCTTTGTTCGTTTATATTTACATCCAGATCATAGAAAGCTGCAATAACACATTTAAACATTAACTATAACAAAATTTATATTCTAGTATTTGACATTGGTGTATGGTTAAATTAGATTCATCATTCAGGAAGCCATGACCATACAATACCTACATTCGTTGTGAATATTATGAATTGTATAGTGTGTGGGTAAAATATGGTTCATATAGTATAAAAATTCGTGAACGTCATAGAATCAATAAAAAGTTAAATTTGATCGAAACGCGCGTTAGACAGTGTAATTATTAGTGTTGATGGTATAGTGGTAGTGTAAGCATTGTGTTCAGTATGAATATAACAAACGATTCCAAACTTGGTTTTAAGGTACAATTTCGTGACTAGTGCAGAATTTCTATCCCGAACTTTTCCTTTAAGTTGATCCCATCAATACTCGATGATATTTAAGTCCAGCTTATGCACTGGCCAGTCCATAGGGGCAATTTCGACATTTTGTAAATACTGTCATACAGAACCTGCATTATGTGGACTGACAGTGTCCTACATTAGAAAGTTTTTGCCGATGAAACTGTACGAATTTTTCTTCGGGGCTTCTGTAGACTTGTCCTCTATCACTACCATGCAGACAAACTCTGCTTTTACCCTGAAAAGAGAACGGTGCCCCATTGTTCATTGGTCCAATTAACGTGTTCTCTGGCAAATCGTAGATGGACTGCTCGGTGAGCTGGGGTTCATTTGGAATTAGTAGTTGGCCTTTTTGGCTCAAGTTTAGCGGGATGGGGTTGATTTGGAGCCAGTAGCTGGTCTTTTTGACTCAAGTTTAGCTGCCTTAAGTCATCTTCTGACTGTCCAGCCACTCACAACCATTCCTCACGTTTCTCTAAGCTCTTGTTGAACTTGAACACTGATGATCTTTTATTTTAATGTACAAACAATTAAATTTTCAACAAACCAAAAGGTCCAGTTGATGAATCAGCTACCAAACAGCCCTGATCACAGAATAAGTCAGTTCGTGAAATATAAAATCGTTAATTCATTTAATGTACATAACTCAAATTTTGTTAATATATTGTATATACTCACCTAAATTATCTAACGATCCGTGTAAGTTCGTAAGACTAAGAGATAACGATTTCCTCAAATCGTCACCTTCGGATTCGAGTACAGTTTCTGCAATATGATCGGTTTTGATGATGGTATTCGGTTTGCAGGACTCCCATCTTCGATCGAATTCGTCTACATCGAAAACTTCTGTTCTCGAAGTATTTTTATGGACTTGTAGAAGATCTGTCAACATTGTGTGAATTTGTACTACTTTGGGTCTAGATTCCGCGCTTGTCCAACATAACTGCATGAGGCGGTAACTGTAATTAAGAAAAATAAAATACAAGAAACTTGATAATAGTAGCTATTACAAGAAATACTCTGTATAGAATACTGAACACAATGTTTACACTACCGCTACACAACAGTCGCCAACAAAACAATTTACTTTCGGTCTCTGAAGGAGATAACTTGGTTATCGAAACACGCGAAAGACAGTGTAATTGTGAATGTTGGTAAAGTGGTAGTGTAAACAGTGTGTTCAGTATGTATGGCTTATTTTACACATTCTAAGCTCTTTATTGATAATTCTTTGATAATTAATGTGAATGTATCAATGAAAATTACGAGGATTATTTTCACATTTCTAATGTAACAATTAATACATTTCTTCTTATATCTATTTATATCTAATTTTCAAACTTATATAGTATGACATCTTTGGATGTCAGGTCTCGTCACTACTAGAGTATCAGAGTCAAAGATAGGGAACGAAAACAACTCAATAAGTCCAACAACAAAGCTTGACTAAATCCTAGGAATTGACATACCTCTGAGCAGACTATTAGTGCTACATTGAAGACAGTCATAACATCTAGAGGAAGTTTCTTTGTGTCATAGTACGAAGAGGCCTCAACTACACAAATAGCTAATGTGACTCAACAACAACCCCACCAAAAGTATTCTTAGTGCATGTGCTAGGAACAATAATCTCAAACCTACTAGAATTGATTGGAAAGATGTCGAAAGAGGAATTCTGTACAAAATACTACCCTGATGATAGGCAAAGAAAAGGTATCATGGATCATACCACAGGATGAAATGAGGAAAAGTATAAATTTCTGAAGACATTCGAATATAAAAACAAAAAGTAGTGATATGAAAACGCCAGTCCCAGAAAGAAAAAAAATGCCAGTAAATAAAGGAAGAAATCTATGAGCCTGGAACAAAAGTTTGGCGAAAATCTCAAGCACATTTCAGGAGGAAATTAAGTAATTAGGAGATGCGCACATTTGAATGTTGATAGGAAGGAAGAGAATAATTAAGAACTGAGCTTTTCTATAATCAACTCCAAAACTGTTACTTAATGTAACATAATACTTAAAGAGCTAGACAGCAATAATATAATTACCCTATTATGAATGACATGGTACACTGGAGCAGAAGGAAATGGGATAGCTAATAAATTATTAAAAACACCCTTTAGGGAACCAGATCAACACTTATACAAAATTGGAAGAAGTAGGAAAATAGTTGAATTTCAGCCACAAGGTAGTAAGACTCAAACGAAAATATTGTAGGGAAACTATGGATAGAAGAGATCGGAAGAATACATTAATCAGAACATAGCATCCTGTCTGATAAAAATTGAACCATCTATGTCCACACTCGCTGACTGAAAGGCACTAAAATATTTTGGGACTCGACACCGGAATTATAAGAATATTTTTCTAAACTGCGAATGGCGAATGTCGTAAAATTTATTAAAGGATTGGGAATAAAAGAGCTACTACTTTCAGATATAGTCTTCTGCAATTGAATAGAGGAGGGGACATAAGAGATCAATCAGCTCTATCAAGCAGACATATTTAAATAAATAAACCCTAATTGACTGTTGTTTAATGTTGGAAATGATCATATTACAGATTTATCTGCAGTAATAAATCTACCCAGAAAATCGGACGTATGCTTTGTAATGTAACAGCTTTGGCTTTACCTCCATATCTGCTTGGTTTAGAATCGTAAAATAGGTTAGTTTAGCGTTTTCGAGGTCGTAGAATCTATTTATTACAGTCCCAGATTTCGAAAATAAGTACTTATAATTTTCCCAATAATTATATTGGTTGACTTGGATTTATGAAGACGAAAGATCTTATATTTAGAGGACTATTTATAGAAGATTAGCTGAAGATAACTACAGAAAATAAAAAAGATAATTGTTGTTGACGTTTCTATTTATCAACTTTTATTTACGTTCGAATTGATATTGTCAAATAAATCGAGGAACAGATCCATTTTCTGATGAGTTTAAATTTACTCATGCTTGGATGGATTGAGGTTTAATTTAGCTAAGGTTAAAATATCTTAATTTGCGGATAACTCGGGAAAAATTTATCATAAATCAAGAGATCACCCACAACGTGAATATCAAAATAAAAATCACATTAAATAATTTATTTCCCAAGTTAACAGTAACAGAATTTTGAATTTTACTTAAATTGTTTGTATCTTTTATCGTTAATAACTGTTTTGTGTAGTGAATTATTTTTAAAAATTATCTTTTTCTTGTATTTGATTCCGTTTGAATAATTTTTATAATTGAATATATATTTTTTTTATATTTCATGGTTTGCTAACCCAATTTTACTTATTTAATTGTATAGGTGACATATAAATCTATTTTCCAGATTTTGAAATATCTGTCCTATGTAAGCTGTGTCACAATCATTACATATACTTACATATAGTCGGTATAAAGGACTGAATGTGCAGGCCTTCTCAACCTAATGCCAGTCGGTCCTAAAACTTGTGAAATTACATCGTCGTCACTTAAATCCCAATAGGGTTGATCGCCGCATTCGCAGATCTCCCACATCGTCACCGCCAATGCCCAGACGTTAGCTTCGGGAGTGACTCGTTTCGGTTGTATAGTAGTTTGAGTATATATAAGAGATTCCGGTGAGCACCATCTCACAGGAACTGTTGGTTGACCTTGATAATAATCTGCCGGATATTTAAAGGGTCCTAATCCGTAGTCCCCCAATTTTAGAATTAGATTATTGGTTAGTTGACAATTTCTACTTGCCAAATCCCTAGAAAAAATATGCATCAGCGGCGATTAAAATTTTTATCTCCACAAGAAGTTTGTTAACTTACAAGTGTACGATGTCATGTTCGTGTATATATTTTAAGGCTGATGTTAATTGATAACACCATAATAGTGGATATTCCGTTGACAAAAACTGGTCTGCGCTGGTCTTCTGAGATCTTAAATAAGCTTTTAAATCGCCCTAAAACATAAAAGTTTTTGTATTCATAACGATATAGTTTAAACAATATAAGATGAAAAAAACTGTTCACAATACAAGAGTTTGATTAGATAGGGTCATAGTGTAGGGTCAAGGTGGCAACAGTGGCTCAGAGGTACACAGTGGATCACAACTAATTCAAAACAAAAAGTAGGGCTAACTGTTATACGGTCTCATCGACAGATGACTGTTTTGTTAACTAAACAATTTCTTCAGTTGAAATTTGTACGTGGGAAGGTATAGTGAAATAGTGGTCAATTTTGTTGTAAATGAGCATGGCCTTCTATTAGTCAAAGGGTAATTATCAATAAACTACCATGAAAGTATATATTTTCTTTTCCGATCTTTGCATTTCCGTCTCCTATTACTATTTTGATATCATGTCTAGGTAAATTTTTATATTCGTAGCCCAGCAGTTTATAGAACACATCCTTTACTTCTTCTTTTTTTTCGGAAGGAGCATGTGTATTAATAATGCTTATATTTCTGTTCTTTCCTTTGAGTTTCAGAGTCTTTCAGAAATCGATTTAAATGCTAATATATATATATATATATTGGCAATGGGACTTTCCAAAGTTTCCGAATATTCTAGAAACTTCCCAAGCCAAGTATTGACATCCTGCCACGAAATTTTAGAAAATACCCATCAGATTGTACAAAGTGTAAAATTTATGGAAAAACAGAAAAAAATATTTACCTGAGAGCACCATTCCTGCAGCAACAAGTAAGGTACTGTTTCCAACGATCTTCCTACTAAGGTTAAAATATTTGTATGATTTCCAATTCTATATATTTCTGCATTCTGTAAAAATAATATTTTTTCATTCTGACTAGAGGTCGCTTCTAAGATTCTAACTACTACAGGCGTCCAATTTTGTTTCTTATTGTCGTCATCTTGTATAGCACCTTCAACCACCTGCAAATCATATTAACTTTACATTAACGCAAACTGGGAAAAGATGAGCTACTACATTTAGCAGTTAACAGGTTAAACAAATATGAAATAAACATTTTCTACAAGATTAAATAAAATAAAGGGTTTATACCTTCAATCAAAGAGGCCACTTATACCTATTCGAACAATCAAAACTATTGATTCAATAAAATTCACACTTATCTATTATATCAGTTCAATATAGTTATTTTATACACACACAAGACCTGTAGAGGAGGAAACTACATTACATATCATATCAAGCTCTTATTGCTTTAAAACCAGCGCCGCCTGGAGGATTCTTCTATTATGGAAAGCCTTCATGTGATAGTGACAAATTTAATTAAGACCGACAGGCTCTCCTCAATCTTATACCGTTAGATAACCAGATCTTACTCCATTAGATTTGTTTTTATGGGATTATTTCGAATCTAAGTCTACTCCTCTATGATCAACGAAAAGTCTAGAATAATTTTAAATATTCTGTGAGCCAGTTATTTTTGTCACGATTTTATTATTAAAAATTGTGAGAATACTATTAATCCTGTAATGATGGGTTTAAAATTCTTGATAATCTGGACGCTATTCCAAATTGATAGGCAAGGAATACAGGGATACAGTCAGTCAGTTCTCTCAGTCCTCGTATCTATTTATATTAAATCGAAGCCGATGTGGTGTTTGTTCTAAACTATATGAAGATTTAAAAAAAAGTTTTTTAAATAAGCGTGAATGTCAGTATCATCTTCTGATGAATTGACAAACAAGATACAATTTTCAGAAAATCCATAAATCGAGAAGAAAAACTATTTGTGACATTAAAGTTTAATAACATACAAATGGAAATTACGACTGTAGTTGCCTACTAGTCAATATATATGTCTAAAATAGAAGAATATTCAGAAATGTTCAATGTTGCAATCGGACACTCAGCATACTCCATGGATGGAATTATAGGTTGCCCTCCACGATCGGAATATCCATAGCTGTAGCTACGAGACGGTAATTATTCATGACTTGAAGTTAGAGGATTTGGAGGTTGTGACCAGTAGTTTCGTGTATTCTCAGTAGGCAAAGTGCGGGTTTCTTTATCGAAAACAGACTTAATTTTGGTTGTCATTTTTATGTGTGGAGGCGCCTTTTTTAATGTTTCAACTAATGACAACAGAATAATATTTTATTGCGGCATCCCATAAACATGGTTGATTTTCAATTTCTACGATCAATCTGCTTGTGTACATTTTACTGGTGACGTCGCTAGGTCTCTACACTCTCTAGGCTCATCACAGACAGCCGATAGTCGTGGCTACACTTCCAAATTGGCGTCGTTGCCAACCCTTCGCCCAGTGAGCTGAATGTCAATACATTTCAATACTAATTATTTTGATACATAGCCGGCGACATCGCCCGAGGTAGGGCCCTTAAACATTAACATAGCCTAAAATCCAAATTATATACGAAATTCAATGATATTTTACAAAATGTTAAAATAAAATTTATTATCAGATTGTCATTATTTGGTGAGCGTCCATCTTGTACCAATTTGTTTGTCTTTTTGGAATCAGCTCATTAAGCCAATGACAAATTGAATTCATTTCAAAAAACTGTTGCTGACTTCATCACATAATAGTTATTCACTCAGTTTATCTAGCTGATAATTAATTTCTGTGTAATTGTATGAACACAATGTATAATTTTTTTAATTGCAATAATAATGATATATAATAAATAACCTTGTATTTTGAGAAAACAAAAACTTGTTAATAAAGGTAAAATACAAGAGTCACAATTGATAAATGCATATTTTATATTAGAACTATTTTTGAGGTGAATTAAAAATATTTATTAAGAAAAATTTTCTAATTTTATAAACTAGAAAACTGAAATTTCTGTTTATTTTTTAATTTCAGAGCTTCTTGTTTTTCTTCTCATGTTGTTTTTAAAAGTTAGAGAAGTCAAAACAGGTGTTTTGAAATACCAATAAAGAATGGAGAATTTGTTTTCATAGACATCGCATTCTGTCTATTGTCAATTAATTTTTATAAACTTACCTTGCCAAACCATCCCGATCCTAATTCTTTGATGTATTTTAATCTATTTCTTGGAAAATCGTTTTCATTTGAATCTAAAAATAAGTAAAACACAATGTGAGAAAAAGACATCAAAAAAAGAGATAAGAATTTTTCAAATACAGCATCACTAACTAGTCCCAGGCATAATAAAACAAAATTTTCTCTAACTATTTACTTATCAGATCTTTCTATGTATTTTTCGTGATAGTTAATTTGAGGTCTCTGTGGATAAAAAATCAAGAAAAATCATCAAGCAAAAGTATTAAATTAATTCAATTTTGTTATGTTTCAACAATGATACATTCAGTCTCTAATTTTTTTAAATACTTTTTTTGTTAAACCATATCATCAATCATTTGATTCAAGCCAAAACCTCTTAGTCTTGAACATTCTTTTGACACCTACAAACAACCACACTGTGAAGTATTAAACGCAAAATTTTTGTGGGTGTTGCTACTATGGTTTTTAATATTTTTATACCCAGAAATAATATCAGAAAGAGACTATCACTTCTTCTAAAGACCAGGGGATGGAATATGCCATGCAAAAATATACAAAAAGAATGGAAAACAAGTAGTTATGAACATATCTACAATAAGACAATAATAAATATAAAACAGCAAATTGTATAGATGGAAGAATGATCTATTGATTCAAAAAGAAGAGCCTTTTCGAAGATATTGTCAAGTAAATAAATGTTGAAACATAATACTTATATGGAAACTTTGTTTTTAATTGTTAAAATCCTTGATCATGTTTTTATTTACTGGGAAAGGAGTTGCTGGTCAGGTTAAAAACGAATGGTAATTATATCAAATAATAAAGGTATGTCATAAAGTCAATTGGATTTAGATATAAATTATTTTCATTAAACAAAGAATTCATAACAGCCCTGTTGAATATTTAAGACCGGATACACATTTGTAAATAGGTTGACTTAAGTGGAACGGGCAGAGTTGACTGATAATTGTTCTACTGTGGGGTCCTAATTGTAAAGCTGATCCAAATCATATCATCCTCTATTCCTAAGATTACTGAATTGCAAAATGTTTGGAAGGAATTTTAATGATTATCTTTAGGAATTTTGAAACTTATTGTAATATAAATATGTATAATGGAATTACATATTGCTGAAAAGAAACTATTCACCTTAGGTCTGTATTCAGTTGGAATACCACAAGCGGCACAAGAAATTACAACTTGATTCTGCTCAGAATGAAAGATAAAAAAAGCGATACTTGATCACATTAAAAGGTTTAGACAATAAATTATGTCTAATACATTCCTTTCACTTTGGATGCATCAGTGAAAAAGAAAAGACTAGAAAATATATTTTGAAAGAATTAGTTGCAATCAAAACCTTTTTTAATCTTAAGTTTTATTAAATTAATTCCATTAATTTGGAAATATAGTAAAAAGTCTGTTATACGATTGCCTTTAAAAGGGTCTACTTCGAGTCAAATACCAAACATCCATGGGTAATAATAAATATTAGATAAACCACTATGACCCTTGGGGTTTGATACTGAAAAAAATCTAATTCTTTAAATATTTAGCGCAGCTACCATAAACAGGCAAATTTTGGCAAATAAGGACCTAATTGATAGCTTCTGAAACTTCGTAGGATTATAGTTTAACACCTCTTTCCAGTTCAGTTACTGATCAAATATGGCTTCCGAGTACATGACTATTAAAGTGTTCGAAAGAGACTGTCCTAAGCTTGCAATTTTCTTAAAATCTATAGAGGAACAATTTTTGGAGAACAAAATTTAGTGTAATATGTTCTCATTAACATTTCTTGGTCCAAAATGAAACTTATATCTACATACCGAATATTTCCATATAAAAAAAATTTCACAATTCTATTTGATACACCCCACCCATCAACTAACGTTTCCCCTGGACAATGGACGTTATTTTTCGTATTTTCTATTTTCCAATTAGTTTAAAAATTGATTAAGAATAAATGTTTGATAAAATAGTGTTGCATTTCCTGTTGATTCAATAAATTTTTGAAGGCGTATCTTTCTATCAAGGAATAAAACATGGTTTAACCAAGAATATAAATATCTCATTGAACACTGAATCTTACAAGTGAGATAATGATAAGCAAAATTACAAGGATAAATAGTGAAACCTATAGAAAAAGGAAATGTAATACATTGATGAATAAGAAGAAAAAGCAAAGTTTAGAAAACGAAATAAAAGAGAGAAAATTCAAATCATGTCGTTAACTAGCAAATCTTAGATATTTTGAGTCTGATAACATCATCCAGAGTAATCGCAATTGACCCATCGAAGGCTTTTGACAGGATTTAGCATGACAACCTTCTAAATATAAATTGAGATCATACAGTTTGTCGTCCTCACTTATCAGCTGGCTTAGTAGCTCTCTGAAAGACTGATCCATCCAGGTCACTATTGATGGACACACTTCAGAAAGGTTTAAGGTCAACAGTGTTCGCAAGGATTACATCTTGTAACTTACTCTCTTCTTCCTGTACATCAACGAACTACTTCTATAGCCTCGCCAACGATAGCACACTGGTGTCGTCGTTCAAATCAACCGCCCCAATAAACTCGGTTAACACACAAATCCATAGGCAGCAACAGATTACCACTATCAATATCGGTCTTGAAAACATGAACCAAAATTGTTTGTGAATAGTTCACTGCAAATGTATGACAACTTGTTTGTTTATATTATTCAAATTATTCTTCACTAATACAGCGAAATTTGTTTGTTTCGGTTTTATAACCATGCCATTAAATTACTTCAATTGATCAATAGTTTATTTTGTTGACATCATAATTTTCCTGAGCTACACAAATTACTTATCGAGCGTTGTCATCTGTGTCAATCAATTTGTACTTTACATCATTCGATAACAAAATTCAAATATTAAAAATATTGAAATAACTGTCAATTCAAACATCATCCGATTCATTAAAGTCCAGAGATTGTGATGGTTCGGCCACATCCAAAGATTGGAGAGAAAAAAAGGATGCCTAAGAGAATCATGAATGCCAAAATATACAGCAGTAGAAAAAGAATCGTATCAGATGGACTGATTAATTTCATGAAGACTTGATTCTACATACAAAAAACAATTTAAGACTGCAGTTATATGTTGGTTGAAGCATAAAATGGAGTTAACAGTTGCGCCTTGTAAAGTCGTGGAATAAACTACTGAAACCATTCAAAGATGAAATAGAAATCCGTATGCATGATAATGACGTTTTATCTGAAATTGTGTATGAAATGAATAATATTTTCGAGGATTCTAATAAAAGTGAGTGTGGAGAGTGAAGAACCAGGCATTCAGTTGCTGACAGACAATGAAATTGTTGGAAAACTTACTACGAGGTGAAGACCTACAGAGGACGATGATGCAAATGAAAAACCAGAAAAAGATGACTTAAGGCCATCTCATGCTGAGGCCTTCTAAGAACTGGATTTGGCGTTCCGGTAGCTCGAGCGTCAAGAAGAGTCGGACTACACGCAGTTATTAGAACTGAAAAGGATTAGAGATCTAGCAGCTATGAAGAGAAAGTCGACATTGAAGCAGATAAATTTTAAGATATTCTTTATGCCACAGCATTAATTTTGATTAGATACACTTTGATTATTTTTTTGCATACACGTAAAAACATATTTTTAATTTTTCGTGATGTACATGTAGCTAAATTAAACAATTTATATGTATGTACTTATATGTTTATATGAATAAACAAATTTTTTTACAAAGTTGTTGTTTTACATTTACATTTACAAAAACATTAATAAATGAAAAATAAATAAAAATTTCGATCTTCCGAACTTTTAATTAACTAAAACACCTCTGAAAACATTAATTCGGATTATCGACGCTCTACTGTATAATATTAATTAAATCTAATAAAAAAAATACTTACTAAACCAAGGACTAATGTCGTAGCTATTGGCTAGGGGGTCCTCAATAGATTTTGCCTGAAATGGAAAAAAACACATTATAATCAATTTTGTAAAAAACTTAGCTAAAACACTAAAAAATTTCAAAGATTAAACACTATCCAATAAATGTATCTAGTCATCAATAATATATATTTGAAAATTCATTTGTCCCTCAAACGGAACATCCGTCTTTGCCAGACTGATATATTTTACAGATGATACTAGAATTCCCTAGGGATGGGTAAAGGAGTAGGGTTTCGTAAGTACCTCAGTCTAATCCTATTCTTCACCGATACCGGATGTTCACAGCCCTTAACCCTACCCCAAGAAGGTTTTCTTGTATTTGACTGATAGTCAAATAGCTTTATTTCATTATAATTTTTCCATTTGAATGGTAGTTACTTGATTGATACCTATGGGCAAGAGGAAAAGGCAGACCAAGAAACAAAATTGAAGAAGATATTATAATCCTAGAAATAATAGAATGGAAAGCAAAAGGCAAAAACAGAAAAGAATGGAGAAAGCTGACAAACGAAGTCAGGACCAACGAAAAAACTGTAACAAAAAGAAAGAGGGGAGTAATCCACCCCAATAAACGGATTTGTAAGCGCCCTAAGCGCTAGCCATAATCCAATAGATTGAACGGCATAATGATGATGAACTGTATTATGTGCTAATTAACAAGTGAAATAGGGTAAATAAATGCCTTAAAATATAGATTAAGTTCACAAAGAAGAAACTCAAATCCCATTATCTGTCTGTGAGACGGATGTTCCTCATAATGCAAAAAAAATCTTGTTCCGCCTGAAGGGTTAATTTGGTTCAGAGAATGGAAAACAAACATCCTTTGTAGTATCATCTTTACATTAAATTCATGGCATTTTTGAACAATTCATTAAGGTGAATAATTTCCTTCTCCTCCATTTATTCTCATGTACTTTATTCATGTTCTACTGCAGTTTCAACCATTTTCAGGATTTTTCTCTTTGCCTAGACCAGATCACTGTAATTTTCTTATTATTTCCTATTAATATTTCAATATTCTCATCTTTTAGTTCATAATCTCTTTCTTTATTACTATTGTGTGTTACAGTTCCATTGTCTATTGTTTGATCCTAGAATCATTTAGAATTATTCTCATAATTTCAAAATCAATTTTCCTTTGTTTGTTATTGTGCGTATTTTCATTTCGAAGTTGATAACTCAAAGTTTTATTTTTGTTTTCTCTTTGTCAATGTGTTACTTTAAAATATTGATCGATTCGGCCCGTAGGACAATCTGTTCCCCATTCATTCTTATCCATATTTTCCAATGTTCACTCTCAATAACTTCAGAGGGTGACAGCCTGTTCTTCTTTGTTTTAAAGTAGTTTTCTGATGTACTGTCTTACTACCCTAAATACATACATTTTTTCAATCCTTCATTTATGCACAAACGTGCTTGCCTGTCTGGCCTATCTATATTTTTAAATAATTGTTGTATTTGCCATCAACACTACATCATATGCTTTTGCTATAACTTGTGAATAATTCACTATTACATTTTTCTGGTGTAAATTTGCCCTTTTTGGTATACTTTCCATTATTATTAAATAAAAAGGAAGGCAAAGAGTTTAATTTAATTGTTGATTTCAAGTCATTGTGCTATTATATTATATATATTATCTTGGATTTGTTAGAATAAAAACTATTATTCTTACATTTGGCTTGTCCTCATGAAAAACGTTGTTGTTAAAATGAGGAGATAATGGAGAAAATATGGTAAATTCTCCACTAGCAATTGGATTGACATGACCATGGTCTAAATTTGGTATGGACGATGCAGTAACAGGACTATCTCGGAATTGCTGGAAAATAAACAATATCAATTACATATACATACTTTTTATTTACAACAAATTATGGTGTTATCGGTTATCATACGAGGTGTGATAAAAAATTAAAAAGATAAATCTTGTTCGATATTTCAAGAAAATAAAAATGAATAAAAAACCAAAAATATAAAATTGTGTGTGTTCAAATTATGTGTACTACCTTCTCCGGATCTTCTGTCTAAGCAGCATGAAAAACAATGAGAATATTATTATCAGTTGTTAATTAGTATAATAAATATACAGGCATCAGTGGCACTTTTTATAATGACTATAATAGATGTAACATGAATTTATTTGATCAAATTTATAACCAAATTATGAGTTTCCATTACACGTTCATAATTGTAAAGGATTTAGCAGACATTTGGCGCCCTGGCGCAGATTTAGTTTTCTAGATACGACAAAGGTATTTAGTAGAGAATACAGTAGAGAAACGATCAAATAGTTAATATCAAAATAAATTGAATTTAAAAAGTATCTAGAGATCTACCTTTGAGTACTTCTACAGGGAAAATGAGATTGAGATAAACTGGCCTTTTTTTAAGACGTCAAAATAAAATTAAGAGGTTGCAGTGGGCTAGAGAACATAAAAATTGGACGCATGAAGAGCGGGAGACAATTTTATGGAGTTATGAGTCAAAGTTTGAGGTTTTTGGGTGTAAGACAAGAATGTTTGTGCACAGGACAAAAGAAGAACGGGCGGTTTAAAGTGTTTTGGAGGAAAGATGACTGGAGATCTGGTAAAAATTTAAGGGATTTTGTTGTCTTCCACCGTGACAATGAAACATTTCTCGAAGCTGTACAAAGAGTATTTGAAAGAATTGGAAAGGAAGAATGTACTGAAAGTAATGATATGATCGTCCCAGTCGCCCGACCTCAACCCGATTGTGTTGAGGTGGGACAAATTGAACAAGGAAGTCAGAGAACAGTGTCCTACTTCCACTTCACGTATTTGGAATATTCTGAAAAACTGATGGAAACAATTATGCGACGATTATTTATCAACATTGTCACAGAGAATGCCAAAATTGTATACCGAAAGAATAAAAGCAAAAGGAGGGAGGTTACATTAAAAATTTAAATATGTACCAATCACAGACTGTAGTTTTATTATTACTAAATTCTTATCTACATATGTTCAAAAAAATTGAATAGTTTTTATTTTTTTGTGTATTACGCAAACTATAGAGTGTGCAAAGGCTTTTGACTTGTAGTGTACATCTCAAATTATCACTAGTCTTTTTATAAGTACATAAATTAGTAAACTGACAAATGTATACTAGAAAATCTAAAGGAAATTTTAATGATTCATGCTATACCTAAACTAAACTCAGGAGACGTGTTAACTAACAATGCTGTTAGGTAATAAAGAAAATCTTTACCTCGTGTGTTTTTTTACACTACAGCAAAGTGGAAAATTTGACTAATTGATACGTGGACCAGTTCAACAAAAAATTTCAAATTTTTCACATTTATTGTCTTACAAATAATCATTCTTCAATTGGTACATTTAATAATATTATAAAATATGTGATAAATACTACAATTTAAGATATTTAAGTACAGTCATTCAACGATTTCAATTTTTCAGTTAATAGAATAATGAAACATCAATCACTAGTGAATAAAAGGTATTTCATCCTTTAGAAAGTGTATAATGAATGTTTTGTAGTACAGTGGTAGACAAATTTCATGACATCATTTAATCGTTTTTTAAGATTCATATCAGTATTCACGCTAACGGCAAAAACATTATTTCATTGTTTCGTTCGCAAGAACTTCAACTGCTACTAGAATTAACCTTTTGCGAGATATTTCATCACAATTAGCTGGGAAGTCTCCTCCTGAATCATTTCCGTTGTTTTTAATTTATTTGATAAGCAAATATTAGTTTAAATAACTGAGTCATTACATAAGTTCTATCCACCGATCCTGTTTTAAAATGTCACTCAACTTACTGTATTTCAATGTATATTTATTTCATTTCGTGCAATGCCTCTAGATACTTTTTAGCTAAAGAGGAATTTTTTTCTGGTAACAGCTGCTATCAGTGAAATGTCAAGTAATTTTCAATGACATCAGATGAAATTGTAGCAAATCTGATTTTAGATCAGCAAAACAGTGAATGATTCTTGTTTCTGATACAAACAATTATAGGTTTTGAATAAATTAATTAGTCTTTTTTATTACCTATTGTGATCGCCTTGAGTAATTTTCATTTCATTTAGCAGTTACTGTTTCTCTTACTCTCAATAGTTTATTTTCATCATAAAATGAGAATGAAATCATTCTGTTATGCAACTAGTTGATTCAAATTTTTACATATGTTCATAACGCATTTACATTAAATTTTATTTGTAAAAATTAAGCACACTTTTTTCGCATTCTACTTCTTAATGTCCTTAGAACGATCCAATAGTTAATTATGAACTTTAACTTCAATAATTGTGATTACTTTTGTAGAAGGATAAGGCAAAGGATATTTAACATTAATATTAATCCAATTTGGCTCCTAGGTAAAGTCGTCTATATGTGAAAAGGTCTTAAAACCACAAATTTAAAAATAAAGTATATATCTTTATCAATCAAAAATATTATTCCAAAAAATATCCATTCAATTTTAATAAATGTGAGCTTTGGCTTTTGGATTACGAAATGATAATTCAAATTTTTGTATAATAGACCAGGGTAGAAGCTTTTAAAAATAATAACAACTGAAACAAAATAATAGTAGGATGAAAACCAAAAATGAGGAGAATATAATTAAAATGGGAGGAAACATAAGTTACGGGAGATTTGAGGTCGGGAATGAGAAGAACTGGTAAATGTACAACTTTTGTATTTACACTTTTTTCACATAACCTCAAAATTTATATGAGAAATTGAAAAACCAAGTGTTTGGTTTTTAATTTTTCTTTTACAAAAAAATTTTTCTCGGAAAATTACCTTTTCATTTCTCAAATACACTGCAATTTATTTGGTTTGAAATATTTATTATATCACTGTATTTTGACTTAATATCGAAAAAACACCTTAATTTTCAATCGAAAATTCTCCCGTCAAAATATCAGCTTCTTTAAAAAAGTCAGTGAGGTTTCCGTTCATTGAAATATCTACTTTCGATGATGTGAAAAATATTACCATCGCCAACTTGCCCCGGTTTTTTTGTAATCAGTTGCATAATTTTTTGTTATTTATTAAAATATTTCACTCTAATTACTTATGTTTATTAATCTAACATGGAATCTCACGTTTTTCGTGTCATTTAAGTGTAAAATTTAAATAAATAACAAAAAATTATATAAATAATTAAGTTTTTTTCTTTTTATTTTTGCCCTTTCTGAGGTGAAAGTAATATTTTTTCTACGTCATAAGAAAATAAAGATTCAAACGTACAAAAAACTCACCGACCTTAAAAAAATGCTGTTTTGACAGGAAAATTTTAAATAGAAAATTATAACAGTTTTTCTATGTTAGATCAAAATATATAGTGTAAGTTTTTTCACAGGAAATCGAGATAAACCGTTTTTTATCCTTATAAACTCACTTCCTTTCCCTTTCCGACCTCAAATAGCGCGTAGATTATGTTTCCTTTCATTTTTATTATATTCTCCTTCTTTTCCAAAGGGTTTCATCCCACTATTATGTTTTTTATTGTGGTCTAACCCGTATGAAGTTATCCCTTCTACCACGAATATTTTTTTACAAAATAAACTGAACTTTTGGGAAAAAATATCAATAGAGGAAACATATAATGACGTTATACATTATACATAATTTTACCACCAAAAATTGAAGATTGAGCGGATAAAAATTTTTAATCATGTGTTTTTCTACATGTTAATAAAAATCATTCAATTATTACAAAATTCATATAATTAGAAATTAATTGTCTAGAAATTGTGATGTAAGTATTTTTTTATAACGCTAAAAAAATACATAGAGTTTACGTTTAAGCGTAGACGCGCATCGTTCGTTTTGAAATCAAAGTCCCGAGATTTTTCTAAATTTCCTTCAACTACTGCAAAGGACACTTGAAAAGTAATCTATTAACAAAAAATCATGATGTAAGAATTTTTTATAACTCCAAAAAAAATGCATAAAGTTTACGTTTAAGCCCTGACGCATAATCGATTTGAACTCAAGGCCCCAAAATAAAATACTTACATCACAATTTTTGTTAATAGATTACTTATTAAGTATCCTTCTCTATAGTTAATGAAGATTTGGAAAAATTTTGGGGCTTCGATATCAAATGTTCTAGTAATTCAAACACTAAATCAGGAATTTTTTGCATGGCAATATGAGATTTGTGTGCAGGGGCGTTGTCCTGCAAAAACAAAACACCTTTGGATAGTTTTCCGCGTCTTTTCTCTTTAATTTTTTCCCGTAGAGTGGTGAGTAATGTCGAATAGTAATCTCCAGTTATTGTTCTACCCTTATCCAAAAAATAAATCATGATTACTCTATGGCAATCCCAAAAAACTGAAGCAGATTTTTGGACATGGGACTTCTTAGGTCGTGGAGAACCAGAGTGTCGCCATTCCATCGATTGTTGCTTTGTTTCTGGATCGTACCCAAGTTTCATCCATAGTAACAATTCGGTTTAAGAAGTCTACATCGTTTTCAAATCGAGCACAGATCGAACGCGATGCTTCTACCCTTGCACGGTCAACATTGGTGAACTCTATGATGAACGCATTTATATGAAATATTCAGTGCTTCAGATATCCGTTTTAGCCCAATTCGACGGTCTGATAAAATCATGTCATTAATTGCATCGATATTTTCGGGGACTGACACAGAAACTGGCCTTCCTCTCTTTTCAAGCTTGCAGTCCAATTTTTCACGGTCACATACGAAGGACATTGATCACCAAGGGTATTAAGCATATCTTCGTAAATCTGCTTACCTCTTAACCCTTTTAAATACAGGTATTTAATGAAGGCTCGATACTCCAATTTTTCTTGTTTATTTTAATTTATTACGTAACTCTGGTGGTTTACTTTTTTGACCTCAAACTTCTCAATGACACTTCTAATAAGTTATTGTTCGTTGCTATGGTAACGCAATATTTTGTTTATGCATGGAACTGGTCTAGGCTAACTAGATATCAATACATCCTCGTAAAAAATACTTACATCACAATTTCTGGTTCATTGTTTTCTAATTAGGTGAACTTTATAATAGTTAAGTGGTTTTTCTTTATTTTTGTGGTCTTCGGTTCAGAATCGTGAAATATGTACAAAAACATGTTCAAACATTTTTTTAACCACTTTACCTTCAATTTTTGGTAGTAAAATTTTGTAGCCTATCATAATGTCATTATATGTCTCCTCTATTGACATATTTTCGCAAAAATTCAGTTCATTTTGTAAAAAAAATATACGTGGGTCTTGGTCTATATATCTATTGTAATATGAATATATAAATAAATAAAAATCACAAAAGAGCAAAAGAAGGAATTCCGGCTCGATAGAGTACAAGAGTTTGAATACCTGGAAGTGAAGGTAACAAGTAAAGGGGACGAAATTAAAGAAATCGACAAAAGATTGGTAAGAGACAATAAAACAGTTGAAGCTCTAGGAAAACTATTAAGGTCCAAAGATATCTCAAGGGTAACGAAGCTAAGAATTTACATGAAAGTTATACAACCTATGGTGTTATATGGTAGTGAATGATGAGTCATAAATAAGAAAGAGGAAAACATAATAAGTGCATGCGAAAGAGGAGTGTTAAGAAAAATTTTTAGAGGAATAAGAGTGGAACAAGATGAATGGAGAAGAAGAATGAATGAAGAGATTAAAAGGTTATATGGTCAGACAGAGATTGGTTATATAGTAATGGCAAAAAGACTGCATTGGTTGGGGCATATAGCCAGAATGGAAGAACACAGGTCAGTAAAAAGAGCCTTAATAATTGGATAAAGCGCAAAAAATAAGAGGGCGTCCACGTAGAAAATGACTAGATGTGTGTAAGGAAGACTTACTTAATGAGTTTATTGGTTCTAATGCTGTTCCTTGTGGTATACATTTTCAAAAGTACTAAAAGTTTCTTTAATTTCAATTTTTTGTTTCTTATTTGTTATATTGGTCTCAAACTCCTGAGACACATGTACTTTCTCGCCATTTTGTTTAAAAAAATACAGTTATACATTTATTATGATTATGTATTGCACCATCAACTTGGTAATATTCATTCATTCATAGCAAAACTTCAATTTAGACTGTTAGTTAATCGATACTGATTATCAGGGAGTCAATTATTAGTTTTTAAAAAATCTATCAGTCTTTCTTTTACACATTCCTCAAATACTTTTAATGCATTACTAATTAAACTAATAACTATGGTTAACGAATTAGGATTACATGTCTTGAATATACAGTTTGTAACAGAAACGTTAAATTCTTTAGTATAAAAAATTTAGTTTATAATGTTCCAAATGATAAGGGTGTTTCAAACAATTTATTATTATACAATTTCATTTTTCCAGAACATTATACATTATAATCAGAAATATTTTGACATACTCAACACCAATGGAAGCATAAAGGTATTGCAACATTAACAATTTATATTTTAACATTTTTACATGTTTCATTGTTTGCTCCATAGAGTATTTCATAAAATTTTATTATTTTTTCTTTCATTCATGTTTTTATACTGATCGTTTTTAGCTTTCCAATTTGTTTAAATTGTTTAGAAATATAAGATTCACCTATAGTGTAATTTTTATGAACTTCTCGATGCCCGTTCATTATCTTCTACTGGTTCCATTATTATTCTCATTATGTTTCTTCTTCGTTCGTTCTTCTCAATTTTTCTTCATCATTTCTTGTTATTGTCATTGTTTCAACTGGGTTCATCATTACCTGTCTAATCATCATATACATTGATCTTCATCCGTTTTGTGAGTAGTTTACATTTTAATAATTTCCTATTAGCATGGAATGCTCTATTTGTATTAATTATTCTACTCTTCTACTATGGATCATAGCACAGAGGTACTTAAACTTTTCTACTTCCATAAATTCATACTCGCCAACTTTCACCTTTCCCCATTAATACTGCTTTCCAAATCTCATTATTTTTGTTTTGTTTTCATTGATTTTTAAGCCCATACGTTTTCCCTTTTGGTTACAAGTACAATATCATTAGAGAAAGCGATTATTTGTCCACTTTAAATTCCCTTAATGAATTTTCCTCATTATGTATTCTAATGTTAAGTTGAATAGTGTTGCCGATAGCGAGTCGCCTTGTGTTACTCCTTTGTTAATCACAAACTCATCTGATTCGTCTACCTTGTTATTTTAGTGTTTTTGTTTAGTGTCTATAAATTGTTTCTGTTTATTGAGTCAAATGCCAGCTCAAAATCAATGAAGAGCATCACTAGGTCTATTTGATGCTCATGTGCTTCTTCCATTATCTGTTTTATTTTATGTACTGCTACTGTTGTTGACCTACTCCATATGAAGCCGCATTGATATTGACCCATTATTTCTTGAGCGCTATTAGCTACTCGTTTTTGGATTATTGTTGATAGAATCTTATATGAAATGTTATAGTTACTGCACTGGTGTTGATCACCTCTCTTCCTTCTCTCAAACCATTTTTTCCTAATTAGTTAGTATATTCTTTCTTGAAGTTTGGTTCTTTCTCATTATATCAATTCTTTAATTGTTTTATCTTTACGCTTTTCCATTTCTCTTTTTATTTATAATTCCCTCAACTTCTTCTGATAAAATTCGTTGATCATTCTCCTCCTGTTCCTCGTTCTCTTCTGTGCTTAGTTCAGTTAGCAAGTCCATAAAGTAATCTACCCATATTTGTTTATACTACTGGTTTTCTTCTGTCAGCCTGCTTTCTTTATCCACTATTTCTTTGGCATCACCTTTGTGTGTTTTATTAGATTCATTTACTTTTTTGTAGATATTTGAACTTTCCTTTTCTATTTTTCTAACAATATTATCCATCCACTCACGTTTACCATCCCTTATCAGCTTATTACTCTCCTTTCTAATCATTTCATATTATTTTCTTTCTTTAATTCTTCAATTTTTATGCTTCTTAATCTTGATCCGACTTTCATTTCTACTACACTTATCCAGCTTTCATGGAACCATTATTTTTTTTCTTGCAAGTCTTTGTTCCACCCCAATGATTGTTGGCTGTAGTTTGCAAACTCTTTTTTATATTATTCTATTCCTCCTCGATAGTTTCCCATTCATCTTCATTTTTTGATAGTATAATTCTCTATATGTGCGACATATTCTTTCTGAGTGTTTTCATTATGTAGCTTGTTCAAATTCCAATTATGATATTCATGTTTTGTACAGGTTATTATTTTCGCCATAACCATGAAGTGTTCGGAGTCCACACAAGCTTCTTGGTGCGATCTGACATCTCTTACTCATAATGAAATACCTGATATTTAAATTTAGCTAATTGTGTACTAAGTGAAGAAACAGTTTTAAAATGGCCTGATTCAATCAATACTTATTAGAATTTTGTAATTGTAGAGTACAGTTAGTACATACGGTTCGAATGTGAATATAATGAATATTTAATGGTATAAATTAGATATTGCACTATAGTCGTATCTCGAATTCATGTTTCTTGACTTTGGAAAATTATTAACAATAAAATTAATTTGGAATTAAAATTCAGTAGTAGTAGCAAAGTTGAAAAAACTATCATTATATACTCATAAATAGGTCTCATAATTCTTGATATATCTAATTTCTCCATAATTTAACTTACGTCGTTTCTGTTGCAAACTGTTTAAATGATAGTTTTATAATTGATATAAAAAGCAAGTTATAGTTTAAAATGAAATAATTGACCACAAGTCACAAAATGATTTGAAAATAGTAAGTAAAGGTGTGTATTTTTACCTGAAAACGTTTTCTTCTTTGGCAACATAAACAGGCTACTATAAATACCAAAAAACATACTGTAAATAATAGGGAAATGACCCCTGCAACAAATTTGGCATTTGATTCTGAAATAAAAAAAAGAGTTAAACCAAAAGCATTGTATTATTTAACCTGTATAAATAAAGACAAAATATCCAAGCATAACCTATAATAATTTGTATTTCACTTAAAACACTTTAAGAGAAAGAAATTCTCATCTCAATAGTATAGAACAGTTAGGTCAAGATAGAGCGTCATTTGGTATAATTGGCAAACTAAACCCGTGCCAATACGTATACCAAAAATAATATAAAAAATAGTGAAATTGCGATAAACGAATTCATGTGGAATTTCTATATTTTAATTGGTTCCTCATTAACATCTAGAGTTGATAGAAATAGAAGTACACTTGTATTTTTACGAGACATTTAACTGTTTATACATTTATAAAATCTTGAAACAAATAGTTGTACATACTTATGAGTATCAATTAATGTATCTTTACTCAATACAGAACTCTCTCTAGACCCGCCTTATTTTTCACCTATTGAACAGTTTAGAGTTAGTATGTTTGGTATAAAACTAGATTCATTACCAAATCCCAAATGAATTTGTCAAAGCTACATGAAGTTGCAATTGATCATTTCATTCAGATGCGCAGATGAATAGCAATTCTGGATTGGCAGAGCAATAAATCACTTTCTATGTTTTCTAGATTTTGGTTGTTTTTTTTTGTTTTCAACGTCCTGTTATATTAAGATTTTTGTTTTAATAAATTGTTTTTTGTAGGACAACAGGTTTGTTTTTGTCATTGAGTATATAAGGAGAGCATCAAGGCATACCATGATGAGTAGGGTTCACGCCAGCATGGCGACACAGCGACAATTATCGCCAAATCATCAAGAAATGTCGCCAAAATCATACACATCGACGACAAATTTGTCGCCCAAAACATTTTTAAAAAAACCTATGTTTCATATTTACTGTGCTGTTTTTGCATAAAATTTTTATTGCATTTATATATGCCGTAAAAATATGTATAAAAGTGTGTGTAGCATGCATATGTTAATTATTTTTTTACTTTTGTCTGCCACGTTATATTTTTGGACCACTAAATCATAGCTTAGGTGGTCCTTTTGGACCACTAAATTTTCATTGCTGATGTGACCCCTAATGATGAGTTAAGTTAACATGTATATTGGCTACTACTCGTAATATTTTTGGAAAATTTGTATAGGAGAGATTTCTGAGAGGTTTATTTCAACTGCAAACAAGATTTAATTCAAGTATTTATGAAAAATTTGATGTGATTTTTAAAAGAGTCTATGAAACCTTCCTTTCATGTAATTTGTATAGAACAAGCACTCCATCATACAAATCACTCACAAATGTAGAGCACACAGGCCTTTTCAAAAAGACTCTGACAATAGAAGAAATGAGTGACTAACAGAAAAATTACTCTGTAGTATATTTACAAAAACATTTACAAAGATTCAGGAAGTATTAGGAATGATTCAGGTAAATTTTTGGCCTGATTCTTTTCCTTATGTACAAAAAGTTAATTTTTTGGAAATAGTTGCTTCTGTGAAAATTATGACATAGGTAACTGAAAATACTATAACTGAAACAAGCTCCTATAAAAACTGCTATTAATAAATTTTTAGAAAATACAATAAGAGTACAAATTTCAAAGAAATAAATGTATTTGAAGAAATGCTATTTATTACAAATCAATAAACAGTCCTCCTCATGACTTTCCTTCCATATTATAACTTGTATACAGTTTTAACTTCTTACTTAATGTGATTTTTTAAATCCAAAGTTCCTTCATACATTCCTGATATATTTAAATAATTAATACACATGTATAATATAAAATAATAATATTGTAAAATAGATGATAGAGTTTGATCCATTGCCTTTGATGCAATAGTATCAATTAAGTTTATTTCTCTTTCTCTCAACATCAATATATATTGACATAGCTCATCATGGTATACCCCATACCAATTCACCAATTTACTATATATGGGAAAAAATATAATTTTCACTTCGTTTAGGTGATACTTAACATACATTTCTTGTCTCCATCTTATTAAATGATTAAAACTATTCCTACTAGCAAATTTAATATACCACCATGACCTTCAATAAGAAATCAAGAAATGTGGGTGTAGGTTTCTATGTAACAAAACTATTGATCATTCCTATTTTCAATATTACATCACATTAGATGAACAACACTTTATGGGTAAGAAGCATCTTACTTCATTCATCTATGACAAATATTTCTAGAAACCAGCAACTACTCTATTGCTAATCATCTATAAAACTTCTTGAAAACTAGTTTTTTAGGTTCATACTGTAAATTTGATTACATTTCATTCATTAGATAATCTAACACTGTTAGAAACTAAATGCAATTAATTTTTTTGTTATCACATAACTTTAGCAGTTCATGCAACATTAATTAAAGGAAATACTGCATTGAATGAATTTTGATACATTTACGTACAGTATTTATTATGTTTAGAGATAATTTTAAATCATAGGTAAATAAACTTAGTGGAACATGAAATTACAATAAGAATAATATATTCCATCAAAATTATGTCATCATTAAAAATAAAAGGCAGTTCTGTTCATGAATCAATGTTTTATGCGGTAATATTGAATTCACAAATAGGAACAAAAATGGTAGGCATTTAATCCTATAAGTATTCCTAATTAATTCCTGTTGAGAATACAAGTTTAATTGGTGAAATTAATTGATGTAATTATTGTCACAGATTAGGCTACATTAATAAAGGAGATTATTACAATTCATGTATATAATTAAATAATAACTTATGTTAAAAATATTTGATCTGTTAATTTCGTTATGTTTTTTAATTTATTATTCCAATCGCGCAAAATAAAATTATAAAAAACCACAATCCAAATTTTAAGTTTTAAATTTCTATTTTTCACAAAAAACATTAATTCAAATATTATATATTTGGAAAGAAAATGCAATACATGATTATTTAATGAATACGAAAGCTTCAGACGAAATTTCATTTTTTATAAATAAAAAGTGAAGGAAAACAGGTTGTAAACATATTTGCAATAACGCCTTTGAAAGGTGATGCGAGCTGAACAACTTAATGTATATGAGACATCAGCCTACGACCCATTATCCTTTATCAATTACTAAACAATATGACTCACCTATTTCCGTATCAATTTGATTGACTGGATTCCCGTTACATAACTGAAAAAATGACAAACACAAATAAAATCTGAACCATTTAAAAAGTATGCCCATCATTCATAAAATTCAGTATCTGTTCACTAACGTTAGATAAAGTTTATTGATCGTATACAACTTTTTTCTTGAACATTATTTGCCACATTGTAATTTCCACAGTGAAAAAAACTACCACTGTTATTTAGCTAATAACGATTACAAAATTTATCACAAAATAATAGAATTTTAGGAATATAGCAATTTTCGATGAATATGCAAATGGTTTTTTGACAGTTGTAAAGAAACCTTTAATATTTTTGCAGCATTTTCGTTTAACCAAGTAGTAATGGTGACATCTTCTTTTAATACATACAAATATATACCGTTATCTCTTACACGACTTAGACGGTGTATTACCAACTAATAAAAGCTGTTAATGTGAGTCTACACGTAGTCTGTTAGATGATATCCAAGAGAACAAGACCTAATTTGTAGTATTGTACATGGAATGTTGTCAATAATAATTGCTAAGATTCATTTTAATTAGAATATCCGATAGTGTTTTAGCTAGAATTTAATGAAGATAAACGGTTCTTTTTCATATTGAGTATTTTATTTTATCACTTTCAATCTATTAACTTTTTAGTAATTTCTTCAGATGTGTTATTTCTCTGAATTTTAAAATAGACTCTATAGTTCAAGATTTCTAATTTACATAGACAAAAAGAAGAAATCGATAAAAAAGAAGTAGAGCTTATTTGTAGTTATGAAAACATGTTGGTTTATTTTGAACTTTGTTAGATTATACTTCTTTTAACTAAAATGGCAAAACTAGGTGCATTTTTTAGTTTATGTCCAATTATAGATGCCAAAAGTATATATGTCTCAGAAGATAATGAAGAAGGGATTATTATTGTATCATTAGGTAGAAACAGTGTTAGCAGATATCGAGTAAGTGTTATTTGTTGTTTTCTCTTGATTTTACGTACTTTTGTCTTTTAGGTATCGGATCAAAAACAAATAACATTTTGGAGATCAAAGGAAAAATTCAGTTCGCCAGTTATATACCACAAAGAAAAAGCTAAATATGTTGCCGTATTCAATGGAACTCATGTGAAGTTTTGGGATGTGAACGAGGATAATTTGGATAAGTTAAAAAAATACAAAGTTAGTTTTTCCTGGCAAATGCAAAGTAATTATTCACCTAAATCAAATGAATTTTTTAGTTCTCAAAACAAATACACACATTGTTGAAGTCAAATGATAATTGCTTCATACTATTTCAAAATGGCTCAATTCATAAGCTCGATCAGGCTGTGGAAAATAGGAAATCTTTACTCACAAATGAATTAGAAATAAACCAGATCGACCATGTTCTATGCCAAGAAGTGAATCATTTTATCTATGTTAGTCTCGTTAGTGGAAATATTTTTTATTGGACTAAATATGAAGAAAATTATAAATATGAGAAGATTAAACTGGAGAGAGGTGATTTAATTGTAAAAGGATTTACCTATCATGTTATAGGAAATATTGTTTATTTATTAACTATATGTGAGTATCTAGTAATTTTTGGGCATAGGTTTGTGTCTGTGAATACCGTATGCCGCTGTATAGCTCCCACAATATGTTTACCATTTACAATCATAGGAGTAGTAAGATGTGTTTTACCGTTATGCTCATATGCCACTGTTTATATACCACAATATGTTTACCCTTTATACTCATATGTCGCCATAGGAGTGGCAAGATGCTTTTCAATGTTGAGCTGGTATGCACCTGTATAACCACCCTTACCCTTTGCATTTGTATTTTGTGACTCTAATAGTGGTAGTGAACCATACCTTTGCCATCAAGTTCAAGCAGCAGTGAAGAAGATCTGAATATAGCACAACCTACTAATTTCAAACCATATTAGGAAATCAGGATCAGGAACCAGACTCAATTTACATCTGGGAACAAGTGTGTAGGACCACAAATTCCAGATACCTGTGCAAAACCTTATAGATTTTTTCAAGCCCTTTTTTACGAATGGGCAAATAATACAAATAGTGTCACAAACAAATAATTGTGCTAAACATAAAATAGCACAGAAGAGGTTGTAAAAACGTTCCAGAGTTTCTGCATTTATTGCTGTTGTCTCGAATACGGGTATTATAATCAAATGTAATATCCAAGAGTATTGGTCACAATAGTTTAACACCAACACATCTTTCTTTAGGAGCATATTGAGATCATTTTTCTAGTAGAGTTGCTAACCATAAACAGATGGGCTCAGTTGGGCTTGGATAGAAACCTCTTGAAAGAGCACATTCACATTCTCCCAGATAGCTAAGTGGCCTTGAAGGTTGTGAAAGCAATTGAGTGCATGTCCAAACTAGCGTCGGAGTGCAAACAAACTCTAGCACTAGCTAATAAAAACAAAGTAACTCTAATGTGGCTATGAGGCCACCAGGGTATATCAGGAAATAAGAAAGCATATAGCATATAGAAAAAAGGAGGTAACAATTCCATACCTTGAACCAAAACCTTACTGTGGTCTCATGAGATGCCACATCATTAACAAACTGAAAAGTCACAAAAGAATCAGATGGGGCGTTATTGGAGAAACACTCTAGGCCTAAAGCAATCCAAAAGATTTATAATCAAATCAGCTAAGAAGTCTGAAGAGCTTCTTGTGATGACTAGAAACGATATAAAACTGGTGGTTGGTCTTCTGACAGGTCATTGCCCTGTCAAATACCACCTCAAGACGATGAGCATGTCCTGCCCTTTTCGCTAAAAGGATTAATTACCTTGAAGAAGTACTACTTATACAATACTCACAAAAACCTCCAAAACATGGCCTCCTTTGGGAGAAGTCTATGTATTTTAGTAGCAGAACAATAAGATAGAGTCTTGTACAAAATATCTTCTAGGTATATGTGCAGAGTAGCTGTAAAGCCAAAACGTCTCCCCATATCAATCTACAATCTAGCATATTGAGAAGGGAACGGTTTTTACAAATTTTTGTATGCTCCACTTGCATCAAACTTAATCAAACGCTTAAGGCTCAAACTCAAATTCAGCCACTATTTAGATCATTTGGACAGAGTTCAAAAAACATTTTGTTTTGTCGTTACTCTTGGTTTAACCCAATAAAATTTATGGTTTAGGAGATATGTAGATTTTAGATCATTGTACATGCCGAGGAAAATTATCATAAATTGTAATTATTGATTGAAAATACTTATATGAGGAATTAAAACACAATTAAAATGCCATTCAGAAAACAGCAATTGAGGTGATTGGCCAGAAATTTTTGCTCCCTGGATACACCCATTTGGAATGTGACAGTAATCATGCAAGAAATGAACAGCACAAATAACAAATTGATAAAAATTTTAAAATTATGTTGTGAGAGACAAAAAAAAGTTCAATGTAGTAAATATGACCTTAGACCTTCTTTCAATGCTCATAACAGTTATCATTATTTTTACCAAAATCTGTCCACCATTGATGAAGCCTCAGAATTTGTTAATTTAAAGAACAATCAGGATTTTGGAGAGTAACGTCAAAAATAATTTGTTTCATTAGAATATAGTTTCAAGAAGAATTTTGTATCACTTTTTCTGGATAAAAAAATAATAAAGTTTGCAGTTTAAGTTTATAATATTTTTTAGGTGTTTCCAGTTTTCTGGAAAAATGCATGGAGGCAATGTGTGCTAAATTCAAAATTTTGTAGAAACCAAAAAAAATATAGATTTGTGCTTACAATTAATTACAATATAGTTCTTGTGAAACAAAACAACATTATATCAATAAGTTTTGCGTATGGTTTATGACGAGTTATTTAAGATTAAAATTATTTTCTGGCAAAATAAAGAAATATGGCAAATTTGTTATCTATCTACAGAAATAAGCTTCTTGCATTCAATGATTTACTGTTTTTGATATTTATGAGTCCAAGAGTTGATAGTATTACTTCTGGAGGGAATACCACATTTTATATTTGTTTCCTTGTGCCATTCGTAATCAAATCTTTTCTGTTAAGTTCTTTAAACCATTGCAAATATTCCTATCTTGAAAACAAGTTTGAATCTTTTCATAATTATATCTTGCAAATGTTGCTATAATGAAACTTTTTGTGCAATAATCATATTAAGCTGAAATTCCTGATGATCATCACACTATAATTGTTATTGTGAATGTAGTGCTAGTTTGTTCAGTAAAATAATTGTTTTGTGAATTTTTAGGGTCAGATGGCAGCATATATTCTCGACTATTGGATGAGTCCAGCTTGGAAGAAGACAACATGGGAGAACTATTCACTGTTATTGATTGCATATCCCCAAAACATTTTATTGCAATGAAATCTTTGGATGAGAATTACATTGCATTGTTTGGGGCCAATAGTAATGAAGAAGGTGCTGTACTAGCGATATACAACGTTCAATTTAAAGTTACCCAATCAAGACAAACTTTTAAACTGTTTTCAGCAAATAGTAAAATTTGGAAACATGAAAATAATCTATTTGTTCCTGTTGGACAAAATTTAGCTGTTATACCATTTCATTTAGAAACTGAACAATTAGCAGCTCTGGTTGGAAGTCACAAAGAATCACAAAGTAATCTGGATCCTGATATTAAGATAATACATGAGTTTGAAGTAGCTTCTTGGGATAAAAGAGTTTTCAAAACACACCTTCCGGAAAATTTGAAAAACACATTGGAACAGTTTGTGAGGCAAGGGTATTCAGAACATGCCATATTGGAAGAACTACTACCTGAAGCTTTCAAACAAGAAGATACGAACTTATTGTTTCTGATATTGCGAAACTTTGTTGATGTACCAGAAAAATTCTTAGTTTCTATTTTAGATTTTGTTTTAGATATTTCCAAAAAAGACAAACTTCTTAAAACTGCATTAGTCAGACCTTTCAGTGAAGTACTGATACTTCCATATTTACGATCAAATATTTCTACTACTAAAATTTTGTCCCTGTTGAAATTTATTCAATGTCTATGGGCGAATGACAAGCAGTTGCCAGGTTTAAATTGTGTGGAAACTCACTCAAAATGTTTGGAATGGGTTACAGTTTTAATAGATTCCAATTACCAAAAAATAGTTTTGTCCAATGATAAAATATTCCTTGAAACGCTCAATGAAATAAATAAGTTAGTGAAGGATTATTTAAATGCTTTAGAAGATTTGAAATCACTCGAGCCGTTGTTAATTAGTTTTAAGAATAAGAAAATTACAAATAGGTGTACGAGTATCACTAATTTGAGATATACTGTTGAACAAATAAGTTTATACTGATTTTCTCAATAAACAATGCCAGAAATCACAAGTTTATACTTTAATGTACAATGAAAAAATTACCACATCTATCCACTTCCTCTTCCTATCACGTGCTGTATTTTCGAACTATTAAAGATATTCCAGAATATTTGATAATTGCGTAATCATAAATATATGCAAAGGACCTAATGCAGAATAAGAAGAAAACTTCTCTAGCTTCGTTATATATATTTTTTCAAACTTTAATTCTTTTTCAACATTTAATTATGTATATTCACTAAAGCGAATGCATCAGATTTTTGTCAGGCACTTTCATAATGAAATTATAATATAAAAGCGCCTGATAAAAAAATCAACAAAGCTCATATATACAATAAATACAGTTATAGAGTGACTCCGCGATTTATTTACTTATATAAATAATAATCATACCCATATTTAAAGCACTTTTCAATAAGAAAATTATGTATTGTTTCCAACCTTCAATGAAATTATCAATTGAATACAATTTAATCCTATTTACATAATGCGCTTGCAAAGTAATAATTCTAGCTGACGCCACCTTATACCCATTGCAAGATTGCCTGCTTGAGTCCGGCTTAAAGATGCTGGACGAGGATTATCCGATGTGACCCCTTTAGGTTAAGATTTAAGTATTTGCTCTTTTCTTTGTTTCGGAAATTTCTCAAAAACAAAAGTTTGAGGATTAGTAGGTAGTGGAATTTTTAGCTTAGCTAATCACTTTAGGAGAAAATGTATACTTTTCCACTTTAAAGTACGATTATTTGTTTGGCTTCTCAATATTGAAAAAGTTGATACTTTTATCTCATATAAAACCCTAATTTGAATAAAAAATGCAAATACTTCACTTTTTTTAAGATTTTTATCAGTTTCTTTACATAGTTTGAACAAGAATGGGTAAATCCTGTAGATGAGTGTTTCCAACCTTTTTTTCCTCGCGAACCTATAGAAAGGTCCAAAAAAATTTGACAAAGCCCCTATGTAGACGTTAATGACAGGTAAAAAGAAAGCAATAAAATTTTATGGAATATATTTTTTTCATGTTGCAGAATAATTGATTATATTAACCATGAAACATTTAGATAAAACATTATCAAGACTAAAATGATTACTATAAAAGTTGTAAAAAAGACAAATTTAACAAACTAGTTCTCATGATTTACATTTGGAAAAACTCTTAATGGGATATTTTTGGCTGTTTGATAGAACACAGCAATTCAAAGTTAAGCTTAATATGTGACAATTTCAGATCAAGCTCTGCATTTAACCTGTTTCTGTATTTTTCTTTCAGCTAAGTATATGTTGAAAGTCCTTTATTGCATAGATATGTCGTGCAAAATGATAATAGAACTTCAATTGCTTTTTTTAACAAAACAGGATATTAATTTTGTATTCTTAGCCAGAAGTCAATTAAAGATTGATCTTCAAAAATTTCTTCTATAGAACTGTCACAAGATAACTGAATGAGTTTTTTTCTTCCAGTATATTTAGAGAGATTTTTGAACTTACCTTGACATGGATCAAGTATCCAGTTGTTTGAGATGGATATATTGCATCTGTTGGGAACATAGTCTTCGAAAGTTAATCGAAGATAGTTGAATGTTCACGTTCAACCCATGAGAAATTTTTTTTCGCTTTTTGTCAACTTTAACTAGTTTTTTACCCACATGTTGAAAAACTAATACAAAAAGTACATTTTATTTCTTCATCGACGTTTATTTTTTTAAAAAACCAAATGGCAACGTTAGGCAGAAATAAGTACAGAATTCCAAAAATTTAAGTAAAAATAACAAACTTAGCTTTTCAACTGAAAAACAGGGCTGCTAAACAAAGTCCTACATCGCACTTTTTACACATTGCCCTCATTATAAAGCAGCATCCTTCACCTGCTCATATTTTATTTTTTTATGTGGAATACGCAGATTGTGGTCGAGTCTATCGTATCTGATGTCATCGCTTACCCTGTTAAGTGAGATACTAGGTCTTCTCGCAGATTTAGGGGAAGTTCCACACCTGGTTAAATTGAATAGAATTCAGTTGCGTCCCTACTCTTCCGGTCTTTCTATAAAGTTACATAATGGAAACGTCGATTAACCTGATGAATATGCACCACCATCATTTTTTTGAACGAATACTCACCCCGTATCGATTGATATTCTCGTCCATCAAATCAGTACCCCCTATACCTTTATTATATTCGCCGATTGCATAGGGTCTATAGATATGTATGATTTTTTTCAGCTTTTGAGTATCGTTTTATTATCGAGGTGGGATGGGTACTAAAACAGGTGCTCGCTAAGGTAACTACGTTGTTTTCTAGCGATCTATTTAAGAAAACCCCGTTCGTTCGCTCTAGCGTAGATTCGTGCGCACCTCTTTTATATTTTTTACTCATGAAATTTTTGTTGGGCAATGAACAGTCCTTTTGGAGAGTACTGTTCCTAAGGTAAACTAACAGATTGAAGTTTGTAAAAATGTTATCAAAGAGGAAGTTGTATGGCATTGAAACAAATGTTGTACATTTTCCAAAAAACTCTTCGTCTCCAGAACTGCAATTTTTATTTTTACCCTAGTACATATTACAGCCGAAGAGATACCCAGATGCAGCATTGATGCACATTTTAAAACGAAACCATCGGTTTTTCACGGATGCATGGCATGACTTGGATGACGGCCAAAATATTTTTATCATATATTGATTTCAAAAGGACCATTTTACTATTTACGTCTGAAGTCAAGAAAGAAGAAAGGCTACACTTTTCAATGTTTGCTTTTCTTTCTTTTGAAATATTCAAGTGGTTTATCTTTATGTATCGGTGTCATATTTTCGCTTTTTCCTTTTTCTATCCGTGGTAATCATTTTAACCTTTTAGATCCGGAAATTTTTATGGAAACGGATCAGAATGAAGCTTTTTTCCGTGTCTTTTAATCTTACCATATGATCCAAAATCACGACCCTCCTCGAAAAACAAAACCGTGGTCTAATTTTAATCTTAGAAATACGGAAATTTTACAACTAAACTTACCTAACCTAATCATCCGTATCCAACTGTCACAGATATTAGTCATTCATGTAATGTTATGCACTATCAGCAAGCTTAGAATAAGATACAGAAAGAAAATAAATTACGAGATATACACAGCACTATCAATTCATTATTACTAAGGTTATTCTTACAATCAAATTATTTATTAATAAATTAGTTCTAAATGAAAGAAAAAAATATATTAGGATTAGAAATGGCATATATGACCTACTCCTTGAAATATTTTTTTAAAATTGGTTGCATATGCTTTGATTTCATTCAATTTTCGCGTGGTACACATTTTTAGATATAATTCCATAAATTCCTGAACTTTATTTGGGTGGAATTTTCTTTCATAGGTGCCTTTGAAAACATTTCTCCTTTAACTCCATTATCCTTGAACATATTTTAAAAGGATTTCAGGTACGTTGCAAATTCATTCATTCTAGAAAAATCCAGACGATTTTAAAAATTGAAACGAAAAAAAAAATTATATTTCATAAATACTTAATCAGCATTTATTTCAATATAAATAGGAATTGTTTTATATACCATTTCAACGAGTTTTATCAATTCATTCGTTTGAAATTGATGGAATCCATTCAACATTTGTAAAATTGTAACGTGTTTTTTCTGTTACTTCTTCTTCCTCCTCCTTGTATGGTAGGTTTAAAACCTGTTTCTTCAATTTCAGCCTCCTGGATCCAGATTGTCACACCATCTCTTTCTCGGCGACCAATACTTCTGTTGGCTGTTGGCGATTTTATCACCTCACCACTATTCACCTCATTCTCCATAGCTCGTTATGTCTATTCCTAAATATCTAAATTTTAGTACCTGTGGCATTGACCATCAATTTCTATTTTACAGCGTATAGGTTCCTTAGACGTTGTCATGTATTTTGTTTCCTCAGCTGAAATTATCATATTGTACTGTTTAACTACTGTGTTGAAGATGTGTACTAGTCTCTGGAGATCGTCCTTGGATTCAGCGAACAGTACGGCATCATCCGCGTAGCAAAGTATTTTAAGTTGTTAGTTATCTATCTGGTACCCTTTGCCCTGTCGTACTTTTTTATAACTTTTTCCATTATTATATTGAATAAAAAAGGGCTTAATGAGACACTATTTACAGGTACAGCATTTGTCAACTTGTTATTAATTCTGGCTTGGACTTCTAAAGTTTTTGAAAATAAAGTTTCGAAAGTAAAATTTAAAATTTCACCTTATTTTTTCTGGGTATACATATAAAATTCCAAATATTGGGTTGGAAAAAAAATTAAACTCGTTTACTCTTACATTATTTTAATGGCCATTTTAAATATAAACCTCGGGAACAAAAAATATAGAAAATTTAATGTGATTTGGAATATCTGTCCAATATTGGAAATCACAAATATTTTAGTATTTACATAAATGCAAATTGATAAACAAATTTATAAAAAAATAAATAACAAATTTTTCAAAAAATAACATGAAAACACTTCAACTTAATTGTTAATACGCACTATACAAATTTCGCATTAACCAATATTTGTGTAACAAACTAAGAAACCGAAAACTAGTCGAAACAGATCTTTTTGAGAAAAAAAATTAAATCCTCCTTTTATTTATAACATTTGATCTAGAAATAAATTAATCACATAATTTTGGGATCTCATTTTCAAGTGCTTTAGACACAAATATTTTCAACGTATAGTGCTGTAGAGGTAAGTGTATCAACGTCATTATAGACCAAATATATTTAGAAATTATCAAATGCATTTTTTTTTAATTATCATTATTATATTGTTCCGGAAGAACGTATGAAATATCATCCCATGGGTGCCTGTATAATCCTTGTTTTAGCCTCTTTTGGTCCATATAGTGCCCTATGAAACCGATAGACCTTCCAAGAACGAATAATGAGTTGATTGAACCAATATCAATATATTCTTGTGCTTCTTCTCTAGTGAAACTACCGCAGTTTCTCAACATATCGACGAAAGTGCAAGCGATGACTCCATCAACGTTGAGAATGAGATTGGGTTTTTTACTAGTCGTGATCTTTTCTACTTCAAGAGCGTATTGAAGAAGAGGGGTTGCTGGGAAATTAGCCATTACGAATTCTTTAACTATTTTTACACGTTGATCGGGGTTGTTTATAGATTTTACCCTATGGCCGATACCCATGATTAATTCCCCTTTGTTACGCATGTGGTTAACGAATTCAGCTGGGTGCATTCCTGAAATAAAACGCAATCTATCATTAAAAAGAAAAATATAGGATAGTAGTTTATGATACAAGGATCAAAAGTAGTAAAGTGGAAACAGCTCACAACTGTACATTATTTTTTATTCAAATGTGAATGTATATAAAATCTGAAAGTTATCTTTTTGCATTTTAAAACTTTAGCGTACTTCTACATTTCTACAACATCGGCTACAACAAATGATTGTCATACTACAATAGATTTAGAGAAAGTAAACTTTCAATTATGAAAAAAACATTTCTTTATATTATAATGTTTTTAATAGGTACGTGGTTGTGTTGTTAAGTTAAAAATAAAATATTCGTTTATCAATTTGTCTACATTTCAGTTCTTCCAAGCATTTGTGAGGTTATGATGAGTAAATTGTGGAACACATTGGTATACAGTACCAAAGGGAACATGCAAGTAAATTTGAGGCAGAAAAGAAAAGTACTTTTGCGGTAATTCACCTACCAATCTCCAGCCTAAAAGAATATGGCACATTTGATTAAAAAAAAATATTTTTGACAATAAACGATTATGAAATAAGACTATTTATATAGAAATGTGAACGTCACGTCAAAATGATGCGAAGATGCGACATCAGCATAATAAAATTATAAATTCTCGTACAAATTGTCATTGTCGTTCTTTTGACTCATTTTATGCAAAGTTATAATTAACAAAATTGTAAGAAAGTTCCATTTTTTTGTCATTGTGTAGAAAATAGAGTTTTTTTTGAAAGTTATTCTTAAGTGCGTGAAACATTTCTAGATATTTTCATCTACACAATGTGAATACATCATTTTAAGCTCAATAGGCAAATAAAATTGATGCAGTTATACTTCCTTTATAGATTATCAGTGTGGTTTGTGTTACCATGTCTTGTATATTTTTGTCTTTGCTATTTCTTTCGCTTGATATCCTCTCTTTAATTTTTAGGCTTATCTAATGATAATTATTTGTAAGTGCTCTGCTGTTCTTTTTTCTTCTTTTTCCCAAATCCATAGATTTCGATTGTTTCATATTGATTTTCATTCTACTGTCTTTTTCCAAAATATGGCCCCTACTAATTCTTTTTGGTTATTTGCTATAATTAGATTATTTTTCTCTCAAGTTTTGTCTACATGATTACATAGCTATCGAATATTCTGGAGCGTTCTATCAACATTCTAGAACTAATCTCTAGGACATACGAATACAACGATTCGGCGATTAATAAAACGTTAACTTTTTGACCTTATCCTTCCTATCGATACTTTTTTTTAATATATATCTATTGATCAAGAAATGTTTTGTTTCTGATTGAACTGAAACGTCTAGTATGAACTATAAAAAAAATTTTGAATGTTTATGTTCAAACCAACCTTTATCATAAGCTTCGCTGAAAGTCTTAGCTGCACCATCTAACGCCCCACCGAATCTATCACCAATCGTCAATAAACCCGACACCAAACTCGAAACTAAATCTTTGCCAGCACGGGCGCATACTATCGTATTGTGCGCTCCCGATACTGCCGGTCCATGATCGGCGGTAACCATCAGGCACATCTCGAAGAATTTACATACATACGGTGGTAAACATCTTTGGAACCAAAGTAGTGATATAACACCTCCGATACCGACGTTCTTTTGAAGTACGTCCGAAATTGGCATGCCTAAAAGAGAAACAACGTTTTAATTGTTCGTCTTAATTACGGATAAATAATTTTGTCCTTATCATTCCATTTAGATTTTTACCTGCATAAATCAGTTCTTGTCCCCTTTCGTCACAAATAGATGTCATGAAGCTAGCAGGTTTTCTAATAAGACCTAATTCTCTAGCCCAGCTGTAATCCATCGGAACCGTCGGAGGAGGTACTTCTGGAGCTGGTATTATAACATGTTGTTTCACAAGTTGTTCATATACCTTAGAGATTATATCACCTGTAAATATTGAAAATTGTTATGCATTAAAAGCAAAAAAGAAATCTATTGAAATATATTACCTAAGTAATCGAATGAATCTGGTACGTAAGCACCGGCAGTTTTCAGGGCTTCATTTTTGGCAGTAGCAGTTTCTAGATTCGAATTTGCACATGACCCTGCGTGTCCAAATTGAACTTCCGATGTGAACATACCAGCACACGTACCTAAAGAAGCATCATCAATTTGTGTGAGCAATAGACATAATAAAAGTTATTATTCTGGCATGGATGTAACCATACCAATTTGATCCATAGTATAAAAATGGTTTTTTACTAAAATAAAATGTAAATTAAGGAAATATATGGATATAAATAGGCAACCCAAGGAACAGTACCAGAAGTTTTCAATAGTCAAAACAGCTTAATACAAGTTTAATAAAACAAACAATACTTGCTAGAAAGAGCACCAATCAAAGTAGGAGTAGATACCAACAAGTAGGAAGAAATCCTAATCAAAGTTGCACCACCCCAATAAAACATAGTTCCCATTAAACAATACAATTAAAGGATGTACACCACAATCATATTGACACGATTGAAAACAGAGCAACTGTTATTATATCAAACAAAAAACGTACCTATACACCAAGCTACTAATGGTTTAGTGATCTTTTTGGATTCCAAAGCTTGGCAGACTTGATATTCTTCTGTGCCCCCTACTTCTCCAAGTAAAATGATCATTTTAATGTTATCATCTGCTTGATATCTGTAAGATAACCAAACATTTTTAGTTATTACGACGAGAGAAGTTGATACTTCTAAGTGGTAAGTGTTGTCCACCCTAACATTTTTATTTTTTTATAATATGGCATTACAAAATACATAAACATTTCTAAATTTTCACCTTTCTACGACCAACCTTTATTTAGTCCTGTGTTTGCATCGAGTGTTGCCTAACTGCAACTGGGATGATGAAGACTAGCTTTCATACCATCATCTTGTAGGTGGTCGGTATATATTAACTTTTTCTTCCTTTGCAATCTTTGCCGACCGGTCATGTAACATGTGGTCTCTCCATTCCATCTCACTACATGTCCTAAATGTCACATGTCTCCCTTATTTCATCATTTCTTTTGTGGTCAAATAATGCATGTCCCGCTATTGATCTCAGCGTTCGTATTTCAGTAATTCTTAAAAGCCGCTTGGTAATGGTGTTCTCTGCTCTGGTCTCTATCGGGTATGTCTCACACAGGTCTTGTATATTCTGCTCCTGGTAGTCATATATTTATTCCGTCAAATTACATCTCTTGAATACGAAATCAATAGAGACAATTAGAACGAAGAGAAACGCGCAGATTCATAGTCAACAGTCGTAGAGGAATTGACCGACAAAGCCAACAAAATATTCGAGCATTTACATCAAATTTATTTCTTCCACTAGCATTCCAGTATGAGCCTGATGTTGAATGTGACGCTCATTCCAAAGTGGTTATTGGACAACTGTATGTGGCATGTTCTCGCATATAATAATAGTAAAAATATAACTATTTTTGATGTTTAGATAGCTATCAAGAATTGTAATTTGAATTATATTCGTTAAATGAAGAATAATTTATTAACATAAATAAAGCATACTTTCATTACCTAGAATGTTTACGATTGTAATTACATCCTTACACACTTATAATGAGTTAGTTATTTTTATTGAATTAGAAAAATTTTTCCTAGATATCATTTATATGGCAAAACAATGTTTGCCGGGTCAGCAGGTAGACGATATAAAATAGAATTTGGTAAATATCAAAAACAAAGTGTTAAATTTACTATTTACTTTAATAAAATATAATGTTATAAATCTATACCACCTAAAAACAAAAGAAGTAATATTGTTCATTAAGTACCTTGTAATTATTATGACGTTGTTTCATCTTCATCATCATCATCAAGCCTTTCAATCCTTTAGATTATGCCTATCGCTTTTAGCGCTTTAAAATCCTTTTTTGGGGTGGATAACTCCTTGTTTTCTATTTTTGTTTTCTTTATAGTTTATCGTTTGTCTTGGCTGCTTTTGTTATTATTTTCCATTTTTTTCGGTTTCGGCAGTTCTCTATATAAAGTGCTCTTATGTCTTCTTTTATTTCGTTTCTCCAATTCTTTCTCGGCCTGCCTCATCTCTTGGGCCGGAATGGGATACATTGCGTTATTCTTTTGATCAGTTGGTTTTCTTTTCATTATATGTCTAGCCCAGTTGAGTCTTTTTGCTTTTATGTATCTCACTATATTTTCGTTCCCCAGCTCTTTCTCTATTTCTCGTTTGTCTTTGCTCTCCTTTCTTCCTTCTGTGTTTTGTTTAGACCAGTTAAAGTTCTCATTAAATTTCTCTCGGTTATTTTAAGTTCTGCTTTCTTTTGTGTTGATTACAGTTGTTTCCATCGGATATGTGATTACTGGTCTTATTAGGGTTTTGTACATTTTTATTTTGTTTTGTTTGGTTATGTTTTTTAATAGGTTTTTATTTCTTCCATAGGCTTGATAGCCTTTTTGTATCTTTTTCTTTATCCTGTCTCTGGTTGTTTGTCCCAACGTTATTCCTATATAGTTAAAGGTCGATACTGTTTTAAAATTGTATTTGTTAGTTTTCAGTTGGTTTGCTCTCTCTTCTATGACAATGTTTACATAGGACAAATATCTCAATATTTGGAAAATAGATTAAAAAGTTCACAATAACATTGCATTAAAAAGCCATTAAATATCAAACATACATTCAATTATAAAAATTTCAAAAATTCTTAAAACAGAGTCAAATACAAGATCAAAATAATTTTTAAAAATGGTACACATATACATAGAAACGAAAAGACCCCGAATGATAAAAAGACCCAATTTGATCCTAATTTGGGTGATATTTGGAATTCTATTTTATGAATTCAATTGTAAGTTTCTACTAATTTTTGATGATAACTGAGGAAAAAAAATATTAAGTGAGGTTAACATTAGATTTTTATTTTGATATTCACGTTGAAGGTGATCTATTGTTGAATTTTACTTTATAAAAACCGCAATATGTCGAAACATAAAAAAATTTATATATTTTAAAAACAAAGCTATATAGTACACTTTTCATTTGTCGTTTGTTACTAGTTACAAATCATAGAATCAGTGTAGACATAAACAGGATTATATACAAAGACGAGGTGAATTATATCCTGGAAAATAAGTATATTCTTTAAATCTCATATGATCTGATATGCAATGAAAGATTGTGGAGGATACCAATAACCAGCGTAAGGTAAGATATTAAATATTGAAACATATCAGTAAATATACCTCATAATGTGATCCATAAAGGTGGTTCCCGGATATCTGTCTCCACCAATAGCTACACCTTCGTAAACACCATCTGTTGCTTTGGATACGATGTTGTTCAACTCATTAGACATACCACCGGATCTGGATACGTAAGCTACACTACCGGGTCTATACAATTTGGAATGTAGAATGTTATCCATCATACCACCAGTATTACCGATCTTGAAGCACCCTATAGTTTTTAACAAAAATTAATGGGAATTTTATTAGCAACAAAAAATATATAAATTGTATAAAATTATTGATACTTACCCGGTTTGAGTCCTCCTACAGTGGCCGGTCCAATGATAGAAACTTTCTTTTCATCAGCTAGTTTAATCAATTTCCTGGTGTAATTTTCCGGAATTCCTTCGGCGATTATTGCAATAGTTCTAATTTGTGGATATTCCATAGTTTCGACGGTACTGGAATAGGCCGAACGAAGTGAAGCAAAATTAACGAGTACGTCGGCATCGGCGTGTTTTGTCATGGCATCTTTCATTTGTTTATAAACTGGTATAAGAATTTCTTTGTGTCCCCAATAGAATTTCTGTTTGTGGTCACCGGTGAATGGATAAATTATGGCTACTACGCTGGGAGCGTTTCGGTTGCAAACGAAATCGAAATCGAGCATACTTTGAACAGCGCGATTTTGCATACCCCAAATTATTGCTTTTGTAGTATTGGTGAACATTGGTAGTACCTTTCCATCTCCCTATTGGAAAAGAAGTAGATTTTTTTCTTACAATTCATATCCAAATCAATTTAAATAGGAAAAATAATAATATGAAGTTGTTCTCTAACAATTACAAGCAAAAGCTAACAAGACATAAAACAAATGATTATGATAAATTTAAAATTATTTTCTATATTGAGTTGTTTTTAGGAATTTACTGTACGTTGAAGATTTGTTGTGGCTTTGTATTTTAAGTGTTTGTACGGAAATAAGTGTTTCATTTTTTAAATATTGGGCTGTATAATATAAAGCTGCATCGTTAAAAACGTCAGCAAAAGACTTGTGCACCACTTTGGAATCCAAAATATTATCACAAGAAAAAAAAATTACACAAATATAATCATAATATTTTTAAAAATTTTTGTAGTGTAATGAATAATATTTGTATTGTATGGGTAGGCAGATACAAGGGTTGTTTGAAAATTATGCGACATAACAAAGGAACAAGACGTTTTTCCCATGTTCCTTTTTATTTTTCAACTTAGTTTCCTAAGTCTATATGCGATGGTTTTTTTGACATTTTCAAATAATAATTGGTGTCTTTCTTCTTGAAATAGGCGTTTACGTATGATGTAAATGAAACTTTGAGAGAAGGAAAATGGAAAAGTCGCTGGAGACCAGATTAGCCATCGCGGTCACTTAAGTGTGTTGTCCTGGAGATTGAAGGTAGTCGATAAACACAAATGACTATACCAAAACAGGGTCGCATCACTTTTCTGACCGATGTAACAGTCTTTGACGTTTTCGGAGTAAATTCGCCCTTTACAATCCACTGTTTTGACTGTTATTTCTTTTCAGGGGAGTTTTGTAGAAAAAATTCGACTCATTTTGCATAAAACGCTTCAATAAGTTCATCACAATACGGTTTGATCCCAAAATGGGGGAAATGCATTCATTTCATACATTGATAGTCTTTTCCTATTTTCATAACCTTAAGCCAAAGGTCGTTCAGAAGCATTTGTTGAACTTTTTCGATGATATCGCTGGTTGCTGCAGTTTTTAGCCGTGCCAAACAGTCAAGATGATAAGATCACGTTCGATTTTAGCTGCCCAAAAATTTAGGGTCCTAAATGATGGTGCAGAGTCTCACAGTACACAATGTCTAACGCCTCTTTGATACATAATTTTCCACCTTTTAATAAAAATCTTCACAACTACTCACTTATACGATTATCAAATAGAAATTCAGGGTCCAAACTGGCTGAAATTTTAGTAAGAATTTTAATAAGAATATCTCAAATATATTTCAAAACTTATATTGAAAAGAGCTGATGTATTTAGGTTGAAGTCGGAAAATTTTCACACAAACTTCCTTAAGTAGCTATTAGTCATTTAAATCACGTCCATTTAGTAGTAGCGGACAACTGAATGAATGTAGAAGGGAGATGGTACTTCTATCGGCTCCACTCGCCAAGAGAGTCTTGAGAGCCTCTAGGAGGCGCTTCGCGAGAGTATGGAGCGGGTATATGACATTGGTAGAGATATTTGGTATTTCTTACAGATTTGTATAATCATCATTTTTTTAAAAAAACTTCAAAGTTCTAAATAGCCTAAATAATTCTCCTGATAACAATATAAGCATAAAATTCGAAATAGCTAAATAAATGGTAAGAAAAAAAATTCGAAGCTGGTTTATTTCTTATTTAATTTCCTCATTTTTCTGGGTAGGAATAATCTGGGTACGGTATCACGATTTGATTGTTGTTGGTATGGAATAAATAGAAAAATTGTTGGTTATTTCAACATTTTCTGCGTATTCACTTTTATAAATAATCAGGAATCCTATTTGGATTGAACAGAAAAAAATTGAAGTTATTTCTTGTCATTTTTACAATTTGCCCTGGAGGAGATAGTACAGGACTATATTCAAGTCAATTGAGAAAATTATGTGTTAACACATTAATGCTTTTATTAACACCCTCTTTAGACGCAAAAACTACAATAAATTTCATACATTTCTGGTGAAATGAGAAAATGGATTGTGAAAACATAACGGGACATCATGTATATACCAGCCTATATAAGATTTATCTGTCATTTATTCGTGAAACTTAGTTGGGTTTAATATGCTTAGACCCTGACCATGTAACTTGTTTGAAAATAGAGGTTGCTAAGTGGTAGGACTCAGAGAAACTTATTTCTTCGCGAGGTTTCATTGACATGCTCTGAGAGCATCAGTCAACTACTTGAAGTGTCTTAGCAAGTAGTCTAGTTGACAATTTCCGATGTTGCTTGCTCCTCCGATTGATACAGACAGCCTGGTCCAAGTTGTTATATATTAGCGACGGTGGAGTGACCGGAGCTGTTGCTGTGGACGATTTTTGTATTTCGTAATATCCATATCCATTTAGAAGTCCTTCTTCTATTCTTTGTTCTTTCTTTCTTCTAAAAATTTTTTTTGATCCACGACTCCAGATGATCTGAACCAAATTCTTGGCTTTTAGGAACTATTGTTCAAGGCTTGTTCCATGAATTTCTCCATGAAAAAATTCGCTAAAACCGGGCTTAGAGAACTTCCCATTGCAACGTCATAATACTTGAATCTGCCTTACACGAATGATGTTAAATAGTGTTGAAATAGACTAACAATATAAAAACAATTAGACAGACATGACATTTTCCAATTTGATTTTTCTTGTAACTGGTAAGGAAAAATCATTTGATAGTTATATACTATCACACCCCCTATAAAAATAGCCTTCAAAATGACAATGTGAATTGTATACATTATCATTGTGTCTAACAAAGCGCGATGGAAAATACCTTTTTTTCCAAATTTCCAAATTGTTTATATTAGAACAATATTCCGCAAGAAATTCCTATATTGTACAAAACATATATCACATTTTATTATAAATAAAACTTACGAAGAAGAAAACAAAGTGACTTTAGAGAACATCGACATATTGTTTGTTTTTTTCAGATACAATTCAGAACTTATGAGAAATCTGTTTGATGGTTACCTCCGCTTGTCGTGGTGATGATGATGATGAGAGTACGCTGTTTGGTAAATTTCCCTTTAACAAATCAAACAACAATTTTTTTATGTCACAATTTACTGAATTGTTAGCGTTATTTACAGCTATTAGTACAACAAACATTTAAAAAATCTCATGCAAGTATACAATGGTGAGAAATAGTTAAATTTTTTTAATTTAAATTGATTGATTTAAATTCTAATAAACAAAATTCTAGCGTTTTATAAAAGTTTGTTATTGTTATTTACTTATTCTAAATGTTCAATTATATTATAACCTTTAAATCACAGTGTTGTATATAGTTGCCTTCATGTTTATTTGTTGCCTATTCATTTTTGCAGAGATGTGACATTTTAAAAATAACAGTATTTGAAATGCAAAATACAAAATATCTATTTTCATTTTGTATTTAAATACTTTTTTTAGAAAAGCATTTATATTTTATTTGAAATACGTTTTAAGACTTATTTTGTACTTTCAAAATACAAATACTTTTTGCTAAGTTTTGTAAACATCAAAGAATTAATAATTGATGTGATGAAAAATGGTACTTTTTTCTCTCACTATGGCAACACTAACTTGAACTGCTTTCTTGTCAGGCCACAAATAGTACTAATCTGTACTAATGATATCTTTTCACACTTTTAATGAAGTTATCTTGTTTTCCAATAAAATAATAACTAAACCAAATAATTATTAAACTGTTTCAAGTTTTTTTGCAAGTTTATCATAAATTCAGTTAACCGGTAATCTAACCTACTAAATAAATTACACAATAAGTACACAAAATGAATGATTATATCTCAAGTGATTAGGTTATTTTGCATTAGCTACCCTCTACCCACCAAATCCAATTTATAAACAATTACCATGTTTTTATATCAAACCAAATAACGATTATTAAATACTTTAATTGATAATTTATCTATATCTGTAAAATGCACACATGTTAATTTTTTTCTTAATCCCCATAATATTTTCTTTTTTGTTTTAGGAATGATAATTATATTAATTCTTTACCGGTGATAATGAAGCATTGTTTTAAAGATATAAAAAAGGATGCTGGAAGTGAGAGTAATAATATATCGGCTGTTAGCAAGAAATGCTCTAAAACATTAAAAGAAAGTCTAATTTCAACTACAAATTTTTCAAGTCATATAAAAGAGAGTAAAGTAATCAAATTTGATATTTTTTATTTGTTACATAGGTGTAAGTAAATAAATAAACTGCAATAGCTGGTTCTGGTTGTGTGTGTGAATGTATAATGATATTAATTTTTTTTTTTTCAGAGAAAAGGTCATGGTGATCTATTGACAGAGTATGAAAATTTAAAATCTCAAACCAAAACCTCCAAAAAGATAAAATGTGGCCCACACACTGATGAAAAAAAATGATACAAAGTACTCTTTTAACTACTTTGCCAGTGTTAATTAATTTAGACAAGTTTGTTATAGATTTCATAATTAATAAATGTCACTAATATCTATTATCGGAGATAAATCATTTAGTACTCTAATTGAAGGTGCTCAAAAACTATCAAACCTAGCAAAATGTGCCGTCGCTGATAAGTGCGCAGAATATAGGGAAAATGTAAAAATAAAATTAAAAACTGTTGATTATGTGTGTACGACAGCAGATGTTTGGTCATCATCAAAGAAAAGTTACTAAAGTATGGATTGGATCAATCCTCACACATTTGAAAGAAATAGTTTACTCTTGCTTGTACAAGATTTGAAGGAACTCATACCTTTAAAAATGTGGCAGAACTGATCATTGACATACATACGAGAGTATCATTTGAGGGTACCAAAAATAACAAAAACTGTAACTGATAATGGCTCAAATATGTTAAAAGCATTTAAAATTTATTGAAAAGCTGATTTGAGAGTGGACGCTACTAATGGAATTTTTTCTTCATATTCCGATATAGAAAAATGAACATGACGACGGTGATGATGAGACATTCCTCTAAAAGGAAGTTCTTGAATCTCAGAAACCTGAAGAAACATATCAACTGTCTAGCCATGAAAGATGTACCACTCACACATTGCATTTAATTACCTCTCATGACAACGCAATATTTAAAAATATTTCATATAAAAAGTTGCATGATGCAACTATGATTAAATGCCAAGCAATTTGGAATTTTTGTTCCAGGTCTCCCAAAGCGTTTGAAATATATTTTGAAACTACATGGAAATCTTCGGTGAGTCCATGTCCAACAAGATGGAATTAATATTATAAATGCATTATAGATCTTTTGAAGAAGGTTCGGGAAACTTAAAATGAAGCCTTAAAAAAACTAGGATTGTCGGTTTTAAAGAAAATTGAATTGCAGTTTCTAATTGAAAATACCAACTGTACAAAACCCCTGGCAGACGGTATCAAAAGCTTAGAGGGAGATAAAGAAACATTTTATGGATGAGAATACAAAAAATCTTGCATTCATTACAAATATATATACAGTGGAGTACTGATTTTCCATAAACATTGATATCACGGAATTCTAACTTAGTGGATTTATTAATTGTTGATTGAATGTCACGTAGAGCCGAAATAAATTGTTTCCAATGACTATGCCAGGTGTTACGATTTAGGTTTTTTATGTATGCGTTTAAATCTCCAGAAATTTGAAAGTTAGTCATGGGGGTGAGAGAAATGTTGTTTTTTTGCGAGACAATCGGCTCTTTCGTTAGCTATAATACCAACGTGAGCAGGGAGACCCATATAATAGTTAGGAAAGTATTTTGATTTCTCAATAGTTCATTTATGTCATATATATATATATTGGACTAAAGAATGTCGGCATTTTTCATGGAATTTATGGCGGATAAGGAGTCTGTGAATTTGTATGCTGTTGGGCATGTTTAAACGCTTGTAATATTGTGAATAGTTCAACAGTGTGAAGACTATAGAAAGAGGAGATTTTATATGATCCGATGTGTCTTTCTAGTGATGTTACAGAGCATCTACAGCTTCGGTCTTTGAGGCATTTGTCTAGAGGACTATGTTGCACTTTTCTCTTCTCAGCAGTTCAGAAAAATCCGACTGCACTGGTTTCTTCTTTATTGAATTTGCAGAGGGAAATATCAGATTGAAGTAAAATTTTTAACCGAGGTGGTATATTCGAAAGTGATAGTGGTCTGGTATGGGATTTTATATTTTTGGGTTTGGACTAAAAATTCTTCAATTTTTGACAGATTTGCCATTACTAACAAAACCGTTATTTATGTCTAAGCCGGTCATTTTAGTTATATTTTTAGTTTAGGGAGATAATCTCAGTTTTTCAGTTTTTACTTAAACGATAATAATTTGTAGTAACATTTTAAAAGATGAAATAATATTCTCTTAAAGAAAGAATACATAGAAAGAAACATAATCTTAACTATAGGCGAATGCCATGAGAACATCCTTCTGGCATCAAGGTTATATGAATAAGACAGTAATAATTTGAAAAATAGTATTAATATGAATCACATACTCGTATATCTTTTTAATCGTTTACGAGTGGCCATTGAGATTGAAATTGTAATCGATCAAGATAGTTTCAATTTTATTTTATCTATATCCTCAGTGATCCATATTGTAAGTTATAATAATATAATAAATATTTGTAATAAAAATGTTGTGAAATATTTTCCAACTAAATAATTTTTTGTCATAGTTTTTGTTAAATCTAACTTAAGATAAGTAAAAAAAAACTACCTAGAATCAAATATATTGAAAATTGCTGCGTAGTCTGGTTAACAAAATCAAAAACGTGAAAAATAGAGATGAAGTTCCTAAAAATATGAGCGAAAGCTAATTCAGTTTGGAATAACCTGCAAAAAGATGTTTTCAAAGATTTTGGTGCAAGTAAAAATTGCATTTGTTATTAATAAAATAAGATAGTCCCAAAATATTAACAATTTGGCCATTTTGAAAAACAGATCATTAAAGAGGAGGAAATTTCCTACAAAAAACTCCCAACTCCTGGAACTCTATCTCAATTATTTGTAATTTTAATATGATGTTGTTACAGCATCGCGAGCCGTCGCTAAAGAGAGTTCAACAAATAAAATAAAATGTCTTTTTAAAAATTTTAAAAAATTCTAGCATCTTCTTATTACTTGAAAGAATCGAGCCCCGTTGGAAAAAAGTTTTATCACCATTTTTTAAAAAGTTATTCAATTGTTAACTAATAACTTCGTCCTAATCCCCCTTGGTATGAATAATGAAGTAAAAGTTATAAATAGTTGGCCTATTATAATAATTTTTTGGCTGGTTTTATAATTTTTTTGTTTCAGAAAAAAATATAAGAAAATTTGTTTATTATACATTATTGAATTTACAAACAAATAAATAATTAATAAAAAAGTTTTTCGCCAAACTATTTAAGAGAGTAAATTGTGATTCTTAAGAGCAAAACAATGTCTCAACTAATCCTTCAAACAATCGAAATATAAAAAAAAGTTTTGAAACAATTTAAAATTGAAATTAAGAAAAGGATTTTTTCTCTGTACAATATATATAGGAAACATTTTTTTAAAATATTGGATTTCTCTTTTTTTTTTAAACAGTTTTATAAACATACTACAAAATTCATAACCCATGTTAATTACTGCCATTGTTTAACAGGCATAGTTAAATATTAATTGAGAAAAAAATTTCACAACATTTTTGGAAATTTAATTTTGTAAAAGTTTTAGAACGTTAATAAATTTTTATGAACATTTATTGCAGAGTCTTATGATGTATATTTGAAACTTCGTGGAGCCCTTTGGATATACAGGGTGTTTCGGCACTCCAATCTCTTGGGAAATGATTCTATAGATAAATATAAGAAAAAAAATTGCTATAACAAAACTTCCAAAAACTCTTCATAAGCGATTTATAGTGAGCGATATGTTTCATCCGGATTCCTGATCCACCAATAATAGGAAGCCATATTGAATGTGTCAGGTCTGAAATTGTATTTGGAGTTTGTTTGTATCTTACGCCAGTTAAAGTTAAAAAGAAGAAAAATTGGTGGATCAGGAATCCGGAGCGAAATCTATGGCTCACTATAACTCGTTTACGAAGCGTTTTTGGAAGTTTTTTCCTTATATTTACCTATAGAATCATTTCCCGAGAAATTGGAGTGCTATTCCGAAACACCCTGTATATCCAAATGGCTCCACGAAGTTTCAAATTTATAGACCAATTATTTATACGTTTTATCCCACTATTTATACCAACGGAAATTAGGAGAAAATTTGTTAGTTAACAGTTAATTAACTTTTTGAAAAATAGTGATAAAACTTTTTTTCTAACGAAGCTCGATGTTTTCAAAGATCCTACAAATTTTTTAAATGAAATTTTATGCTTTGAAATAATTATTTTATGTAATGAACCCTCGCTAGGGACGGCGCTCGCATTTTTTATCGGAAATTTCTTCCTCTTAAATGAGTTTTCGTCTAAATTCATTAAATGATCTTTTTTGAGTTATTAACTAAAAACTTAATACCATTTCTTTACATCTTATTTTGTTAATAACAATCGCAATTCGCAATCCTATCATTTTATCGAATGCTTGAATAATCAAGTTCTTCTATCTGCATACCGTATAAGGAGCCTACGTGGCTAAGTGCTACTACATAAGCTTGTCCGGCAATAAACAGACGAGTACCTAGCTAAAAGACATGATCAAACGTAGATTCTTAGTTCTGAATAATCAATGACCATACTTCTTTGGATTGCTTGGATTGCACATATTATTAAGATGAGTTGTTCAGTTCAGTTGAAAAAATATGCAATCTTTCAAATAACCCTACTAATTACATACCATCATGAACACGGTTGTCCCATTCAAAGTGGTAATCAATGATCGCCAATTATGGTACTAAAAAAGTCTTCCGCAGGCTCGAAATGCATCTATGAGATGCATTTATATAGATAGTTCGAGACCAGAGGAAGGAGTTGTATCGGTCATTTTTGGACCAGGCAGAGCTACTAGCAATAAACATATGTGCTCAAATGAGTCTAGAATAGAAATATCGCTAGATAGCACATTTACATTCTCTCTTATAGCCAATGTCCAAGAATTGGAGTGGAAACAAACTCTAAAAATACTAGTTAATAGAAAAAAAGTTACCCTACAGTGAACCAGGCACCGCATTGCCAAAAAAGGTGCTGCTCCATTTTTTGGTCCAGAGCTCCACTGTGGCATTGTCAGACGTTTCATCAATAACGAACTGAATAGCTGACTTAAGGATCAGATGAAGTCTTAACGGAGAAACACTCCAAGCTTAAGACAATCCAAAAGATTCATAGCATAGCCACATCAAATAAGAATTCTGAGGAATTTCTCGAGATGTTCAGAAATTACATTAAACTGGTGATTAGTCTTCTGCCAGGTCACTACTTCATCAAGTAGCACCTTAAAACAAGGCAGAGAACGACAACTGGAGATTCTGGAGCAAGTCATAGAAAGAGAGTAGAGCATTTACTTTGCGATTGTCCTGCCAATTCCAGCTAAATATTAAGGTACCTCGAAGGAACCGTGGCAACATTTTGGGAAGTGGGACAAACAACCAGAAAGTTAGCCTCATTTGGAAGGAGTCTACATATTTTAGAGGTAGAACAATTAGATGCAGAGCGTCTGAGAAGCCAAAAACAATTTACAATCCACTAACTACCAAAACAAAAACAAATATATTGAACGAATTAGTAAATCGTGCGCTATTAATCACAAACTTATATTCAAATTCAGTCGCAGAAAATTCCCAAGCCCCAAGCGTCCAGGTAAAAACTAAGAAAACAAAAACTTACCACAGCGTTTCTAGTGGGTGCTGAAGATTTGGGGGTATCTTTACTTTCGGATGAGAGTCGTTGTTTGTTCGGTTCTTTTTCGCCGCTCGGTAAGGCGAAATTTGCCGTTGCCGTTTCCACTTGATTTTCCGGCGGAATTGGTCTTGTACCCAACGCCATACCACAAATGGCAGTCATGTGGGTTTCTGGACCGAATACGTATAAAGGAATACCTAGAAAATAACAAGTGACTTGATTATTTCTATTTAAATTTCTCTATTCCAAGCATTAACACTGCTTTTCGTAATCCCTACAAAGTGAAAACAGCAGAGTTCAAAGGACATTATTTTGATTTTAAAAACAATATGACAATTAAAAAAGACGTCGCACTCTCGGCGCAAGTGATTATAGCATATTTTTTACTGTAAGCAATCAGTAAATAACAAAAAATATTAATTTATAAAAGGATGTTTCCAAAAAAAAAAGATGAGAAAGAAATGTTTTATGGGAAAAATTACAATTGGCTAGGTTTAATTAATTTTTTCCTAATAATGCCCAAAATTTCTTTAATTTCGGCACATCTACAGTTAAACAGGAATTAAATGCAAAAAACTAGAGCTCGCACATGCTTACTATGAGGAGATATCGATGCTACAGACACACAAAACGCTACTAATGGCGAATTCTTCTTCTGTAAAAAATAATAAAAACTACTTCTCCATTAATAGTACCCATAATTGAGTACGCGGCTAGAGATGTTTACAAATCAGACTCCTGGTAAGGTTCTGTTGATAATGACCTTAAGTTGGAATAGATTTGGCGTTAGGATGTAAATAAACTCGTTGATAAGCAGCAGAAGAAATCTTCAGGTCATACACCTGTGAAGGTCCTGTTTGGTAGTGAGATGAGTCTACACTAGACTGGCGAAGATGCTACTCGAGTCGATTAGGGATTTAAAATGAAATCGACGACGAGGTCAATTGTCATATTGTTGGAGATTCGAGGATTAGAAAGTTGATAAAATTGGTGAAAATGACTATGCTAAATACTAGAACAAGGGTAATAACAAAAATCGGACCGTCTGAGAAATTTGAAATAAATGTTGAGACTCTCAGCGGTATTGCAGTTGAAGGCATAATAAGGAAATGTTTATTGATGGAAGTATCATTAATAAATCAATAGAAGTAATAGTAAATGCTGATGATTTAACTCTTTTAACAAAGGACCGAATTAGTATAGAGAACACATTTGGAAGACAGGCAGGAAAAATAGAAAATCAGAAAAAGACAAAATATATGGAAATTGAAAGAAAGAAGGAAGTTCACAAACAAGAAATAATGAAGAAAGTGACCTCATCTTCAAAGAAGTCAACACCTTTAAGTACTTAGGAGCAATGATAAGCAACAATAATGACACAAAAATCGAGACAAAACAAAGAATTTATGCGGAATATAGAGCATATAATAAGATTATAATTCAGAGCAATAGAATTGGCAGAGAAACCAAATTAAGAGTCTACAAAACTGCGATAAAACCAGTAGTTACATACGCCGTTTAAACTATGAGACTAACAAATATGGACAAAGAGCAATTACGGATATATGAGAGGAGAATAATTAGGAAAAGTTAGAATGAGTATAGATAGAATGGAAAAACGGCAGGGTACAAGGAAAATCACAGAATGGAGACTGAACGAGAAAAAATTGTCTGGTGGGATGATGGGAAGATCAGATTCTGCAAGATATGCAAAATCTAGGAGTATGTGACTGGAACAAACAGATGCAGGACAGAAAAAAAATGGAGAACAATAATCGAGGCTTCAAAAATATGTGATAAGCTGTAATTAAATAGGGATAAAATGTGGGTAGATTACCCACAAAAATGAAGGGTTAAAAGAACTCAATTTGACCGGCTACAATTCTTAATAGAATGTATAGCCTTGTATATATAACAGTCTACAGACTAAATTACTACATTTAATTATACAATTATGTTTGTTACTTGTGGTAACTAGGTATATTAACAATTTTTACATTTTAATATTCTTGTCCACATTAAGCTGATTTATTGAAAGAAGAGTCGTTTCCTCAATGTTAATATTGGCCTAATTTAACCCACAAGATCGAGCAAACAATTATAACATCAATATTAATAATTACAACATTATTGTAGTACTGTAGTGCTAGAATGAGATTAGTTTTGTATACATAAACAAACCATTTAACAGATAATTTTTAAGAATATGACATGATTTTTCAAAAACTAAGTTCAACACTCTGTTACTAAAGTCTCAGAAATTTGGGTTTGGTAAATTTGAGAGTTAGAAACTTTTTCATGGTGTTCTTTAATATCTCTTCTAATTTATTACATAATAATTACATTATCAAACTTCTTTAAAAAATGATTCAAAAACTAACCATGCAAAATACTTTAACACACTTATGAAAGTACTTTCGAAAATCATTATAAAGTTAGTCGTACATATGTGAACAATGCAAATAAACAAACATGGATAACAGTGTCACAGAACAGTGTTCTAAGTTTTATTGTTGACATTTGAAATTATGTATATGTTTAAACAAACTTCTGTTTAACAAAAATTAACTTGAATGCTGCAAACTATAAACCATCACTACAACAGAATTATGCTCAGCGTGTTTGAAAAAACTTACGGACTTTTATTTCAAGTAGCAATACAAAAAATGACAGCAAAACTGATATGACAAATTTTTTCAATGCTGTTACCCAACTAATCTCCATTCGTAAAAGTAGGAATTGACAGTGGATTAATTCATATTTCCAGACATTGAATTTTTGATTGAGAAATGTATGATGAAAAATAAGTAAGTAAAATATAAAAAGTAAATATGAAAACATTTTGGAGAAAAACTGTGAATCCCAACATTTAGATGGAGAAATTACAGTTCAAAAAAAAAACACGAACATATAGCCAAGTTCCAGGACATTTTTAGATTTTCCCGGATATGTAGAAACTCCACTACTTACAAGTAGTGGGGTTGGAATTTTTGGAACCGTTAGTGATATTCATACTGAACACTACTATTTACACTACCACTACACCAACACTTACAATTACACTGTCTGCCGTGCGTTTCTATAACCAAGTTATCATCTTCAGACTCTAAAGATAAACCACTGTTATGTTCAAAACCACTTCCGCCTAAACTAGAAGTAAATTTCTTCTGCGAATGTTATCTTACTAGTATAAAACAACTGATATGACAACTTTTTCAATACTGTTGGTCCTCCAACCAATCTCCTTTCTTAATAGTATTAACTTGCAGTAAATTAACTCATATTCCAATAAATTCGTTTTTTGATTGACAAAAATGTAAGGTGAAATATTAGTAAATAAAACTTAGAAAGAAATCCCAAAATATAAATAGATTGAATTGAAATTCTAGGACTAATATAACACTTGTATGGATTGAAGTTCCAGAATTAATATAAATTCAGAACAGAAAGTAAAATTCCAGTTCAGACTGGTAAGTTCCAGGACTTGACCACTTTTCCAGAGTGGGTAGGATCCCTAATGCTTATTCTTGAAACCACCTGTGCCTAAACTAGAAGTAAATATCTTGTGAGAATGTTATCTCACTAGTATAGAAAAACACAATTTTTTAAGTACTGGAGTTAAGTAACTCATATTCCAAAAGATTCATTTTTTGATTGAGAAATGTGTGTTGAAATATTAGTATATAAAAATTAAAAAGAAAATATGAAAACATTTTGCGGTGAGAAAAACTGTAAATACCAACATTTATATGGAGGAATTGAAGTTCTAGGACAAAAAATAAAACTCCCTGTCAGAGAGCCAAACTCCAGGACTTTTCCAGATTTTCCACAATACATAGAGGCCTTACAGCTTATGTTCAAAGCCGCCTCTGCCTAAACTAGGAGTAAATGTCTTTTGAGAATGTTATTCTACTGAGTGAAGTATTGAAATGATTGAAATTTTTAGTTCAAGTGATCATAACTCCTAAATGAAAAATCACTATACCCTATGTATTTTATAGACTTAATGGAACAATTATCATAATTTTGGAAGGAAGCCTTTCTAGTTACATTTTTTTTAATTACTACTATAACAAATTTTTATTATGATTTGTCTTGATTTTAGATGGAAACATCAACATTTTATACATTTTTAAAAGACATTTCATTTAAAAAAGACCTAAAATCATCATAAAATATATATATAAAAAGGTTTTATAAGAAGAAAATTGAGGAAAACCAATTTTTTGTTATACTTACCTAGTGTTTGTCCAACTTCTCTCATCCTTCTTAAACCTTCTTGATAATTGGGTCCGGCTCTTCTTACAAATATGGAGATTTTGTGTTCGATTAATCTCTCTCTGAACTGGACCAATGCTGTAATAATACCTCGGAAAGTAGCTGCTACATTGGTAAAATTGGCGATACCTCCTCCAGTAATCAAAACTTTTCCTTGCGGGTGTTTTTCTTGGGTCATCAGGGACAAAATAGTTTTGGCATATTCGTACGTTTGTTGTTCAGTGGGGGCACCTAATAAAATAAGTTTTTTAATTGCGTGTCTTATTCGATCTTTTTCTTGTCGGTACACAGCTAGGATTATCTGATGTTGAGGTGAATCCTTTTCTATGTAGATTTAACATATTTGTTGCATTACCAACCTGAATATTCTCCATAATTAGCTAATTCGCTGGCTCCTCCTAAATCACAAATGGTATCACTGTAAATAACTGATGCTCCACCTCCGGCTACCATCGTCCAGATTCTTCCAGATTTGTTTAAAATAGTGAGTTTAAGACTAGCCCCTGACTTTGCATCCAGATCGGCAATGTATGCTTCCTCTGAAATTGAATTAATAGATGTTTATGGAGAAAAGATGTAATATTATTAATGGGAGATAATAAACTACTACAGTATAACCGATAGCAGAATGAAAAAATCAAAGAAAAAATGTTTGGAGTAATTCTTGTTGCAATTAATCTTCAAGAATATATAGCTGATAAACAAAGCCAGGACCAACGAAAAACTGTAACAAGAAGCAGGGGATAATCCACCCCAATAAAAGGATTTGTAGGCGCACAAAGCGATAGCCATATTCCAAGAGAATAAATGGCATGATGATGATGGATACCATAAAATGAGGAAGTCGAATCTATACAGTGACTACTGGAGCAATAGGATGAAAGCTAATATTACTAACAATGAGACCAAATCATTAAATAAACCATGTAACAAATCTACGATTCACACCTTAGATATCTAACTACGTAATTTGTGGCGCCCTAGAGATTCAAAATGTTTTCACCCATTTTATATATATGAAATCGGCCATTGAAGAGTGGATAAGACATCAGTTTCAATTTATGCCAATGAAATGCTTTGTATTGTCTGTAGTATTCTTTCAATCAATATTATTTTGAAAATTGCTTTATGAATTTTATATTTTCAAAATGGTGAACTCAAATATCTCATAATAATTTCCACGTGTTTCTCAAGGCAATTTTTGTCATAATTTTTTTTCCTCGAGGCTGTAATATGATCCGTTCCTTTATATGGCCGACGGCCGTTCTTAGTTACCCACCCGATACATATTCAACGCTGTTCTAAGACTGGTTTACTTCTCTTCTCAGTGGAAGGTAGTTCAAACCCTCATCCTACCGCCCAATGAGCTTTCTACCATTATAAATTCGGCTTTCGACAACATCACGTCACAATCGAAGAAATCCGCAGAGTAGTTAGGAACACAATAGAAGCATTAGAAGCCAAAAACTATTGCAAGATGTCTCACAAGCTTTGGATAAGGTATGGCACAAAGGGCTAATAGCAAAGTTTACGAAACAAATGCCACTTCCAATAAGCATACTCTTACTTGATCGAGAGATTCTTTCAGTTTAAATTATTGGAAGCATACACCACTATACATCCTTTCCAATCTGCTATACCTCAAGAAAGTGTCCTCAGATTAACACTGTAACCTCTATATACAGTAGGTATCATAACATCAGACAATACCAATATCACAACTTTTACCAATGATACTGTCATCATGGCTTTTTAAGAAGTCAGTGACCTATTCTACCAGTTATTGCAACATCACTTCCATGGACATCAAGCATGGTTTAAGCAACAGCTCTCTCACATAACTTTCACATTGAGATGCCAACTGTAAATGTAACAACCTGTGTAGACTTGCGAGGAAAAATATTACAAAAAGATTATAAGTTGACAATATCATCCGAAAGACGCAGTGGTTTATGAACTGCACCTCTTCCCTTAACCTAGACATCACCATCATCATTTAGCAACCTGTCTCGTTCACTGTCGGACAGCCTCTTTTAACTTAGACCGTTTTGTTTGGTCTTCGACGCCTTGGATCCTGCTGGAAGATTTCCTTTTCAAATTGTCCGCCCATCGGTCCATCGCTTCGATGGTCGTCTCGTGTTTCTGTATGCTTCCTTTCTGGAACACCATCCTAACCATTTATTATCTGATAATCTTGCCAGTTCATCCCATTTTATATGTGTGGCTTTTTCAATTGCATCCGTAACTTTTGTTCTTCAAAGTGATTCTTTGTTTCGGATTTTATCTCGTAATGTCACTCCTAACGTGAACCTCTCCATGGGTCGCTGAGTTATTCTTATTTTATTATATTATAAACTGTCTGTATGGATATAAGACGATCAAATCCGGGAAGTAAGCGGTTCAAAAATGCAAATGCTACAGCTCTTCCAGTTAAAAGTATTAGGATAAATCTGCAATGTGACTTGGTAAGTTCCTAACCACATACGAGAGTGTTCTCTCTACGTTTATTAACAAACCCGTCTGGCATCCAGTACAGCAACATTTACGATACTAGCTTTTTCGCGCGATTTTTCGAAAATTCCGGTTTATATTCGAACTACAGTCGTATTACATTAGTTTTATATTTCATCATATTTTTTATACAATTAAGTATTGACACCAAAAGCGAGAAAGTGTGCGAAATTTCAAGTCAATATGTTAATTAAAAGACGTTGGAATTTTGATTAGAAAGTTCCATATAAACATATCAACTAAGAAGTTAAATATAGTGTGACAATCTAATTTGGCCGATTAACGAGGGAAATTTCAAAAAAGAAAAGTTGATAGAGGAAGAAATGAATACGTCAAATTACAGGAGAGAAACAGTAAGGAAAAAAAGATTTCAATATAAAGGAAGTATAAGTCAAATGGTAACAAAAATATATTTCATAAATACCTCACCTGGAAAAGCATCTCTTCCAAATGGAGGTGGGTAATCGATTTCTCCCCATTGCGGTTTGCAAATGAAATCAGCGGTAGCGTCCAATTTCGCAGCCAAATCCAAAATGAAAATCTCCTTTTCTGTGACAACTAGTGGATTTATTTCTAGATAGGTAAAGTATAATCCCACATACAATTTGTATAGATTGGCAATGAAACTAGCGATCATTTGTTTTTTATTTTCGGGCACTTGTCCTAGCAGTACCTGAAAAACGAAAGCAAATAAAAAATATTCTTAATATTTTTTTTCTTTTTAAAAACGTCTATAAAGTGTGTTTTTAAGCAGATACTGTAGGGAATCAACCCTCAATGGAATGTATGTACTAATATCCCAAATAGACACATCTGGTTTCAACAGGTTGATGAACCTACATATTTTGTAAGACCTAACGTGACCATCACTCAATAAGTCATCATGTCACTAACTAAGAAAACACATTTCTTGCCAAAAATCAATTTTATTCATCAATATAATCTCCTTGAATAGCACTACAAGCATTCCACCGCATCTCTACTAAATTCTCGATGTCGTGCTTGTAGAAGTATTTACATTTTGCCCCAAAATATTGATTGTCTCTCCGTTTTGAAGATAGTCGATGAACAATATTCCATACGCATCCTAAAAAACTGAAGCCATAACTTTCCCAGCTGACTGTTGTGCCTTTGGACGCTTAGGACGTGGTTCACCGGCTGCAGTCCACTCAGATGATGATCGTTTTGATTACGGAATAAACTGATGAATCCATGTTTCATCCATCGTCACATATCGACGCAAAAAATCTGATTTATTTCGTGTAAACATGGCCAAACACTGCTCTGAATCATCAACGACTACACTCATTTCCAAAAGTCTTGGCTCCCCTTATTTTCCTATGTCTTTAGCCCATTTTTTGTTTCTAAATTTTGTGGCACTTTGTCATAAAAATAAGAACAATATCGTAAGAAAACATTATTTTCATCCGTAAATATATGACTTTTTCTAAAAGAAATCGCATTTAACGATTTAACTTGACAGCGATTCCATTTAAATTTTGTTGAAAATTCCGGGTAATATGATAATATGATTTGATCGAGCAAGAATAGCGGCCTTACATTAAGGTTTATCTAATCACCACATTGCCCTTTTCCAGGAAACTGGTAGCGTTGCGCGAAGACCGGTCACGGGTCGCCAAAGAGTTACATCAGAGAGGGAATACCGTTACATAGCTAATTTCATTCGAAGAAACCGATTTATAACGGTAACGGTCGTTCTAAGTCACTTTTTGCTAGCATACCAAAGGGCCTTTTCGAGAAGTACCATCAGAAGGAGATCATATTCATCGAATCTGAGGGCAAAAAGACCTTTTAGGGTGCTTAGACTTTCACGACGACACATAGCTGCCCGTCCCCAATGGGACCAAGAGCACAGGGATTGGGTTTTACGGCAATGGTGTAACGTTCCTTTTTCCGATGAGTCCCGATTTGGTTTTTACATTGATAGTCGTTGGGAAAGGGTCTGGAGACTCAATTTTACTAGATATGCTGTTCTCTATCATGGCAGATCCGTGATGTTTTGTGGTACACCACTTATTGTCATTGAGCGAACAATGACAGGTACCAAATACGTTGAAAATTGAGCAAATTTCATTTTTTAAGATAATGCCAGACCACATCGCACGGAAATGATACAAACCTCCTAGAGGAAGAAGATATCCAAAGAATGAATTGGCCAGCAAAATCACCATGCATGTTGAACATATGTGGGATTATAATGGTACAGAAAAATCCAACTGACTGCAAGAAGAGGCGGTCAAACGAACTACTAATTTGTTTTTTCATTACATTATATCTTTTTTCTCAAAATAAAAATTTTCACACTTGGTTTACTGTATATTTTTGATTACGTAACTTTAAATTTCTTTGCATCACATACGAGTTTTATTATACTAAAGTATAAGATTGACTACATTTTATAAATTTGAAAATATTTTTTTATTAAATAACCAGGGGGTCAAGACTTTTGGTATTTTAGTTAATGTAGGAGAATAATTTTTAACTGTAAAACGTAATAGGGCTTGGAAGCCCAGCAAGATTGGTTAACAGAATGAAAATAACAGAAAGTGTAGTAGTGGAATCGGCTCGGCCTCCTCTTTCCAAAATTGTTCAAATGTGAATGTGACAATTTTAAGAAAAATATGAAAATTAGTTAAAGTAATCCTGTACCTCGTTTTAAATACATAAAAACAACGCCTCTGTCGAAAAAGAAAAATGACAAACTTCTAAGATATTTTTGTCATTCATTGCTCTTTTTATTCCATACGATTTCTACTGCGTGGAAAGCTCCCTAGTATTATTAGCGTTATTAGAAAATAGTATTTAAAAATTTACAATTATTTTCTCATTCCAAAATTAATAATTTAGTGAAGCTATCAACTACTAATGATTCCAAGTAACTTTTGAGAGTAGTTATTATTAAAGTGATTATTAAATTACTAATATCAACATTAAATACTTATACTCTATTATATTGTTATGTGGAATTTAATGAATATTTCGTTGGCTTAAAATTACCACAAAATTTTCCTCAATACTAAGTACTACATTCTTAAGGTAATTTGACCATTCATATACACGAAACGTAATCTAATCAACTCTAATTTATTATTATATACTTATAATTAACTTCGTTGTTTTTTACCCATTTCCATATACAGTGGAATTATCCAAAGCAAGTAGACTTTCCTATGTGTAACAAGTTACGAAACTTAGCATTGACTGTCGCTATTGAAAAATGTTTGGAATGTTTATAATAAAGATCGTACAGACAATGTATGAAATAAAGACATAAATAAATAAACAGAAATTTGTAGATTTAAATATACATCGGACGCTGGATTAACTGAACACGAGATGAACTTGAATACCCAATCATTTTGATAGGCAGTGACGAAATGGCTCTTGTGAACGTTAATAATGAGGCTTAGAGGCACAAAACACAAACAGAGCAGCAAGCAATACTGAAAAATAGGTAAAGCGTTTTCTCTACTTGGGAACACGCTACGTGCGACCAAGGCGAAGTAATCGCTGTGATGGAATGTGGCAGAAAGATACTTAAGGGCGCAGGGTTGCTCTAAATGCCGAAATGGTGTGCTCTAGGTATATAACGGAGTACAAAAAAGTTCTACATGAATTGGTGAATGATATTTGCAAGATTTAGTTTCTTTAGGTGGTTGGTAACACTAAACTCTGTTAAGCAAAATACCAATGGGACCAGAACCAATACTTGGTAGCAGTAATATGCTAGCTAGACATGCTCTGTTTGATAGAAATACTTGGCATGACCATAACCAAGGCACACATAGATGGATTTTCTGTCTGTTTCTCCAATAAACTGTTTCTGTAAAACAGGCGCCATTTTACTTGGGTCATGCTATTCTCGTCACGGACGATCCAGAATGTCGCTGGTTTTTAGAGGACGAAAGAACTATAGACGGCGTCACCAGTGAGTGCGAGGGTGATTCACACGTGTGAGGTCAAATACATGGGCAAACCTTACAGTTTGCTCAGTGATGTTAAAAGGTTAACTTTATCATAAAACATTTTTTTGCATTTCTATTAAGTTGTTGCGTAATTAATAATCAGCAAATCAGTAATTTTTACGTTTTATCTTTAATAATTGTGCAATAATAAATAATTTTATGTGATGAACTAGATTGTATTATGATTATCGAAATTTGTTTTAATATTATTTTCCATCGATATACCCGTTTTCTCTTTTAATTATTTTTATCGATGTTCCACAAACAGAACGGCTTCCTGCTCCACTAACTGACTAGTGATGCTTATCGTAAATTATATTAAGTTTGTGATATTGAGCCGACAATGTTGATAAATCAATTATTTAACAGAAAGTCGAACTGATTTTATTTGATAAAACAATAATACTAATTGAAGTTCAAATTTATTTCTAAAATGCTAAAAAGCAAATATATTTAGCATTATTTTCAACAATTGAAAGTTTTTTCGTTGGAGCAAGAATCAGTAGAAGATAAGCCACGTTTTGTAATAGTGACTACTTCAGAAAACCATAAATTTGTGAAAGGAATTGTTCTAACTGACTGGATGTAAAAACAAAAGAAATTTCAGCACAGACCGGAATTTATAAAACAAATGTTCTAAGGATCCTACATCAACATTTGATTATGTTAAAAATTAGTGCAGTGACTCGAATCCTCAACGAAGAGCAAAAACAACGTCGAGTAGAATGTATGTGATTTCATGGAGTGGCATCGGAAAGAAGAGCTCGTTCAAAAAGGTAAAGGTCACGAAAAGCATCAAAAAAGGGATGACTGCAATAATTTGGGATTATGAGGGTATCCTTTAAACTGACTTTGAAGAATCAAAAACAACCGTGAATAAAACGTATTCCTCTTCTTTCCCAAGATAGGTGTGTCAAGAAATTTTCGAAGAAAGTCGCCCAAAAATCAGCCAACGTGTGCATTTGCTTCATGACAATGCTCCAGTCCGCATTGCTTTGAAGTCCAAGGCTACTGTACACAAATGAGACTTTACTGAGATTGAGCTCTCTCCATATAGCCCCGATATGTCCCCATCTGACTAAAGTAAAAGATCGAGTTAAGTGCTAAAAGATTTAATAGCAATCATGGAATTAAATAGGCGGTGTACGAAAATTTTGATTCTTAACATGCATTGTATTTTTATATTGGCATATAAACTCCAAGGAACAAAACATTCTACTCGACACTGCTTTTGCACTGTCCTGAGTATTCGAGGATCCTTATAAACTTGTTTTGGAAATGCCGGTCTGTGCTGTTTTTAGGCACCGGTCATTTAGAACAATTTCTTCCACAATTTTAATGTTTTCTGAAGTAGTATTTTCCAATGATTCTCATTCCCAGTAAAAATGATGGATACAAGTCATCATAAATACCCTCCATTCTGTTCTTGATTTCTGTCGGTGTTAATCCTTCTTCAGTCAAAAATTTTAAAATGAAGGGGATTTCAATTCAAGACATCTACTGAATTTTTTAGTAAATAGAGTGCGTTCGCGAACTTCTCAGTCTCAATTATCACTTAAAACAAGACAAACCAAGCTTATTACACTTAATACAACCCTATTAACAATCACTTCACTTTAAACCACTCGGATTGCTGTCTATCGCTCGCCACATATCTCCAATCTTTTTCTACTGTGAGCTCCTGCATTATATATATTTTTGCGATGTTTAAGGACACGGTAGAACCTTCCAAAGAGTCCAGTAATAGCTAACTTCTCCCAAAAATATCTATCCATAGTTCAATGGTTGCCCCATAAATAAACTTTCCACGACATTTACTCTAGATGCCATACCGCTGTGTTCCCCTCACAAAATTGAACATAATTCGGAAGAACGTGCCGTGCAGTTGTGGTCACCGAGGTCCACCACTACTGATATAGTGATGATCCAGGGCAAACCAAGGTGGCACATAGTCCTCACCTAAGGGATATGCGAATGGAAATGATCGAGATTCCCACTGTCCCTACCCACTATCTAGCGAAACTACTGCCAAAGAAGGGGATCGGAAAAATAAGCGGAGAAAGAAGACACTGTTGAGCTTGACTCTAGTCTGGCATTATAAGGAGACATGAGAGGTGTAGTATAAGCAGTACTTTGATATTTTTTATTAAATATTGTTAAAGGCCCATCTAAAAATGGTTATAGAGAATGAAAACGTTATATTTATTCCTTGACTACCAAAGATGTAAGGAATTGGCCCTTTGACTCAATTCCCGCCAAGAAGTTTTTCCTGCTGGAATTGATTTTCGCGAGAGAAGGTTTATTAGTGGGAAAATTTAGTATAAACCAGGAAAGTCAAGTTATTATCTCCAATAATCCAGTCTTCTTCTCCTGTGAGCTCCTGTCTTATATATATTTTTGCGATGTTTCAGGATATGGTAGAACCTTCCAAAGAGTCCAGTAATAGCTAACTTTTCCCAAAAATATCTCGAACATAGTTCAATGGTTGCCCCATAAATGAAGTTTCCACGACATTAGCTCAAGATGCCGTGCGGCTGTGTCCCCCTGGCAAAACTAAACATAATTCGGAAGAAACTGTTTTTGCAGTTCAGGAATAATAGATTGTAACATGGAAAAAATCGTGTAGTGGCGAAAATTGGATTGTTCAAAATTTTATGCTCCCAAAATTAAAAAATCGGACGACAGAATTTTTTTTAAAGCTGTCAAAACTTAATTTTCAGGCAATTTCTTCTGACAAAATAACTTTTGGCCGGTTATCGTCAGTGTGTCTTTAGATTAGGTAGTTGGCATTACAGGTAATACAAGTACCTGTCGCTTTCCAGGTCGGGATTGTGATTTCCCAAAAAAGCATCATATTTTGAACAAATACTGTAATTTTTGTGAGTTTCTTCCACCCTGCAGTGGTTTTTTTAGCTCAAATTCCTAGGCTATTGTATAAATTATCAGAGTTAGGGATTCTTCGTAGGAAAATAGGATTCTGTATATGATTATTAATGAAAATCCAAGAGGATTGAAATTCATATCGTCATAGTCTTATACAAATCACAGAGGTTATAAGCGAACACCCTGTATAAGAATCAACACATGGTGTCGACGATTTTGGTTTTTTCAACAATTCATTAATTATGATGCAACTGTCGTCAGTAACGTTACACGTTATATTAAGAATTTTTTCCATTATTGAAATATGAAACCGAACAATAGACAATTATTATTGACGAATTAAAAAAAATATCGCATAAATTCTTCTTTAAATATTCTAATGTAAGTACATTTTATGAAATAACAACGTATCAATTATTTAAAATATCCGTACATCAAAACTAGAGAAACTAGAGTGCAATTTTCCGCGTTATAAAAGGATGGTGTATTTATTTATAGCTATTAATTATCCCCTTTGCTAGTTCAAAATTCATATGCCATATGACATACTTTCCTTGACTATTCCGGCAATAAATTTAATGAGGCACTTCTAATTTCTGGTGAAAAGACTGAGAAATCTAAACAAACAATAATGTTGACAGGATTGAACCAAATTTATATGAAAGGAATTGGCCCTTTGTCTCAATTCCCTTCAAGGAGGTTTTCCCGCAGGAATTAATTTTCGCGGTACAAGGTTTATTGGTGGGAAAATTTAGTATAAACGCGAATCAGATAGTGTAATTTTGAGTGTTGGTGTAGTGGTAGTGTAAACAGTGTGTTCAGTATGAATATCACCAACGGTTCCAGAAATTCCAACTTAGTTTTTCAATCATGTTTAGATGCTATCTAGCAGTTCCTTAAAGTAAATTCTGGCTTTTTATTTTATTTTTTTATGTTACTTCATTTTATTTTTATTTCTGTCAGAAGCCAGCTAAATTCATTGAAGGTGGTATAGTGACATTTTGATGACGATTACAGATATGGTACAGTGAAACCTGGTTAATTGGGACCTCGAGGTACCAAGAAATATGTTCCAATTATTGAGGGTTTCCAATAATCCGGTGTCCCAATTAAGTTGTCTCATTTAGAGAGGCTTCCGCTTACAGAGATCGAAATGTGCCATTATACCATTTTTAGAGGTGGAAATGTTAATAAAAATGCGTATTTTTGGTGTTATGAATTTTATCTAGGTATTAATGTACATACATAATGTATTGCGTCGAAAAATAACCATACCACAAAGTAATCAGTTATGTTTGTTTGTACTTGATTGCTAGTTGCCGATACCTGTTTTTCGATAGAATAGATTTGAACAAAAATATTAGAAGTGGCTAATTGTGGTTTTGCTAACAGAAAACCAAGCTTTTCTTGTAACTCTCATGGCCTGGAGGATAATGATTTCTGGGTTTTTATCCTTTTCTATAGATTTAAAAACATACTGAACAACTTCCTTCCTGTATTAAACCTTAAAATTGTTGATAATACCATGATCCATGGGCTGCAATTTACTTGTGGTATTGGCGGGTAACTACAATAATGAGACATAGTTCAATTTGGGCATGTTGTTGTGGGTGTTCACTTTTTTTAACCAATCTGCAAATGATTCAGAAGTCATCTAGGCCTTTTACTGTTTTGATAATTAACAGGCAACGTTTTAATACCCTTGAAGCATCTTGGGCTCTTAAATTTTCCAATTAAAAGAAGTAGCATTTTCTCAGTTCCAGACATATTCGCACTTACAAGTACAGTCACCCGATCTTTACTCAATTTACCACCAACGCAAGGCTGCCCCTTGAACGTAATTGTTTTATCGTTAGACACATGTAGAATAAGCCCGCTTCATCGGCGTTGAATACATCATCGGGGAAATAATCATGTAATAAAGCTGGAAGGTTTTTAATCCACTCATTACATTGGTTATTGTCCGCAGAATTGCTCTCGCCACAAACATTTTTGAATGCGATATCCCTCCAACCAAAATTATCAATATGAAGTTTACTTGCAAATTATTAAGTTTTCTTTTCAATCATCGGTCCGCTTATTGGAATGTTATTATTCCATACCTGCTTTATCCATGAACAGAGACACTTTTCAACTTCAGGATATTCTGCTGCTCGTATTCGTTTGAGTTTTCCTTTTCCATAAATACACTGAGACCGAATTTTCTCGTTGTTATTAATAATTCTATACAGGGTTGACTTTAGTATGTTATTCTCACTACACAGTTCATCGCGCGACTTTCCACAATCATAATCTGATAAAAGTTGTAATTTTTCAGAAACTGATAAAGTTTCATATTTACGTTTTGACATTTTGTACACTTTTATTCCCTTGTTCTTAGGTCAAAACCTGAAATAGTACTAACAAACAAAGCGAGGCTAAATGTATGTAAACAAACATGTCAAAATGTGTTAAAACCTGATTGAGCTAAAGAGTCTTAATTATAGAGGTAACGATCGAAAAAGTCTTAGAATTCAGATCTCATTTAACATGGTTCAAAAAGTCCCATTAACAGAGGTAATTTGATGAAAAAGAACCGGAACCTCGTTACAACTCTCAATAATAGAGGTTTAATCATTATTTCGCTGATAAGGTATTTTGAAACTGTTATATGTATGAAAAGAAACGATGTAATGGATTGTTGCGCAACTCAAAAGCTCTAAAAACGAATGCATTCCTTCTATAACGCACCCATGATTTATGGTCACACCTTGTACTCCTAAAGAGGAAGCGGGAGACGAGTAGTGAATAAACCAGCAGACACGAAAGATGTTGCATCTTCCTATAGAACGGGCAGCGCACCATTCAACACTAAAAGGATTTTTTTTCGGTACCATTAGTTCCTCAGATCAGCAAACAACTTCTTCAGATCACTAATTGATTTTAATTTACTTACCTTGATTATAGTAGCTTCATCTACAGTTTCTCCAACAGGCACATCAAGTTTAACAGCCTTACTATCGACGTCTCCGATATCGATACCTCCTTGATGATAGAATAAAATAGTATCGGCGTAACGATGTGAGTATATGCAGACGTACGTTTCTTCTTCTTCTTTGTGCGGTATGAACGGTTCGATGATGAAGTTACGCAATTTTCCCGTGGCGTTACCGACTTTTTGATCTTTGTTCATACGTTCGGATATCCATTGTTGTACCGCATCTAAATCTTTATTTACAGCTATAAGACCTGTAAATGAATAATATAACTAAATCATCAATAAATCAGCAATAGCAAGGCCTATCATCACGTATGAGGCACTGGTCTTACGTACTAAAACTGGATGGATCACCACATTATCTAGAAGATACAAAAACTAGCTTGCATATGTACAAAGGGGGCCATGAAAGCGTGAAACCTCACTCAATATGTTCGGAAAAAGAGTCACAAAGGGTAAACCAAAAGCTCCATCAAATCTGGGATGAATACCGAAAAAGATTAGGTTTCAGAAAAAATGTACCTTAAAACTAAGCTTTAAAGGTTAAAGGGAACAAAAAAACCATATTGGTAATGAGCAGAGATGCCATTAAAGGGCACACGGTTAGCTCCGAAACAGTAAACAGAACTGGAATGGGATTATACAAGTTCAAAACCAACATTTGGAAAGCTTGTGCAACACACCAAGTACTTTTGGAGCAGAATAATATGGAATTGAAAAGTGTATCCAGTTGAACTTAGAAAAGAATTGAAGCGAACATATTATACTCGTACGACAAAAGGCAAACATAATAGAGCTATCCTTCAATGGGTTTCGAAACACACCAGGAGTGGACGAGAGGAAAGACTTGTCAAGGAATGATCGGATAAACTATTCGTAGGACTTGTACCCTTCTATCGAATCGGTGCGAGACGATAGAGGAATCACTAGTGAAGGAGGTACATAGGGAAAAAATCATTTACTGGAATAATCTAAAGAGGTTGAGGTAGGTAAATATACTCTTGGGAACCTATCGCCAAAAATCTACTGAATATATTAACCTACAAGATCAATTTACGGATAGGTACTGACAGAACTCTTGTTAAGACAATGCTTACTCAATAGACACGCTAGGTCGATGATGCAAAGTGTAGAGATTCTTTTACGTAGAGGACAAAACCTCTATCTACATTCTATTGAAGTCTACGGAGCACTACACCAAGGAGCGTATGAAGATCAAAAGCCTTGGCAGCTAGAGCCATTCTACACTCTGAATTTTCTAAAAAGGGGTGGAATTAATAGATCCGTTGTAAATATTGAGTATCACCGGTGTCAAAGCCAAAATCCGGAACACAATACATCCTTCGAGCCAAGGTGTGTATGACAGCCTGTATTATACCTATATACGAGGATATATTGAAAAATTCTTAGCCTACTATAGAACCAAACAAAATTTCAATGTCAAAATATTTTATTACTCAACATATTCTCCTCTTAGCTGTATACATTTACTACAGCGAATCTGCAATGTCTCTAGACCTTCCAAAAAATGTGTTTCTTCTTGCTCCGCAAAACAGACCTCCACATCTTTTATTACCTCCTCGTTTGAAGAACATTTACGACCTTTTAAACTTTTTTTCAGTTGAGAAAAGAGATGATAGTCGGACGGAGCCAAATCTGGTTAATAAGGGGGTGTTCTAGTAATTCAAACCCTAAATCACGAATTTTTTGCATGAGATTTGTGTGCAGGGGCGTTGTCCTGCAAAAACAAAACACCTTTGGATAGCTTTCCGCATCTTTTCCAGCATATTTTTCGACACGAAATTTCTTTGGTCTTGGAGAACCAGAGTGTCGCTATTCCATGATACTCTTCAACCGAAAGAAGTGCGTTTAATAAGGCCATAAAGGGCAGACATTGGCCAGAACTGATTACTGATGATTAATTGTATAATAGAGAGAGCCACACAGAGAAAATAATAATGTGTGTGGACGTTGGAAAAATTGAAAAAAACGACAGTCAATAGCCAATAAAAGACTATTAATTGTTAGGGGTATACACAATTCATGAGGTGCGGTCACAAAGAAATAAATAACCCATTGAGTACCAATTGTCAATGTTACATGAGAAAGTTCCATCTACGATAAAGTGAAGATGAATAAACAGGAGTGAACTCTACGGAAGGTGATCAAAGTCACTGTTCTACCAGAAAGATTCAAGAAAGTGTATAGACGAAGACAAAAAAGTCGGTGGACAATGACAATGATCATAAGGACTACCAATGGTCAGTGTTATATGACGAGAGGTCAATAAGTTGCGGTGAGAAAATGAATTTTATTAAAGGAAATCAAAGAAGGATAGATAATGACGAAAAAATACTCAATTTAATTTGAGGAGGAGTCAGGATTGTATAGACAAGTTTTAATAATGATAACGTCTTTAATAACTGCGATTCAAATCATAATATATTTCATACTATATTGAAATTGTAAATTTCTATAAATAAAAATTATGCAACACTTGATAATTTGTTATCAGCTTGATCTTTATAAATTATTTATCGCAGTGCAGGATTAAATAATTCAAAACTGTTATAATATCGATAATATTCTACTATAAAGTAAAAACAGATCGAAGCTTTTACATATTGAGATGGTTTTTGTTTATACGAAGGTTGCTACTCAAGTTTTTAGATATGGCAAACTAATGTGAATATGTCAAATCTGACATTCCCATCATAAAGTTTAACATTTTTAATTGTGAACTTATTCAGGACCCTGATGACATACGAGTGCTACTTGAGTTGTTTAGAGATACTTGAAACATCCGCCGTACCTTGTTTGGCACCGATTTCTTCTTATTCCCGCATGTTTTGGAAGTACCTCCATCGGAATGTAAATTGGTTCAAACGCATGTAAAAGTGCATTGATATTAATGGAGAATATTTTGGAAAACAAAAAAAGCCATTTCCAAACATAAATATTTGTCAACCTCAACCCTCGTAGAAGCAAATTATTTTTTTAAATAGATTCCAAGTAGTACTGGACAACACGAAACAGTTTCAACATTTTTTTATAATGCTTATACCTTGCAAACCCGAAAAGTTTTATAGATTGGATTATTTTTTCTCTTATTTAGTTTACATTTAAATTTTGTAGTGTTACAGTTGCAAAATTTCTCCTCACAAATTTTGTTATATTTATGGAAAATTTTCTGAAATTATGAAAAAGTCTTATGTCTAACATGTATTTGTAATCAAGATTTGCGCGAAGATGAATGAATGATCTGTTCTGCCATATTCAGAACGCAGAAACTATATAAGTTAATAATCACTGGATACTTGAGTACGACCCCGAAACCAACTTAGTAATGAGTAAAAAACGGTCCAAAGCAAATATGTGCAAGTTATAGTTCTTCCAATATCAATTGCAAAAAACAGTTATACGAGGATCAATTAATATTTCATAAATACGCACGGCTCTCATACCAAATTAAGAAATGAAAAATAATGTTTACTGCCCGTATAAAATTCGGTAAACATCTAATAAACCGTCAATCCACGTGGACTCATCATCTCCACTGTTTACCAATGATAACATCGAATCGTAAACATAAATTCATTCCTATTGGCCAAAGCCATATGTACACAATTTCTTCGAAATATTCCTGCCAGACAACTTAAGAATTGCTGAATTAACTAGGGTAAATAAATTTTCCATTTATCGAGTAGTCACGAAAGGGTTGTTATGGATCATTCATAGAACCGAAAAACATGTAAAGAAAAACTGAAATCCGTTGATAAAGCTACTCAGACTTTATACGTAGGACAATTTATAATTTTTATAAGGAGAACACGGTTGCAGATTATCCAGAATACAATCATACCAGTTTAGAAACATAGCGTCAAGTTTTGTCAGCATGTGGTTTTAAACACAAAAAACTGAATAAACGGATGGCAATAACCGAATCGTCAAGGATAATTCGATGGCGACAATATTATTTATCTAGATGAAACATTGTTTGGTTTATAATATTTCATAAGAAACGTTATTTGTCAGGCTTTTCTTCATTAATTCCAGTTTTAAATTGACCATATATAGTTACTTCTTCTCAATTTCACTGTCTCTAGTTTTTCGTAGTACTGTTCACCATCCACTTTCTTACTTAAATTGTTCGAACAAGATGGGCCGACATTACAAACTTTCTTTTTAATTTGAGAAAAAATAGAGCCATAGGTATGTTTATGGTCTTTCTACATTATTTTTCGTCTAATTTCTATTATATTCAAGATAGTGATCGAAAAGTGATGAACAAGACTGTCTTGAAACCTGAGTAGAAGATACAGAAAGGGAACAAGACATCTCAGATAATGAAGAAACCCAACAAAATTTCGTGAACTATACTTTAAAAAAAAATGGAAAGAACGTGCAGCGAATATAAACTAGCGCCGAAAACAAATTTCTTCTTCAACCATTATCCTATCAACACATAACTTGAAGGAGCCTTTGAAAATATATGAACTTTTTATAAATAAACAAATACTAGATTTAATTATCCCTAGAACTGTAAAACAAATGATCTGAGAAATTGTATCTGTTGCGATAATATAAACCAAAAAACACAGTCTTAGTGTAAAAAGTGTAAGAAAGTTATTGGTCTACAATAGGGATCGGCCACATCTAGCCCTTTGCAACTTTTTGCCCGGCCCGCTATAGTAAAGTACAAATCAAATAAGAAAAACACAGGCACGTCATACTTGACAAAGACCATAAAATATATTACTTATTTTACTTGCTTTCTAAAAAATAAAAAAAAAAAACAGGGCACTTTGCAACTACAACTTGGCCAACTTAAGTGTCCTTTTAAAACTGATTTTAGTATATTTTGCGCTTTTTTAATAGCAAAGCTAAACAGATCAATAGGTGTTTTAAGTTTTATATTAGCAAATTTTACACTTTACATTACTTGTTTCTAAAAAATATGAAATAAGATTGCAGAAAAAGGACACTAGCTGCTTCAGGTGTGTCCCAATCTACTAATGAAAAAATTAGTAAGGAAGCTTAAAGAGTTGATGGAGTGGGCCAAGTACGTCATTTAAATCGCCGAAGCAGACTCGTGAGGCTAAGAAAAGAAAACTTGATCTTATTCAGCTAATAAGCATACTTAATTATTTACGTACCAAATTTAACCTCATTGAAAAAGTTTAGTCGTTAGTAAAAAACAGGGTAGCGGCGCACAACACAACATTTAGGTTGGCGGATGCAGAGGCGCTTGCTAGGCAAAAATTTGCGGTTGTGACGGCACAGGAATGGCCTATTTGTAGACATATAAAAAGACTCGATAATGAACTTATACAAAAAGAGAATCTCTTGGATGACGCCCTAGATAATTTTAAATTTACAGTGATTACGGGGTCCAAGGAAGAAAGTGAAGGCAGCGAGAATTTGTCAGAGTCAAATATTTTGTGCCTAGCTTAAAAATGAAAATAAAGTAAAGTTTTACGGAAGTCAGCGGATCTGCTGAGCTAAAAGTAACTAGATTTCTCCCTAGAATTGCAACTTGCACGCAATAAAAAGACATCAAACCGATAATGTTGTGAACTTCATCTGCGCATGCTTTTCATCAAGAAATATTGCGTCTTGCATTGAATTGCACGTTGTATTACAACATGTCAAGCGGCCTTAAGGAATGTCTGACAATATACGATAGGTTGGGCTTACGATAAGGATATCAAGTTTTTTTTAAGAGCTTTTCACTTCGACAGCGTCCAAGAAATTTTCGTAAATTCGTATCCTAGGTATAAAATCGTAATTAGTGGCAAAATAGCTCGGGCCGGATAAATATATATCCAGACTTCTATACTTTGTAAGTTTCTTAATACTAATACTATAATAATAACACAGACTTGAGCATATGAAAAATAAATTATTGATTCATATTTATAATACTAAAATCATTGTGTAGAAAGATTGTTAGAGAACTTACCTAATTTTCCTCTCCTTTTTATGAGTTGGTCCGGTTTGACGACTAATTTTTCGGTTTTTAACCATGGATTATTAGCTATTAATTCCGAAAATTTAGTATCTTCATTTACAGATGCAAATCTGCATTGTGCGGCAGCCGTATTACCACCAAGATTTTTGTTGATTAGTTGTTTTCCAGTTGCTTCTCGTATTGCTTTCGCCGACATGTTTTAAATCTGAAATATAGAAAAAATTATCACAATAATAGAATTTAAGTGTATTATCTAAGTAACCAGATTTTTGGCAAGATATTCGCTGGAAAAATTTATTGAGCAAAATGGAGTTTATTAATTTTTGTGTACAAGAAAAAAATCAATTTTTAATTCCTCAATTTGTACAATAATTTATGAGTTTACAGACAGAAATCACATTTGACGTTTTTAAAAATTACTGGAATAAATCTTATGCTCAAATCAGGACCGTCCCTTTTTTTGAAGTAAATAGACGGTGTTGTAGATAATAAACAGGCTGGGATAATTGTTTTATTTTTCAACAATATTTTTAAAATAAAATGATTACTGCAAATTTTCGAAACAAATGTTACAATTGTTGAAGATGTACTATAATAACTGCATCAGTATTACTTTAGAATTTGGGACCTTAAATTTTATTATGTTCTACGAGAAGAATTTTACATCCGTTCACCCTCTGTTGGAGATCCTTTTAGCTTTATGTGATTTTTTCATATATGTTCAAAAGTTCGATATCGATTCGTAAAGTTCCTTAAAATACCCATTAACTGCCACATCACATCTTCATTGCTGGAAAATCTTTGACCACCGAGCCATTTTTTCCAATCAAGGAACAGAAAACAATCCGAAGGGATTAACTGAGGCGAAATACAAACTTATTGCTTGATTTTTTCGCCATGACCTTGCCTGCAGCTGGAACGGTCTTTACCTTCTTTAGAGTCAGTTCTCCCTTTTCAGTCCATTGTATTGATTGTTCTTTTTTGGGTGTGAAGTGATGGACCTACGTTTCATCTATTATGATGCAACGGCTTTATTTCTGTGAAACAATGCCAAACAATCGATGGAAGCATCTTCACGACGCTGTTTTTGTTCCATAGTGAACAAACGCGGCATCCATCTTGCGCATAGCTTTCTCATGTATAATTTTTCAGTTAATATGTGTTGTACCTCACTTTTTGAATGCCTACCATGTTTGCTAGCTCGCACACTTTCAGTAGACGATCAGCCAGTACCACTTTGAGATGATTTTCTTCAACATTTCTGGAGTCGTCACCTTATTCGGTCAACCACTGCGATACTGTCTTCGCAGGTTGTATGACCTCTACTATCCAATATTTTACTGTTGATAACGAAGAAGCAGTATCGCCCATAGTAGAATCTAGTTTAGCTTTTATATTGGTTGCAGTAATGCCTTTCAAATAAAAGTATTGTATTGTACTGTAAGTGCAGAAAGTAAGTGTTTTTTGCACGCGACATGAACTAGGCCGAGTTGCAAACAATATTTTCTCTACGTTCATGACAAAAAAATGTTTTATATAGGCGTAGAAAAATAAAAAGCGTAATTTAAGAGCAAAATATTTAATAATTAACACTATCGGTTAACATTGAGAAAGTTAGGAACTAGTAATTGGGAATAATTTAACTTAAACATTATTTGTATCATTAATATTAAAAGTAAATGTAGAATTTTTGCAATTTTCAATATTAATATTTCTTAGTGAATTATTTTTTAATTCTATTTCTTGATTTGAGACTTCTCTAAATGCACTAGTACTTGATATCTGTAAATTGTAATTTTCTTCCGCTTGAAATATTTGTTTTGCAACATTGAGTTTGTTTGCAAGTGATTACTCTAAGCATCTTTCCGCTACTGTCGACGAGTTTCATCTGCCGTGCCGATTGAGCTCTAGTATATTTGCTCCAGTGCCTACAAGAAGTGTTGAGGATAATCTCCTCAAGCTGTAATTAGGTTGTTATAATTTTTAATATTAATAACTTCTTTTAGAAAGGCAAGCTTTAACCATTGAGTACTCAGACCAAAGTGAATAGGGTTTAATATCTTTTTTAAAAATTGCAAGAAGCACTTTTTTTGTTAGATTTACAACTTTTTTATCGAAGCATCAGTCTTTAAAACGATTATAACGAATTTCATATATTTTTCTTAATTTACTAGGTAATAAATTTAATAAAGCTGTCCGGTAATTTTATACTTTCGCGGTCCCCTCGTTTTTTGGCTCTAGAAAATCGAAAACTCTCCGTTTTCACGGAGGATTTATGAAAAAAAATTATGGGATTAAGAAAATTAAAAAATTATATTGGTTACATGGCTTCAAATGTTCATGAAAATGCACTCATTCACGTATAATTGTGTATTTTTCCAAATAATCATAGAAGTTTTATATTTTTTTTCATAATCTACACAAAAAAACGAAAAGATTGAAAAAAAATTACAATTAAAGATAATAAAAATTTCTCCTAAAATTAAACTTTTTTCACATATAATCGTTTGTACCTTTTTCATTAAGTTATATGAACAAAAATATTCTCAAAATCACTTATTGTACAATATTAAAAGTTAACTTCGAAAAATTGAAAATTTTCAACATTAAAAAATAGTATTTTACTTGACTGTTAAAGAGAAATGTGAACATTTGTTTTGAAGAGTTTTTAACACACGCCCTCACTAACTTAAACTAACCCAACCAATATAGGTTTTCATTGTTTTTATTCCCATGTTTTTTTCATAAGTCCACCGTAAAAAAAGATTTAAAAAAAATTCATCGAAATCGGACGATTTCCGATTTTTTGGAGCCAAAAAATATGTAATATTGTGAATACAAGCCGTAACAAAGAAAATAGTATAAAACACAGAAGGCCATTCGCCATTATGCACTTGTGTCCAAATTAGGAACTGTTGCTGAAATGAAAAGTCTTTTTTCACTTGTATTTTAATATACTAGTAAACAACCACGTAGTATGATGATGATTATTTCCTCGTAACAATAAATTCCAATCTATTATAATTGAGTTGTCAAAAGAATATCGAATATAATTACCCAATTTGCAACAAATATAATGCAAAACAACAATATTTTAATAGAACTAAAATAATTGATTTTTTTTTATGTTTAACAAGCATTGTAAACAAAACAATATTTTCTGTATTTTATAATAGCAAGTTCAGATGATTCTGACTACCATGATTATTTATAAAGATACTTTGGAATTGAAATATTTGTTTTATTTGCAAAGAATTTATTTTACTTTATGGTTTTTGTTTTGAAATTACTCTACCCCATCGACTTTAGAAAAGTTACGAGATAGGTATAGGGAGCAGTAATGTATAATTTTATGAAACTGAATGTAATTGTCAATGAGTCCTCTCAAATAAAAACAACGTATTTTTACAAAATACTGCTTCTTTATGTTTTGGAATGATATATTATAAAGTCTAGTAAATTATATAAAAAATAGCTGATAAGAAATTTCTGTATTGTTACGAACTAGTCCACTGACGTAGATTGTGAAGCCGTGAAAAAGTACTTCTATAGTATTCGTATTTTATATTCAATTAACCGAATATCTAGTTTTTTGGACACAAAGAGAATAAATGCACAAAGGTCAACACTAATACGGCGTAGGCCCTCTTCTACCTCTTATCATTGCATTCAAGCGTCGCAGCATGTCTCTTTTTGGGATAGTTCCATCGGTGTTCTATAGAATTCATTTCCGGACTGTTAGGTGGCCACTCCAATAAAGGTTTATTGAGTTATTATATTACTAAGTAGCCAATAACCTGTCTAGCCACGTGGGGACGAGCGTTTTCTTTCAAGAATAAAAAATTAGTCGCAAGAAACGGAGCAAAAGGCATTACATGTTCGATAATAATGTTGTCTAATCAAAATTGGGCATTCATAGACCTCGTAAGTATATGAACCAATTCCGTACGTAAGAAAATTCCTTCCTCAAACATTTTAGAACCACTACCAAAAGGCACTTTAGGAGAGAAATTACAACTGGCAAACCTTTCTCCTTGCCTTCGCCAGACACGCTCACATTCATCTGTAGCTTTAAGACTAACTCAAGTTTCATCAGATAACAGATCCCGTTTCCAATCAATCATGGTCCAATTCTGATGTAGTTTTGCAAAATTTAATCTCTGAATTTTTTGATTTCTGGTTAGCAAGGGTTTTTTGGCTGGTCTTCTCTAATAACCAAATAATTTGCGGTATTTTTGAAATTTGACACTTGACACAACTCTCATCGAAGTTTGTTCAAATTGATTCTGGTGTGCTGAGTTCATGGTTTTCGTGCATCAAGTTCTAAATACGAGGGCTCATACTTAAGTTTTGAGATATGGCAACACTGATGTGAATATGTCAATGACAGTGAACGTACTCAGAACGTGTTGTCATATGAGTGCTACGTTTACAGTTTACTTGAAACATTCATCTTTAACAAAAAATGGAATTGAATCGTATTTTCTATTACTTTCGACGTGGGTTAGACCAATAGCAGTGTGCCGATAATCCAATTTTGACTTTTGATGATGAGTCAACCTCTCGAGCGACCGTATTTCGCCGATTTTCCGAATTTAATCGTGGTCGCACTTCGCTACAGAATGAATTTCATAAGGGTTGTCTGAAATTGGTTATTTTATCAGAAAACAACGAGACTGTGTGAAAACGGATACTGCAAGATCGTCATGTGACATACCGTGAGATAGAGGCATAATTAGGCATTAGTTCCACTCGCATACGTTCAATATTGCATGAGCATCGCAGACCTTCAAAAGACGTCTTTGGAATCGTGATAGGCGACAAATGAGGAATCTCTGCATATGAATACGAAATTTAAAAACCAACGACTGTATGGGTCTTTCAAAAATTATTAAATCTAACAAAAGTTGTTTGCACATGAAGTAATTCGAAGCAAACGGTCGACTGTTTTTTCGGAAAAACTGCACATATCGCCACCGTTCCATTAGAGCAACGTAGATCGGTCAATTCTGAATGGTACTCCAGTATTTGTTTCCTAGATGTGTTCGAAAAAATAAGAAAAAATCAATCGAAGAAGACGAATCATTCAAACAAAAACATTATTGATTAGTCAAAGCATCGAATTGATGGGTTATCCGCCGTACGGTTCTTTTTTTGGCACCCAATGGTTTCTTCTTATTCCCGCATGTTTTGGAGGTACTTCTATCGGAATTGAAAAAATTCTTCGACAATTAGTTCCAACGCATGCAAAAGTGCATTGATCTCAATGGAGAATATTTTGGAAAACAATTACACGGTCATTTGTGAATGGTACACCAGCAGTTGTTTCCCAGAAATGTTCGAGAAAATCAGAGAAAGCAGTCAGTCGTAGAAGACGAGTCATTCTACAACACTATAATCCGAGCTCACACATATCAGTTCAAACAAAACCGTTTTTTAACGGTCAACACAGCATATTGATGGATCATCCGCCGTACAATCCTTGTTTAGCATCCAATGTTTTCCCGCAGATCGAAAATAAATTGTGAGGTCAACGTTTTTATACACCTGAAGAAGCGGTAGATGCGTTCAAATCATATGTTTTGAAGGTATCTCAATCGGAATGGAAAGAATGCTTCGAAAATTGGTTCAAACGTCTGATCAACAGTGGGTGATCAACTAGGCATGGAAATTAACGTAACAAAAACCAAAGTAATGGCTATAACAAGAAATCCAAGCCCAAAACTGAACATAAACTGACACTGCAATAGAGAAAGTTGAGAAATTTAAATACATTGGCAGCTGCATAACGATAAATGTAGACCACGACGTCGAAGTAAATTCACGTATAGAACAAGCTAGAGCCATATTCCTAAAGGTGAGAAACCTATTATGTAACGCAACCTTGAGCTTAAACTTAAGATACTGTTTTGTTAACGCGTACGTGCACTCAGTTCTCTTGTATAGAACAGAAACAGAACAGACTTTTGAGGGGCTTTTGAAATATGAATCTTTCGTAGACTACTAAAAATATCATGGACTCAACATATACCTAACGATGAAGTGCTTAGACGTATAGGAAAGGAAAGAGAGTTACTTACAACAATAAAGAAAAGGAAAACCACTTATTTGGACCACATATACCGTAACAACAAATATGATATACTGAAATTAATAATAGAAGGAAAAATTGAAGGAAAACGTGGACCTGACCGAAGAAAAAATTCATGGTTAAACAACATATGCGATTGGACTTGTATGTACACGTCATCTTTAATTTGCACCACTCAGAACTGAAATAAGTATGCCGAAATTTCCGCCAACCTTCATTAAATGGATATGGCACCTGAAGAAGAAGAAGATTCAAACGCATGCAAAAGTGTATATTGATCTAATGGAGAATATTTTGAAAAACAATAAAGCCATTGCCAATTATAAATCTTTGTTTTCATTTCTCTATCTCTAAACTTAAGTAGCAACCCTTTTATTATCAATTTTGAACTACATACTCCTCTTGGCTTATCTATATGACCATCCGTAAAATTGTCAGATGTTTAAAAAGGTTAATTTGGGAAAACGTACTTAAGGCACCTTTTTCCTAAATTGTGGCATGAGAAATATTATTATCCAGTCTAGTTAATTCCAATATATGAAACGTTCTATCAATTAGAAAGGTGTTTAATTTCAACCCAAATCAAATGAAATTGGAATAAATTTAGAACGATATTTAACCTAACTTACACCCTAGTGATTTTTGGGACAAGTCTTGTGAGGAGGTATGGAACATTGTCCCAAAATTTGACAGTAGTAAAGTACTTGATATACTTTTAAGTTTTTTCTTTCTTTTTGTCTAGCTACTATAGAATTTTAAAAATTTTGGCAAATACGAGCGGCGCCTTTAATCTTATTTTTATAAATGGCAGAAGCACTTTTTATTATAGCAAGCGGTGTATTTACAGTCTTTTTTTTTTAAATAATTTCTAGGAAAGTCTATTTATTTATTTCTTTTGTTTCTAGAACTTAGTAGAATTCTATTTGTGGCATATAAATAAGTTCATGTAGCGCAGTTCAGTTTTAAATAAATAGTCGTAGTGAGAAGAACGAATTAGTAAAAGTAAACGTAGAAATTATTTAAGTGACATTTATGAGTACATTATTATAAGTTAAGTGTATTGTATATGTGTAAATAAGTACGGCGTTACAATATATATTTTTTCCGAAACATCAGCTAAAATTAAAATAAATTGTGAAAGTAAAAGTGTACTAAACACCCCCACCCTCGCGTTATATTCAACCTTTCAAATAAAAGACTTTAGTAAGAGACCCAATTTTTTTTGAAATGATTCTAAATTTGAATCAAGATTCAACAGTTAACATATTCACAATCATTAATGAAACATCCCGTATATCGTAACACATCCACTTACTTGTACTATTGAATGTAATATTTAAATATATCACAAAACGTTGCCTTCCGAATACTTGATTACACCTTTGAATAAGTAAAAGGAAAACTTTCACAGCTCAAGAACGATATAAATACGATAACGATTAGCGGAACGAATAAGTACAAACCTCGTCTACCGAAATCCACTTTCTAACTGTCACTATCGCGAGAAATACTACACGTACGAAATTTAATTTCTCCCATAATTAAATTCCCGCTACGTATATAGGATGTTGTACATACGTCCAATGAATCGCGTGTTTTTCTGGTTAACTACAGTCACAAAATAAAACGTCGTTGCCAACTTTTAACATATGTAAGAAATGATGCGAAACTATTTTATCTAATGCTTTAATATTTGGAACTTTTTATATAAATTGAACAGATTTAATTAAGGTCACTTTGGGCCGCATTATATAAGTAATAGTCATGGCGAGAATGTGGAGAAAATGACAAACACGTAAAATCATGAAAATTAAAAAACTATACACGACGAGTTAAAACTGCCTGTATATGGTAAAATACTTTTAGTAAAATCATGAAAATTTTTACGATTGGGTTTTTGGATACGATCTTTTTAACTAAAATATTTTCAAAGATGGCCGACTTTCGGTATATATATTAAAATAGGGAAAACCGGGTGATTCTATTTAAAAAAAAATGTAGAAATTCGATATTTATGAAGTAAAACTTTTTTACACACCCCGTATAAAGTTAAAAACGTTTCAACATAGATTCAAATGCTTCTGACCTTGCTAAAAGCAACCGAACAGACATCATTTTCATATCTTTAAGGGCATCTTCGTAAAAAAATAATTTATAAGGGTCTGCAACGGTCAAATTTTTAAAAAAAAAATTAATAACTCAAAGAGTATGAATTTTTGGAAAAAACTTTTTAGACCTGTTCGACATAGTCAATAGAAATGAATTATAGAATATCCTAGAATACAGAGAAATGGGAGAAAAGCAGACAATGTCCGCCAATTTTGCTATTTTAATTTTATATTTTCGAACCAAATTACATTTTGACAAACAATCATTTTTTACTATTTCAGTATCTCATAATATCGCCACAATTTGTCAACTTCCAAGAAATATGACTTTCAATATTTAGACTGTTGTATTTGATCGTTCAACCTTCAAAATACGTATCTGAAATATGGTAAAAAATAAATGATCATGGTAGAAAGGTGATGATAACCTTTAGTAGGTCATATAATACATTTCTACGACAAAAAATGTATTCTTTATTGGCAAATTGCATTATATCAAGAAATATCACTAACTTAATTGATGATAGAAGGTCATGATTAAGTTAATATTAATTTCAATCAACTTGACCGATTGTTACATTATACAATGGGGACTTAAAATTCATTTACTATGTAGGTAATTATTTATGTAATCTATTTCGGTCGCTTCCTGGACTTACGCGTCAAAATTTACAATATAGAGAGCTTCTAATTTTTGGTTTTTCACTATTAAAGAAGCTAAAAACAAATAATTATTACTTAAAACGAATTTTTTAAGGTCCACAAATAAAAATAGTTGTGAGTGAGAAAGTTTCGCGAACAAAATAAAATCACTTTAACACAAATGTCATAATACAATATTTTTCCCATAATTATTCTATATGTTTAGGTCGTAGATACACGCTAGTTACGGTAAAGTATACAGGGCTCGACTTTACATCCCTCATTGTTAATGGTAAAACTCCTTGTCGTATGATTTTTTCCATCTCGCAAAAACACAACAAAACCTAACCAAAGATCCAAACACCAAAATCACTTTTACCAGTAGATATTGTTCATCTGAAGCTTCGCATGAAAATGTGGTTACTTGTTCTATATAGCTAAACAATTTTTTAGCATTGAAAACCGTCTCCATATCGTGGAATTTTTTATAGAAAACAACGAAAGCAACATTTGTCAGATTGTAGTCGATTGGACAACAGTGCAACAAGAGCAAGCTTATAAAAATTACGAGTCCCAACAATGCCAACTCAATAAAACCCTACTTGAATATTGACGAAGAACAATGTAATCAAATTATTATAGTTCTTCCAACATCAATTGCAGAAGGCAGTTATGCGAGAAACAATGAATATTTTATAAATAAGTACGGCATCTTAGCAAATTAAGAAATGAAAAATAATGTTTACTCTCCGTATAAAATTCACTAAAAATCTAACAAACCGTCAGTTCACGTGGACTCATCATCCTCACTGTTTACCAATGAAAACATCGAATCGTAAACATAAATGTATTTCTATTGGCCGGAGCTGTATGTCGTAGGTTAATAGACAAGTTGGGATTTTAGCTAAAATCCTAGGATAATAGGTATAGAAACTAAGACGTCTGGGTCATCACCTCACTTTACTAATTGTTCTATTGTTAATTGCACCTTTAAATAAAATTTTTTGCTCTGTATTTTTTCTATAATTAGAAAAAAAAATTTATCTGATTAACTCTCGAACATAAATAAAAAGCTCGAAAACTTTCTCAAGCTTATTGCTTACGAAATCTGTTATAAAATTTTTTCGAACAATATCTTTGGGTTATTGATACTGAAAATAAAATGTTCCAAATTTATTTCTTATCCTTTTTTGCGTTGTTTCCAAATAAGTATAATACAAAATATTGTTCATTACACGTTCCGAAATGGATCACCCGTGCACGGAAAAGCCATAGTTCGAGACTCCTTTCAACACTATTCCATTGAAAATGTAACTTTCAGTGGAACTTGTACAAAAATATTTTTTCCCACGACCACTATAAAATATGACATATTCCGTATAGTTTTCTCTTATTAAAAATTTTAAATTGTACACAATCTGGTGAAAACTAGAGAGTAAGGTAGGGCATCCCCGCCCTACTTTTCCTGGTGCGTAATGTATAACAAGTGTTGAAAATGAAAAATTTCACACGAATTTCCAGAATTGCGACACGAGTCGCAGATAAATGTTGTCCCGCATACCAGGGATGAAAAGCGAACTTATTATCCCGGAGGGAGAAAAATAATATTTTTATACAATATTTCAAGTGAGGTATTGACACTTTTCTTTGACAGGTACTATAGTTTGTGGAAATATTGAAATAACTTAAAACACTCTCAAATTCTATAGAATTTTTTAAAGCTAAGAAAATTTTGAAGGTAAATAATTATACGAAAAATTCTTGACTACTATAGAACCGAACAAAATTTCAATGTCAAAATATTTTATTAATCAACATATTCTCCTCTTAGCTGGATACATTTATTCAGCGAACCTGCAACGTCTCTAGACTTTTCAAAATAAATGTTTTTTCTTGCTCTGCAAACCAGACCACAGCTTTTATTACCTCCTTGTTGGAAGAAAATTTACGACCGTTTAAACTTTTTTTCAGTTGAGGAAAGAGATGATAGTCGGACGCAGCCAAATCTGGTGAATAAGGGGGGTGTTCTAGTAATTCAAACCCTAAATCACGAATTTTTTGCTTGGCGACATGAGATTTGTGTCCAGGGGCGTTGTCCTTCAAAAACAAAATACCTTTGGATAGCTTTTCGCGTCTTTTCTGCAAACTGCACACTGATGTTGTCGTACAAATCAACCGCCTCAATAAACTCGGCTACACCCAAATCGGTAGGCAGCAACAAATCACTACCATCAATAACGATCTTGAAAATATTCTTGAGTGGGGTGGAAGCAATATGATTGAGTTTAATGCAGAAAAGGCACAGGCTACTATTTTTACAAAGAAAACTGGCACTGCTGCTCAGTATTTGGTCCTATCTGGACAGGCAGCTTCACAAAAACTTGGAACCCTCGTTAAGACCAAAAAGCTATATACTCTACAACAGCAAGACCCAGATTCGTCCATCTTTGGAATATTGTTCGCACATTTGGATTCTTGACTCAATATAGAAGAGAGCAGTTCGACTTATAGGTGATCCCGAGTTGACCAGAAACTTGGATAGCTTTTCGCATCTTTTCCGAGCACTACAACCTCCAGAAGTTCAACATCAATATCCACGTGCTTCTCCACACGGCATGCACAGAATTACTCTAATATAAAAGGGTTTACCCTCTTGTGCTTGCTTTTTACATAACATATTAATAATAATTAAACATGAGTTGTACTCAATTTTTGAGTAATTTTCTCCTCAGATTGAAAAAAAAATTATTTTAAGCGAAAATGAGAAATACAAAGGAATAAATAAACATAGTCGATAGATTATAAGAACAAATTTCTGATCAAAAATTCAACAATCGCCAACGAGTTCCCTGATATAATCATGTTTTTTTTTCTTTTTCCAAAAGTCGAATTACTACTTTGATAAACTCGTTTCAGTACATGAATAAAAGAGAATTCAATGTTTCATACATGTTTTGTATCTCATTGACCAATTTCACTGAGTAATTTTAGCATTAAGCTGTTAAGTGAAAGCGTGTATCAAAGATGACCAATAGATATCCTTCGTTTTCTAAGAATAAACAAAAGGATGACAAGAAATCATAGACTAGTAAAGTTAGAGGGAACGGACAAAAGTTTATAGTTGATTTTTTTTATCGGATGATGAGATTTAGCATTTTTAAATTGCTTGATTTCTCGGAATCATAACTAATCAGACGTTGTTCTCAGAGAGAGAGAGAGAGAGAGAGAGAGAGAGAGAGAGAGAGAGAGAGAGAGAGAGAGAGAGAGAAATGATTTATTGTCAAAATTTGTAGACAAAAGCTTCTAAAAACTGAAAAACAAACATGAAAATAACTAAATGAAGATACTTAAAATAAAATTTCAAGAAAGAGAAGAAAACCATAATGAGTAACAAAATTATAAATAATTGTAATAGGTAATAATCAGTATATAAGTCAATAGCAAAATTAAACTAGTATGCAGGATGCCCGGAATTAAATATTATTAGAATAGAAGTCGTTTAAAGGGTAAAAAGCACTTTCCAGTAAATATGCTCTCAAATTATTGAGGAATGCGGCAAAAGATGATATCGATTTGATTTCAATTAGCAAGTGATTGTGCATTTTTTGCATTGCAAAATATGAGCCCTTAACTAATTCTGAACGTGGCGTTGGTAGGTGAAGGTCGTGCTCCGTGTTCCTAAGTTGATAGCCATGCAATAACCTTGTGGAGAAGCGTGTTTTAGAATTATGCAAACAGATGAATAAGGAAGGAAGAGTCAGAATTTTTAATCTTCTTAAGAAATCACTGCAGTGAGCCCTGCTGTTTAGTCCAAGTAAATATCTAACAGCTCTCTTTTGTAGTTTGAAGATTCGCTCAAATTGAGTCGCACCCAGAAGGGAAGGGCACATCAGAGATGCGACTCAATAAGGGCATAATAAACTGTTAAGAAGGTGGATAAGTTGAGTTCTTTGGAAACTGATCTCAGCGTAAAACAGGAGGGACTTAATTCTTTAAATAATGCCGAAATTTGTAAATCCCATTTCAAGGCATTGTCCTCAATAAGCACTAAGAGTTTTACAGATTCAACGACGTTAATGGTGGTGTTATTTAATAAAAAAACAACAATATATTCTTAGATAAAACTTTAGTTTTGGAAACGTTGAGACAGAGGTGTTTTAAGGGTGATTAGGTCACTAGATATGGTCCTATGAAGTGCCGTGGGATCAGGGTTGCTCCAAAAGACATATTTTACCACTGATGTCTAGACAGGCGGTATCGTTAATAAACAGAAGAAAAAAATAGGGCCTAGTACTGAGCCTTGGGGGACTTCAGATTCTATTGGCTTGCAAGAAGACATCGTTGTATCAACCTTACAGTTTATTCGTTTTTTGTTATATACAAAGATAAAGATAAAGAATACGATATTACCTCATATTTTATGAAAATTTCCGTTTTTTTAATCTCATTTTGACAAAAATTAGAGCATTGCATAACAGAAAAGTTCGTAGGTTAGCATAGAAAAATAGTTATTTACGATACAAGTGTTAAAAGTAAAATTTTATTTTGTGGGTGATGATTAAAAAATGAGAGTAGTGATTTTTTTAACTCCTCGAACAAACTGAAATCACTTTGAACAATTTTTTATAAAACTCTTCTCACAATCTACATAGTTAAGAGGTTTATTAGTTAGGAGTCGTTGATGTGCGATATTCAATTATAATTTACTAGAATTAATCAACTGAAAAATACGGAAATCGATTCGATATTGCTTTAGGTAAAACAATTACCTAAAATGACCGAAATTTGTGGATGTTATTAACACGCTTATATTAGCTTTTGTAATTCTCCTTTTAAGTAAGAGCAAGTGGCTTATTCAATAAAATTTCTTTCGACAGAGGATTCAAACCTATTAACCAATTAATAAAAAAACTAATTTTGAAACAGAAAAGACCTAAAATCAAAAACATTCCCCCGTTGTTCGAAAGGGAAAACAACTACTTTCCTGGCTAATGCCTCGACGAAAATTGAATTACATCCCCTCTGAAGAACGTAATGTAAATCGACCTTATTATCGATATTAACATCTCCAATGGCTCGCAATTGCAAGGAGAGACTAATTTCCACGTTATTACGTCTCATCAGAGCAATTTAACACTCCTCGTTCAAGCTTGAGACCCGGACTATCTAGTATCTAGATTATTCGATTAGAATGAATTTTTTGTGTGTATTCAAGTGAATCGAGGATGGTTTAGATTCACAAGAGTGGTAAGGTTGTCGAAGTGTTAATTATTGTAAGTAAAATTTTATTATTGTTATACATTTAAACATATTTCTTATATTGAACTTGACCTTAATTTCAGGACCAGACGATGAATACATAAGTATTCGAAAGCTCTGAAAATATATTAAAATTAGTCTACTTTGGTGTTTCATCGCCACGTTTCCAATAAGAAAACGCTCATAATATAGCTGGCAAAGATTATATATACGAGGATATAATGAGAAATTCTTAGCCTACTATAGAGCCAAACAAAATTTCAATTACAAAATATTTTATTACTCAACATATCCTCCTCTTAATTGGATACATTTATATATCTCGATACAACACGATGATTATTATTTATTCACCGACAAAACTCCATACGGTTAGCGTAATCCTCTGGTTGTAGGTGCTGTACTCTCTGTACGTGATAAGGATATAAGCCTTGTTCGTGGAGTGTGTTTATCACCCTTTTGTGTGGAATTCTCTCTTTTTGTGGCAATTCTCCGTGAGCTGGTAGTTGCATCTTCTTCTACTAGATGCAGAATATTTTTTACTTCTACCAAACCTTGTCGAATAGCGCGTTCAGATGATATGTTAGCACTGGGAAGCTTACCAGTCTCGCACAATTTGTTGAAAACTCTAATTTTTTTATCAGGATATCTTTGGTGTGGAAAACAGTAGCAGCTGTAGCATTTCCATTACAGAAACCATAAACAAACACCATATTTGCATATTCTAAATTAGAATAAGTATCTGGCATTTTGCAACACTAACAATCACATAAATTCGAAATTAAACGTTCACTATACACTGACAGTTCATCAAAACGTTAGAATTATCAAATGCCTTTGAGCCACGAACATGGCATACTGTGCTAAAATTCAGATATAACTGGAAAGCTAGATGAAAATTTTTAATTACTCCATAACTTGAGAACAAATGGTAATCGGATAAGAACATATGAGTTTTTTTACATTATTTTCACGTGTATAATACACTCCTAGAGTTTGGTGCGCTCCTCCCGACTCACCATGTATATAATCCTGGCAGATGTTGCTGCAGAAGTTATTACTGCAAGTAAACCGCTGAATCGACTTGAATGAATTTTTGTGTATGCATTCATGCATTCATTTCATTCATTTTGTGTATGTATTTAGTCAATGCATTTAATTTATTTGTACGCTGCGTTTTGATATTATATGTATCGCATTTACATAAATATTGAGCGTATTATATTCAGATAAAGTTACGTACATAGGATTTCGTTTATTTTTCGACATTTTAGTTTGAGTGTATTAGATTAAGTGTGTTTGGTTATTTCGGCCCGACCTGTTCATCTTCAGTGCTCTCTCGGCACAGCGCTTTAGGAAAAAAACACGTTCGTTTCAAACCGCTACTGCAGAAATACTATAATAGTGACGGAAACGTATTTTGGAACGTGCTTAGACAAGATATCTAGATACCCAACGAACTACTCGTCTAGGGCGCCCTCTAGGCGCGCAGTCTCGTTATTTAATAGCCAAACCTCATATGTGTATGTATTAGTTTCTCTAAATAACGTTTTCATTGTTTTTCTGTTTTATACAACAATGGTCTTATTTGTTTATATAGATATTTATATTGTTACACTATCTGATTATTGTCTTACTTTTAATTTCACAATTTTTTGTTTTTTTTTTTTTGGTTAGCTGTTTATCTTCATCAACGTTTGCGTTATTACGTACCATATATTTTTAACTTTGATAAAGATCAAATAAAAGGTCGAAACGTTGGCTTTTTAAACATTTCTTGGACAGTTTTATTTTGAGTCCTTAACCCACAACACTGTTCGAAATTGAAGACAACGAGAAGAATAAGACATGGATGTATACTAAGTCCACTGTTCTCGATTTTTTTTATGAGAATATGGAAGAAGCAAAAAAAAAACAAGCAACACATTATAAGGTGTAATATATTGTAATACGAAAGAGGTGAAAGTATCAAAAATAACCTATGCAGATGATTTAGTATTAATAGCTTAGGACAAAAGAACTAGGTACAAAACTTAAGAATATATACTATAAGCAACATGTAGATAAATGAGAAGAAAACAAAAACAATGATTAAAGCAATAATGAAAAAGTATTTGAATTATACCTAAATGGAGCAAAAGTGAAAATATCTTCCTAGCAAACAAATAGATACCGAAAGAAATAAGAACAATTTTTTTAAAAAAGTAGCTACTCCTATACTCAAATTCGAAGCAGAAACATGGACCGCAATGCAAGGACAAAAAACAGCCTGGAGATGAAATATCTAAGGAAAATAGAAGGACATGTTACAAAAATGGGAGAGGACAAAATGGCTAGAAGAGTGAACAAAGCAGGAACAGCAAAAAAAAAAGGAAAGAGTGAGAAAAATATGGAACGAGGAAGTTAAGATAGCAACAGAAAAAAGAAACATTGAATGGTATGGAATAAAATGGAAAGTAATGAATAGAAAAGAATGGAGTATACTTTGAAGGCCTGGAACTACAGCATAGCTATACTAGGCTAGCTAGTAAGGCATATGTGGATCTACGTATTTTGTAGGCAAAACAATGAGAGTCATGCAGAAAATATCTTTTTACAAAATTGCAATTGTAGCTTTATGAAACACGTGTTGGATATAAAAATTAGAAATGGATCATTAACTTTTTGTTCTATGTAATAGACCCCTGTTTATTGTTTATTTATCGAATTTGTTAATTTTCACTTCACGGGTGTGCCCTTATATTTATTCGTTCAAAATACATGAAAATACAATGCAGGATTAATGCTTTTGAAATATGTGTACGAGAAAACGTAAATAATTATAAAAGTTGAGATCACAAGAATTGTTGAGTATCTTACACATGAATAGTACTTCTAGGACTATTTCAAAGATGATGATGCAATATTGAACTTTATTGAATTATTACTTCTTGTTACAAAGTACATTGTTAATTTACAAAAAATGTAGGCATGCCCGCTGACTGCTGTTTTAAAACAAAGCTTTGATCATTGCAAATCAGAGTTTTAATTAAAAAGCAGATGCAAACTTAGTAAAGGATGTGAAGAATGAAAAGTTTTCGCTATTGAAAGTGTTAATTATAGCAGATATAAATGGAGCACAAGAAAAACAGAAAATATACAAATAAACAACTATAGTAGTGATACAAACAAAATTTTTGAATCCTTATTTATCCACCTTCAACATAAAGATTGTTCTAATAAATTTTTATGTAATTTTCAATAATGACAGCATTAATTCTTTACAATAATTTTATTTAAAACATTTAGTATTTATTCCATGACTGATGGTAAAAAGTGGTTATATATTCAAAATATTACCAACTTTCACATGTATCCATTACTTTATTCTCCTATTCATGTCCAAAATTAGAAAGTTAATTACAGTACAATAGGGAACGTGGTTAATGGTACTGTATATATATGCATATTATTGATATATTGTTCTGGTTTACTGTCTAAACTCGTAATTTTCAAGGTTATTATTTGAATAGTCGTTGTATATAAGAAAATACTACACATATAATGTATTTTGCATTTGCTAAATTTTAAATTACAATAACTAACAAATGAATCAGATACACATTTGCACAAAATTAAATCATAGGTACATGTTTATACGTCGTGATTGGCTTTATAAAATTAGCAACATTGTTTTCCAGTTATAACATAGCCAGATAGGTAAGTAATACTTTAAAAAATTATATCTTAAGTTTTAAAATTTGGAAGTCGAATATTAGTCAAATCAATATTATTTTCCAAAAATATAGGATACACACTACATACAGTTTTTGAAATACGGCCATTCATATTATTAATGAATGGTCCTGTACAACTCAACTTTTTCTTCAAGTTTGTAATGTTTAGTTTTAATAACTAAATTGGGTTGAATATTTAGCTAAATTTTGATTTATTATTTACTATCAACTACAAATACTTCATAAATATTTTTGTAGATCTAACAAACTATTATTACCAACTAAAATTCGATAAGTTGATTAAAAAAATTACCAAATTATTTTGTTTCAATTAATAATATGTATTTACATATGAATTTATACTAATTGCATCCAATTAACTCTTACATAAGATAATTCTTTGAAAGAAAACGAAAGTACAAGTATTAAATTAAGGTTGAATCAATAAAATTTTCATACAAAAGAATTAAAAAAAACGATTTACAACGTCATGGTATCAATTTTAACCGACATTACAATATAAATAACTACTCACCGATTTTAATAGAAATCAGCAGATGATTTGGAATCACAATTTTGATAACTTACTATTTTTCAAGTAAATGAAAACTAAAAGTTTAATTGCACTATTTTTCCAACCCTACAAATCTTAAACTTTTGAGTTTTGACATATCATGTTGACCTTTTTGACGTTGCAGTAATAGTGTGTTATGAAATGGAAGGATCAAATGATAGTATTATGATTTACTAACATATTTATACATAGGATTATACAGAATAAAAAATTCAAATGAAAACCATTTGCATTTTAAAATTTTTTCAAATCATGGAACATATGAATATTAATTTTTTTTCCAGTTTTTTATATTAAAATACTAGTGATATTTCAACGTATAATATGTTGCCTATTAAGATAAAAGAGAAAACTTTTATAAGATGTTATATAGGAATAATTACACCTTAAATAAATTCTACTTTATTTATTGTATATCTATATTTTCATTTTAATCATACTGAAACCATGTGGAACATATAATTTTGAACTGTTTTTTAAATTGCCTAATAGCTATGCATACCTGATTACACAGTCATAGCTTTAGTTGCCTAACAACTCAACATCTGACTTTGACATAACAAATTTGTAGTGTTGCCGATTATGAAAAACTAGTTTAAAATAAAATACTCATTACAGACGAATAGTCATTTTTTTTTAAATATCCCAACAAGTAAAAAATAAGTACACTAATGTATTACTCTTGGAAAAATAAGACATTTGGGTGTATTGGTTGGACAATATTTGGATACAACACAAATATTTATATTCTCGGCTATTAATTCACAGTTTAATATAATTCTGATTTACATGAATAATAAAAATTTTTTGTCGATTTTATCTGAAAATTATTATTTCAAATCCGTATCCGTGTTGTATATCATCATTCTATACGTAGAGACAAATTGCAGTTTTATGGCATTAGCAATGAATGTTATTTAGTAGATTCGGCAACATCTAACGATTGTTTCTCCTATAGAAAGGGGGGTATTCAAGATTCAAGTTTCACATTACAATAATTGTGTTATGAAATGAGTAAAAGTTTATAAGACTTTATTATATCAAAAAATGGAAAATTCAGATAGTATTATTTCAGGACTTTCTCAATCAATAGGTACAACAGAACCCGCACTTAAATTGTTGTTGGCCATTTTAGCTGGTAAGATACGTAATTATTTTCATAACTTTTAGAAATTATATTGGCAACTTGATATGCGATACTTTGTACTTTACCATGTGAATGGAACATAGTGTTTTTGTTCACATATTTTATTATGTGCTGAAAGTTTTATTTTTACTTTGTTTATTTAGTCTAGATTATTAACCTTATCTCTCATATATTTTAAAAACATATTTTAAGATTAAAATATATCCTTATTGTTAAAATTGATTACATAGATGTTTACAAAACTAATCAACAAAATTTTTCATTTAAGAAAATTTAACTCTATAATAATTATGACCTACCAAGCTTCCCATTTTAAAAGAGAAACTCTAAAGTGAAAACTTTGGTTTCTATTTTTAGCTAATTTTTTTTCTGTTCCAAACTTTTACAAAGTTGAAAATATTTTTCTGTTATTATAAATCAAATATATCTTTATTAATATTAATTTTTAGGGTATCCTTTGGCGTTCATACACAGGAAATACATTTACAATAAAGATCGCAGCTTGCAGCATATATTTTTCATCATCTCCGGATTTACTTTAGGATATTGTAATTTTGGGAAAAGTATATTCCACAATGTATTTGCAACATTTTTCACATACTGCACATTTATTATCCTCAAAGGGACGGCACTTAGTGTCGCTATTGTGTTTGTATTTAACTTGGGATATCTACTTATAGGTAAATCATTATTATCAACTTATGAGATATGAAGTTCCCGAAATTCGAAGAAAACTACTAGAAATATTAATTTTTTTAGGTTACTTTTATACAAGTACCGGAGACTATGATATAACTTGGACAATGCCGCAATGTATCCTCACCCTTAGATTAATAGGTAAACTTATTTGCTGTTGTTGCTTTTCGTATGAGAATAATTGTTACCATTTTTATTTCAGGTGTAGCTTTTGATTTGTATGATGGACACCAACCTGTCGAAACGTTGTCCAATGATAGTAAAAAGTTGGCACTTGTTCAAAAACCCAGCATCCTTGAGATATTCGGTCACGCTTTTTTTCCGTCTTCGTTTCTCATTGGCCCCCAGTTTTCAATGAAAAGATACTTGGAATTTGTTGATGGCCAGTACAATAGCAAGGTTAGTATCTAACATGTATAGTATATGTCTAAAGTCAATTAAATAATTTAGTAACTCTATCTCAATGGCCTCGTTTTTTGGTTCTAGAAAATTTGAAAAATCATCTGCTATTAATGATTTTTTTTAGAATTTCGATTTAAAGGCGAATTAACAAAAAATATTAAGGGAACAAAAAAAATGAAAAATTATCATCAAGGAGGAAACAATACCCCATAATTCAAATTGCTCAGGAAATTAAAAAAAAACTCTTTAATATCTATAAATTTTGAGATTTTTGCGCTTTTTGGGATTTGTTGTACATAGGCGGTATGAAGTTCAATTCTCAGGATTAAAAAAAAATTTTAAGCCATTTTATATAATTTTTAATTAATTCTTTTATAATAGTTCATAGAATAGTGGACAGACAAGGGTTGTTAAGTTGATATGCCCGTCGTGCCCCACTCGCAATTACCAAAGGGCAATCAGTAGCTTTTGGCTCCGGTGTCAAGTTGCCCCACTTGATTTATGGCTAGCTGAAGATTCGTTCGCTCCTCCTATTTTAAGGCTTTTGGAGCCAACTGGGTGGAGGTGGGTCGAAGGATGAGGCCACCTTAGGATCCTAGCCTATCTTGGCACCCTTCTTCCACCTTTTTTTTTTGCACCACTGATGTTGTGGTTTTGAACCGATCAGAGCTTCGATAATATATGCTTGGGTGTAGTGGTTTCCGTAGTTGCCTATTAGCTCAGTCAGTACCTTCAGGGTGAAGAGGAAGATCTGTTATAGTCCCTGCTCTTGCAAGGCTCTTGGAATTTCGCCAAATTTCCCGACACCTGCTCATATACCATCCATCCTTCGGCACGATTGCTTTGGATTGAGCATTAAAATAAGCAGTCCTGGTTTTTGTTATATTTTCAATTTTTCTTCAATTGGGAAGTTTTCGAAGTCAATAATTCCTAGTATTTCCAAATCATAGACAATTTTTTTCCTTCAGCTCTTTTACAGTCTGCCAATGTTTTTGGATCATATCTTTTTTTAATTATGTCTGCTGATTTTTTTCTCATCAAGTGTCCAGCTCACATGAGTATTTGATTATGAATGTTACTATATATTTTTGTCATAGCTCTTGTTTTCTCTGTTTTTCCCTTATGGTGTTATATTTGGTACAAATATCATTTGTCTCTTAGTTTATTTTTAGTTATTATGCATTTCTCCTCCTTATTATTATCGTTCCCAGAGATCTTTGGTTTTGCATATATCCATTTTATTTGAATTTTTATTTTTCAGTAATTTTTAATTTTTCCAGAAGCTTCATATCCTCTTGGAATCCTCTCCTTAATTCTCTCATTTCTTATTATAACTTTGAAATAATTGACCAGTTATATTTTTCCATAGTTTTGTAATGCTGGTAAGCAAATGGAATATTATTTCTTCTGTTCAAATCCATATTCTTTTGCCACATTTTCAACACCTATGATTTATTATGATTCACTAATTATTTTCAGTGATTATTCTTATCTTTTCTTTTTTACTGTTCAAGATTTTGTATATACTCCTTTTATTTATTATATTTATTATTATTTCACATTCCCTTAGGGTTATGTTTGTGAGTGGATGGATTGTTGTTTCTGATGGTTTTTCTCTTCATCCATTATATTTTTTTGTCACTGATTTTCCAATCTATATTATTTTACACGTTTTCGAGTCGAACAGTTGCTATTATTAATTGTTTATAATGATGTCTCAGTATTTACCTGCCAGTGTATGCCTTTTTTAATAAAAACTTTATGACTATGTATTTACGTGTTTTCATTTAAAAGCTTCATCAAAAAACGCTTTATCAATAATGTTTACCTCAAAGGATGATATTTTTCATAGAATAATTATTACGATAATTGTTTTCAGCATGGTCCACCAGATAGTATTCAAGCAGCAGTTAAACGATTTGGTATTGGTGCATTGTACTTGGGAATCTTCCAATTATTAGGTTCGATTGTATCTGATGATTATTTGTTGTCAGATGAATACGGTCAATCATGTTTTTTCAAAAAAATGTTTCTACTGGGATTATGGGGTAGATATACTTTGTATAAGTATATATCTTGTTGGCTTTTGACGGAAGGAGCCTGTATTCTATTTGGTAAGTGAACTAATTTAATATGCACATGAATACAAACATATCTATTTAAATCCTCAATACAAATTCTCAATTTTTAATATTGTAATGTTTTTCTTATTTATTTATAATATTTTTATTAGTGCGGTGAATTTATAAACACTGTCTTTTACACACCTAATTTATTTTAACACTTACATTAGACGTAATTAACTTATATAATAATTAACTTCTCACTACTTATGTAACTTATTCTCATGCTGTCTTCCTCATTGAAGGTTGGAGCAATATGGAACAATTCTCTGATTCTCAGATTTGTTCATTCTCTTATGTTAAGGAGCCAGGATTTCTTTTTCTTGTCGATGCCTTTCTTTTCTTCTACTCTGCCCCGCATTATGTTTTGTAGCAGTAGGTATTTGTTGTTGCATAAGATGTGTCCTATGTAAGATGTTTTTCTTATCTTAATAATTGTCAACAGCTTTCTTTTGCGACCAATGAATCTTAGTACTTCGTCGTTGGTGATTCTGTCAGTCCTGAGTATCTTCAGGATGGATGCGTCTATAGAGCCACATCTCAAATGTCTCAAGTTTTGTGATCATTTGAACTTTCAAGATCCAAGTTTTCACTGCTTACAGAAATACTGGCCACACATAACATTCCATGAATCCCAGTCTGACAAATGTCTTTCAAGCCATCTTGATTTCTTCTTCTAGATCCATTTGAGCATTCATGCCTGAGCCAAGGTACTTATATTTTTGCACCCATTCTATTTCTGTTCCGTTCAGTGTGAGAATAGGGTTAATATTAATATTTTGGTTTATACTTATAAACATGAATTTAGTTTTTTCAATATTTATAGTGAGTCCTACATTTTCACATATTCGGTTGATTCTCTCTAATAGGATTTGAAGATCTTCTTCACTCTCAGCCTTTATAGCAACATCATTGGCGAATCTTAAGTTGTTGATTAATATTCCTCCAATGTTTACCCCCTCATGTCTCTCCCTCAGCACTTTCTGAAATAAAATACAATACTTATGTAACTACTTTCCTAATTTATTTAAATTCACTGATTACTTTTAACTGTTATGTATCGTTCACTATGACTATTTATTATAAACCAACTCTCGCTATTAAAGACATTTCTAGAATTCTGGAAAGTAAACAAAAAAACAAATAAATAAAGAGACCTTCCTAGAAAATAGTTCTGAACAAATAACTCGCCTCTGTTTATATCAAACGCGCCTCGAATTCATCAAATTTTAGAATTCCATTATAACCGGACAGGGCCGGCTTCACGGCCTATGTCGTGAACGAGTTCGTAACAGTATTATATCTAGTATTATAATAGAAATTATAATAAAAATGTTAGTTTATCGTTTTCGAGATCATAGAATCCATTCATCGAGGTCCTAGTTGTCGAAAATTAGTACTTTTGGTTTTACCAGCAATAGGGTACTTGCAATTTCTGAAAAGTATTTATTTTTTTGTTTATTTTATTAGTTCTTGATATGAAATAATGTCAAAAAGTGAAATAAATAGATATTTAATCGAAAATTGTAAAAATTTCAAATTTTCAAGTGCAAAAGAAAACGATTCTCATTGGCTTTAAGCTAAGTTTAATGAAAACATTGAGCAGTTTTCTATTTGATAAACTTGAGGTTATCGTTGCCGGCAACGTAGGTGTGCTGTTATAATAAGGTTTTATTTATTAGTTATGTATAAATAAAACATTTTTCTATATATAAAAATATAGTGAATAAATCTTTTATAGGTTAAGCTCTATTATCGCATCATTATCACGTTAAAAATTAAAAGCATAATAAACTTAATTACTATGAGATATAAAAATAAGTTAAATTTGAATCTTACTTACATTAAAATGAACTCAGTAACAAATTAATAACATCTCTTGTATATTCGAATTTCTTGGCATCATAAAAAAACCTATCTACCTGACGTTTTCAAAGTTGTTATTTTTCGATTTGTTTTTTAAATCAAATCGAACTGCTGTTTCGCGTGATTCATAAATCTAGTCCAAATACTCAGCAATTCATTTATTGGTAAAGCTTAAAATACTAATCTGGGTATTTTATAAATGAATTCTGGGATCTTGTTAAATTGACGTGCTTTCATTATGAGTAAACCGGGCAGGAGTATTTCTGGGGTCTGTTACATCTAATAACTTTTCCTAAACACTAAGTACTGACTAAAAAGCAAGTAAATGAAATCCCAAAAATTTTCATCCATCTGTAAATTAAACTGAACCGAGTTATTTTCGGTAAAACAAAGGTTGGTGCTGGATCGGTAAGGTGGAAGTTTTGATATGTTTTGACTAACATTAAATGGGACGTAGAATTAAATGAGCTATACTTCGGTAGAAGATAGATAAAAGTTTTCATGCAAAAGGAACGCTATCAAGGATATCCTAATCTATATTTTGACTCCGGGTTACGCTGCACACTAGTTGCGTCCCGCGGCCAACCGTACCTGTAACGGTCCAAACTAGTTGCATCCGGGTTGATCATTTTCTTTCTTTTCTTCTTCTTCTTTCTCCTAAGGTTGGGTTAGGTCATAAAATTTCCACCATTTACTTCGATTTATCCACATCCATGACAATTATCCTAACTAATTAGTTCACAGAAGTATTTAGTACCACACTTCTTGGAAGGTCTATGGGACGCAATTCATATACGACCCTTACAGTAACTCGAGGTTGCATATGAGTTGCGTCCAGTGGTCAAATTTCAATGCGGGTTACTGTACAATATGTTCATCTAATTAGAGATACAGTCACAATTCATGAATAATAAATCTTAAGATCCAATTTTATTTACTTCTCATAAATATTCAGGTAAATCATTAAATTACACTTATTTTTTAATTTAATTTTTATCTAAATTTGTTCCAATTTTATTTATTTCTCATAAATATATAGGAAAATCATTAAATTATATTGATTTTTTTTATTTCATTTTGGTGATTACAACGCATTAATAATAATCTTTTGAAATATCTTGAAAACAAGATTTGTAAATGTTTTAAGACAAATCAAATGATTATACAAAATGTTGAACAAAAAAACCAATTAATTCTCCATTATCAACGAGATTATTTTTAATCACATTTTCAATTGTGTCAAGTATGAAGATTTATCTATTATAAGTACTCGAACTAAATAAAATATTTTAAAAATTCTATAAAAACAAGTTTATATATTTTAAAAGGGTGAAAAGAGTTGCGTCATTTTCTTATCTAAGGTTAGGTTCGGTCATACAATTTCAACCAGTTACTTCTAATTTATTCCCATCAATGGTAGTTATCCTAACACCAGAGGAGGTGTTATAATTAAAAAGTTGGTAATATGTATTTTAGGTGAGCTCTAGGTAAAAAAATGGTTTACTAAAATGCGATACTTATGAGGATATATTGAAAAATTATTAACATAACAAAATTTCAATATCAAAATATTTTATTGTCTCTGGACCTTTAAAAAAAATGTTTCTTTTTGCTCTGCAAAACAGACCTCCACAACTTTTTTTTAGTTAAGGAAAGTGAGGATAGTCGGACGGAGCCAAATCTGGTGAATAAGGGGGGTTTTCTAGTAATTCAAACCCTAACTCACGAATTTTTTGCATAGCAACATAAGATTTGTGCGAAGGGGCGTTGTTCTGCAAAAACAAAACACCTTTGGATAGCTTTCCGCGTCTTTTGTCTTCAATTTTTTCCCATAGAATGGTCAGTAATGTCGAATAGCAATGGCAATCCGAAAAAACTGGAGCAAGAATTTTTCCGGAAGATTTTTGGTCACGAAACTTCTTAGGTCTTGGAGAACCAGAGTGTAGCCATTTTATAGATTGTTGCTTTGTTTCTGGATCGTAGAAATGTACCCAAGTCTCATCCATACTAACAATTCGGTTTAAGAAGTCTACATCGTTTCCAAATCGAGCACAGATCGAACGCGATGCTTCTACCCTTGCACGCTTTTGGTCAACATTCAAACATTTGGGGATCCATTTTGCAGCAATTTTTCTCATGTCCAAATTGACGTGAATTATATGTTGAACGCGTTCGTATGAAATATTCAGTGCTTCAGATATCCGTTGTAGACCAATTCGACGGTCTGATAAAATCATGTCATGAACTGCATCGATATTTTTGGGGACTGACACAGAAACTGGCCTTCCCGATCGGTCATCCTTTCCAATGGAAAATTTACCTCTTTTGAGGTTTGCAGTCGAATTTTTCAAGGTCGCATACGAAGGACATTGACCACCAAGGGGATTAAGCATATCTTCTATCTGCTTATCTCTTAACCCTTTTAAATACAGGTACTTGTTGATGGCTCGATACTCCAAGTTTTCGATTTTCACAATTTCGGTGGACATCTTTTTTCTTTTCATTTATTGCGTAACTCTGGTTTACTTTTTTTAAGTCAAACTTTACACTGACACTAATAAGTTATTGTTCGTTGCTATGGTAACGCAATATTTTGTTTATGCATGGAACTGGTCTAAGTTATATATCAATACATCCTCGGAGATATCGATAATCCTGGAAAGTATAATTAGTTCACAGAAGTATTTAGTACCACATTTCTTGGAAGGTCTTCAGGACGCAATTCATATACGACCCTTACAGTAACCCTCATTGAAATTTGATCGCTGAATGCAACTCGTATACAACCTCGAGTTACTGTAAGGGTCGTATATGAATTGCGTCCCGAAGACCGTCCAAGAAATGTGGTACTAAATACTTGTGTGCACTAATTATACATTCCAGGATTATTGATATCCTTGGCGGAAATTTTCACATTTCCTTGGCTACTAAACTAAGGAGTGGGCTGTAAGGAATTGGCCCTTTATCTTTGTTTAAGGTATTCTTACATTTAGATGTAAATGTAAGAAAAGCCCAATTTGTTGCTGTGGTACTGCGTATGCTCACTCTTTAAAGCTGATCTATTACTCCTACTCATTTTAGAAACTTCAGGATGTGAGATGTTTCTACCGCTGAAGATTTTCATCTATTTTATACTTATCCGGAAGTATAATATGCATTTGCATTCTCTGCTAAAACTCTTGAACTCTTGCAACCACATGTCAAATGTTTCTGTACGGATTATTGTGGCGGCTTTCAGTGTCCAGACTTCAGTTCCTTACGAAAGCACAGATCAAATATAACATTCAATCATTCTTTGTCTCAATTTTAAGTTTAGATTATCATTACAAAACAGTAATATCATCTTCTGGAATGTTGTAGAAGCTTCTATCCTGCATCTAATTTCTTTATCCGGGTCGAGTTACTCGCCGATGAAGTATCCTAGGTATTTAAAATTGTAGACCCACTCAAGGTTTGCCCATTTATCTGTAGCGAGGTGTTGAGGTATGGGTGATGGCTGAAGACCATGAATTTTATCTTAGCAACATTTATTTTTATCCATATTTTCTGTCCCATTGCATTAAAAGAATTTATGAGATTTTGGAGACCCAGGAGATCATCCCACAAGGTATCGTCAGTATATCGAATGGCGAATTACTTCACCATTGATTTTGATCCCGAATTCTTTATCTTATAAAGCTTTTTTGAAGATTTTGTCACAATAGAGGTTAAAAAAATAGTGGAGACAGGATACATCCTTGTCGAAAATCTCGTTATATTTGATGATTTAATGTTTTTGTTATTTTTTATTTTAATTTATTGGTTTTTTGTATAGATGAAGATGAAATTATATAAAAAAATGATTGAAATCGGATTTTCTAAAGCCAAAAAACTAGAGGACAGAAATAGTATAAAATTATCTTTAAATTTATATATTTCTATTATGTAACAAATGATTAAAACAGTTTTACTTCAATTGTATGTTATCTGTTCGACAAATAAGATTTTATGTGATTGAAGGAAAGAGCACTTTCAACTTATCTTTTCCTCAATTTTAATTTTTTTTAAAAATATATTTGATTGGAATTTTAGGCCGAATTATCTATTTTCATTTAAGGTATATCCCATAACGGCTTAGACGAAAAAGGACATGTACAATGGAATGGAGTAGAAAATATACGATTATACGTTTTTGAAAACACAACTGAATTTAACGATTATATTAAATCGTTCAACGTAAACACAAATAACTGGATCGCACAATATATTTACAAAAGACTAAAATTTTTGGGAAATAGACAAATTAGTCAATTGGTTTCCTTGTTATTCTTAGCATTATGGCATGGTTTTCATGACGGATATTACGTTTGCTTCTTTTTCGAGTTTATAGTGATTCTAATGGAAAGAGACGTGAGTATGAATTATTTTGTTCCATAATATTTTTCACTCAACTCACCTAAACCTAACCTAACTACCAGTCTTAATTATAATAGAAGTTAATACCATTGTCAGCAATGAATCCAATAAAAATAAACTTCTTAAATTTTTTGTTGTATAAGTAGATCAGTCATCATCTGACATGTGTTATGTACCATCTGTCAAGTGTTATGAATCATCTGTCAAGTGTTATGAATCATCTGTCAAGTGTTATGAATCATCTGTCAAGTGCTATGCATCAACTGTCTTGTCATATGCTATATATTATGTGTCTATAAAGTATCTAGTGTATTAATTAAATACTTAAGGATCTGTACAAATGTAAATTTTTAATAGCCATCCTTATGGCAGATGTGCATTTTTATGACAAACAAGTTTTATAACTAAAACTTTGTATCTTCGTCAAATAAAACTTAATTGTTACTTTGTGGCAATGTTGTAATGTACTTATTGGAGTGGATTACTCCCCTCGTTCTTTTTGTTGGTCCTGGCTTCGTTTCCCTGGATTCTTGTATCTTATTCAAATTGGTTGGTCCAGGTATTTCTTGGTCCACATCTGCCTCTTGCCCATAGAGGTATCCATTATATTATCCTCCTCACCAGTTATTCTTCTATTTCTTTTTGTTATTTTTCTTCAATCTTGACAGTTGTATTCATAGCGTACGCAATCACTGGTCTTATTAATGTTTTATATAATTTTATTTTGTTCATTTTATTAATATTCTTGATTTTAAGTAACAGTACAGTTTGAAATAAGAATTTCTGTGTCTTTAGGTGATCCATTTGTCTTTCGTTTTGTCTTGCTATCTTCATGTATTTGGTTTTTTCTTGGTTTATTTATAGATCGAATTTTTCTGCTTCTGTCCCCAAGTTGTTGTATTAACCAATATTGTTACATCGTCTGCATATGCTACTGTTTGTATTTGGTTCGTTTTTATCATTTAATTCTGTTTTTCTCATTACTTTCTCTAAAATCACATTAAACAGAGTTGGAGAGATCGAGTAGCCTTGTTTGACTCCTATGTTCATTTTCATTTCTTCTGTTAGTTTTCCTAAATATATTTAATCAAGACAAATGTAAAAACATCAATAGTGAATATTACATAGTGTTATTGGCAGTGGCGGTGCTAGCCACTGGGTGGCCCTGTGCGAAATTATGTTAAGGGGACCTAGAAAATTTAATTTTTTGGTGCTAAATCAAAATTATACATTTTAAGCCTGTCTAAAAGTACTTTCTGTCAGTGTTATACCATTATATATCCATATTTCTAAATGATTTTCCAGAGCTTAGAGTAGTTATTATTTATAGATTTCACTTTACTTATTTAATTAGTTTTCTACTTACTGTATTGGAATTTTGTTAGTTTTTTTATATCCTTGACTACTCAGTAAACAACTCGTTACGTTAGGCCTTGACGATACCTCACTTATATTAACATAATATGAACTAATTGCTTTTTTTATTTTTTATTTGTTATTATACGAGGATATATTGAAAAATTCTTAGCCTACTATAGAACCGAATAAAATTTCAATGTCAAAATATTTTATTACTCAACATATTCTCCTCTTAGCTGGATACATTTATTACAGCGAAACGTCTCTAGACCTTTCGAAAAAATGTTTCTTCTTGCTCTGCATACCAGACGTCCACAGCTTTTATTACCTCTTCGTTGGAAAAAAATTTACGAACTTTTAAACTTTTTTTTCAGTTGAGGAAAAATATGATAGTTGGTGATTAAGGGGGGTGTCCTAGTAATTCAAACCATAAATCTCGAATGGCAACATGATATTTGTGAGCAGGTGCATTGTCCTGCAAAAACAAAACACTATTAGATAGCTTTCCGCGTCTTTTCTCTTTAATTTTTTCCTGTAGAGTTGGCAGTAATGCCGAATATTAATCTCCAGTTATTGTTCTACCCTTATCCAAAAAATCAATCATGATTACTCCATGGCAATCCCAAAAAACTGAAGCAAGAACTTTTCCAGTAGATTTTTGGACACGAAACTTCTTAGGTCTTGAAGAACCAGAGTGCCGCCATTCCATCGATTGTTGCTTTGTTTCTGGATCGTAGAAATGTACTTAAGTCTCATCCGTAGTAACAATTCGGTTTAAGAAGTCTACATCGTTTTCAAATCGAGCACAGATCGAACGCGATGCTTCTACCCTTGCACGCTTTTGGTCAACATCAAACATTTGAGGATCCATTTTGCAGCAATTTTCAGTGCTTCAGATATCTGTTATAGACCAATTCGACGATCTGATAAAATCATGTCATGAACTGCATTGATATTTTTCGGGAATGATACAGAAACTGCCTTCCCGATCGGTCATCCTCTTCAATGGAAAATTGACTCGAAGTTTGCAATTTTTCACAGACGCATACGAAGGACATTGATCACCAAGGATGTTAATCATATCTTCGTAAATCTGCTTACCTCTTAACCCTTTTAAATACAGGTACTTGTTGATGGCTCGATACTCCAATTTTTCGATTTTCACAATTTCGGTGGACATCTTTTTTCTTTTATTTTATTGCGTAACTCTGGTTTACTTTTTTGACGTCAAACTTTACGCTGGCACTTCTAATAAGTTATTGTTGGTTGCTATGGTAAGGCAATATTTTGTTTATGCATGGAATTGGTCTTGGCTAACTAGATATCAATACATCCTCGTAGTTAGTTATTTATGATACTTAAAACACAGTGTTGCATATTTCCAATTTATTTTCATATTACATATTACAATATCTATGTGGAAATAGTAACGATGGATGGATAGTGTACAAATAAGACAGCAAGTAATCAGATATCAGAAATTATAATATCTTGAAAAAATCTAACAGATGTTAATATTATATTTACAGTTTGAAAGTAAAACTACGGCAAAAAGCTAAGAAATTTATGAAAACATCTTCGTTATTTTTAAAACTGTAGAGGAGAGTAAAACAGGTTCCTCAGTGAAACCATCTAATTTAGTTAAAAGCCAACAGAAGAATATCTTCCGCCATCTCGTGAATGATAGCTCAATTTTCAATCTAAGATGACAGGGGTCCCTTATGTTACACCGTTTCGTTATTCCCCCAAAACAAAAAGAGAATCCCTCTGCGAAAATTAGACTCAATCCCTTCTATAATTGTAGATAGATTTTTGACAAAAATCCGTAAAATGAGCTTGTTCTATATTTTTGAAATTTGTTCGGAAATGGAGTTTTGCTTGATAATAAAAGAATGCAGAAAATTAGCATACGATTAAATAAAGATTTCTGAGAGCTGGGTCAAAAATAAAGCAGCAGGTTTTGAATGGTTCAGAGGTATAAGAAAGCACCATACAAGTATCAGTTTTCGTACACCTGAGGGTTGTAACGCCAATGTCCTCATTCAAACCAATTATTTTTTAATAAGTCGGAAAACGTTTATTCATGAAATGAACACTTTTCCGACGGCTCAAGGGCTTACAACTTAATCGAAACATCAACCACTACTGTTCAGAATCTAAAAAAAATAATTGCTGGAAAAGGAATTAAGCAGGTGAACAAATGTACAAACGGAGAGAGGGGACAAAATGCTGTATTATTAACGATCTGGGTTACCACCTTGTCTCCAGCCATGATTTCATATGATTAGTGGAGCTCCTCACGGTACTCTAGGGCTTTCGATCACTTTATCAAGTTTATTTTGTCCAGTACAGAAAATCCTACGCTCTTGATTATGGACAACCATGAAAGCCATATTTCCCTAGCTACTGTGGACAAAGCTCTCGAAAATGATATCAATATTTTCACACTACCGCCCCATTGAAGTCACAGATCAAAACCTTTGGGTGTAAGCGTTTTCTCTTATTTAAAAGCTCATTATAATTCTGTGATAAATAGTTGATTTCTGCATCATCCTGGAATGCAATCTTTGTAAAGTACCAAAAAATCTGCGTGTGTACGCTGGATGATGCAGCGTCACCTAAGAACAAGTTCTACAGGGTACTCAAAATGTAAATTGATTGAGGCTTAAAATCTCCTGTTGACACCATTATGAACCCCTCGCATATTTGAACGCTTATCATAGCCGAAGGGCCTTGTGTTCTGGTAGATGCTTGGCGCCGTCACTGGTTATTGGATCGAAAAAGTGCAAAAATAAATATGAACGTTTCATTTGTTTCATAAAGACAATAGACCATGTCACAATGTGATGAAACCTGCGGCCAAATTGAACAGAGCTTCCTATTGCCTGATTTTCCAGCTTATTCTTTTGATCTAGCCTAGTCAGTGAATAATAGTTCTTTGAAGACTTCAAAAGCATGCTCCCGATAAATTTCAAAAAAAGATTGGGAAGCGCTGGTGTATATGTATTAGTATTATAGGTTACTGTTGAGAATTTATCAAATTGATAGCTGACTTGACCGAAATTTTATATAGAGTCAAAGTTGGTTACCATGCTCATGTTAATTTTTAATTTAGTTAAGTTGGCAAGCGATAAGCACTTTTTGATATGTTCGCGCGACAGAAAAAAAAACGAAATGAAATGGCGACAGGCAAACGTGGTTCCAATTTTTTATCTCAAAAATTCAATAGTTCAAAGTTCAATAAACTGAACATTTTATCAACTTTGGACTTCATCATTTCTCAACAAAGAACCCAAACCCACTGAAAATAACAACAGTTACTAACGAAGTCTTATTTTCAGAAATCACTGATAAGATTCACGTCTTATTGTTTGATGTGTTATCTATTTATTATCGACAGGGTAATGAATGAAACGACTCTACAATAGATTCTTGTGAAATACAGAGCTTTATGAACAATTGAATATCATTACTATCAAAACCGTTTGACATTTCAATTGCTCTATATTATTTTTTTTCAGATTAAATCCATCGTGAATTCCGATGAATCTCTGAAGAAGTTTTTCGCATTGCCGCAAATACAAATACCACTTTATATTATCCTGAGGATATACACCTTCGTATTCATGGGATTCTGCTTGTTACCTTTTGCATTTTTAAACTTTAAGAGATATTTCAAAACTTATTCGAATACCAACTATGTAGGTATTATTGTTTTCATAATGTGGCCCTTAATATATAGTCCTCTTATAAAATTTGCTCTTAACAAATATCGAAAAAAACAAAAATGAACAGTATTTATCTTGAACTTGAATTGTTTCTGTAGAAATTATAGTATTCCTTTAAAAATAGAAAATGTTACCGTGAAGTAGTGCTCTCCAAAAAGCAAACATTTAAAACTCTAATATAATTTCGTTTACAACAAAAGCAAGAAATGTAACTTTCTTTTAAACGTACTTAAAATGTGCAATATCTTTTTACTCGAGGCCTAGAAGAAGAATTCTTCATGAATCGAGTATAAAGTGAATATGTGGAAATATATTTCCATTCATTCATTCATATGTCGTCTAGTACTGATAATTTTTGCTTATTTGTCTTTCTTGTTCCCGTTAAGTAGTGACCAGTAGTATTCATATTAAAAGTTGATTCTATTTTATCAATGTTAGGACAGAGCTTGATATTTGTTTGTTGGATTGTTCATCATCTATTGCTCTTGTAAGATCGTCTTGTACCATTAGTTTAAAGTATTTTTATACATTCATGTCATTCACCTTTTGGAATCTCTAAATCTGTTTCTTTTAAATGAAAACACATTTTTCTTGTACGTATTGATTTTTGATAAATAATTGCAGTCTTATTTTCCATGGAGATACTACTTGTTTTATCGTATTTTCGAGGATATAGAATTAGATTCTGTTAATAAATTTTTTTACGAATAGCCATCAATAGTTATGACGATAATAACGGAATGTTTTTTTCTTGAAGAGAAGTCACCACCTTAAAAGTGGAAAAATTTGAGCACAGTAATCTTCATCTTCCACCACTGAGTCTGTTAGTTCTAACGCAAGGATTTTATGGGTTGGGTTAGCAACTTTTAATGTCCCCTAGAAGAATTTTATCCTGAAATCTAAGCAGAAGTCATCCTCTTTTTCTGTTAACATAGATTTTGATCTAAAAGATTTTCTTTAACACCTTCTGAACATACAGAAACCAAAAGTATTATTTCCTGGTGCGTCCGAATATTTTCAGTTAGCATGATGAGTTCTGATGTTTTTATAAATTCTCTTGATAATCTTAAATTCGTATCTTATGGTTCCTCCTATGGTCATATTCAACAATTACCCGGTTTGCACTCCCATAGAGTATAACCAGTTAAACTAATGTCCCATGACATTTTCCCCAATTCTATTTCATCTTTTTGAACACGTTATTCCTTATGATTTGTCGTGTCATCTGTGTATAAATATATTTTTATAGATGGTTGTCCCTGTGCCTTTTGTAGTGTTATGATGAGGTTAGAGGTTATTTGAAATGAGTAAAGAAAGTTATTTGTGATGATATTTTTGGTGATATTTCGAGATATTGTACCGTTAGTCTGTGGTGTTTATTCGATCTTGTAATTCACATAAAAATTTTCCTTTTTTTTATTTTATTATTCACAAAAAATTGTATATGTTGGCCTCATCTCGTTTCTTATGTACCTATTAGATGATTCTCCTATTTCGGGGATTCACTTCTGCGTTTTTATATGTCAGATCTAATGTGTTTCTTCTATAATTGATAGGCTCCTTAGTAATTCTATCTCTTTCGACGTTCGTTTGTGTATCCTCGTTCTGCATTTCGTCCAAATGTCAATGCTATATGGTTTCCTGAGGTGTAGTCTGAATATTATTTGTTAATATATCAGGATTATCATGTTTATTCAGAAAACACTCATTTTATACGTATTTCTTCACATTCGTTTTGATCGATCTACTTTTGTTTCTACATCTGCTTGAGGCTGGAAATCTCTTGTGATTTTTTTATTGTTTTGTAAAATTTTATGTTTACCTTCTTTATTGTCTTCATGTTCTTTCAAAATATTTTTGCTTCTGTATTCAAAATCTATTTGTTGTTCTATTTGTGTTATTTTCTTTAAATATTTTTTGCTTTTCTATTAGTGTTCTGTCAAAATCTTTTGGTTTTTCTGTTCGTGTTGTCTTCTTTCAAAATTTGTTTGCTTTTATATTCATGTTATCTTCTTTCACAATATTTTTTATGTTCTATTCATGTTGTCTTCTGCATCAATTTTTTTCTTGCTTTTCTTTTCGTTTTATCTTCTTTCAAAATCTTATTGTTGTTCTATTCGTGTTATCTTTTTTAACAATTTTTTTGCTTTTCTATTCGTGTTATGTTCTGTCAAAATATTTTTGTTTTTTTATTCGTGTTATCTTCATTCAAAATCATTTTGTTTTTATGTTAGTATTAACTTTTTTTAAAATCTTTTTTTTTTTCTATTCATGTTAACTTTTTCCGATATCTTTATTTTGCTTTTCTATTCATGTTATCTTCTTTCACAATATTATTGATTTTCTGTTTAGGTCTTCTTCGCTGCTAGGAAATACAATTTCTCTAGAATTGTTCTTCTGTTACATAGTTTCTCTACACTCTTTATAAAATCTGGTTTCATTCGTATTTATTTTCAAATATTTTTGTTGGACTATCGATAATTGGTTCTTCCATTATATTATTGCACATTGCGATTACCATTTTCAGTATATCATTCGTCCGGTCAATAAATAAGACTGATTATGTTAATCCGTCCAATTTTATTTTGAAATATTGTATTTCATATTAATATGTGTTTTTAGCAATAATAATGGAGAGCACTTCTTGAGAAATGATTTTATGGTACATAAATGAATATATTAAAAAATACAGTTCACAATGTGCTTGTGTCATTATAATCTGTTCTGTACACAATAGAAGTAAAAAAAAATCAATTGATATATACAGTGTGTCGCATTGAAGATAAATATATCTCTGTTTTCTTTATTTAATGAAATTGAGATTTTTACACAAAACTTCGGTTAATAGGCTTTAATCTTCTGACGAACGCAACATTTAATTTTATCCAAGTTGTGATTTGATGAGGTTGATCATTATGATAGATTTTCAACCATCTGTTATGTTTTTGTCTTTATAACAAACAATTTAACTAAGAATTTGCATGTGTAATTAATATTTGTCTTAATTCTTGGTAATATTCGATCTTCCTAACAGAAAATTAATAGAAATTTACTAATAGAGTGAAAAAAATTTTTTGTTGGAACGAGTGCATTATAATTATTATTCTGAGGTTGTGTAGTAGTCTTTCTACAAGTTGAATTATATCAGTAAAACATTTTCCGAAAATTATTTTTCTCTAATCTCTTCATAAAATTAATTTCAGAAATATTATTTGGATGAAATAGTGAAAATATGTTTAAGTATTGAATTCAGTATTAGTTTCAAGTTGTATTCGTTTGACTTAATACACAATTTCCATGATCTTGTTAGTCAATTACAATTCATGTAATTGGTTTTGTTAAGCGAAAACAATAAAGTCCCTTTTACCAAATTTACTTAATTTTTATAAGACGAATAGTTATGACAATCACCTGTTGCATTACGAAAACAGTTGATTTTAATTTGTTGAAACCCCTTGTATTATAGAATCATAATAAAATGGGGTGTATTTATTTAAAAACTAAATAAGTATAAGCTTGTAGGAAGATAATTTTATACGATTTTAACGGTACGAATAAGAAATGTACCGTAGAATCTTTATCTGGTCAAATTAGACCGTGGAGTAGCGGAGGTATAAAAATTCGGACCGAATAAATAAATTGGTAGGATTGTTCAAAACTATCATAAATATAATGTTCGAAATTTCTATTGATTCGATATCTGGAAAAAAATGTACTCGGGGTCACAGCTCACAAAATCTGACAGGTCACCTAAAAATGCTAGAACTGATAAAGCTAGAAAGCTGCGACAAACTAACTGACTAACTGAGGATCAAATTTCAAGCACTCCATACCACTAGGAAACTCATTCACCAATTTCCAGGTAAAGTTGCTAGCAATAAACAAATGTGCTCAGAAGTGTTTGGCTAGAAACGTCTCTAAAAAAAAAAACATTCACACCGTATCAAATAACCAAAAGGCTTTGAAGGTCCTGAAAGCTATTGAGTGCACGTCCAGACTAGTGTGGGAGTGCAAACAAACTCTAAAAGCACTAGCTAACAAACAAATTCTGGCTACCAGGCCACCAGGGTATACCAGGCAATGAAGAAGCAGACAACCTTGCTAAGAAGGATCAGAGCTCTACTGTGGTCTCATGAGATGCCACATCAATAACGAAGTGATCGGATAGCTAAATAATTAGATGGAGTCTCACTCCAGGCCTAAGACAATCCAAAAGATTCATAAGAGTAATACTAACACCTTGAGAAGTGGGACACAAAATAGCCCACTTTTGGTGAGATCTAAGCATTTTGGAAGCAGAAAAATTAGATGTAGAGTCTTGTACAAAATATCTTCTAGGTAAAGGTTAGAATTAAATATTTGTATAATGGAATTCTATTTTTTTTCTGGTTGATATTCGTTTAATGTGATTTTACTTATACACTGAAGGAAAAATTCATTTTGTTGTTGGACAGCGTTATATAATTTATTTTAATAATTTGGTAGCTCGTATTTTTAATAAGCACAAATTATGAAAACACATAATTATTTTAAATTTTTTTATACATCGAACTGCTTTAAATAACAGGCACAAAGTGTAAAGTACCATTTTATATTGTATTTAATAAAACTATTTTTTTTAAACACCATAATTTTTTTTATTGTTATATATCCCAATTATAAGATTAGGGCTTCTGATATTTCCCGATGAAATTTTCCTTTTTTTAGTTGTCACCTGATTAAGGAAACTTTTGTTCATTTCCAAAACTTTATTATGAAATAATACTCCAATTAAGAAAGAATTTAACGGTTTTAAGTAGACATGAAAATAATCGTTTATCAAAAGAACATGTGTCCTAGTTTGAGTTTAAAAATCGAAAAAAAATATGTTGGGTTAAGTAAAAACGAATAAAAATTTTATTTGAACTAATTGAGTTCTTTTGAATAGTTTCGAAGGACCGTAAGATTTCACTGGAATGGTTTGTATCGTATTCTATTGCTACTTTGTTAAATTATCGCAGGAACTCACAAAAATTTTGTATATATTCCTATCTTTACTTGTCAGTTCTCTTGTCTTTACCCTAGTGAGTTTTCCAGCTACTCCTGTTTTTTAATTGCCTCTACATTTGTTGTTTTTGTACTGCCGTAAAAAGTTGTTGGTCCAAGAATGTAAACTTAGAGATAGAGTCTACAGAATCGAGTGTTTTCAGCATGGTTTGGCTGCCTGTGGAGTTTGTAATTGAAAGATACTTTTTGATTACTTCCTTCTTCTTCTTCTTAGCGTGCCGTATCAAGTCCCATTGACGTTGGCGATCAGCATGGCAGAATTCTCTATCTTGAGCTAGTCTAAATAACTGTCCAGTTTCCATTATCCTAGTCCATTCTCTAATATTCTTCAACCAAGAGGCTTTTTTCCTTCTATTTCCTATACGACCTTCAACCTTACCCACCATAATCAAATGGAGTATACTAAACCGGCTACCATGCATTATTTAATGTTATTCACCAACCGAACCGCATTTGATCTGTTAACGACTGCATCGTTTGTTTGCATAGCTGTCCAGGGTATCTTGAACATGCGTCTATATAACCACATTTCAAAAGTTTCTAAGCGATTAATGGTAGATATTTTTAAAGTCCATGCTTCGACACCATACAAGAGAACTGACCATATGTAACATTTGATCATCCGTTTCCGGAGCTGAAATTTCAAATTATCATTAGAGAAGAGTGATCTTATTTTAAAAAATGTTGTACGAGCTACCTCAATTTTACATTTTTTTCCCTCATCGGGATCCAGTTGATCAGTAATGTAGCAACAAAGATATATAGAACTGGACGCTATTTGAATCGTTTGTCCGTTTGTCCGTTTACCTGTAGCTGTAGAGTGTAGGTTAGGAGCATTTTTAAAAACCATACTTAAGTGAGTAGATTTCTAGCCTTATTCACTAATTAAGTTTTTCATGTTTTGACGGGTTTAGAGTTATATAAAAAGGAAAAAGACTTCTCATGGTTAACGAAACTATGCTGAAGAGAGTTCTCGAAAGTCTTGGTGAACTGGATAAAATCTGAGGCAAGTCAATCTCTATTCGTTATTGGTCTTATTCATATTCGAAGTTAATTTGGCATTCCATTAATTAAAACCCGACTTCAAGCAGATTTTGCCGGTGAATTGTAAAGTCCTCTTCTCATATGAGTTATGTTACTAGGAAATACTTAACACTGGATCGTACATTAAGAATGATTATTGGCTATTCATATCAATATGTTACTTACTTTTGGTTGCATTGTATCATAATCGATCAGTTTACTCAATCGATTAGTGTGATGTCGATATATTCATCAGATTCACTTCCGACGTAATATTTTCCTATCATTATTTTTTGTATTGTCTATAATAACTTGGATACAGTATTCATTGTTTTTGATCGTTGAGAGTAAGCTTTTGTTCAGTGATCACCTTGAAATTTCTGCAAATACCCATATCATATTTATGTTTATGTATAACTGGAAATTCCAAATTACTTTCAAGTACCATCTTAATATAATTGTTTGATTGATATGGGACAAATAAAAATCATAATCAGTTAAGTCCAATACATGTTATCAACAAAAATAGATGAATTCAAACAAAATTGTTTTTTCTGTAAATTTTTATGATACTTCATCTATACAAGTGTCGAAAGACACGTACAATTAATTAAAACGAAAAAAATTGACTTATTTTAATAAAAACACCTCGGAAAATTGAACACGAATTAGAAATTAACACGAGCTCCAGATTTTGGTAGACTCGTCTTGCCCTTGCTTTATGCTAACTTTTTTACACTTTTTCGATGGAGCCCCTGCTGCTACATGTTTACCTTATTCTCGAAATTTGCCAAAAATTGTAAAGATTGGGTAAGAAACTTACGTAGCCTTCAGGAATTCATCTGGGTTACTTTGGGAATCACTTGTGATAGAAGATATTGTGAGATCCGAGAGTCTAGTTTTCGATCTCGTTAAACAAGAGATAAATTTGAAAGCGTCACCATAAATGTTCAACTTTTTCTCTTCATCGCTATATTTTAAACAATTTTTATCTGTTAACCCTCCGTTCTGTATTTTATTGAAACCCTTCTCTAAATTTTTTATCAATATGTAACCTAATTAATGGCAAATTTCACACATAATTTAAGAAATTAATAATTTAATGATAATTGATTGAACTATTGTATTAAGTATTTTATGGAAATGGTAATTATAAAATAAAAAAGCGTGATGGCATAGGGGTTAGGTCGTCAGATGCCCCCTTCGAGGTCAGTCGATAATGTGCGAAATGTATTTGTCAATTTACTTATTCATCCAATAATTTCAAACCATCTAACTTATTAAAGCCATAAAAAGAAACGTAAAATTTTGTGAATTTTACTACTTGGAATTAAACTTGTTGTCTACTAATTAGTTTTTTTAAACAGAGTCGAGACAAATTTGAGAAAGATAGTGAGTTTTAAACAGTTGAATACGAATGATTGTTATCAACTTAAGGTAAAAAAGTTCTCAATTTCATACTCTAACACCTGAGACCAATGGAACTATCAGACATTATTTTTTCTTTCTTATAGCAGGTAAGTTAAGAAACATGAATTTTTCTTTGGAAAGCATCCTTAATATCGATTTATCTCAAAATTTTTTCGAGAAACCACAAATTAAGTATATAATAAGTAATTGGATATGTTAAAGAAAACTATAAAATATATAAGGTAGCAGCAGAAATCTTCGATACAAAACACAAACACATCTTAAGCTGATATTAGAGTAACATGTACATAAATGTTTTCTATCAAATATATTTGTTTCAAATTATTAATTACGGAAAGTTCACATTATTATCTAAAATTCAGAATCTGAAGTGTAAAAAATATACATCTATTAAAAAATTGAGGATGTTTCTGAATCTCGCCTCGCCTCAATTCCAAATATTTTGCAAGTGTTGTTGATTCTGGGCGATTTCGAAAAAAATATAATATGTAACGATGGCTAAAGTCCCGTTTTGTCGGATGAAGTGAATCTAGTATCCCACAGTGTAATTTCGAGGATGCTTGATTTCTAAGAATCTGAAACTGTGGCCATTGATGGTTGTTATCTGTGACTTACGGTTCGTAATATCTGCAAAAACATAGGAAGAAGATATTTTAAAGCTAGATGCACATCTGTATGGATCTCAGCAATAAGGAAAAAAATCCTAGATGTTTATTTAACATTCAGCGATTTTTTAAAAGAATACTATTGACATCTGTGGATGGGTCACTAACAATTATGGCCTGAAAAAGAATTTGTTTCAATTACTGTGTTGAATAAATACATGACAAAAGAAGAAGTGATCTTCAGTAAATTCACTTGTGTAGCTTTTTACCCTACTTACATTTTTTTGTATAATAATATTTGCAATAGCGTACCTCTTGATTTCAATGCTTTCTTTTCTGGATCTCTATATTTTAGTATATTAGTCCTAAAGAGTTAGACAGTTTTGAAGGTCGCTCGGAATCTACCCACCGTGTTACGCGTTGCGCTGGACTAAATACAAGGAACTTCTCTAGTTAAATACGGACTTACTTAAGACGGGATTTTAACATCATGAAAAGAACACCAAGAGCACGTTCTTTTATCTCAGATGAATGATAATACAAGATCGTGAATTGGAATGTTGATAGATTATTCAACTGGTAGACTTTACTGAATTGTTTGTGAATGTATCACAAGGCTACTGGGAGGTATTACAATTTTTGGGATACCTGAATGGTAGAAAATGTTGTATTTGTTTATATACCAATTATTAAAATTATGTAACTACCATTTTTTTAGGTCCCCATTTATTTAGACCTCTGTAGGGCTTATGCACTAGCCGCCTTTGCTTTGTGCTAAACTTTTGGGTAACATTATGACAAAAAACTGTCAAAATTAAAAATATTCAAGAAGTTTAAAATTGACTTTTCTTCCTTTCTCAATTTCCGGTGAATAATGGCGATTTTAATGAAAATAAAGGAGAAATATTTTACAAAAACGAAAGGTATATAACAACGTCTGTAGTAACATTGAGACCAGCAAATACGAAATAAAAGAGAAGCAAGAGAGCGAACCAGAAATTAGGGTATAACTAATTTGAAGTGAAGTATTGTTACGAAATAAAAACTCGTATAGGACTTGAAGCTATTCGTTTCTAATAGAGCATTTCAAATTCAGGCAAAATCGAGTTTTTTGTCAATAAGAAAATTTTCGATTAAGATTTTTTATAAATATAAACGTTCGCGGAGCAACATCCAAAGACTTTAACAGAAAACAATTCTTTATTTCCAAGTCAATTGCTCAAAAAACTTACGTACGGGATTTCATGTTTCCACAGCTAGATAAGGTTTGCTGCGAAATGGTGGGCAAGATAGCAGGAAGATAAATATTCGATAATAGGAAAAGAATCGCATACAAAAGGAGTCAATTAGAAACAGTTTTAGAAATAACAGATATCAACTTTAATCTCATAAATCGGTTCCATATAATATTGAAAGGAATGTCCAGTGTATACAAACTAAAGTTGGCCAAATTCAAGACTTTTTGCATTAAAAAAGCAGCTGATTTAGTCTATGGTATAATTGCCAACTACTCTCGATGTTTGGAAGCACAGGTAACAATTCTCAAGAAAGTTTTCCCGAAAATTAAGAATGGAAGACACATATCAAAGACTTACGAGTATGACGGGTTTCGATCCGTTCAAAAACTGTCTAAGTAAACCATTTCCAAAAAAATCTGATATTCATACTGAATGTCACCAACCACTGCCTTCAATTTCTAAAGACGATAACTTAGTTATCCAAAGGAGCAATAGACAGTGTAATTGTGACTGTTGGTGTGTTGGTAGTGCGAACAGTGTGTTCAGTAAAAAAATCTGTGTTCATATGCAAAAATTTGTTAAATATATTAGATGAACCAGATATTAAGAATTAAAAAATTCCTGATGGGTGAAGGTTTTGTAAATATTTAATTTGGAAGCTACTACTTTATTGCTACATTTAATCGCATATATAACAAACTTTAAGTTTTGTTCGACTGTACGAGAGTATGAGTAGGAAGAACAGTTAGTATTGGTAGGTATATCAGTCCTAGAAACGAGAGCTCGAATCGCAAACATTATGAATATAACTTATTATATTGAATAGTGTATTAAATCAGTAGTTGTTTATACAGGGTTTGTCCGGAAAGTAATAGGACTGAGTCGATTTAAAAAAAATTATTGAGCCAATCGCTACAATTCTTTAAAAACTTTCAAAATAGGCTCCTTCTGCGTCGATGCAGCGCTGCCAGCGCGATTTCCAAGCATTGAAGGCGTCACGGAAGGCATTCTCCGGAATAGCCTTAAGAGCCGCGGTGCATGCTGCTTGGATCCCCTCTCTCGTCTCGAAATGCTTGCCTTTCATCAGCCTTTTCAGGCGAGGAAACAAAAAAACATCTGGGCTGTAGGGCGGCTGCGGAAGCGTTGAAATGCCGGCCTTAGTCAGGTAGCTGTTCACAAAAAAGGCGGTGTGAACCGGGGCGTTGTCGTGGTGCAGCTTCCAGTCTGCTGCGATGTCTTGTCGGACCCGATTGACCCTTCGTTTGAGTCTCTTGAGCACTTCCACGTAAAACTTGGCTTTGACGGTTTGTCCAGGAGGAACAAATTCATGGTGGACGATGCCTTTGATGTCAAAAACAATGAGCATCGTTTTCACTTTGGATTTGCTCATTCTTCCCTTTTTTGGGCGAGGAGACGCCGATGTGTGCCACTCGGAAGATTGCCTCTTTGTCTCGGGATTATACTCAAAGATCCATGACTCGTCACCAGTGATTACGTTATTCAAAAATTGGGGGTCACTTTCACACATGTTCGAATTTTCTTGGCACACTCGCCGCAATTTCTGGTCGTCAGTGAGCACTTTTGGGACCATCTTCGCGCACACCTTGTGCATGTTCAAATGCTCCGTCACAATGTCATGAACCACAGATTTTGGTAAATTTAACATCTGGGCAATCAAACGAATACTTAGTCGACGGTCTGTGTTCAAAACTTTGCGCACACGAGTCACATTGTCGGTGTTTGTCGAAGTCGAAGGTCTTCCAGCACGGTCTTCATCGGCGACCTCTTCCCGGCCCTCCAAAAAGGCCTGGTGCCACCGAAGCACACCACTTCTTGCTAAAGCAACATCTGGGTAAGCGGGTAAGCCTGCTTGATCATATCAAACGTCTCTGTCGCAGATTTACCGAGTTTCACACAGAATTTAATCGCGTACCCCTGATCTAACGAACGCTGCATTTTCGGCTTACACAACTCACAGAAACACGTCGCGCGAAAATGCCTGCCCTGACTCTCCAGGTGCTCGGAGACAACTGACCAGCCGCTCGTTTGTTAGCTAGGAACGCCCTCTACCGAATCCAGTCGGTGCGCGCACGCTCTGAAGTACAATCGCGGCGGAAGAAAATCAGTCCTATTACTTTCCGGACAAACCCTGTAGTGTTTACTTTTATATGTGTAACTTAATTTGATATAAGAAGATAGACCGTGCATCAAACATCCCATACTCATGAACCTAAATTGTTTTCATCTTAAACATCTAGGATATATTGGATTTTATAGATTGTTTCAATATTTTCTTCATTCTTACTCGGTGGAAGAAAGATTCTCCTTTATGAGTAATATTTATCTGATTACACTGTTTAAACTACCACTACACCAACACTTACAAATACACTATCTGACGCGCGTTTCTATAACAAAGTTATCGTCTTCAGAGACTGAAGGTAATCTAAAACTTGACCCACTTATTCATACTAAATTCCCCCCTGAACTTCCCTCCTGCAAAATTCCAGTGCGAAAATCTCTTCGGCGGGAAATTTCACATTCATTCCTTAACTACCAAACTATAGAGTGGGCTGTAGGGAATAGGTCCTTTGTCTTTATCTGAATTGTTCTTAAATTCAACAATTTTAATGCTTTTTACGGATAAAATACCAGATTCGGAAAAAATATATTCCGGTTTAAAGAGCACAAAGCTCTTTTGAAATATGGACAAACAAACAAAAGTTTAAATAGAGATAAAGGGCATATTCCTTACATCCCACGCATTAGTTTATTGGTTAATGATTTAATGCGAAATATCTAATTTGTTATTTGTTTTATTATAAGTAATAAAAAAAACCAGACAAACCGCGATGTAAATTGCGAGAATGTATATCAAAATAACGTCGCTGTTATCACTTGAGTACTAGAATGTGTTATTTATATTTATTAGCAACAATATATTGAATATTAGTTAGTTAGTTTCTTTTCAGTACTTCATCAACTTACCGAAAATGGAAAATTCTGGTTTTCTTTCAAACATTAGTCAATCCATTGGATTTACGGAACCTCAATTAAAGTTATTACTATCAATTCTAGCTAGTAAGTTGTTGAAATTCCAATTCCAAAAGTTTTTGTCTGTACTTTATATTGGATGTTTACTTTATTGTGTTTATAATTTTTCAAATTGAGGGAAAATCGTTTTCTTTTTATTTTACATCGATAATTGGCATTACTTTCTGTCAACTATTTTTCAAAATTAATGTTTTTTGAACATACTGCTGAGAAATATATTGGTATTATTAAAACGACTAGACTTCAGATAGAAGTATGTATTCCAAGTGAGTGGAATGTATTTTCGAATCTTTATAGCAACCTTGAAAGTAAGGCTACCAAGTGGATGACTTAGGATTATCATTATCACGCAGTGAGCCTCACAAAACAAATCTAGTCTAAGTTAGCTCAGTAACTTAAAGTTGTTTAGTGAAACTCATTTTATTACAAGGTTTACTCATCAAATTTTTAATGGGTTTGTTAAATATATCGATCTACGAGGCTTATCTGAAAAGTTCCTACCAGCACCTACCAATATAAGCTTGGAAATATATTTGCGCATACGTTGAGAGATTTTTACTAAAGCTTCAACCATCTTGTACGTTGTTGGACAATCATATAAATGATTTTTCCAAAAATGGAGAAAAAATGTCATTATATATTTGTTATTGTTATCAAAAGAATGCGTTTGCTATATATACTGATTGAAGACTTATGCTGTACGCGCGTTGGGTGCCGTGTTTGCTCACTTGGAACCATAAGTGTATTCGAATGAATATTTTCTGGCTTTATTGACGCAGTTTAAGCAAAATGAGTCGAATTTTTTGCTTCAATTTAATGTAGAGGAAACCTTGACCCATTATTACACCCCTTGAAGCATAAAACACTATAGACAGTAGATTGTGAAGGGCAAATCTGCTCCTAAAAAGTCTAAGAAACTTTCATCGGCCGGAGATGGTATTTTTTGGATAGTGATGGGGTTATGTTCATCGACTTTCTTCAAAAAAGTTAAAAATTAACTGAAGAGTACTACGCATCACTGCTTGATATGTTACAGGAAGGAATTACAAACATACTATAGTATTTAAACAACTATAAACTGCTTTTCAATCAGGACAACGCACCTTTTCGCACTTCAGTGATTGCCTTGGCTAAAATTCATTAATTGCACTTTGAGTTGGTTGATTATCTGTCGTATTCACCAGATGAAGCCCCCAGTGACTTTTTCCTGTTTCCCAACCCTAAAATTTTACTTGCATGAGAGAGATTTTTATCCGAAGAGGACGTTATCGCATACGTAAACGCCTATTTTGGGAAGGGAGACGGGAATCATGATTTGGACGGCTTAAAAGCTGGCAAAAGTGTATAAACTTCATAGAAATCTGTGTTGAAAATAAAAATTATTAAAAAAAATTTCTTGTTTTTATGTCGGAAACTTATCAGTTCTCATATTATCAGTGATGTATAAACAGCATTTTTTCAGGTTATATATTAGCATTTGTGCATAGAAAATACATTTATAACAAGGAAAGCAGTTTGCAGCATCTTTTCTTTATTACATCAGGATTCAGTATAGGATATTGGAATTACGGAAATGACATATTCCACTGCGTTTTTACTATATTTTGTACGCATTGCAGTTTTATGCTTCTCCAAGGATCTACTATTAATGTTGCCATTGTATTTATTTTTAATATGACGTATCTTATTACAGGTAAGTATTTATTTCCATTTTATCCAAATAATACACTTTATCATTTATTAAAAATATTAGAAAAGTTTAAAATTTCGATCCTAGTTTACTATTCTTTTAAACAACTATCTATAATAAGGGGGGATAACCTTTGGGTCAACAGTCGAGGTTTCTTCTATTTTTTTTTATTTTTGGACTTTTCTTGTTGAGCTGTCTTGTATCACAAGTCGATTCAAACTGGTAAAGGGTGAAAAAAATCACAAATTTTTGGTATTTTAACAATTTCTCTTCAATCAGTTGTACTCAACTCAAAGTTTGGAAGTATTTTTTGCTTTGCTTTGTTTCCAAGTTTATTCAAATTTATCCAAGTACAAAAAATATAATTACATTTCATGGAGAACACACGGATGAGTTGTATCATTCGAACTGAAGTAAGAAGAGAATATGAATTTCATAATAGGCTGTAAATAAGAGAAATATTGAGATAACAAGATGATTTTGTTGCTAAAATATTAGTACAATCACCGTTAAGGTTGAGACACTTATTACAACGATTGATTATACTTTGTATACCCTCTGCAAAGAAGTCTGTCATCAATGAACTTAACTAGGTCCTTTCAGAGTCTTGAAGCTGTCCGCTGGTGGTGATAGCCATCTCTCGATTATTTTGTATTGGTCTCTGGAGGTGACGTGAGATCTCACAGTAAACTTCCTATGTTACCGTTGTTCCCTCCTTACTAAAATCAATAAAATCAACGCAATTTTGACCCTCGGCAGTGTAGCCAATATTTCATTTTTGTGTTCATTTTTTTTCCATTTTTTGACATAAACTGTTCACCTCATTGTTATACTGCGAAAAAAATGTTACAGCGGTCTTCATTTTGTGACTTTCGTACAATGTTTTTGGCACTAAACGAGCACATAGTTTCGGTATTCTAGATTGTCGTTACAATTTTATACAGGAAAAATCATGAAGTTATATGAGAAAAAGAATAATTCTAGGCTTCCGTGTATTCCGGATGTCTCCTAAACTTTCAGAAGCAAGAAACTTTGTCTACGCTACTGTCCCTTATTTATAAAATTTAAAAACAAATTTATAAAAATATGTATTAAAACATTGAAATAAAATCTTCAATTTTTACTTCAATAAACACATTTTCTTCTTCCCCATCTGATGACATTGAGCTTCCACTGTCGTCAACATTTATAATAAGGGCCTCAACTTGCAAATCAATGACAATGTCTATATTCCACATTTACCCAGATCAACTCAATGGAATTGAGTTTACAATAGTAGTGGGGTAATTGTAAAATAGGTTTATTTTGTTTTTTGGCCATTCCATTAATAATGTTTGTGTTATACTTATTTTTATGCTCTTTAACAATTTCTAAAAGCATTGCCTTAACCATCGTTTTATTAATATCGATATTTTTAGAAGTAAGCCATTATCGAATACCTGCTTTCCTTGTTGCCATTGCTGGAATTTTTTTAAGTTTCCTCGTGTGAAACGAAGCATTATTTTTCGAAAACCAATTTTCGAAAGAGACTCTGTCCATTTCCTCGTGATGGTCTCTCATAAAGCAGAAAACCATTTTCACTACCGATATGACAAATTATTAGTCTCTGTTCTTTTCCATAGATTAAATTTTACCCATGAAACCAGGCAAGTATACAACAAAATATAAAACGTGCTATTAATTGAACTCCCTTGAATTGTAATGAATATTATCTAAGTCAACTCAATAACAAATAATAGAAAAAATCTTTTTAGAAACAAGCTTTTATTTGATTGAAAGTTTGAGTTTGAGGACCCTCAATATGGCTTTAAAAATAGAAGAAGCTCAAATAACTTGATATTTAGAATTAGACAACCAGGTGAAAAATTATAAATAAAGATAAGGAAATTCATTTATGCTTCACAGTTTTGGAGATAACCTTTGATCAAATAAGAAGAGAATATATAGTGCTATAAGTAGATGTCAATCAAAATCATCATTTTAGATTTGATTGCACACATGCATACACAGACAAATGACATTAAATAAAAGCTTGTAAAATAGTTTTTTGAAATATTACCTACCTGATGGGTTTTTAATCCGGTGTAAAGTCCATCCAAGAATGCTTGTCTTGTGGAACCAAATCTTATCCTTATTATGTCCAGCGTTTACCCATGTTTCATCCAGGTAGTAATTTTTCTTATTTTTTCACGGAATTCCTCGCTCCACAAAATTATTTCAGCTTTTTTCAATAATAAACTTCCTTGTTTTTTGTATTGAAATGCCATTTCTTTTGATAAATTATAAAATGTTGATTTTCTAAAATCCGGCATTTTCTTATCTTCATTAACTACTCTCAGACTGAATACACTGCTCACACCACCATTTCACCAACACTCACGATTAAGTCTGACGCGCGTTTCGATAAACAATTTGTCGTCTTCAGGGACTGAATTGTGAATATGTGAATGAATAATTGTGAGTGTTGGTGTAGTGATGGTGTAAACAGTCTATATATCTGAATATCATCAACGGTTCCAGAAATTCCAACTAACTACTTTATCCACTGTAGGCAAACCGTTTTTAGAGGAAATTTTGTAGACAATTCTTCTGATGGCGCTACTTCTTTTCTTGATGGGTACTTATTTGGATCGGCCACTGACTGATTAGCTTTGTACTCACGAACGATTCGGGAGACACTTGGAAAAGGTACTCCCGAAATATTTGCCTTTTTGAAAATAACGTCATCAACTTTCTTTTCATTATTTTCTTGTATTTCATTTTTATAAATATTCACAATCATTCGTTTTTCGCTAGCGTTGAAATAAAGCTTTTTAGCTCTTTTCTTATGCGAAGTATAGCTAATGGCATCAACTTCATCAGCTGTATCCGTGTCAGAGTTATTTGAGGAAGTGGCACTAGCCCTTCCTTTCATTCATGGTATATATAATGATCATCAATAAAGATGCCGCGGCTTGTTTCGCCCGGGTGTTCAAGTGATGATCATGCACTAATCATTGTTTTGGTTCACTATTTTTTTTAGATAAATAGAATTTAGTCGGTAGTTCGGCGATGTCTGAGGGATTGAAGCCAATACTTGCTGCAGTTGTAGGGAGAATGGCTCAATCGTACAATGCTCAGACGTACTTTCTACAGATAATTTATTCACAAATAGAACTCGTATAGGTACGGTGTGAAATATCCAAATCGAATAAATTCGTTAATAAATAGATGTTAGAAAAAACGCTTTGACACGTCGATTTTTATTTTCAAACGCGCATTTTTTTGCGAATTGTTTCTTGTGATGTAGGCGGCAAATTTGGACATTTTTGTGAAATGTAAATTTCGGTAAAAAATTTGCACTACCGTCACAAAATGTATTATTGCTTTCCGTGCTACTAATAAGATAAATTTTTCTCTAACTGTTCACTTTTATTTAATATTAATTCTTTTTATACTTTGTAGGTTATATTTATACAAGTACCGAATCATACGACATTACATGGACTATGCCACAATGTGTCATAACTTTACGCTTAATAGGTAAAACAATTTTTGTAGTTATTATATTATTTCGCGGACTGTATTGGACCAGAAACTATCTCTTTCGATTTAATTAAAATTTTACAAAAATAATTAGGATATATTAGGTCTGTCCAAAAGTATTGAGTCCATCTCCGCAATGGTAAGTGACATCATTAAAAGTATCACCTATTTTATTGATTAACACGTTCCCAACATTGTTTCCATTTCCTGCAGCAGTCCTTGAAGTTGGAATTACCTTAAGTCTATCAAACCGGCGTGGCTGAACACCTAATATTTTTCATTTTGTGGCACGTCAAAATCAAGTCCATATGACGATTCCCCATTGTCCAACCAATTCGAATTGCTATAGTATGAGCTCTGGCTGATCTTTTCTATCTCTGAAACTGATACTGTTTATATACTTGTTTCTAGTCGGTAAGAGATATTAACGAGATTTGTAAGACAGTGTACAGACAGTGTAATCGTGAGTATTGGTGTAGAGATGGTGTAAATAGTGTATTCAGTATGAATATCGCCAACGGTTCCATAAATTCCAACTTATCTTTCATGATATATGATAATGCGTTTTAAACAATTATTTTGTTCACTATTATCCTCATAAGGTTATTGCTAATATATTTGAATTATTCTTCAATCTGAGAATATATTTTTTACTGTATTCAACAATTATTTCACTAACTGTGGGAACACTCAGATCACTGCTTTTGATTTTATTGTGACAAACAATGGGGCATCGCCTACTTATATTGGGACATATCGATTATTGTGAGGTTTGACATAGTCGGAATTCCCCAAAATTTTGGATCGTATGTCCAGATTGGTTTAAAGATAACATTGTATACCTGTAGTTTATTTTTTATTGATAGTTTTAACTCACGCTCAATAAGCAAATAATGTTTTTAAAATATCAAACCTAAGTGTTAATATAAACCTAGGTACTTCACACATTCAGCGTTAGGAATTTGCTCATTATCTAATGTGACTTGAAGTGATTGTCCTTGACACTTTTGATTTTGTTTCATTCATTTCAATATTCCAATTTTATTTATCTCATTCCGTAGTTTTGGTGTGGCTTCAATTGGATTTTTGTGTACAGATAATACAGCTGCCTCATCAGCAAACGTTGTCAACGTCAGTTTGTTATTTGTAGGTATAAGAGCAGGATATAATAAATATAGCATCGGTCCGATCACACTACCTTGTGGTACTCCCGATCTTATGGAGTATAATTTTCTTTGTTAGTTTCGTATCTAACATGAAAAGTCAAGCATGATTATAGAATGTTGTACAAAGCTCCTGGTAACAGTTTTGTTGAGCTTATATTGTAATCCTGTATGCCAGACCTCGTTGAAAACCTGATTAACATCAAGGAAAATTGCATCACATAATTTATTTCTTCAAAGGCTTTATTAATGGCATCAACCTCTATGTGGTTTTCCTTAGCTGTCTCTTTGCAAGAATCTTTTTCCGTACATTAGGAAGACAATTTATTCTTGTTTTTTTTTTACTTAGTTGCAGTGTTGATTCCCATAACGCCTCTTGTATTATAGCTGTCAGATTTTCAATTTATCTTCCTAAATCTTCTATAGTCTTTAATGCTATATTTGAAACTAGTTTTTGATAGATTGTATCTTTGAGGCGCTACAGTCAGATCGATCATTACATAACTTATCCAATATATCTATTTGCTTTATCGTTAAATACAATGTTATAATTGGTGGACTGTGCTCTAAGTCAATGTCAAAGTTTGTTTCAATGTCCAAATATTCATTCGAAAAACCTTCAGTGATAAAGAAATCAAGACAGTCAGAATTTTTTTGAGGATCACTAAGTAGGTTGATAAGTGGATAGTTGACGTAGATGTTATTCTTACATAACTTGATTAATAATCCTACCCCTTTCCGGTGCACAAAGTCTAGAACCCCAAGTAGTAAACGCCGCCCACAAGAAAGTGATTTCCAAGTTATTTATAAAGGTAAGTGAATGCATTTTTATTTGTAAGATAGTTTGGTGGGTAATATACTACTGTTACTGTTATAGGTCCAATCCAGTCCTCTATTACATGAACCAATGCCTGAAGCAAAGTTCCATTTTTTGTAATAATCGTAAACACATTTAGTTTTTAACTCACACAAAAAATTCCGCTCTGTACCAGGGTTTTATTAAAGCAATTCTTTTGTTTTCAGCTATTGCTTTTGATCTCTATGATGGTCGCAAACCTATTGAAAAATTGTCACATGAAAGTAAAAAGCTGGCTCTAGTTAAAAGGCCTAATATTTTAGAAATATATGGTCATTCCTTTTTTCCTTCTTCGTTTTTAGTTGGACCACAGATTTCAATGAGGAGATATAACGACTTTGTCGATGGAAAATTTAATTCTAAGGTTTGTACTCATCATTTATCAACAGATGCCAACGAGTTACATGCAAATTTTTTTGGCCAAACAAGTAAAGAACACCTTTGGAACATAACTGAAGAAGAGAAACCAGACGTAACGATTACAAAGCAAAAATGGATAGGTATACAGTTCATATACTACGAAATCCACTAACAAAAATAACCAAACAAGCATTAAATTAAATACAATATGCTAAAGAAAAAGAGATTGACGTTTACGAACATGTAGAAAAGCTATCGAGACAGAAATACAACAGATAAACTTCATATGGAAAGAGGCTACAGAAATAGCAAAAACAGAAATGGAGAGCCGTCGTCAACAAAATTGGACACACAAAACCAAGCATGAGGATCGTTTTACCACAGCTGCCGAAACAACAGATGCTTTCGCTCCACTGGGAGCTATATGATGATGATGAATGTTTTCTCCCAGCTCATGGAAAATAAACAGCCGTATTCAAATAAGTTTATTCTAAAAACGAGTCCGGGATCACTCTAAGGTCACATTTTTTAAGCGCTATACTTACGAGTCCGTCCCATTTCAGTTGGCCCAATTGAAAAAAAAATACTAATTATTGCTTTTTCAGCTATTAAAAACCGGCAAATTGTTTCATTTTGAACACTTTATATTATTTATAAACATTTTAGATACTTTTACAGGAGTTACAAGTCTTAACATATGTTATAATTGCAAACCAAAAAAAAAAAAAAAAACAAAAACCAAATGTGATCAGAAAAGCTTAAATATTAAACATACTTTTAAAAGTTACCATTGAGTAACATTTCCTTTATTTTTAATAGCAGCCGTAATTCTTTGAGGCATGGTGTTTATTAAATTCTGGCAGTATTCGGGAGTAAAATCATCCCAAATTTCCCACTCTAAAAGTGGAATAATATTGTCTGAGAACCATTTTAAGGCCTTTTTTTGACTTATGACATGCTGCTCCGTCTTACTGAAAAATAAAGGATTTACCAGCGGTTAAAGTTACTTCTCTTGTTAGTAACAATGATTCTTCTAAAATATCCAGGTAATTTTCAGTATTGACAATTCCGTTTATGAAATGCAGTTTTCCCTCTCCTCTTGCAGATATCGAGCCCCACACCATCACAGATGCCGGAAATTTTACTTTCCGCTTCAAACAATCTGGATGAAAAGCTTCATTTTTTTGTCGAATAACTCTACTTCGATCGTCACCCACGCAAACTTCAAAACGAGACTCATCACTCCAATACAGCTCCACTGTTCAAAATTCCAATTTTAATGCTCTTTGGCCCATTTAAGTCTATTTTTCTTTTGGATTTGAGTCAATAATGGCTTTTCCTATGTGAAGAAAATTTAAATTTAGAAAAATATGCATAAAACTAAGGTGTTACAAAATTCACCTTGTATATCCGAAACTTCAAAAATCTATCTGGCACTAAAAAACATTTTGAGAAAATATGATTTACACATCCTACTTTATTATTTGCGTATTTTAGACCTAATGAAACTTTGAACACAATTTTGGTAACAATGAACCCTTGTATATGCATAAAAAATTATTATCAACAATACCTCTATTTCCATCATACTAAATATCATTCAAAATATTTGACAATATTCATCCAAAACATATTTTAGACGTAAAACTAAAAGTTTAAAATATTTTACTAACAGGCCAACTGAAATGGGACGGAGTTCGTATATGCACGTCGATTTTATTTCAACAAGTGAACTTGTATCTACTTTATAGGACATTTTACGCAAAGATTTAAGTTATCTTGCATATGAAGTTCAACTTGTTCACGGAATTAACTATGTGGCGACCTAACTATTGATTATTCCACTGTGTGTGCTGGTCAAGAATGTCAATTCTAGCATTTTTTTGTATGGTAATGCGTATAACGGCACCAACTAGAATAACTAAGACCAGTTCTAGTAATTTAGAATCCACCGACTGTACTGTGTTTAATCAGGTCTCTCCGATCATGAAGCAGTGTAAACAAAATTTTTGATAAAATCCAATGCTAAAAATGTTTCTCGCAAATTATCTTTTCGGAAAAAAGTTTTCAAAACTTCAGGCACCGTTGTCAAACAACTGACTGGAATATGCTCTCTGGTGATGTGGACTTCGAATTTTGTAGATTCATAAAAACACTAAATAGTCTGGCATCAAATTCTTTTTCCTTTAGGCTTATGAAAAATAAGCAAAATAACCACTGGTCCACTAGAGATTAACGTATATCTGCAAAGAACATGCGATCTTTATCTCACCTAAGGAAATTGTCGGATAGTGTCTTCTTCAAAAATTACGTGAAACTATACCAACAAATTTATCATAAGACAATAAGAGCTGCCAAAGATATTTATTATTATAGGAGACTCGTCAAATTTTGTAATATTTCTAAGGCAACCTAATAATTACTTGATGAATGTAGCCAAAAATTTATCAATCTCTATAACTCCTCATGATCCGCTTTCATTCTCTCTGTTGCTAATGCTACCTTACAGTTCTTTATGCCCGCAAAAAGTTTCGCAGTACAATTAATGACATAAAAACTAAATACTCATTTGGAACTGATGGACTTACAAAAATGTTTCTGAGTCTGCCTGATTGCACATAAATCACCTTACCACTTTAATGAACGTTTAATTTCAAAATGGCACTTATCCCCATTGCCTTAAGACGGCTTTAATTATAGCTTTGCATAAAGGATTAGATAAAAATCAAGCATCGAATTATCATCCAATTACACTCCTTCCCACGTTATCTAAGATCATAAAAAGATTGGTCAAAAAGAGGCTTCTATCATTTCTATTCTGATGAATACTTAATATCTTAATTAACAAATTACAGTGCTACGGTTTTGGGGAATACCTCTCGCGTGGTTTAAGTAATATCTTGCCAACAGAAGTCAGCTTGTAACGGTTGATACAACGATGTCTTCTACAAGCCAAGGCTCACTACTAGGCCCTATTTTGTTTCTTCTGTTTATAAACTACATCGCCTATCTAGACATCAGGTAAATATGTCTATTTTCAGACGATACTAGTTTCTCTTGAAGCAACCCTGAGCTCACGGCACTTCTTAGGACCATATCTAGTGACCTAATCACCCTAAAATAATGGTGCCATTCTAATCTTCTCTGTCTCAACGTTTCTAAAACTTAAAATTTTCCATTTGAAAATACATTGCAGTCTTATTAAATAACACCAACATTGAAGTCGTTGAATCTGTAAAATTATCAGGGCTTGTTGAGGGCAACTCCTGGTAATGGGAGTTACATATTACCGCCTTATCTAAAAAATTAAGCTCCTCTTGGTTTGCACTGAGATCAGTTTCCAAAGAACTGAGTTTATCCAACTCCTTAACAGTTTATTATGCCCTTATTGAGTCGCATCTCCGATATACACTTCCCCACACTACAAAAGAGATCTGTTAGATCTTTACGCTCACTGAAGAGATTTCTTTAAAAGAACTCCACGTTCAAAATTAGTTGAGGGCTCAATATTTTACAATGCAAAAAAATGCTCAATCACTTGCCAATTGAAATCAAATCGATATCATATTTTCCCGTATTCCGCATTAATTTGAGGGCATATTTACTGGATAGTGCCCTCTACTCTGTGAACGACTATTCTAACAATAATATTTAATTCCGAGCATGCTGCATACTGGTTTAACTTTGCAATCGACTTTTATATTAATTATTCAGCTTATTTGAGAACACTTATGTTGAAACTTTATTCAAATATTTTCAGAATGGTCCTCCGGATAGTGTATCGGCATCTCTGAAGAGTTTAATCTTGGGATTTTTATATTCTATCATTTATCAACAATTGGGAACAATTGTATCCAACGATTATTTGATATCTGAAGAATTTGGACAAAAGAGTTTCTTTATAAGAATGGTTTTACTAGGAGTATGGGGAAAATACACGTTATATAAGTACATAGCGATTTGGTTGTTAACCGAAGGCTCTTGTACTCTGTTTGGTAAGTCTAATCTATTTAGAAAAATTGAATTCGATAACGAGTTATTATAATAGAATAAATATGATCAAATATGACTTGCGAAAAAGGATCAATTGTCAATTATGAAAGAAATTGAGTGAGTGAATCCTGTACCCCTTTATAGGTACTATCCATATTGTCACCTATCATCATAAAATTGGCTACGATATTGCTCATCAATGCCCAAGCCACCATTTGTCAATTTTTCTATCTTTTGATAATTACATGAGTGTGAGACATGTTGACTCCACATGTACCTGTCACTGACTGTATGCTGTTACCTGCGATACCAAAAACAACAGTACCGGCACCTGTGCTTCGAATAACGAGGTACAATATTACTCTGCATATGTTCAGGAAACAATTTGTGTGTTTATGTTTTCAATACTACGTCCGTTTTTACCAGAAGGCCAGTGGAAAGTCCTAAGTGGGCTACTCTGGGAGTGGTAATGTCCATGTCTACACATATTTTAATCACGGTATGGTCTGTGTTGACACAGGTCTCATTTGAATCATAAATCTTCTGGCAGATCTCTTAGATGTTAATTTTCAATTGTTGGTATTGAATTTTTGGAAGAATGTTCATTTCAATAGATGTTTTTACTCGATCGGAAAAATCTAACGGTTTGTACCAATCAAACTTTTGTCTAAATGATGCTCCTATAAAGGAATGTTTATGAATCTCACTAAATAAAAATAAATATACAAGATTCAATAAAAGAAATTTCACATATTAGGTTTCATTTTTTTATTATTGTTTTTTTTATAATTATTGTTAATATTAAAAACTATATGAGTGTTCCGGGTCCGGGATGTAAAAAAAATAATGCTGTGATATTAAAAAAAATTTCTCACACGACCCCTCGTTTCTGATGTATAGGTCTTTAAAGCTGCGAAATCAGAACTTATATTTAAGTATATTTTCCAAATTATACATTCGAATATTATGAATTCATTTGTATGTCCATATAGTGTTTTTAACGGAATAAATAATTATAAATAAACTACAATTTAAGTTGTCAACGGTAACTATTCATGGGATTCTCCAAGAGCAACTTCTTCACCCTTTTCACATCCAAGAGTGCATGACATGGAAGTAGTTCGTATTCAGAATTCAGAAAATATACTTAAGCTCTGATTTCGCAACTTCAAAGGCCTTTATTCCAGAATCGAAGGGTCGTATGAGAAAATTTGGTTTAAGTCACAACATTACGTTTTTCCGATCTTTATTTCTTTTTACGGGAAATTTATATATATGCCACTACATTCCTCTTGTGGTTCCACTCCGTGAAGAATATTGGTGATCATAAGGGCAGTTTTATTACATCAGCAGCAATGCGAAAAAGTTGGGGGGAGGTTTTATTGAACAAGGTTCTAAGGGTCTTAAGCCAGAATGTTCGCCTACTTCCTTCGCCTTCTTTTTCCAAATATTTTGCCTTACAGGATAGCTTGGAGCGATGCATATCTGGATTCCTTTCGCATTATGTAGCCAAAAAAAAAATGCAGGCTGCTAGTTTTTATAGTTATCATTACTTCTCGTTCTATTTTCTATTCTTCAGAGGACTTCTTCTTTTGTTACCCAGAATAACATAATAATAAAAAACATAATATGTAAAACACCAAAACTTCACTGGACGAAACTTATGAAACTAGACATTTGATTACGATGTTTGTCTGAAAAGTTTCCGACGTCAGTCTGAAGATTAAGTTAAAAAATATATTTCCCGAAGACCCCTATAAAATATGATACATTCCATACAGTTTACCCTTATTGAAAATCATAAATTGCAAACAATTTCATCAGGAAAAATTTGAGAAATCTGATTCCCCAACGGAGGTATGTTTTTATTTTGCACACCCGTCAATGATTACAGATATCTACATTATTTTGTCGTCAGTTAAAGTGCTTTTCCGAATGACATTTTAAATTTGACTTTTGAACCTTTTGTAAGTAACAGACCGAATTTGAAAAAAGAAATCTTCCATTTCGGATATTTTGGACGTATAGTTTCTGAGAATATTATGAAAATGGAAAAAATGGAATTGACTGAACTTCGAATTGGTTGATCACCTACCGTATTTACCAGATCTAGATCCCCGTGACTTCCTCTGGATTTCTAATCTCTGCTTGCAGTAAAAAGATTTTCATCAGACGAGGATATTATTGCATACCTTGATTTTGAGAAGAAAGATGGCAAATCTTAGTTCGAATGGTAAAAAAGATTGGAACAACGTTAGAAAAAGTGTATTTATTATTTTTCGTTTGTTACGTCGGCAACTCATGCAACCTTCGATTACTCTGGAAGTTACTTCAAATGTCCTACGCTTAATACAATATATTAATAGAGAATGTTTCACGAAAACTGTCCATTAATTCAATTTTTTCTCACTTCACGTACTCTACGAATATAGTATAGAAGTGCAGTTGGTGGACATAAATGCTCGAAATAAAACATGGGCTTGGAAATCTTCTGAGGACTTTAGCTTCTGAACATGTGCCTCGGCGCTGCTGTTAGATTCAGGACTGGTAATATTGGATTCAAATTGTAATCGATGATAAATTATTATAGGTATAACACATAACGGACTGAACGAAAAGGGATTAGTCAAATGGGATGCTCTATCAAACGTGAATTTGCTAACTTTTGAGGGCTCTTTAGGAATCAAAGATTTCGTAAAATCTTTCAATTTAACTACCAATGCTTGGCTGGCGCAATACATATACAAAAGAGTGAAGTTTTTGGGAAGTAAACACGCCAGTCAATTCGTTTCACTTTTCTTCTTAGGAATTTGGCACGGATACCACGAAGGATATTATGTATGTTTTCTATTTGAGTTCGGTACTATGGTTATGGAAGCAGATGTAAGTATATAAATCACTTCATTTTAGAGGTTTTATCATTCAACCTCTTCTCTTGAAATGTTGTAGTGCTATTAATCTGGTTTGGTTGAAAATTATGGTAACTGGCTTGAAAACTTTGTTGATAATCATAAAAATGTCTAAAATAGGTCTTTACAGATGCCTACCATGTATTCCTTAACTTAAATAAACCGATAATTTAAGCTCACTTCTTTCCAAGGTCTCTTTGTTTAGGTGCTATGTGGCCTTGAGAAATTTTTTATTATATATTCGGAAAGGTTTATGCGATTTCAATAATATTTTTTAGTTTTATCAAGTTTTATTGGAAGAATGTGTTAGAAAATTCGAAAAAAAAATGCTGATACAGAGGTCTGTATAAGTCAGGCAAAAAAATCAGCAATGGCAACGTTTATAAGTCTGGCAACGCAAGAGTTTTTTTTATTACGTTGTATCTGCATACGAACTCGAATTACAAAACTGCGTTTACCGAATTTCAACAATTTCCGAACTCGCCACTACCAAATCGTTGTGTGGAAGACGTTTCAGAAATTCTTTAAAATGCCGATGCGCCGCGTTCTGGGCGACCGGTATCTGTAAAAACTAACAAAAATAAACAGTGACATTGGCGTTAGTTGCGCAGCCGAACCAATCTACAATGAGGCTATCGGGAGAACTTCAAATATCTGATCGTTCCTTTCGTCGAATGCTGGTACGGATGCATTATCGAGTTACTGGCCGCATCTCCTCCGCGATTTCGATCGCAGATTGGAATTTTTTGTACTAGAACAACCAGAATCCCCAATTTTCATTGAAGAAGAATTAAACTTCACTGGCGTGTGTATGTGCGTGGGCCAAAGTGCTCGAAGATTCACGTGGGCAAATGATTTAACACTCACGAAGATCTGTTATTTCATGCAGGATGGAGTTTCGCTGCACTACGCCGTTTGTGTGCGGGAGTATCTTATATTCAATCTGGAGAATAGATAGGTACACGAGGAATCTTTGAGTGGCCCGCACGGTCATGTGACCTGATATCCTGTGATTTATTCTTGTGAGACCTTCTCATGGACCGAGTATTTGCAATAGGACTACACACTCTTCCCGACTTCCCGAAGGTTTGAAACTTTGCGCGTTCAGCTTGACATGCTTCGCCATTGGCATAAATATATTGATCAAGTTGAGCATCAATTTGAGCACTTACAGTGATTCTTTCGCAAATACCTTTTGTGATTTCCTTTAAGAAATTCTCTTTGACGCTGCCTTTTTTCTCTTAATGTAAATTTGTTGCCTGGCGTATGCCGACCTCTGTATCGAAAGTGAATGAAACATGGACAAGCATCATTTTGCTATGTGTAAGAGAGAAATAACGTTATTTTCCTTCAAGTATTCACCGTTACACAAGCCTAAGAAATCATTCAACCACTTTCACCGTATTCATAATCTCAACTCCTGATGTCATTACTTGAAGAAGATTTGCAGGCATAGTAGAACTTTTTGAAAAGTTGCTCAGTTGGTTACGTCAATAGATCATAAAATCGTGAAATACAAAAGCTTACTTTCGACACAATGGTGCTTATCAAACATGACGAATACCTTCCAAATCAAATCCTCTTTAGATACTTATAGTTAAAATTATTACATAAAATCTTTCCCATTAATGAAAAAGAGAAGTATACATTAAAAAATTCTGTTATTTCTCTTATTATCCCACTCACTGAATTATTCACTCTTTCACATGTTGATTCACCCAATTAATATATACGAGGGTGGTTCAAATATAAAACGGAATCTTTCTTCCTTCACTCCATAGACGCGCGTTTACTCTCTGGAATATAGTGGTGAATATTTTACGCAATAATTTACTCCTTCCTCTTCATATGAATTTGTGCTCAAAATTCAGAAGTCTTGTCTAGATGATTATGAGGTAACCGAGCCGCTCATGAATTATTTTCTCAATACTATCTACGTCGATGCCCAATTCTTCAGCCATATCGCGTTCTGTTCTGCGTGGGTCTCCCCAAATGAATTTTCTAAAGCGCTGACGTTCTCATAGGTACTACATTTGTACTACGGTGCCGAGCTATGTGGCAGGTTTGCCACCACTTCTCGGTGTTTTCGGAAAGCGAAACATCATTCATACACATTCGTGTAGTAAAATTTTGAACGTGTAATTATCTAATTTAATTCTGAGAGAGATATTTTAATTATTGTTGCAGATTCAGACAGTCATAAATTCCGATGAAAGCTTGAATCGGTTTTTTTCTATATCAATAGTACAAATAGTTGCCAAGATTCTTCGATGGATTTATACGTTCCTTATGACAGCGTGGTGCTGGACTTCTTTCGTTCTGCTCAAATACAATAAATTCAGAATAGCGTATGCAAATCTGAATTACATAGGAGTAAAAATGTTTTTATTTTGGATTCTGATATATGGACCATTTCTGAGGTTAATGGCAAAAACGATGTCCCGAAAAAATAAGTGAATATGTTTTATTGTTTTATAGTGTTTATAATAAATTTTTATGTTTTGTTTTCATATTTTATTCACCTTTGGGATTGATTTTTGGCAGCTCGTGTACATATATATTGTTTAGATCCATTTAAGTATTCACTGTTTTTAGTATAACAGGAACTTGTTTTATAGTTATTTAATTGCTTAATCAAAAAAAGATGTAGTCATATTCATATACTCTTATCGGACAATTCTTTACTCAACTTATTCAAATATTTGAAAACATCGTCTACAAGTTTTTGGCAGTCTTCTTGAGAAGAAATGATATTGTCGTGAGCTTTAAACGCAAGGTGCATTTTATTATCGTATGTTATTAAACTGTATCCCATACCTGAAAATTTATAGAAATAAATGAAGTAAATACACAAAGATTTTTATATTTTTAACAAATGTGTTATTCAATTATTGAAATATTGATGAAAAATAAAACGTCAGGAGATTAGTGTCTTGATATATCTAATATACTCGTTATTTGAAAAAGAAAAAGTTGCCGTTAGAGTCAATTTCAGCATGTAAAACATCGTAGAAAAATTCGTAGGCTAATATACGAGGATATATAGAAGAATTCTTAGCCTACTATGGAATAAAACAAAATTTCATTGTCAAAATATTTTATTACTCAACATATTCTCCTCTTAATTGGATACATTTATTACAGCGAACCTGCAATGTCTCTAGACCTTTCAAAAAAAATGTTTCTTCTAGCTCTGCAAATCAAACATCCGCAGCTTTTATTACCTCCTCGTTGGAAGAAAATTTACGACCTTTTAAACTTATTTTCATTTGATGGAAGAGATGATAGTCGGAGGAAGCCAAATCTGTTGAATAAGGGGTGTTCTAGTAATTCAAATCCTAAATCACCAAAACAAAATACCTTTGGATAGCTTTCCGCGTCTTTTCTCTTTAATTTTTTCCCTTAGAGTGGTCAGTGTTCTACCCTTATCCAAAAAAATCAATCATTATTACTCCATGACTATCCCAAAAAACTGAAGCAAGAACTTTTCCAGCAGATTTTTGGACACGAAATTTCTTAGGTCTTGGAGTGCGATTCCATCGATTGTTGCTTCATTTCTGGATCGTAGAAATGTACTCAAGTCCCATCCATAGTAATAACACGGTTTAAGAAATCTGCATCGTTTCCAAATTGAGCACAGATCGAACGCGATGCTTCTACCCTTGCAAGTTTTTGGTTAACATTTAAACATTTGGGGATTCATTTTGGATATTCATTGCTTCAGATATTCGTTTTAGCCCAATTCGACGGTCTTATAAAATCATGTCATGAACTGCATCGATATTTTTGGAGACTGATATAGAAACTGGCTTTCCCGATCGGCCATCATCTTCAATGGCAAATTTATCTCTTTTAAAGCTTGCAGTCCAATTTTTCACGGTGGCATACGAAGGACATCGATTACCAAGGGTATTAAGCATATCTTCGTAAATCTGCTAACCTCTTAACCCTTGTAAATACAGGTACATGATGATTACTCGATTTTCCAATTTTTCGATTTTCACAATTTCGATTTTCACATCTTTTTTCTTTTAAATTATTGCGTAACTCTGGTTTACTTTTTTGACGTTAAACTTTGGAGCTGACCTTTAAACGCTTCAATAACTATACGTGTAGTCGTTGCCTATGGTTTTTACTTTTTTGAGATAATGGATGAATATTATATCATGCGTATCCCAAAATACTGATGCCGTAACATCGCCTCCCAACTACTGTGTCTTTCTACGCTCTGTAGTTTATTCATCAGATGCATTCCACTCATTTGATTATTGATCGGACTCCGGTGTGAAGTGTTTCATCTATTGTCATATATCGTGGCTAAAATTTGGGTCTATTACGATTAAACAGCTTCAAACAATGCTCAGAATAATCAATTCGTTGTTGTTTTTGATTTATTGTGAGCTTACGACACAACAACAGAACAGAAATTTCGCATACCCTAATATTCATTCAAAATATGTCTAACATGTTTCTTCGATATATTTAGGGTCTTAGCTATCTCAATCAGCTTCATTTTATAGTTATACGAAATTATTTTGTAGACGTTTTTGATATTTTCGTTGGAGAGGGGGCTTCAATTGCGTGAATTGTCCTTGGTGATCATTTCACCTCACTCCAACTTAGAAAATCACTTCTCAACAATTGATTTTCTTGAGACACGGACTGAGTTATCTTTATGAAGTCTAACTTGTGTTTCAATAGCATTTTTTTCACCAAAAAACAATGCTTCATAAGCACACGAGATGGTGACTTTACTAGCCTTTGAGACTTGTTTCTATCCATAGATCCTGTTCTGTACAACGCGAGTACATGCATCACTCGAAACATCAGATCACGAACTAATTACAGCAACGTCTGAGTTAGAAATCCAAACTCATGATCCACCTAGACCACCGTAAAGTTTAACATTATAGATCGGCCGAATAGAATCATATAAAAGATTACCTCTTTATTTTTCCTTGGAATGATGTTTGCTTCAATTCTATCGGCCCTTCAGTATGCGCAAACGAGATTTCGGATGTAATCTTGGCAGGTTTGGAAGCCTATATCCCTTAATCTTTCAAGGGCTTTGCAAACAACAACCCGTAGTTTGCACTAGAGCACTTAAAACAAAAATGTTGCTTATCGTAAATGGCACTTAAATCCTAGTGCAAGTAGATCATAGATTCGTCCATCCTTAGAGTATTGTTCCCAAATTTGGAGCTCGGCTTCCAAGTATACCCCTAGGATGACTTAGACTCAATAACGTTGAGAGCAAATTGACTTTGAGGCGACCTAGAGTTCAGGAACTTGTACTTGGAGTACAGAAACATACAGGAGCATAGAAGAAAGGTCAATGACCTGCCTCTATTTTACCGACACTATCACGGCAGATACTTTTCCTAGCTGTTCAACATACCTGGAGCTCCCACCTAGAGCAGTATTAGCAAGACCTACTCGACAGGGAGATGTGGCTCATGAACACTGAGTTCGCGTGCAGACGCCAAGAACGTCAATTAATTGGGATGCCATACGATACGCACCACTCGAGTACACAATAAATGTTTCACTCGGACAGATCAGTTTTATTAGTCTGTTTGTTGAGCGATAGCAACAGTGCACATATAGAACATTGGGCGAAGAAATAAGCGGCAGACATAAATTCATTGAATTATCATCTACTATATTATTTCTTAGCATATGGTGTAGGTACTCGAGTCTCCTTGAAGATGTTATGAATTTGTGTACTTCCAGTTTTGCCTCCACAGTCATTAACAATCCACGCAGGGAATTTATCGTCTACAAAAAAGTTCTTCTAGAAGTAGAAGAATCATTTACTTTTTCCGTTGACGTTTTCTTGTATTTTTCAAAGTCGTCGATTTTAAAGAGCTCCAACGCTTTTAACAATGATGAAGACAAAATGCAAAATATGTTAATATTTGTATTGGATGACAAGAAAATGTTACATAAAATGTAAATTTTTTATTTCTAGATTTTTTCACGAGCTATACGTAGCAATAATGTTTTTCTCTACAAATTATAAATGAAATGTTAAGTTATTTTCTCTTACCAGTTTCTTTTCTACCAAGTACAAAGAAATATATTTCTTCTATTTTTATTCCATTGAATAAAGTGATTTTTTTTATCCCTGGTAAATTGCTCAGCGCTAAGCTCGTATATTTTGTTTTAAAAAACATTTCTATGAAGGGTCTGGGAAGAAGCCCCATTAAATTGTGAAGAAATAAACGTTGCATCTGTAAGTAACAAAAAAGTATCGGTACTTCATCATATTTAAAGTGGAATTAATTTTACTGAAGTTTTAGCAATTTTGTGATAGAATTGAAACATCTAGCTCATTAATTTGTGTATCGAAATTGTAATCTTTAACTTCATCAAGTAAATATGGTAGTTTTAAATTCGAAATCTTGATATTGTTGGAAGTGGGGTAAAATGCGAAGTCAAAATCAATAGGTTTTTTTTCTTAATTGTAAAATATTCAGATAATCACACTTCATAAGTTAATAAGATCTTCTACAAATGTGATGGGCCACATGCTTTAGATAAATTTATACTGGACATTGCCTCATCTGTACAGAATGATCCACATTTGTTAAAGGTGCCATACTGCGTCTATATCAGGGATGCCCAACCTTTTAGTAAATGAGGGCCAAATTTCAAATGTATAGTGGCGGACCGCAAGGAAGATATACGTATCTACAATGTCAATTTTCTGTCCCTACCTCCATAGCTAATGAGAATTTGAACAAACTTATGTAATCTCAAATTAATTAAAATTTAAACCTAGAAAAGTATTATGATGTTGGGCCAAAAAATAAATTGATACGCACCATGAAAACAAAAATGTAAAAAAAATTTTTATTTTCACGACCAACTAATTTGATACCAAAGTACCATCAGTGGCAGCTGGTGGTTAGATTCACCATCAATCAAGTTTCCTTCCACATCTTTTTCAGACAGTCTTTGATTTTATTTATTTCATCAATGAAAATGATTGAATGATTGACCAGCAGGACAAAGAAGCCTTGAAAGACCTAGGAAAAAATGGAGTGACAACCTCCCAGGTGACTGAGTAGAGGCAATGACGTGAAGAAAAACAGGCAATGATGCCTATACACAGTAGGAATAAGAAGAAGAAAAAATTGATTGTTCGCTCAAGTATAAGATTCCAAACATTTTTGCCGTTTTTAGAGCATTATTCTTGAGCAATTTCATTTCCTTCGGTATGTAAGTTTTGTAGAAGTCTAGGATAGAAATTTTGTTTTCATTTCGTTGTTACACTGAGGAACAATTATTGTCATCTGAAATTCAATGGGAAACGTCAGTAGTGAATGGTGGACAAAACACGTCGAGCAAGTTCTCATTTTTTCTCATATCTTGAAATCGTTGTTTAAACTCATTTTGAAAATTCTCTACAAGGGAAGCATTTTTAACCACATCAACGTTGGATTTCAAATGTTCAGCAAGATTGTTAATTGTTGGAAAATTTGTCAGCAGAGCAGTTTTAAGCTGTGACTGCCCTAGTTTAACATCAAATAATTTTACCGTGTAAAACATGTTGTTGATCATGTTATCTTCACCTTGAAGCTTGGTGTTTAGCTCATTAAGTCGGATTATATCAATTAGAAAGTATAAATTATTTACCCACTCGTTGTTTTCCAAATCTGCTGCTAGTTGAGACTTATTGCGACTGTCTAGAAACGTTTTATTTCTTTTCGCAAATCATATACTCGTTTTAGCTTTTTTCCCTCACGTAGCAACAAACTTGTGTAGAATAAATAACATTGCCATACTGAGAATCTAAGAGAGATAAGAATTCTCGCAACTGACAATGACTGAGAGCTCTGGCACGAAGAAAATTCACTACATTAATACTAACCTCATTATATGCTCCCTATTATTTGCCAAGTAGTAGTTTAATTAAACTTTATCAGCATGTTGTTCACTTCACGATTAATATCACATACTTTAGATGAGTTTTTTATAGAAACTAAAACTAGAAGTTCTTCTTTTACTTGAAAATTTCCATGGACTCCACGTACAAAAATACAAAGCTGAGCAGTGTCAGAAGTATCAGTACTTTCATCGATTACAAGTGAATAGTACTCTTAATATATAAGGCAATTTCTTCTGCTTTCCTGGCTACTATCATAAGACGCAGTCTAATTTTCGAAATAATATTTTTTTCTCTGGTAATGCCACTTTTGCCCCTTTTTTCAAACATCCTTCAGCCAACTCCTCGTCTTGGAACGGTTTCAGTGTTATAAAAATCTTGGACACAATAAAACTGGCTTTTACTGATATTTCGGACTCGTTATTTACTTCGCGAAAAAAGTTTTGTTGACACTTTAACTTACCGTTCAGTTCTTTCACTTTGTCTTTTCGTATATTTCCAGTAAAATCGTTGTATTTTGCAGCATGTTTTGTCTTATAATGCTTTCTGTATATTGTACTTTTTCATAACAACAATAGTTTCTTCGCAGAGTAGACATTTTGCTTTGCTCTTTACACGCTCAACAATCGTTTTCGCAACACACTAATCACCAACAGAACTCGCTCTGAATGAGACCACTCGGCATAGCATTCAGAAATAGCTAATGCTGCCGGTCATTTTGTTTGCGCATGCACACAATACTAAAACTAATTGTTAGGTCAGTGTTCAATGATTCGCATCACTACGAGAGATACAGACAACGCGGAACAATATTTAGGAACCTTACATGGTCAACAAAAACTTGACAAAATAATCTTATGTTGTAAGTTTCTTTTAGACTTTGAAGCAACATTGCCTACCGCGCCGCAGTCGCATACGCTAAGGTCGTGGGCCATAGGTTGTGCACTCCTGGTCTAGATCATCGATTAAAACGTTTTTGAAAACAAATAAATATAACCAGTATAAGTTATACCTTGTCCAAAAGCTTTCGGAAGATGACTATGACAGGAGTATACAATTTTAAGTAAATTATGAGTCGCTGTGATGAAAATAACGTATTTCCACTAAATATACTATTTTTAGATGAAGCTACTTTTTATTTAAATTAATTAGTTAATAGGCGCTTCCTTTTATTTTGATACTATTTGCGGCAAACTTGATTAAACGATATGGTATGACCACCAAAACACTCAGATTACTTTATTTGGGATATCTGAAAGAAAAGTTTATCAAAATAAGTCGGATAGTTTTCAAAATCTAAGGAATAAAGAGGTTTCAAATCAAACATACCTGTTGAGGTTATTCGGAATTCCATAGACGCGTTACATTATCGCCTGGTAGCATAGCAAGTAGTTCAACTGCTATTTTTGTATTTGATAATTCATCATAATTGTTTATAAGGGGAGAAACAAATAACATGCTCACTAATTACGCACTATGCTGTAATAGTTACATAAAAATATTTTACACTAACCATGAAAATTACTGTCGAGTCTGGTGATCTTGTATAATTTCTAATAGCGTTTAATCTCTTCAACATTGAGTCACTTCCGATCTCAATTGGAATTTCGAATGGAAAAAATTTAAATTGATTTTTCAATTCTGGTAGACCATTTTGGTTTAAGTTTACCATTTCTTGAACTACGGCCTCAACGGCTGCTACTGTTTTAGGTATTACACCATTTTTCTATATACAATAAAAAACAAAACGATATAATTATTAATATAACCTGTGAATAGCACAATACTCATAAAAAATATTCAGTTTTGGGGGAGATTTACAGCACATAATCTAAGTGACCATATGGCCATGAAAATCTTGGTACTATGTCGATTTCGCAGCTTTCTATCGTAGAAAAGTAGATTAAGGTACAGACAGGCTTTCATGTAAAAATAAAATTATTGCGATATCTTTGCACTTTTTTTAATTCCAAAACGGTAATTACTTAAAAAATATGCCTCGCATCTCCTCCATTCCTATATCGCTCCATGCGATTCTTCATCTGTTCGAAACAGTCAAGAAAGTCTTTTTTTGACAGTTCCTTTAGGACGCGCGCCGCCGAATTCAGATTTGATTCGTTACACGTTCTTACCTTTTCTAATAAGTTTGAGTCATTTTTAATCGCATTCAAAGTGTCAATGCCATAAACTTTTATTTGCAGTTTTTTTTTAATTACATGTGAAATTTCACATCCGTTCCGGAAAACAATGGAAACGGCTACATTGGTTTGTCTACGGACACGGTAGACATTACAGTCGAAAGAGTAGACTTCAGGCTAAACAACTGAAAGTCGTTAACTTTGGGTGCATGCTTACTTTTTCTGTAGCAGTACTAGTCTCGTTTCTTAATAGCCACACCTCGTATGTTGATGAAACCTTTGACTATAGTGAAAGGTTCTTCACAGACACATGATTAATATTCATACAATGGACAATATACTCCAATTTTTATGATTTTGGTGATGAATACAACTTTGACAGTTACTTAATTACTGTAATGAATAAGGTTTTAAGTTTTCTCTACTTTGAATACCTCTTAAATGACTTTGTATAACGTAACCAAACCAAAAATATTAGCAATCCGAATTCGATATAATATACAGAGGCTATCTGTTGAAAGATCATATGAGACGGAGTTATATATCACTCTGTATAGTTTGAGATAAGATCTACATAAGGGTTTGAAAGATATCTTTTATTTTTCTTTTTCTTCTCCCTCAAAATAATTAATAGAACCGAATTTGTCGTAAAATTGATATATTTGAAATACAGTATATTTTTGATAATACAAAATTCCAACTCACCTTTCTAAAATAGTCACATAAACTAGCTGAAATGGCTGTAATTAAAATTTCTGTGAATCGACAGTTCCCAATTTTCTTTTTCAAAGCTTTAATTTTCTGTAACGACATTGTATCATCCCCAACTTTCGTGGCAAAATATTGTTTACCAGATCCGGTGCTACCAATGAACACTCTATTATTCATGCATCGTCTTATTACTTCACAAATCATGAAACCAGGTAATATTAGAAAGGAATAAACGTCTTCCAATAATCTCATCCAGAAATTGTTGTATTTATGCCTATTATGAAATTCTCCAATAACTTCATCTATCACTAATTTATCATCACCGAATAGTTGAATAAACAGATTCATTATTGATAAACCGTCACCCAAAATATGATGAATTCTAAACAGTACAGGTATTTGATCTATTCTAAAGTTATTCTTCATTTTCCAATTGTTACTACATTTTAGAATAGTCGCGTCCATAAGTAACTTATTATGTTTAGGTAGTGGTTTCATACAATATTCATATATAAAATGATTCAAATATTCATAACTATCTTCATTCACATCTATAATATTCACAAAATCAGCTGCTTGAATTTCTTCTCTTAATAAAAATGAGAAACCCATATAGCTGTATACAGAGCTATGAATTTTTCTGAAATGGTTGGTATTTTTTATAATTGTTCTTTCAAAATGTTTTATTATCCTTTCTTGTAAACTTTTTTCTTTTATATCAGTTTCCATAGTAATTAAAATATAAGAGAAATTATCTTGAAACTCACCCAAAGTAAAAAAAGAATCGATGCTCTCAATGGGACTTAGGTTTTTATTATTCTTCATCTTTAATATTGCAAATATTATATATTTGTAAATTACTAAGCACATCAAGAATATCAGATAAACTGGTAAAACAGGTAATGATATCAGTAAATACCGTAAAGACATTTTATAATTCAAATGTTCGCATCTGAAACAAATCAAATAATAATTTGCGACACCCTATCATCATAAATAAATTTTTTTTCATATATTTTATTTCATGGTAACTTTATACTTAACGCAATCCTCTATTTTTTATTCTAAAATATCGAAAAATCAACATCCTTGTATTTTTTCAGGGCTTTAAATGTTTAAGTTAATACACATACACATAATTGTTAATAACTTTTCACAAGTAATCAAATAAGAATTTTCACATAAAAAAACGAAATCATTAGAAAAATATACACAAATGCTCATTTTTCATGTTATTACAACTCAAACTTATAACACTTTTCTAAAATGACATTTTCATGCATATTATTGTTGTTTCTAACTTTTTATCAAGAAATTGTCGAAGTAATAGAAAAAAAAGCACGTTCAGAATTACTTATTAAATGGTCAAATACACAGGGATAATTTATTTCCTCTGAAAAATGGTAATGTTAGGGCTAGGACAGACGTAACAGTTTTCGCGAAGCTGGCCGACGTCTCGGTACCCTTGGATGTGGTGTTTAAAGCGAGCTGTCGACCAAGAGCTAAGCTATATCCCAACTTAGCTAGCTAGAAATAAGTTGGGGGTCCATCAAGAAATAAGACAATTTTCTATTTGTATGTAGAATTCAAAAGACGTAACAAATATGATTGATGAAGGAAGTTCCGATGACGATTTCAATACTCCACACAGAAAAAGGACATTACTATCTCATTATCTAAAGAAAAAAAGACAAAATCTAATATTTTGGCTGAGTAAATACATTCGACGTAGGCCAGAAAGTAGAGAATTTGTTACGTTATTTTGGAAATTAGGAACATTCCCAGTTATATTACCGTGCTTTACGGTCAGAGTTTTATGAGTTGCTTTCAATGATCGCTGCCAAAAATACTTAACAAGATACCAATTATCGTAAAGGTATAACTCCAGAGGAAAGGTTGAACATTTGTTTGGGGTTAGTGATAAAAAAATCGTTATTATCCATATATTCATTTATTATAGTTATTTTGTTTAATATACTTACATTATTTCTAATGTGAACTCACAAGAATTGAATAAATGAACTGAATTAACGATTAGTGAAGTTGAAGATTTAGTCCTGGGGTATTGAAAGGGAAAATGAAATGGACGAGTAGCCATGGGTATTGATTTTCCTCTGATCCTCTGCTTCATTGACAATATTTCCCTTCCCTCTATATAAAGTCAGGAAAATTCTTTGTTACAAACATATTTGGAGGATGAAGATTTTTTTTTTCGTTTCTCAAGTTCAAAAGCTCTTCTTCTGTTCCTTTTTTCACAAAGATCATGGAGTGAATCATCCCCAACTTTTCTCTTATTTGTCTGGGTTTAGGTAGTAATTCATTGATTAGTTGTTGCATTAGCTTGATTTTATGTACTATCATTCTGAACATCTTCCAAGCTAGTGGCATTTCGATCTTCTGATTCCCACTTCTCTTCCGGTTTTTGAAATGTATGGAAAAAGGAATTCTAATAAGATAGCATATTTCCATGTGCTTATCGAATTAGCAGCTTGATAACTAGTATTAGCCTTCGTCCGTTTTTAGGACTACCTATGGCAATCACGTAATTTCTTCTATTCATACTGTAATACCAGAAACATGTTGTTTCAGGTTTTTGGCAAACAGGTACTCGTTTAGAATCGTACCTCGATTGGAAAACATGTCGGCGTTTCATTTGGTTATTGTGCAACCACATTTTTACACCGTATCGTCTTTCCGTTACATGTAATTTCATGCCAAGAAGAGATACGTAACAAAGATAATAATGCTATAGGAATAATGTATTCATCATCATTTCGATTTTATTTATTCAACTGAAATCAGAAAAGGCGATAAACGTGTGCTACAACTGCTTTAAAACGTCGCATAGGATTTGAACAGTTGGCACGCCGATTCGGCCACCAACTTGACGAAACCTCCGTGTCTGTTATCGCCATTAGAAAGATATGAGAATTGTTAAAGTATAACTCAATAAGTCGTGTGACTAACTAATAAAAATACATTTTTTTGCCAGAAATCGATTTTATTCATCTATGTTCTCCTTTACAAGCAATACAATAATTACAATACTTCTCTAACTATTCAATGCCGTGCTTGTAGAAGAATTTGTCTTTTGCCTCAAAATAGGATTCAACTTCAGCAATTGCTTCTTCATTTGAGCTGAATTTCTTACTGGCGAGCTTTTTTTTGATATCAGCAAATAGCCAATAGTCACTGGCGGCCAGATCAAGACTATACGGTGGATGAGGAAGCAATACGAAGTGTAATTCGTTCAATTTAATCACCGTTGCCACCGTTTTGTGAATCAGTGCTTTGTCTTGGTAAACCAGTAGTTTTTTCTTGATATTTTCATTCAAACGTTCCAACAACTCTATGTAGTGTTAGTTATTTATTGTCACTCCCTTTTTGATGAACAATATTCCATGAACATCCCAAAAAAATGAATCCATAACCTTCCATGCTGATTATTGTTCCTTTGGACGTCGTTTTTTGGAGGTCGTTCTCCGGTTGTAGTCCACTCAGATGATGATCATTTTGGTTCCAGGGAAAAATGATGGATCTATGTTTTATCTATTGTCACATATTGACGCAAAAAATCTGATTTATTACGTGTAAATATGGTCAATAACTGCTCTGAATCTTCAACACACGTTGTTGTTTTTATTCGGCTGTGAGTTAGCGCAGCACTCACTTTGAAAAAAGATTTCTTTTGGTCAAATGTTCATGCATAATTGTAAACACACTGTCTTCTTATATATTCACTTTGCGGAATCAGCTATCTCACACAATTTCAATTTACAACCAATTTATGAACTTTTTTAATGTTTTCTGGAGTAACCAACTCATGGCTCATTGGATGACCAGAATGTTCACCAACGTTCTTACGATCACGTTCAGCAAACCAATAACAAATGGTTCTTTTTGATGGAGCACAATCCGGACAACACTTTTAAATTAACAAACGAAATTGTTTTGATTCTATTGATTCGAGCGCTGGTACTCCATAAACGTCATATAGATATGATACAGGTAGCACCACGACTTATACACGACGAAATACTAACAAAATTTCTTTGGTAAAAACAAAATAAACAATCATTTTCATATTATTTTTTCTCAAAATAGTTTAAATGAAGGAATTTACTTGGTTTAAACTTTTTATACATATAAAATATGTTAAAACCTGCTAGCGATGTCGTACTGTACGTAAATATACGTCTTATAATAAGTTCTGACACTAGGTTTTTGGCAAGTTGGTTGAGTTGAGACTGAAATTTGGAATTGTGTTTTTTACTCTTAATTGTTTTTCCAGCCAATAGAACTTATGGATCCCTTGAAATAATTATTGTTCAAAAATAAAGACAATCAGCATCCAAATATTCTGAGAAGCAACAAAGGAACAAAAATCAAAACTTAGAAGTCTCAGTGACAACGAGTTTTCGCCCTGCAAAGTTATGGAAAGCATTATCGACGGAGTCATATTTTACTTTTGACGGGAGTGAAACAGCGAATAATACGACCCATTATTGTCAGAAAGGCGAGGAAGTAAATTCAGAAGTGTATTTCACAAAACACTCGACACTCAACTCGAAAGTGTTGGTATGGTTGGCGCTCGTTTTTCAGCATACAATTGTCCTTTTGGAAATTTTATAACCGCCAAAATATGGGTAAAAAAATGTTTTAGATCTAGGTTATTGCAGTTCATAAGAAAGCATCTTCAATGAAATTTTGTACTTTGACCAGATATGACAATTGCTCATTACGCAAAGGGCGTGGAAGTTTTTTTAGAATTAAATATTTCGTTTATTGAGAAGTCTAAGCATGTTCTTAATGTGCCTCAACTGAGGCTAATTGATCGTTTTTGGTAAAATTTGAAACGAAACGTATATTCTGAAGGTTGAGAAGTAACTACACATAAAGAATTAAAACAGAGAATTTTGAGCAAACTCCGGCAAACGCAAGATTCAGTATTTCATATTTCAATGCATTTAAAATAAAAAAATAGGGTAGCGAGCGGTCTGGGTGTTAATTCAGTTACATAATTATGTGTAGTTATAATGTAGTAATCATTGTTTCATAAAGTAAAGAGCAAATAATTCAATTAAAACAAACATTTTATATGGATTTTCTTGTTCTCACACCCTTATTTATTGAGGTAATTATTATAATTATTTTGTGTATATTTCACACAAGAAAATAAGTACTATTCAATAATTCTTATTTTGATCATATTACAACTAATATCATTTTGTTATGTAAAAGGACTCAAAATTTCAGTTTTGGTGTTGTAGCAGTATGAACTAAATATAAATAATTAATTAATGAAATTTCATTTTGCTATTATTTTAGGAAGGATGTGTTATTAGTAGTTATTAGTAGATGTCAATTTGATTAAGACAAATAAAATTAATAAGAACCATCGAAATAAAGTACACTACCTAGAAATACCTTAATACAAAAATAATTTTTACATACCAAAATCAATAGAGTTCATTCGTAAATGTATACACGGCGTGACGTGAATATGAAAATAAAATATAAAATGAAAATATATGCTTAATAATCTAAAAAGAAATATGGTAATTAAAATACGCGAACTTTGTTATTAATGTTAATCGTTGTAGTATGAGAATATTTTGAATGTATTTGAAATACGTTATCGATGTTTCAAGATATACAAATATCGATAATCCAGTCTGTAGAGTCAGCTATGTGTATACGTATGAGAATCGAGAAAACACAAAGTAGACAGAAAAATATTATCAGTATAGAAATTTTTGTTGTACTTTACACCTAGAAAACAAAATTTATTTACAAAATAACGAAAATACTTGTACAAGATAGAAAGAAAATTGATTTTCTGCTAAGAATTTTCTTTATTCGTTTTTTTTTTAAAATTTATTAAAGCTTGACTTAAAGTGAAGTTTAAGGAGTAGTGAGATAATTCCTCCCTTCGAAAATTCAGCCTTAAATGTAGAAAACAACTGGTACTGGTAGTTTGTCTTTTGATAGTGGTGTCCCTCAGGGTTCGATTCTAGGTCCACCAATTCCTTTTTGGTATTCATTAATGATGTCACAGACTTACGAATGAATGGTAAATTTACTTTATTTGCGTGTCTGCGTTTTACAACCTCTAAAACTCAACAATGACTTAATACGATTGACACATATTCAAACAGCTCGATTCTCGTACTGCTTTAACAATTTGAATCTTCGGATCTTCGATATGGTTTGCTTTCCTGTAGTTTGCATCTCTTCGAATCTATCAAATTACAAAAAAAGCTATTCGTTACATTTACCGTAGAAAGTATTGCAAATTCTATTTTAATAAATACAAAATTTTAACTCTCCCTCTCTTTTCTTTTTAGAATCCTTTTATTCCGTTCGCTAACACTTTCACAACTCAACTCAGAGACGAAGACCCATTCATAACTACTCTGCGAAGAAGAAAAAATTTGGACACTTACTTACCAATACCCACCTCTGATCTGGTAAAAAATTCCATCATGTTCAATGCGAAAAAATTATCAAATCACCTACCTTCAGATCTAAAAATAGCAAATACAAGTTCCTGAGATTGACTAATGCATTTTTGCTTGAAAGCTTTATTTTTCCGTGGCAGAATTCCACAATCTACCATGAACTCAATAGACTTGGATAATTCAATTTAGTATGAAGTAAGCTATTATATGTAATGTAGTTATTATTATTGAGCCAAATATTTATTTTATATTATCCAGTATAAAATTGTGTCGCTTTGTCCATAAAATTTAAATATGTATCTGTACCGGTATTGTTCGGGAGACAAATGACCTTGTCGTTGGTGAGGAATAGTACCGAGGGACAAATATTACCTGAGCTCTAATCAGATGTCATGAACGATTATTGCAGGAAACCAGATGAAATTCTGCAGTATATTACTGTGATATGCGGGGCTCTGTTGTAGTTTCAGGGGCCACTATCTTCAAAGCATGGAGTCAAGCCAACGCAATTCACCCTCTTTGGCTAGTTAGAAGCTATATCCTAATCACGACGCAACTTAAAGATAGTTTCGAATCGCTACACCTAAAAGGCTCCCCTAGGAGAGAGTCATTCTGAGAGCATAAGACCCCTCCACACTCCGTTTAGGTCGAGCGATCCATGATAGAATATACCAGTCCAATTGGGACACACTCAAGGTCCCAGAAAAACGTACTGACCTCCCGTTTTCAATAGGAAGTATGGGAGCGCAAAAAAGAGGTGGTTAAAAGTCTCAGGCTAGTGGTACTACAGAAGAGGATTTATTACAGCATCACTGAGGCCTCCCTATCTCTGATTATAAAAAGAAACGGGAGCAGCTCCAAGGTGATCCCCACCAAGCAAACCTTTGGAGGTCGCTACTACTAGTAAGTTTTTGTTTTTATTACTATCAGGCCAGTGAACATTTTACAGGTAAATTTACAGTATGGGAAGGCTTCAATATCAGTTGTGTACAATAGGCTCAGTTCCTATTCAGGAACCGTGCATAAGATCCACGCTATCAAAGGACTGAGTCTAGCTGGGGGTATGCTACATACCTGTGTACACTGTGATAACCCGTGCGCCTGTATTTCAACTACTATCACTTCCAGGTGTCTACACCAAGGAGTTAGTAACCTCTATTATCAAACAGCTGACCTTTTCATCGGTCACAGTAATATAAGATGTCGTCTCTACGCTATGATCATCATGGCGAAGTGCCGCTGACGCATGAAGGAAAAAGAAAATTCTCGATTAAATAAAAGTTTTCTATGGAAAGCTCGGCACAGTCTAGGGTCTAAACTACAAACATCAGATATTAAAATTTCTCAGTCGTATATAGTTTGACAAAAAAATTGATTTTAATCAAACATCTATATTCAATATTATCTAAAATTGTTATCAAGTTATCAAGAACATTTATTTAGAATTGTAAAGTAGTATCTAATAAACATTTGTTATCAAAAATTAGATAACCTTTTAGTTTCCCGACTTCTCATTTGCAGTATTTTTTTGATATTTTCAAATGATTTCTACACATAATAAAATTATTCCTTATATAATGTAAGGGGTAATGAAACTACGGTATTTTACTAGGATACGACATCCAAAAAAGATTCCACGCAGAGGCATTGGAAACGAGAGCCCGTGCCGAAGAGGCCACGAAAAGCTCCCAAAAAGTGATGGCTACAATATTTTGGAACTGCGATGATATTTTTTTTATTGACTTCAAGGAATAAAATACAACCGTGACGCTTCACGGTTGCGTCAAAAAATTATCGAAAAATAGCGCCGCAAAATCTGCTAAGGTGTGCCCTTCCTTCATGATAACACTCATGCCTACACTGTTTTACATATTTCTATCAAACGCCATTGATTATTGAATTTCAAATTCCACGAATTTCAAGTTTTTACAAGAGTTGATACAATTTGAAGCCACCGCAAATCTAAATTGATTATTTTCCCGACGATGAATACATAAGTATTCGAAAGCTCGGTATATATATTAAAGTTAGTCCACTTTGGTGTTTCATTGGCACGTTCCCAATAAAGAAACGCTTATATGTACGAGGGCTGTTTTTTTTCAATCTTCGATAGGCTATAAATAAAAGAAAAGTTCATGTAAAATAATTTTATTACCAAAAAATTGGTACACTTACGGCTACTTTTCGACATAATCACCGAAGAGATTGAGATATTTGTCATAGCTGCGGACAAGCTTTTCAACACTCTCTTCAAAAAAATTGCCGCCAATGTAGTCTAGCCATTCAGTAATAATAGAGTACAAAACAGACCTTGAAACTTCTGGAAATTCAGTGAACAAAGCAGTAATGGCGAATCTTCGGTTTTCTTTAACCATTCTGTCAACTCGTTGAACCAAGTCACCTGAAATGATAGATTTGCGTCCTTACCCCCTTCATCATCCACATCATTACGGCCATCATCCAATTGCTGCGAAAGACGGCGAATCGACATTTCACGGTCATCAGTAATACTGACGGATACAGCCTCACTGTACTTTGCGTGTTAGTGGTTTAATGTCCAATAGTGTAAATTGGGTTCGAAATTTAGTTACAAGCTTCCGAATAGTTCCCTGTGTAGGCCGACCAAGCTGCCCATAAATTGGAAGAAGTGCGCGATGTTAACTCAGCATGAATTTTCTATAGTATAATTCAATAGTTTTCCAGCGTTGTTCGTTCGTAAGTCGACATGCTTAAATTATAGATCGAACTGAATGAATTTCACACGCGTGATCTATTAAAAACAGTGCCAAAAAGATACCAGAAAAATAAATAAATTAAATTTTTTTTTGTAAAATTACCATTGTTTTATGGACCATATGATGCCTTAAATTACTCATTAGTGTGTGTGAATTCAAATTATAATACAATTTAAGTGATTTTCTTAGACAATTGAAAAAAATTACTGAGACTGTAAATGTACGATTTTTTAATATAGATATTAATTGTAATAGTAACTTAACTAGTCACTATTTTTCAATAACAATGTTTGAAAATTATGAAAATTTTCTAGATTATTATTTTTATTGTATAATTACAAAAAAATATGATGGATAGCGTTTGCATTTATGCTTGAGTAAAAAACACGTAAACCTCTTATTTCCAAATAAATTTAGTGAGTTTCTGATTTAGAAGATTTTATGTGAAAATAAAAACTGGAATTAATCACAATGATATCATAATAGCTTGTCAAAAACAGATAGTTTATTGTATAGTGATTAGAAAAACATAATTTGTTTTTCAAACTGAGCTCAACTTAATTAATTGCTAAAGTTACAAAACTGCATAGTAAATTTACTGAGTATTCTTATGATAAATGTTTAATTAAAATTATAAAAACTTTTTGGAAAAATTACCAAAGAACTTTATAAACTTTATAACAGTGCACCAAAGGCTTCTCTGCAGGGTTTGGACTGTTTCGGTCGAATTAATTCAACCCTACAAGTTTAAGGAATGAAAAAGTATACTATAATAAAACTAGATTCAATTATGTGATTATTGAAAAATAATTTAGAATATATTTATATATCTTTATTACATATTTCTAAACTCAGTTGATTTATATAATTGAAAACATTGTCGATAATTTTTTGGCAGTCTTCTTGAGAAGAAATCATATTATCTTGAGCTTTAAATGCAAGATGTAATTTATCAGCGTAAGTTATTATACTGAATCCTATGCCTGAAAATTAGAAAAAATTAATTATATTCTATAGATAATGTCACTCAAATTTATGATGTCAATGTCTCACTTTTTATATAGTAAATAATAACCTAGTGGATGTTTGGTTTTCTTTACCATCTCACATATAACAAGTTGCTCTAATCTTGGAAGATATATTAAGAAATGGTGAACATAGATCTTAACTAAGTTGGGTTTTTTGGAACCATTGGTAATATTCATACTGAACATACTGTATCATGAATGTATACAAAAACGGTTATTAGACCAATATGGATGTGAAACGTGGCTATTGCATAAAGTGTTACCGTGTGATCAAATTTCATCCGGACTGATAAAAAAACATTTTCACGTATTTAAGCACAAATCTTTATTAATTCCTTCAAAATGAGCTCATTTCGAACTAAAACCAGCATACCATACACTTATTGTAAGTTTTAAATACCTTAAACGAATTACCTTTTATAGCTTCGATGGCGCGATTCCCAAAGCGGGTTTTTCAGGAAATAATCACAGGGAGCCGCGTCTAGAGAATATCATAGCCAAGTGATAATTGAGGAGTTTTTCAATTACCAGAACGTGACAGCGCATTATCGTGGTAAAAAATCCATGAATTGTCTGATCACATATACATTTCTTCATACAGACATCTCAAAACGAACATCTGAACAAATTTATAGTGAACTACACTACGATAATCAGAAAAACGATGAGTACTTCGATTTTGGACCGACTACCACTTGGTTTTTTCGGTTTTGTTTAGACGACATGTTAATAAACTCACGTCTCGTTACAAGCAATCATGCATTTGATGGATGTAGCGTCCTCAGCGCCATCTCTTTTGCGACCTCTACTCGAAGTTGTGTGTGCACAAGATTCAGGTTTATATATGAGTTTAATATTGTTACGCTTCATACCAAAAAATCAACCGAAATATATAGATTCTTAATGGATATTGAGAACCTCTGCTCACTCTCGGATACAAATGCAACGACTTTCGAGCACCAAGACCTTAGATGTTTTGATGTTTTCGTTCACAGACGTGGATTGCCGATCAACGATTCTGTAGCCGCAATTCTATTGTAAACACAAAATTTATTCATTAAACATGGGTGAATGATGTTTCCTAATCGAAAATCCGACTATAAATGATGTATATGTTCATTCGAATGCGGTACAAGCAAACGAGGCATGCAACACGCGCAGAGCTTACGGATCCATAACTCTTCAGTCAGTATAAGGAAAATGCTGTCTTTTGATATATGGATAGTCTCTTCTATCGCCAGTTAGCCAGTTTTTGGCCCTCCCAATTATTCTTCGCTTATATGGTGACGTTTTAAATCAGCTGCCCAGAGTTTTGATGGTCGTAAATGATAATGTAGAAGAACTTAGGCGTATTATCTTTCAAAAACAAATATTTTCAGAAAAATCTTCACAAAGGCTCACTTTTGCAATTTTCAAACAAAAAACTGATCGTTTGAGAAGCCTGACAATTCAACAATTCTGTTTATTTTGTTACAAATATAACGAGAATTATTTTTTTCTTACCACCAAGTTCTTTCCTATTAATTATAAAGAAATGAACTTCATCTAATTCTACTCCATTTAAGAAAGTTATTCTATGTATCCCTGGTACATTACTCAGTGTCAGACTCGTGTAGTTTGCTCTATAAAATATTTTCTTAATGGGTCTGGGGAACAGTCCGAATATGTGGTTGATAAATAAACGTTGCATCTGAAAATAAAAAACATATTTACATCGTATTGCGGCCAATTTCCGTTTACTTATCATCGACTATAGAAAAGGCTATTACTTTAAGTACTCGCGCAAAACTGATCACAATAAAAGAATTATTAAATAATAGTTAAATATGTTAGCACGAAAGGGAAATATTTAATATGAAAATGGAAAGATTTGAAAAAATAAATGAAGAATGCTTTGGAATAGAGAACTAATGAATCTATATAATAAGTCAAACAGTAATTTAAATGATATCCAGAGATAGAAGAAATTGGAAAAATAGAGGCCAATGGAATGTTGGGCTTCATAATATCTGCTACTAAAAAATATGAAGCCTTTAAGATTTAACAAGAAGTGAGAATATAGTCTCAACTTCATCCCTTCGCAGGCATAGAATTATGATTCCATCCTCCATTTTTGATCACTCCTGTATATTAAAAAAAATCACAGACAAACCTGACATGATCAATTTTAACAATAACTACAAAATATTGGAAAACTATTAAAACTATTACAACTGCGTTCTCTAGAGCTAAGAATTTCTCGAAAGGAACTTGGTGAGTTATCAATGATCATCATCAAACACTCGACCCAGACGAGCCAACTTATCAATTATTTGATGGGAATATTAGCTCTAAAATATTTCCAAGTCGTGATGCCCTTTTTTCCTCTTTCCTTCTTTAAAAATCACTGACAGTCTCTTCCTTAGTTCTTTAGATAGATTTGAGCTAGTGCAAACTATACTCCGCATTTAAAAAAGACTTCCTTGGCATTGATAGGTTATCAACTAAGTTATTTCTAAATTTTCCAGAATCGATGATTGAGGTTTTATGTTCTCTAATCAAAGAATCCTTGCAAACGAGGCTTATCCCTAGCTGTCTAAAAACAGCAATAATTGGTCTCCTGTACAAGGGCGGCGAAAAAAATTAAACTAGTAACTATCGTACTATTGCATTATAACCAATCTTATCGAGGATAATTTATTTAAAAAAACCTGTTTATCACCTTTTCTTTTCAAACAAAAAATTTTGATAGCACAACAATTTGGTTTCCTACCAAATAAATGTAGTACTGGCGCTATGTTTTCTGTTCTTGATGGAGGTGTTCCTTAAAAAGGGTTTGTATATTACCTTGAATGTAGAAAGCAACTGTTACGATCTAATGTTAAAGTTTCAAATAATTTACCAGTCAGCAGTGGTGTACATCAGGGTTCAGTTTCAGGTCCAACTCTTTCTTTGGTATTCACTAATGTTGTCACAGACTTACGAATTATTGGTAAATTCACTTTATATGCTGATGATACCATTCTCACCTGTAGTAGTCCGGATATACAAGCTTTAAATTCTACTATGGGCAATTATCTCATTTATATTAAGACCTGATTTTACGCGAACGGGATCTATTCAAACTCTGAGAAAATTTTAGTTTTATCCTACAAAGGAGTTTTGCAATCTCTGTAACTCAACAATGACTTGATACGATCCTAAAATTAGATTAAGTTTCTTGGTCTATATATTGACGGTGCCCTTTAATGGTCTGTAAAATGTAGAGACTTTGGAGAAAAAAACTACTGTTTAAGAAACGCTACACTACAGGATTTTTCGGCAACTATGAGTATGATCAGGTAAACCCAATCATGATCTGAAAGTAGTCATATGATATGATCCTTTCAAGTCAAAAATCAAAAGTTCTTGTAGATGATGTTTTTAATTTGAAATTTTCACCGAAAATTGAACGTGACGTTCGAAAACTGTGATCTAAATCTCATTCTCGATTAAGATCTGCTATCAGCTGATAGGTGATTTACCTGAAGCCGACTCATAGTTTCCGAAAATCTCTCATCGTTACACCAAAAGAAATACAAAACAATATTGAGAAGAACCTTGTAACAAAATATTTTGGTCTAGAATAAGCTTACACGGAGGACCTATCGTCCTAATATTTTGAATGGCTTTTTAATGTAGAAGGAGTTAAAAATTATCGTGTTAACGAATTTGAAGACTTCTGTCAAGAAAAGAACAGTCTTAGTCATAAATTTATGTTATGTAAAACTTTTTGATTGAAAACTGAAAACTTTTTTCAACGGATACATTTCACACCTCGTCAAATATATCCAAATATATCAAAAAATGATCAATATTATAAAATCACGCAATTTTTATCGTATAAATATAAATAAATCTACTGAAACAACGGTAAATTATCAGTGATAAAAATATTGATGGAATAAAAAATTATCATTAAAAAGTTAATAAAAAAAGAGATTGCGTACCTAAGTAAGAAGGAAACAAAAACTTTCAGATACAAAACTATAGTTTTATCGAATAACAAATATCTAATTTTTAAACATACAAAAGCATGCGTAATTTATATGATAATAATTGCTAACCACCTTGAAGTATGTAAATTTATATGAACTTATAAAATTTTTAAAAAGTGCCCCAAGAGGTTAACTGATTAAGAAAACAATCAAGTTCTATATACTCACCCATAATGCGTGCTTTTCAGCTGGTCTTACCATTCTTACACAACCACACCAACTTCATTATAGGCTTGGGTATTCAACACTTCTGAGGTGATTCACTAATTAAAATTGTATTAATTTGAACTATGTAAATTTTAATTAAAAGAAAAGAAGTCAAAATTTTATAATTTTATCTCCATTTAGCGGTTTGTATATTATATATTCGTACGATTTAAATTGAAGTTTCAATTTTTCTCTCCTCGTCTGGACGACAGGAATTTGCGTTTCACTGTGATCATCTTTGACTACTTGACCAAAACAAAACCGGTTTTGGGATTATCATAGGATATTTTTCATCGGCTATCTTCAAAAATGTTAAACAATAATAGGAGAGTATAATTCATCATTATTTGCTAATATGAAGGGAGAAATTGCAAAAAAATTGAGCGAAAAAAAGTGCTTTCTAATCAAGACAACGCACCTCATCACATCGATTATTGCAATGAATAAAATACCCGAATTGCACTTTGAATTGCCAACTATTTTCTTTTCTCTTTCTTCTTTTATTTTGAGAAAAAATGCGGCAACTGTTATTTCGAATGGTCACAAATATTACAGCATTGCTAATAAAGTATTTAAATTTGAAAAGAGATTATGTCAGGAGCTAAAACATATAGCAAAACATGTCTTGTTTTTTCGGTCGGCAAATTTTCAAACAACCCTCATATATTATAAGGCCGAGCAGAACAAGGCCTATACTAGTTTTTTCACAATTTTATTTGTTTTTTGACACGAAATTTCTAGAAATAGAAATATTTCTATCAACGTCAATTTGAATATTGAACTTTGGATCCTATGAATTTGAAAATTTTTACAAGAATTAATACAATTCAGACCACCGAAAATCTTAATCAATTATTTCCCAGACGAAGAATACAAAAGTATTCGAAAGCTCGGAAAATATATTAAAGTTAGTCCATTTTGGTGTTTCATTGCCACGTTCTCAATACGAAACCGCGTATAATATAGCTAGAAAAGAATTCGTTACAATTATATATATATATATATATATATATATATATATATATATGGATTAATATTATATTTATATTTATGTCATTCATCCATTACAATCGTCGACACAACTATCAAGGATTTTTGGCCTCTCGTAAAGAAAGGGAATGAAAAAAAATTTCTAACTTAACCTTATTATTAGCTACTGATATTTTGTGCCTATATTTGGATTTTTTTATGGCCCAAAAAAACTCTCCAATATTTTCCTTTACGAGTAATCTACTTTGGAAATCGGATTTTAACCTAAGAAAATAAAGATTATGCAGAAAGCGTAAAAAGAATATAACGGTGCTGGATGGAGGAATTTGTGTTTTTTTTGTCATTAGAAATCTGAATATAGGAACAAAATATCAGTAGATGGAAATACGTGGTTAGATTAGGTTATGTTAGGAAAAATTTTATTTCATCCTCTCTCCTTGCGAGACGCCAAAAATCCTTTCATGCAAACATAAAACATTTAGGGTCTGATAGAGTATCTGAAAAAAGTTTGAAGCTAATCGGTAGGTTCCCGTTTTCGGAACTCCAGCTTGTTATATTACTCTCAATTATAGGGTCGTAAATATGCGTCGAACTATACAAGAAAAATTTCCTATAAATGTTATAACTTATAAAGTACAATAGAAGTAATAAGACATTTTTCGCATTATTTTTTCTCTGTGAACATTAATTCTCTTCATAGTATGTCCTGCGTATGACCGAGAGAAAATTATCACATGTGTGCACATTAAATTGTTGACAAAACGTTGTGCAGTTTTTCTTTAATAAACAATAATTATGTATATTTCAATCTACTTATGAGCACATGTATAAAAATATGGAATGCACCTTTATTCAATTATCAATAAACTAGATATGGTGACCACAAACTGTGGTTATACAAAATATTTCATTATCCTATTCAAAAACAGAATCAAGTGATTTTTTAACGCGGAATGTTATACAGAAGTTTTACTTGAAATAAATTAGGTGATTGTTAAAATTGGTAATTGTCTCTAATGTAAATACTAAAAAAATGCAAGACTCTTGGTGCAAGACCAAGACAGGACACTGCAAGATCAAGACAAAAATCACTTATTACATTGCAAGACAAGAGCACATACACAAAACCAAGCTTCACTCATACTATTCGGCTACTTTTAGTTACACAATAAGACTATGGAATATATTTGGGTTTAAAAGGAAATTGTTAAAAGAGAAACAAATTCTTTCTTCTTTTTTTATTGTTTCAATTCCAAGCAACAAATTGTACAATGCTTATTAATACACCGATGTTCAAGAGTCTAAAGCATGTACCAGTTTTACTGGGGCATTTATTTTTCCTCTCTTGATAACGTGAGGAATTTTTTTGGGTACCATCCTAAAAAAATGTTCCAATTAAAAACAATGAAAAAATATTAGAAGTGATTTCATGCAAGATACTTTCCACATCCCGTTATTAGTATAAATTACTTGACGTACTATAGATAATAATTACAAACTGAAAATTTTCGTCGATCTAGACATACATATAATTTTCATGTATAAAAAGCAGGTTTCTTAGGTTTAAAAATAAAATGAAACCAATTGTTCAGTAATTTCAGTTTTCCTTGAAAGTTCTTACTTCAATCTATTATTCTAGACCATTTCTACCAATATTGGCAAGGCACTTGTCTTTATTCACGAAAGCTTTTCAATATTTCGTAATCCTGGAAGAAATAATCAAACACCTCGACTTTTATTGAAATCTCTATCAAACCGCGTTCCGCTACTGATTGATAATGACAACAATTCTATCGTTATAATAAAATATTGCTGAAACACAGTGGTGTAGTGTGCTTTGGAAGGGCCCTGTATCAAAATTAGTTGGGTGGCCCAAATGAAGGGTAAAATTTTCTCACAAAAGAAACAAAAATGTTTGCAATTAATTAAAATAAATATTTATTGATTATAAGTTATCGCTTCCTCCTAGATATTGAGTTAGCCAGGCAATTCAAATTAAATGTACACTTTTATTGCCTTTTTTGGCAAATTGATTTATTAAATCATCTATCGCTGAAGAAGATTTCAGTTTTTCTAACATTGCTGCCTCTATAGACAATAGTGACAAGTGTGATAGCCGTTCCTGCCCCATCGAAGTCCTTAGGTAATTTTTTATCAGTTTTAATTTTGAAAAACTTCTTTCAGCTGTTGCAGACGTAACTGAAAGCATGCTGTTATTTTAAGCATGTTTTCAGAGAAATTAATTGTTCATAAAGATTAACTGAGATGTTTTCACTGTATTTAGCCGAAAGTTTTCCGGAAGCATTTTTTATCACTTCGTTTGAAGAAGATAGGAGTTTCTCCGGTTGTAATACTTCGAACATATTACTCAGGTCACAAAGGCTCTAAAATGTTTATTTAGTTTGAGAAATTAATATATCTAAACAGCAATAGTATACATTGACATTGAAATATGATTCCGGGTCTGAAATTTCCTCATATTGTGATAACTCATCAAAAAAATGCTTCGTTATCTTTCGTCTTGTATTCATTTAGCAAACTATTGATTGAATTTTGATTTCTTATTTCGCTCAGTCTATTCAAAAGATTACTTAATAAAATACTAGCTTTCTGTAAGTCTTTATTTTCATGCTGTAGAGCTTTAGAAACAGGATTAATAATTTCAAATAGTAAAGAAAAAATTGTGACAAGCACTAAGAAATCATAACTAACAATGTTAATTATATTTTTACATTCTTCACGTTCATCGTGTTTAGTATAAATTAAATTTAGTTGGTACAAAGTTTTCATGATTAATAAATATTTTTTTTATCGCAAATAAAGCATCGTTCTCGACCATCTAGTGGGGCATACCTTTTTAAGGGTAATTTTATATTTTTCAGATGAATCGTTATTTAACATTGCCCAGCGTTTTATACTATTGCTAAAAAAAGTATATATTTTTTCTAAATTATCGAAAAAAGTCGACACTTCAATAACATGTTTCGCAGCATCGTTTAAAATTAAATTTAATGCGTGTGCAGCACAATGAACATAATCGGCATTCAGAGCATGCTATTTTATAAGGGTTTATAATCCTCCCACACATAACATTTGCATCATTATACCCATGTCCTCTACATTTAGACAAATCAATCCCATATTCTTTAATAGTATTTAAAATTTGAGTTTTAAGTCCTTCTGCACTGAAATCGGATACTGCTATAAACCCCAAAAAGGACTCACAGATTTTTAATTCTTTAGGTACATTATCATAATTTTCTGTTATCGAGATGTATCGAAAAACTACAGAAATTTTTGTTTACACACTTTAGGGGCCTCTGTAACCCGGGGGGGGGGGGGGCGTATCATTGATACGGCTGATACGGCGGTAGCTACGCCCTTGCTGATACAACAATACTCAATACTCAAACACTCAATAACTAGTTTGATAATTTGTAACGCTAAATAACTTGGTTAATACAATATTTTAATGGAATGAGATATAAAGATCTATTGCAACACTCTTTCAATATTGTCCAATAAGCTTTTGAATTCTATCTTCAAAAAAATCTGGTACCAATCTTGATAACTACTCTAGCATAACTGTTTTGACATCTTGGTCGTGGACTCACCGCCTAGGTGAAGAAATATATGGTAGTCACTAGGTACTTGATCGTGACTGTGGAGAAGATAATAAAGCTATTCCTCACCGAATGATCTCATCAGATATGGAGTTAGATTACCCCTGTCTCGATGGGTGTTACAATGTTAGTTTGTTAAGTATGTCACTCCACCAGCAATAGCTTTTTTTTATTCCAAAACATTATTTTGTGTTTGTTTGATCTTGGTTTTTCTGGGCGATGTCGATTGTCTCCATTCCAAAGACATTTCATCACTTTATCATTCTCTAGTATTCTATCTCACGTCGAATATAGCGCAGTAAGACGAATAACAAACCGTACTTGGTAATCGACGAGACTCTTGATAGGCAAAGACATTCAAAACAATTGGAAACAACCGATGAAAATGCTTTAATGTTCTTTGTGTGTTGCTGACGTATGTAGGTATTAAACACGCTTGCGCGGAACACCGACAGCAACGATGGTATTAAATCAAATGGGAGCGATTAGACTAGGGATGCCAGCATCTGATGCAAAAATAGCCACCCGGAGGCTCGATTTTGTGCATCCCGGCTGGGATGCTGAAAAGCGAGCAGCCGATCGCTTTTTTCATCCCGAGATGCACAACATCTAGGCTGCTAGCATCCGAGCAGGCGCACTATTTTACATATTTGCGCGCACGCAGTTTGATCAGAGTTATGACTAGTTTCTCTTCGGGTGAAATTGGTCTGAGGAATCTTGTATCTTGCTTAGAGATGTCGCTTTGGATGTAGCCTAGAAGCTCTTTGAAAGAAGGAAGTGACATTTTAAAGTAATTAAAAAATCTTGTTTCACTATTGCACAGTTCATCAAACAATGTAAAGTCCAAGCTTTCAACACGACGGACACAAAGGCATCTACACTAAACTTCCTTTTTGCACGACTCCTTCTTTTCTTAATTAGTAACATCAGCAACAACATCTCTTCATTTGCTGGGGCCATATTGACGACTGGAAGAAATTTAAAATAAAATAGCAGTCCAGGATGCTAGCATCCCAACATAAATTCGATTCAAAGTGGGATGCTAGCATCCTAGTATAATGGTAGCTTTGGATATATTGGTCTTATTCAGCGGACGTAGCGATAGCAGTAGTGATCTGGAATGTATTGAACGTTCGCTGGTAAGCCGTTTTTGATTTACCTATGTAAATTGTTAGGTTTTGACAAATGTATTGATTTTTGTTTAGTGTATTCAAATTGTTTTAATTAAACGAGTGTTTTTTATTTAGTGGTACCTACATTTCCTGATTTTATTAAAGAATTACGATGTGTATACAGCATTCACTCACTTTTATATGTATATACAAATGGACGTTATAATTAAAAACTAAATTATGCGAATAAATCAATCGTTTTCCTCAATTCCTCATGACCGAATTAAATCATTTTTCTTCTAAGAAGGCTACAATTTAACGTTTGATCACAGAACACGGTTGATTTAACAAACTTCTGGTCTCGTTCTGTCTCAGTTTTTGTTCACTTCTATCACGTTTCATCTCCGTTACCTAGCACAAATTGAAAGCGTTCCGAAACATGGCGTTCGTACGTATTGAGTTTGTAGCGTATGTGTCAACGAACTATTCCGCTTAAGTTGTACAACAATTGCACAACGATCTCGTCCGCTGAATGCGACCATTATCTTCTCAGTATAATAGTTCAGGAGGCAGCGTTGCAAATGACAACCATTTCAGGTCGCTTGATTCATAGTTGTATTGAATGGGACTGCTTATATAATACAAAAAATTACTACAATAGTCAGCAATAGATAATGGTGGATTCCACGTCAGCTGGCATGATAGAACTTATTTAAAAGTAATTATATTAGATTTATTTCAGGCCGCATGAAACTAATATAAATTACTTTTTATATCAAATAATATACAGAAAAACCAATCAGCAAGTTGTTGCTCGGTGGTAAGGTCGTTAGCAGGGCGTAACAGCGGCAGATTGGCCATTGAAGGTCAATTCAATAAAATGCTCAGCTGACAAGGAATCCACTTGAAGCAAAATAATATATTGTTGTTATTTGCCGCAGTAAACTATTATCGTTTTCGTTTAAAAGTTCTAAGAATATATAATATATATACTTGTCTTGGCAACACTTGTAATGCTGCTAATATTTCTGTACCCATCCATAATACATCGGCGAAAATTCGGTGGCAACTGGTAGATAAGCATGACTCCAGAGGTGAGCAATGTATGTAGAACGTAGCACTTGTTGGTGTAATTCTGATTTACGTGGAGAAAACGTCGCGCCATCAATTGAATCACTCATGGATAAATTATGTTCTTTTCAAATAGACAAAATATCATTACACCGTTTCAAAGTATCATCAGTGAACGACTTAAGAGATTCATTTTTTTTAAACAAAACTCACAAAACGATTTTATATCTTTCACCATTTTCAATTTTCAAGAAACAAGCGCGTTGAAAGTCACGACTAAACGGAGATCTTCAGTTTTTCAACTACGTGAAATACTCCCCAACAATACGAGTCAACAAAAGCGGACCACCAGCTAGCTCTTGGAGATTTTATGGTGAAATCGGAATGTTTATTAGATGTTAACTCTAAATATTGTCCATATATACGATTTAAAAAACGTGAAATTATTTTTTTAATAAATATTAAATATTTCACCAATTAATATGGTTCTATAAATGTGTTACAATTATTTTTTTCATATTTTTGTATAGGTCCATTTTATCATAATATGCTATTCATTCTTATGTTACTACAAAAATTTTTTCGTCGACCAGTGAATTCATTTTATCGTCAATTTACTTAAGACTGATGTAACTTTAATTTAAAATATGCTTTTTTTTATTTTTTCGTTTCTATTTGATATTCTGGTTTAATACAAAGTGAAATATTATAATCCAGTCCAATGATCATTTACTCTACTGGTAACTTTTGGAATTATTTATCACATTATAATTAATGACTTCCCAGTATTAATATTGACTAATAATTATTGAAAAATTGTATTGAATCTGTAAGTTACAGAAATTTATAAAAATTATAGTACTTGGAAGAAAATGAGCCTAGCTACATGTGAAGTAGACAAAAGGAAAATGTACAAAATCATTATGATATACACCTTGTACATGTAGCGCTCATTTTTGAAAACTATCATTATCCAATGTTTGCAATTTAGATTTTATATCATGCATGATCTTTTTATGAACGATAATTTTCCCCATACATTTGATATCCCATATGCTGTGAACTAAAGACACATTTTGAATATTACACATGAGTGAAAAGTACAAAAATACTTACATGATACAATCGATAATTGGACAAACCGAAAGGCACATAGTACATCCCGTACAATCATCGTTTACTTTGGGTATATGAGTATTGGGATCAAAATGAATTGCTTGATATCCGGAATCATTGCAAGCCATGTAACATTTTCCACAATTTATACATAAATCCTGTAAAAACGAAGCGATGCGTCTTATTATTATAAAAACAAAAACATAAAAATAGATCATAGGACCCAAATCAAGCCACAACGAAAAACCCCTTTTACAGAACCCTGATGATGAGACTGTAGCCCAGCTTTCGTAAAATATTGTCTGTTGCTTTTTAATTCATAGTTATATCAGCAATGTATAATTCTTTGGACTAGGCTGTCTTTATCGGAAAAGATGATGCTGAGTATCTGAGGGATAAAACCTTCTAATAAATTATTAAATAAGATCGACCAGATTATAATATGTGTCTCATAAGCTTAACAAATCAATTTTATCAAAAGACGCACGCATAATATATTATAATTCGAACTCTCCACGAGTTCAAAGAGTAGTTTTTGGTTTTTGAAAGTTTGGTTTACCAAGGATCTATTGTACAAACGAAACCTATTAAATATCATTCCAATAGCCTATAAACCTTTAGAATTTTTATATGTATTTAGATTTTTTTAAATGAAGCAAATTCTCAACATTTATTGGTAGCTCCTGTGTTCTTCTTCTCAGAAGTAAAGTATTCATAACATTTAAGTTAATTTCGTCTCTCCATATTATTCTGAGATATTATAACATATACGACTCTAAAATATCCAAAACCTTACAAAAACCCTAATTAAAATGATAATTCGATTCATTTTTTTATTAAAATGAAACCAACGGTCACGGTCATATTAGTAACAATGATGTTCATGACAATGACAATAAAAAATATTTTGAAATCATTACATTATCAATTAAAAAGAAGGGATTAATTCGGACAGAATTAACTGAAAAGGAAAAATTACTGAGAAACCAATTGCAAGTCGAGATAATCTAGAAATACGTAGAACCATTCACAAAGTATAAAGTAAAACAATACATTAGACAAAACATGTTGATGAACAAGGGCCTCATATGAACAATCCGAAACGTCCTTGGAAAAACCTTGTAAATTTGAAATTTTGAATATACTATCATGCACCTTTACACTATACTATATACCTATGTAAAAACAATTGAAGAATAAATAAGAAAATAGATAAAGTGAAACAAACCTTTTTTGAGCATGGCTAACTCATATGTACATACTATAATAAAGATTATGGTAAATATTTATGTATGCATTCTTTTTTCAAAAAGACCTAATGTTTAATAAATTAACAAACATTGTAGTAGCTGACTCAAGTATAATTGTTTCGATTGCAGCACTTATTTCACTCCATATAGGCTGTAGGTCTCCATATACCATGAGGTTCTAACACATTTTATTTGAGCATCTAGTCACTAATTTCTTCTACAACAGGCTCGCCAAGATCAATATTTATTCATTCCAAGACTTCTTCTTTTGGCATTATCTTATTTCATCTTAGAATTGTGTTTTTTTTAATTGATGCCGGACAATTATGTCGGGGTTACATTTAAAGTAACGACGTCCTAGTCTATTGCGAGTGCTTGGCAGATAACAATTTGATAATAACCGCACTAAAGCAGTCAACAACAAAAATATTGTTTATCGCAAATGACTCTCAAATCCTAGTGCCGAAAATTGTAGAACTTTTATTATCTCGAAAATATCTGCAAGCAGACCATATATGCTTGTGAGAACCGATATAATGAGAAAGTAGAAACAAACTCATCAATTTTCCAAATGGAACAAGGACTTTCTGGCCTGTATAAAAAGCGGTGAGGCTTTTATGAGTCAAAAATTCCATTATTGCTTGGAAAAGATGTGCAGTGACCACAAAAGAGAATGCGAACTTGTTGGGTCGCATGTTTGCTACAAATTCAACTCTTGATTCGCGGGAAAAACTACCACCCAGCCTGCCTGCACTACATCGATGCCAGAAATATAGAATTTCGACACCCAGATGTGGCCAAACTTCCCAAGGGCTTGGACATTAATAAAGATATTAGTCCAGATGGAATGCCGTTAATAGTATTGACAAAATGCACAGCTGAATGAATAAGTCCGTTATGCAAACTTTTTTGTTTTCTGTAGATTGTACATTTGCTCCGGTTCGGGCCATACCAAAAAAAGATGGTTCCCAACAACTACCCCCCGATTGCTCTAGTCCCAGCCAATGCCAAGGTCGTGGAGAAAGCCTTTAACCGGCAACTCTTGAGATATCTTGAGTCTGCTTAGGGTTTGATCCTGTCTGGGCATAAAATATCACCTGGGTGTTAAGGTTGGTAGCAATATGTCCAGGCATAGTCACGTAGCCGAACTTGAAGACAGGTTATCAAAAATCTTTTAGCGAATACGGAAGTTGTTCCTTTCAGGAAATCTTTGGCGGCTACTCTTGCTTCAGAATAATAATTCAAGTACTTTTAATTGTACTAATTGGCTACATGAAAGGTTACTTAGTAGATTTCTTCTTCGAGAGCTAGATTTTTTTTATTCAGTCATTCTCACAATTAAATACATTCATGAAACAAGGAATAATAAAAAATACAATTTATATCTAGTCTGGAAAGGAAAATAAAATAATGATTATTCTCTAAATTATACAACTAATTTTTATATGTTTACTCAGGTCAACACTTACATCATCTATTAGTGCAACAACTTGTTCTTTATTATTCAATAATTTATAGTCTCCGATTTTTGGCAAAGATCGACCAACAACATCTTTGACAGTAGGAATCGACAAGTTTTCATTTCCATTTTGTGCAACGGAACCATTCATAGAATCAGTAGTATGATTGCCTGCATGATGTATTACCTTTTCGTCTTTACATTCCGATTTCTTATAAAGTTCGCTCAACAATTCATATCTCTTTGTTTGATAATGCCCAAAATGTGGTAATTTCTATAACAATTAAGTATACATACATTCAAATAAATTCATGTATAATGTGTATCAAAAGAAAGTTCACATTAAAAAACATTTCAACAAGAGTGATATGTTTATTAAATATTAAAATACATTGCTAGGAAATTAATTTCTTTAAAATAACATCATTCAAATGTAAAAAGGTGCGCTCATGGCATTCATTGCATATTACAGCTTGCCGTGATAGCTGCTATTTTGTGACAGATATTTCCTTTAATTATGCTTAAGAAGCTGATTTGTTAGCATGAAATTTAGATTTGACATAAACCCATAAAAACATCGATAGTGGTTCATAATTGCGTGGCAGAAATCTACTGACCGTGTGAAAAGCGGCTCTGTCCTTGAACTTGAACTAGTTTCTTTAGTTATAACCATTGAAATTTTTGCAGCTCTGGCACGAATACACGCAATATCTGATATTTGTGTTATGGGTTGGTTGCACTCCAATAGCGGCAATTAAGATAAAAATGAGCCTCAGTCGAAAACAAGATGTTGGAAAGCGCTCAATCATCTGGTTTATGAAGTCAAGACACTAACCAGCATACACTTAATTATTATTATATATCAGTATTAGTGCTGTCCCAAAATTTTGTGTCAAATGCGAAGTATTGATGATCTAGGTACGTTTAAAGCAACAGCATGTCTTCGAATGAGCAAATCAGGCTCGCCACGAACAGACAGAGTTTATGTTTAAGACCTTGGACCCCAGAATTTTGGTTTATCCAGTGTTTATTCGGTCTCTTCAAACTTCTCGACTCATTTTCACATCGCCTAGCGCATCAGTGACGAACATTGTGAATATTGTTACTCGCGCTACAGTTATCGTTTTTGTAAAACACGCGCACACACAACACACGGTCCGCTCCCGAGAAACGCTCCATAGCGACTGAATTCACAAGGGCCAGGCTACGACTGACATACCTCCCGAGTCCTTCCATATAGATGCACAATACAAAGGTGAACTTTCTTTTGAGACACCTTATACAATAGAATTATATCAATTGATTCGAAATTACCCTAACAACTTTTTTATTCTAATGAATTTTCAGTTCTACTAATCGGCTCTTGAATAAGTTTTTTGTTCAATAAGAGGCACAACCTAATAGGGTTTCAATTTTCCCATAGTACTATTACATTCTTTAAACACGTGTAAAGTTTGATACGATTATGTGAAAACATGAAGTAACCGAAAAAGGTTCAGTAGAAGCCCTAGGTATTTCAATAGGTAGTGTGAGAGATATTTTGCTTCAAGTCTTGTGTCACATAAAAATCTGTGCAAAATGGGTGCCCATTCGCTAACAGTAGAATATAAACACCCTCATAATCGACTTTCTTAACAAGATTTGGAGCATATTAGAAAGGATAATAAGTATATTGTGCGTCGATTTAAAACAACATGTTAGATTTTAGTCTACCACATAATCCTCATTAAAAAAAAGAGATTGAAGGAGTTGTTATGTACAGGTACTTCGCCTGCAAGTAATTTTGCTTGTAAATTACGTCCACAGTAATTATTTCCTCTCGTTCCCATTTCCATTCTTTATAAATAAAATATCTCTTTTTCAAAATAATTAGTAATTTGTATAACATATGATAAATGATCTAGAAAATATTACTTGCAGATATGTATTTACGTTTAATGTGTAATTGATATTAAACTAACGTCTGTGGGTAGGTCTAGCGGATGAAGAACAGATTTGGAGTTATCCTCTTTGATACACCAGGTTTCCATCTACTTATTTATTTTGTCTAGGTGGTAATGTAGACGACTGCAGGCAGTCTCGGCGCTAGAATCGAGTTATAATCTGCAACCGTTGCTAAGATAATAATATCGGTTATAGGGAGATCAGCAGAAAGCAGATTTAGAATTGGTCCTAGTACCTTTTTCACTTGAATTAGATTTTTCAAAAAATCGTTTGAACGAGTGTATTGAAGTTCAAGGAAAGTATACTGAATAATTGAATACTTTTAAACCCAATTTTTCTTATGGAATGACAAAACTTATTAAAACAGCCGATACCTACTATCATCCTGAGTATTATGATAAAATGTTTTTTCTATAATAGTTACCATTCCATTTTCGTTATAAAGTGGAATAACATTTTTCCCTTTTTGATGCTTATATGTTGCTGGACTTTGTCCTTGCCAACCTGCTAGTCTTCCATCAAGATAAAGCAAAGCTTTCAGACCGGTACAATAATCCTCTATTAGTGTGAAATCTTGATTTTGAAGAGCGCTACAAATTTGAACTGCAGATGCTCCACATTGCAGATATTGGAATGCAGTATCTGCAGATTCTACACCACCCACACCTTTGAAAAAAAAGGAGTTGATCATTAGTAAAAATTGTTCTGACAATTGGTGAAATCAATAAAAAAACGCATAAAATAATTTTTAAGAGGTTTTTTACTTTTTTGCTCATTTTTTATTGGATTTATGGCAAAAACTTGAACAAACATAATTATAGCAAAAGAAATTTGTGACTAATATATCTCTACAAATTTCTTGTAAGATTGATAGTTTCCGAGATATCGCGAAAAACTTGTTTTCGCCCTTTTTTGCAAGATAGCGACCGGGGAACAAAGACGGCAACCCCACAAACTTGAGGTTAAGCTACCCCTACATGACCCATAAATTAAATTGTTCAGTTTGGCCCTCAAATTGTAACATTTCAATGGACTAAATATAAATTCTGTTAAGGATAGAAATTTGACTCAAGTTCTTTTATATGTTAAACTCATGTAAATCGGTGTTCTTATTTTTTTTTTTTGCTTAGTTAATCTTTCTTGTTCGTTTACCAAATGGTCCCGATTTACTAACTGTATCAAACGCACTATTGAGATATGATGATTGCATTTTGCGAGTTGATTTGATCTATGCCGTGAATTGCACTAATTGTCGATTATTATATGGACATTTTGAGTTCTTTACTCGCAATAGCTTGTTTGTTAGAAGCTTTTCAAATAAATACGCGAAAAGCTTTTATCCAGAAAATAGATCGTTCTCGCAAAGGTATCACTTAAACATCATTGGAGTGACTGTGACACCGATGATATTCAACAGTCACGACGTTCGGAAGACAAAGTTGCACCCGAAAATGTGAATCATAATATGGAAGTTTTCAGACCAATTTACCTGAGCCTTCCAGCATGTCGCGTTTCGTTAGAATGAAACAAGAACAAGAAGGAATTGATAATTTAGAGTGCTTTTGGAGCTATTTATGCAAAATGATTTCTTATGCCAATATATGATCATATATGAAACCTAAATTTAGTATTTCATACCTAAATAAAAACTCAACAATTGACTTGTGAGGCGATTGCCTCTGAATTTTGGTATACAAACAGCATATATTTCAATAACTATTTGAAAAAAAAATTGAACAACTACATTTGAACGACAATATAAGAAACAAAACTAAGAAAATCAATTTATTGATAGCTGTTGTTACGACGATATTTCCGTGGCGTGGATAAATGATCCAACCAAATCATATGGGAAAAAACATGAAAAAATGGTACCCTTAGCGTGAAATATCAAATTTGAGGTATCACGATAATAATGAAATCAAATTACCTAGTATTGGAAATTCTGGTATTTTATTAGCGATCGCAGAAACAGCTCTAAGTCCAACTGGTCTACTGGCATTACCACTAACACCACCATAAGTTGTTCTTTTCGCCTTCCCAACATTAGGCCATGCTGTACCGTCGGGGTTCACTTGCATTAAACCTGATATTGTATTAATAGCTGATACGCCCCAAGCTCCTCCTTCATAGAAAGAAAAACCCAGATGATTTCATTGAAATTAATAATAATAATAATAATAATAATAATAATAATAATAATAACGAAAACTCTCACCGTCTTTCGCAGCTTGTGCTATTTCTGTGATATCAGTAATATTCGGAGTTAGTTTAATGAAAAATGGTATTCTAACGGCTTTTCTAACCCATTTGGAAATATTCGTTACTAATTCTGGTTTCTAAAACAAAATATCTTTTAACATCATTCATTTGCTTATACAATTTTCGTTAAATTAATTGACTATGAACTAGTATGAAAACATTAAACCAATCAAGTTTTATTTTCACTGATTACTTGATTGGATGCTTTGGATGTGAAGAAGGGAAATATTAACTTACTTGTCCACAAGCTAAGCCCATACCAGATTCTTTAACACCATGGGGACAGCTCAAATTTAATTCCAGCATGTCCGCACCAGCGGCTTCAACTTGTTTTGTGATTTCCGTCCAATCATTTTCATCGTATTCGCACATCAAACTAGCGATAATTATCTGAAAATAATTCCATGTTATACAACCATAATTGTTAATGGATTTCTAATTCCAAACAATAGACTATAACGCCTTAATATTTATAATTACCTTCGATGGAAAATCTTTCTTAAGTTCTCTTATAGCTTCCAGCCAATAATCTAAACACTTTTCAGAAATCACTTCAATATTCAAAAATGAACCTTGATGTGGACCGTAGTTTTGGCCAGAAGTATTTCCTCTAATTATCCTTGGCGAAATATTAGTAACTTGATTCTGGAAAAGAAATATGTCATTGTCTTATTGTTAAGCAAATTCAACAATTATAAGCAAATTGATAAGAATAATGAATTCTGTTGGTATTGAAGAGCAGATTGGCGAGAGAAATAAATTTCACAATAAAATATTAAATCTAGGATATATATCTATTGACCCCGTCTAATAGCTAAAACAAGAACCAGGGTCGATAAGGTGTGCTCCAATTTAGCTTGTAAACTGGCGGCCCCAACTTAGTACATCACCAAACGCCACTTCTCATGGTTAGCACAGGTCGGATATGAAAATGCCAAAAACCTCATAACGGGTGCGCGTGAAATTTTTTGTAACGTGCGGTTTAAACCTCGAATGAGAGGGGTGCCGGAAAACTCATCTGAAAAACCTTATAACGTGCAAAACTAGGTTTATGGAGTCCCAACTAAGAGCGGTGTGATAGCGCAAGAAGCTTTGCAGGCCGAAAAACTTCTGAGAATAATATTGACGAGAATCGGCGTATATTTGAAAAGAAAATTGTTCGTATTCGGAAGTTTACTTAGATTTATTTGATTATCATACAGTTCAATTCTATTTATTTTATTATAATATTGCATCTAAAAAGTGTCATAATCAATTAAAAGTGAAATGCGAGATTTAAATAAGTGAATACTTTAACGCATTTTTGCAATGATAGCAATGATAGCGACATAACCCATTTCACTGAATGTGAAAGATCTCAGGACAGATTTCATTACTCAGTATTTCAGCTTCAATTTTTCCAGATCAATCTCCATTCTGGTGATGAAGCTAGGATTAGAAATAACTATTTACAGACTGCCTCTTCTAACCAATCTTATTCTGTCTGTCTAATGGTAACATTTTCATTTAATTAAGGTAGTAATCTGTGAATTCTGTTCTCCATATCCTACTGTCTTTTTTTAAATCCACGAAAAAAGATATAGTTTAAGTAGTCAGGAGAAGTATTGTCAAAATCAATCATTAACTTGTCAGCGCACGATTATATTCATTAATTCTATAATAAATTCCATTGCAGCTTAGCACACTCAAAAATCAGAAAAGTTAGAATAAAGCAGTGAACAATACCTTTACCTGGTATTTTACAAACAGTATTTATGAAGCCACACTAATTCGAAAGGCATTTATAAGGGCGAATGAATATGAGAAATTCATTTCATTTATTCAAATTTACTACTTATTGATCTTTTCTTACCTTATCTAAGCAAAATGTTTTAGTTACAACAAAACCCCATCCTTGCTCGAAAGCTCTCCGTATCATGGGGGCACTAGTTACCGGTGGAGCTGATGCTAATCCAAATGGATTTTCAAATTTCACACCACAAATTTCCACAGAAATATCCACTTCATCGATGCTTGTGTGGAATAGAGGCAGAGTTGGTTTGGTATTTGGAGATAGGCCCTAGAAAACAGAAATAATCATATTTATTACAGTTTCCAATGTCATATTTCCAGTTCCATGAATTATTAAGACTTTGTATAGCGAGCTTGTTATACTTGGTAATAGATTTAAGCATATAGAACCATATTAGAGTTTGTTGAAAAGTATCCGTCTCCTACCAAAGGAATACAAAAGAGACATTCTGCGCAAAAGGCGAAATGGTCTTTTTAGTTAAATTTCCCGACCTACAGATGATTTACTAAAGAAGAAATATTTTATGCCATCAACAAACTGATTTTTTACCTCCAAAGCACAATGGATGTACCAAGCTGCAATCTTTCCATCGTTTACAGCTTCTACTGTTGTTTCTGCAACGCCTGCCAGATCACCCCCACACCAAACTAATGGATGAGATGTTTGCATTGTCTTAGTATCCACAATTGGTAGATTTCGTGTTGATAAGTTTAATGGAGCCAAAGCAGCTATAGCTAAAATTAATTAGAAAAAAAAGTCAATCATATTTTTGATTCTACATTTATTTTGAACCTACTGTCAGAATCCTCAAGTCCAGAACCAAAAGCCGAGATCAAGAAATTTGCTTTAATCGTACTTAACTGCTCGTTATCTTGGATCCATTCACCATCTTCAGTTTCTTCAGTTCTACAAAAAGTAACAGATACGATTTTACAATCTTTCACATTGACGGCATACGGAGACAGGAATCCAATCAATTCACATCGCTCTTCAACAGCAACCGACACCTGAAATAATAATACGATTTATTTGAAATAAATAAATGATGAAAAATTCAAAACTCACTTCTTCTGGCACGGCTCTTATATTGGTGAATCCTCTTCTGAAAATAACGAAAACTTTTTTCGCGCCACATCTTAAAGCAGACGTTGCGCAATCAAAAGCAGTATCCCCAGCTCCTAATACTATAACGTTTCCATGCAACTTCGGTAATGTTATGTTTTGTTTACAAAAACACTTCGAAGGATTTTCTTTACTAGCCATGGATACTTTTGGCAGGAAAGACTTTGATGTGTAGAAACCCATTTCTTCGGTTAGATTTTCAAATACAGGGTCCAATTTTGGTTGGGGAAGACCTATACCAATAAAAATCGCCTTCGAGGTTTTGAGTAGATTTTCTATGGTTAGATCTTTCGAAGAGAGTGAGCGACCTGTTTCTATTTTCATTCCTAAATCAAGTACAAGATTTATTTCAAAATTCACTACGTTGATTGGTAGACGATATTGAGGAATTTCCGAAGCGCTGAAATTGATATAAAAATTATTATCGAGCAATTTGAGAACCGTTAAAATAAGTTGAAGCAATACCTTAAACCTCCAAGTACATCATTCTTTTCATAAATCGTTATATTTTGATAACCTAAGCGACCAAGAAACGTCGCACAAGATAATGAAGCCGGTCCTGCACCTAAAAGAACAATTTTTGACTCGAAATTCTTAGGATCTGGAGTTTTAGGATCCCTAGTCTGCTTTATACCCATTTGACTGAACACCTGTAATAAAACAAATTCAAAATATGGACTCAAAATTATATGAAATGTTTTACTTCTGTAGCAAATTGCTGCAATCCACCTATATTTATAGGGCCTTCTTCGGAGGCTTGTAAGTTGCATCCTCCAACGCATAAGTCACTAGTAGGACACACCATACCGCAAGTGATACCCAATGGGTTATCAGAAAATATCGCTTTGGCAGCACCATAATAATTCTACAAATGTAATATAAGACATTGAAGTAAAATGACACATTAATATGAGGTCTTTCAAACACCAATTATCAACAAATATTATAAGGGCACGTTTTTTTGTAACTGTACTTCTAAATCTTAAATATTGATACCAATATTAAAAATATATATATATATATATATATATATAAATGGAAGTATTTAAAATTGTTATTTTGGTTAGTTAGTGTAGTATCAGATCCATAACAGCTTATCAATGTTTTAAGTGAGCAACTTTGAATTATGAAGATTTACTTAGTTATAAATAAGGGAGCCTAAATATACAAAGGGCATATTTCACATATTTACACAAATATTTGCAAAAATCCTCAGCAGGTAGCATAATTAAACAAATTTGGAAAAATATGTAGCTTTAACACTCGTAATTCTCAAGAAGGTAATCTTAAAGCAGGTAGTCAAACGTTTCAAAAAGAAAGTATGGATATTCCCAGTCTTAAATGCAAAATAAGTCGCTTTAAACCCTTTACCCTGTCAAGCGGTCTGCATAGGATGTAGACTAATTTGTGTCGGCTCTTATTCATTTTGTGCTTTTGAAGACGTATGAAAATGGATATTTTTGTATATTCAATACAAAAAATGGGTACCAAATCGGTCGATATGTGTTATACAAAGTGTGTTTTAGCTTTGATTTGTTTTTCTTCCTATATTTTTTGATATCAGGGCGCTTTTGTTTACACTTTGAATTTATTCAAATTCAAATAGACCGACACAAGAAAACTGCTCATATTACAAAGATGGGTAAGTTGAAATCAGAGGACGTGTCACAACCCACAGTAATGTTTCCAACCAATATCTGAAGAGCTAAACGAACAATATAAAATAATAAAATAATAATAAAAATGTTCCAACTCATCACTTGATTCAAATATAGATATATTTCAGATTATACTAACCTTGTTGGCAATGCTAGTGATGAAAGACTTTATATCCAATTGTGTCGGACAGGATTTTTGACACGGTGCATCTGCACATTTCAAACACCTTGCCGCTTCTTTTAAAGCCGCTCTTTCACTCAGAGTAGTAGGTTTTATATCGGAAAAATTGTTTTCTAAAGGAAGACAGCTCTAAAATGTACAGATTATTATCTAGAATAACCAAATATCATAAGTATCATAATTAAATTCTTATGGATTCCACGGTAAATATAGTAAGTATAATAAAGCAATACAGTGAATTACACCTGGTAGCACATGAAATAGAAGAAGAAGATCTCTGGTAGCTACAGTTAGGCCACATTCTCTAAAAAGAGTTTGATTAACAGACCAGCTGCAAACAGTGGGTTCCTCAGTATCGCAGCAAGAAAGTGGGAACAACATAGGTCAGAACACCGCCTATATGATTTGAAAAAACGGACGTCAAGGCATGAAAAATCGATCATAGAGGATAATGATATGGAGAAGCGGAATACCAAGAAAACATGGACTGAAAATTTGACATAATATCCTCCAAGAAAAAATTCACACAATAGAGAAGGCTACCAAACTGTTAAGGGAAAGTGGTGAATCAAATGGAAACATAAAACTCTACTTATGAACTGTCGCGAGAAACATTCTTTGATACATGACACCAAAGTAGGCTTCCGCTCATTACGTGAACTCTATAAAGTAGAAAGAAATCAGATAGACTTCCAAAAGTGATAGATACAGTGCTACTACGATGAAATTGTTAACAGAGAAGTCGGTGAACGACAAAATTGATTGCCCTGAAAAAATAGCTAGAAATAAAAAAACTAAAAAACCTTGTTTGAGGTTGGAACGAGGTTACTCATCTAACTTTACCTAATTAAATAAATTGAGGCGTTTCTTACAAAAACGACTATAGTCCTAAAATTCGGATTTCACGGTTTACATTGACACTTATAAATCAGGGGCCACCTGTTGGACCGGGAAAGTCAGATTCTACAAAAAGAATAGTATGAATTTACAGCTGACAAAATATCAAGTAGCTCTACAGCCATAGTCCAACCACTATTGTCCCGGTCTGTTTGATTAGTAAGCATAGCTAGTGATAGATATTTTTGATGTAAATAATGTTACAAATTGGCAGAAAAAGAAAAAAAAATGTGTAAAGAAAGAAACAGTTATAAACCAAAATATGGTGGTATGTGGTATGGCACATATAAATCATGTGAGAAAACAAGTTCTGGCTAGAGTTACTAGCGCTTATTGTGAGTATATCAAAAACTGAATATATTTCTAAGTATTCATGTTATTATTGAGTAGATCTTTTGCTTTAGGTGTTCGCGTTTCAAGTACTTTTGAAATATTAAAGAGAATAATCGACAGACTTTGGTAACTCGGTTTAATAACATGGCGTCAAAGGATGAACAAGATTCTTATTTAGTTAGGCTTGATATCCATAAGGGCTCCGCTTCGCCGTAGATCCAGAAAAGTTAGTAATACAAGTGATGATGAACCAACTGCGAAAGAAGGAAATGACAGAATGAAATCGTTTAGTAACAGTGCAGTGTTTTCAAGATAAGAGTGGAAGGCAAAGTATATTCAGTATGTTTTAAGGCGTTTTTAGGTATATTTGGTGTTACTAGAAGGAGAGTTCGAAGACTACAAAATAATCTTTTGCTTTAAGGTAAATCACCACACGATAGAAGAGGAAGGCATAATAACAAGCTCAATAAAATATCGGTGCTTGTAGTCAATTTGATAAAAACCCATATCCATTCATTTAAACCTCGGCAATCACATTATTCAATACGAAAAAATCCAAACAGATTATACCTTCCTGAAAAACTTTCTGTCAAAGCAATGTATAAGATGTTTTTATAGAAATGTCATATTAATGTATCTTACAAGACATATTGGTCAGTTTTCACATTAATATTAAGTTTGGACTGCCGAGATCTGAAACGTGTACCATTTGTGATAAATTTACATTAAAACTAAATTTATGCACATTTATGAAGAACGTGTTAGTATCGGAAAAGAGAAAAATCTTCATCCATGTAAGGCTGACAAATTCTATGCTTGTCATGCATGATTTGGCAACCAATGATGCAACTATATATATATATATATATATATATATATATATATATATATATATATATATAGTTTATGCTAGAAGCTTCAGATGGCGCTCTGGCTGTAGCAGTTGACAATCTGATACAAATTTATGGTGAATTTGACAAGGAGCAAGTTTTCTAGGAAATAAAAAGGTACCGCAAGCATGTAAAAGCCTGCGGTACATACGAGGACATGGAGTATTGCTGCCAAATGGAAAGCCGAAGAAATCCTTCAATTTATAATAAAATGAGACTTCAGTGAATCGTTACCCTGTATATTGCTTATTCTTCAATACTTTTTAACCATTTGGATCTCGGTTGCATCATGTGAGAGGAGTTTTTCGAATTAAAAATTATCTTCGATCTATAATGGGTCAAGAACGACTGGCTAATGTTTCAATAGCAAGAAAAATTTCAAAAGAAATCGATTTCACAAAAGTTATTGAGGAGTTCAGAAAATTGAAGACACGAAAATACATATAACACGCTACAAAAAATAGAAAAAACTATCTTTGATTCATTTTATCTAATTTTTTTGTCGATCGATTCGTATTTTATTTTCTTCTCTCATATCCATTCCATATTGTAGGTATATATGTTTATTTAGCCTAAATAATTTAAGTCGAATTTAAATTTCACATACATACAGTAACCATCTGTATAACAGAACGATTACTATTTATATTATAATAATAAAAACAAAAAGGACCAAAGTCTAGAGCATAAATAAACCATTCATATTCTAACATTTATTTACAAGTAAATCTTGATAAGAATAGTATCAGAGGTAGGTAGCATGAAGTAAAAAAGGCACAAACAAAAACATTTATCTATCATAGTAGATTCAGTAATTGTTGGAACTTCTATCAGATGATAGTAAGTTATCGATATTTATTTTTAACGCAGTTATGCAACTCACAATTTGTAATATTTTTACATAAATATTTTGTATCAGAGGTATCAGAGGTAGGTAGCATGAAGTAAAAAAGGCACAAACAAAAACATTTATCTATCATAGTAGATTCAGTAATTGTTGGAACTTCTATCAGATGATAGTAAGTTATCGATATTTATTTTTAACGCAGTTATGCAACTCACAATTTGTAATATTTTTACATAAATATTTTGTTTAATGTAACAATTGCGCTGTGTAGAAAAGTATTTGCATTAATTCCGTTTTAAAATTTAACTGTATCAAAATGAAAAGAGTATAAAAAAAAATATATTTCTTCAATGTGTCACAACGAAAAAATTATCAAAAATTTCATGAAATAATTATTCCTACATAATTCCAACCACAAATAAAAACTAAGCTAACAAAATTTCTTTGTTTTCTACTTCAGAGAAATGTACGTACCTGACATTTTTTGCTCGGATTTCTTTTCCAATGTAACTTGTTCTTTTTAGTCTCGTTGGATGGTACAAAATTCGAATAAATTTGGACACGTGGATTTAGGGCTAGTATATTCTAAAGAAAAATAAAATGCAATAATTGTAATAACATTATTTCTATTTTGCTGAAGATACCTTAAAAGAAATGTGGTTATAGGAATTAAACGGTCTTATTTCCTATACTGAGGATCTGTCGATATATTTCGAATATCTTCCCAAATATCAAACCCATAATTTACATTTTCATGTAAAATCTTGCCAAGACCAAAGTATATATTTTCCACTGTCAACAAGTTTTCATAAAGATACAATCATCTAACTATACGCCTCTAATTTTATAATCTCTCAATTCATATACTCTATTCATTTTATTTCAAAGTATAATAAAAATTCGCACTATACCAAATATAATTCAAAATTCCCAACAAAAATTGTAGTCAAGAAGATAATTTATCCAAGGTGTTCCGGGACTTGATGCAAAAAATTAAGGAGTGAGTAGATGACGTGAAAATAATGCTGTGACATTGTTTCCAAGTTATAGCTTTTCAAAATTAGGAAATCAGAACTATATTTAAATATATTTTCCGAATAATACATTCGAACATCATGAATTTTCAATAGATGACTACGTATGTCCATATAGCGTATTTGACGGAATAAATAATTCTACAAAATTATCTGAAAACCAGGGGCGGCTCATACCCAATGGTTATTAATCCGTAACTCTTACAAGGACCACCTGTACACTCTAAAAATATTAAAAATGAATTTGTGAATCGATTTTTAACAAAAAGTTATTCTTTGTTTAACTCAATAAAATGTATTGTTCAGGAAATATGTAGATTTTTTCATCGCTGTACATGCCAAGGAAATTGTTCGCCATAAAGAAACATTCTGAATAAATTGTAATAATTGTAATTATTTATTGAAAATACTTAAATAACACATAAAAAGAAAATTGAAATGTGGGAAAATTTAGTTGGTTAGCTTATAACTTATCAAAAATAAATGTTCTTTGGACTTGTACACACTGCCGGAGTCTACGGAGGATATTTATTTCAACTTGGAAGGGCATTCCAAGATTCTGCCTTATAGCGTCATAATGGAAGTTTATTCTATTGATAATTTCATTCCGTTGTATAGGAAGATACGGTTCTACCTGCACGAAGCGAAACTATAATAGTAGCAGGCCTACTGGGGGTTATGGAAGAAGGTACACCAGTTGCGATGGATCCATGGAACCACGATGGAGAGGTTGGCAAAAGAGTAATAATTGGAAAAGTATTAGTTACATCGGTTAAGGAGATCCCAGTACGTGTGATAAATGTGAAAGATTACCCGATAACCGTCAAAAAGGAAATCAGGGTTGATCCTGCGTATCATTAACGTCTATAGTTCACCAAACAACGACAACCGATCTGGTCAATCCTTGAATCGAGCTGAGAAAAAGAGAATAAGAGATTTTCTGTAGTATCACAGTATCACAAGGGGGAAGACTGGTAGAATATCAGCCATCAAACAAGAAATCGATATTGGTGATGCCAAGCCAATTAGACAATCAGCTCGCAGACTTCCAAGACCAAAGAGAGAGGAAGCTGGAAGAATAATTCGAGAGATGGGAAAGGAGAAAGTAATAGAACCATCTAATAGTCCATAAGTACCTCCAGTAGTGTACGTGAGGAAATAGGATGAAACAATGAGATTCTGCATGGATTATCGCCAGTTAAACAACGTCACGGTCGTCACGGAAGAAAGACAGCTATCCTTTACCCCAAATTGACGATACCCTGGGTACTTTATCTGGCAGCAAGTTGTTTTCTACCTTGGATCTGATGTCTGGATATTGGCAAGTAGAGATGGCCCCAAAAGATAATTAGAAGACTGCTTTTACTATCGGATCTGGGCTATGGCAAATCAACGTTAACCCATCCGGGCTTTGTATTGCCCTCGCGATATTTGAAAGACTTATGGAAAACGTCTCGAGAGGGTTATCTAGGAAAACATGCCTGGTTTATTTGAATAATATCGGTGTTGTATATACCAAGATTTTGAGGTATTCCCAAAAAAATGAATCCATTGTTTTTAATTCAGGGGAACGTGATGGCCTTGCAAATGGAGGGGCTCCATCGTGCATGAACGATATATAAAAAAAAATATGTTCACACATTAACATAAAAACGATGTTTATCCTTTGTTTGAATTATACCGTGAGTATTTTCATCTGCCTATAAATGTAAATTATGGGGATCAATAAAACCGTCTCGTGTGAAACCAGCTTCATCAGTAAACAGTACTTTTCCAGCAAATATACGTAGTATCAACTCGATGTTTATCTAAAAATCAACTATCGTAGGCCAGTCTTGCTGGATAATCCATGGCATGCACTTTCTGGATATGAAAGAGGTAAGGAAGTTGAATATTTATTTATTTATTCACCCGTTCTCCAAGAAATATTTTTGTGCGAACTAAACAAGTACAACGATCTCTATATCTACTAAGCAATAAATTTTATCGAGTCAAACACAGAGTACCTTTTTATTAAGAAATCAATTGAAAACTCAATTTTGCTATCATTAGATTGTACAGGTTGTCCCTGTTCGGAATGTTCGTATGTATAGTTTAGAAAATATACTTAAACGTAAGTTCTGATTTAGCAACTTTAAACGCATATAACTCAAAAACGACGAAACCTTAAGAGAAATTCCACAGCATTATTTTCACTTCCAAATTTACCGCATTATGTCCTGGAATACGCTGTATCAAATTCTGCACTCGTATCTTTACATCACCCTATTTTCCTCCGTGCTTTTATTTTATTCCTTTTCATTTATATTGATCATTGAGCTAAGAAGCGCACAAAGAATGTGTTGGTAATTGGTCTTTAATTTCATCAAATTCAGCGATGAGTATTTCTTTAGTGATCTGAATTGAATGTCGATCTGGGATCTGAGAACTTCTCGGTAATCTTGAATAATCAAGGTAACAATGTTTCGATACCCCACTTCGATAGCAAATAAATATTCAGGCCGTTGACAAGCAGTGAAAACATGGTTAGGTGTCCTTGATGACGAACGGAATTTTGAAGGAAGCTCCTCCTCGTTTGAATATTTTTACTAACAGATGATTAAAAACATTTAACACGAATATGGATAATCTTTTACAAAAAAACAGAGGTTACTATAGCTCCTCACGGGAAGCATGTTGCGAGCTGGAGTTTTTTGCATATGTGCCGAAACAAAAGACATTTTGGGCATTATTAGGAAAATGTAATCAAATAACCATTGAATGTGATCGAATTTGCAAATTGACATGAATTGACGTGAATCGACACCAATAGACATCAACAACATCAAGTGACAATAGACGTCGATTGGCTTCAATTGACGTCAATTCATGTCGTTGGAGGTAATTTTTATTATTAGCAGAATTGTCAAGAAATAATGAGGACTAAATTATTAAAGTAATGTATATCAAAATACAAGTACTCAACAGAAGGCTTTTGACAAGACTTCCAAATCCGGACACGAGCACGTAGCCCTCTGCTACAAATGCTACAAATACACATTAGGGAAATTATACCGTAACGTAAGTGGTCGGTTGGTAGCAGTGCTTCATTTTTGACAGTTGACTTTGGAAATATTATTTGAATTTAAAAATTCGGGTATGTATTATTATTTGATGAATAAATTCTTTGCACATATTATTATGAAACTTCATCAAATCTTATTATTATTAATATTATGTTTACTGGTATTAGTATTTTTTCAACCTTGTTTTTCATATATTATTCTCATTTTTATTATTATTAGAAATGAAATTATTTATTTGCTCCGCATGGATGCAGTGAGTCACATAGTCTAGAGAGAGCCAATCTCATTGTAGCAACTATAAGCTGGAATAGGCTTAGTGTTGTCAAATAAAATGATTTTATTTATCTAGCAGTAAAAATTCCATCGAATTACTCTAACGTTTTGAGATTATACCCAGGTTACTCTCCCAACGTGCCACAAGAACATTTTTTGTATTCATTAAACAATTTTGTAATAGTCTGGTAAGCATTTAGCCTAATTTGACTTTTTGATTTTCCAATTCCTCAAGTACTTAAACTAATGTAAAAATTTCGAAATTCCTCAAAAATATTTATGATTCAAAAAATTTCCTATTCACATAAAGGGCCTTATTTTGCTGCTACTAGCCTTCACTATCATAGTGGAGGACAAAATTTTTTTAGTACCTAAAATTGTTCCCCATCTCCTGGACTATTATGCTTCGCTTGGCTCTCGTCTTGGCATATTCTTTTATAATGTTAATCTCTCATTAGAACACTTTGTTAAGGTGTTCACCTGGATTTTTTCGATAAGGAAATTAGATGAAATTAATATGTGTGTGATTAATTTTTATTACGAAAACTATATAAATTACATTGAAGTTCTGAATAAACGGTTTTCAAGGAACGAATATTATGGCTAGTTTAGTTTAACGCAATTAGTTTGACTCTAAATAAAGTGATAAATATTTTATATATTACAATATTAATAATAATAAAAAAAATACTCACTTCAATATCTGGTAAATCTTCACTTACTCTAGCCATTATTTTTGATTATCGAAAAGGAAAAAACGCGTTTGATAAACGTATTAATTGAAAGATCTTTCAATTAACAATAAATATCAAATCTTTTATGTGTCAAACGTACCGTGTTTTTTCTATTGATTAAAGTTGCTGAATAAATCTTCTATAGGTCTGATATGATATCATGAATTTGAAGATAATCGGTTTATTTCGTAGTCTTACGCTACATAAACAATTTATAATAAACAATTATCGATGATAGTATTATCTAGATAAAGAAAAAATTAATAAGGACATGGCAACTAGAGCATAGAGGAATGTATTCTGTGATTAGCTTTGTTCGCGGGTCCATTTATTATCAATTCCAAATCAGTTACCAATCAATATATGATGATCGCTGTGATGAGCATGCTTGATTACAAACCTATTCAGTATGGTAATTTACTGCGAACGTAATCAGTAATAAACGGAATCGATCGACCCGTAAAGGCGGAACTGGGATAACCGCAAATTTTGTTAGAGCACATGTGATCTGTCTGTAAGCTGATTAGGAATCAGAGACGCGAACAAAGCTGGTAGCTATTAGCTTCGTTCGCTGGTCAATCCATAATCGATTACGAATCAATTAGTAATCGATATATGATGATCGCTGTACTGGGCATGCTTGATTACAAACCTATTCAGTATGTTTATTAACTGCGAACGTAATCAATAATAAACGGAATCGATCGACCCGTAAAGGCGGAACTGACTTAACTGCACATTTTGTTAGTGCATATGTGCCCGAACTGATTCGGTATCAGAGCCTTGAACAAAGCTGATAGCTTTGTTCGCGGGTCAATTTATAATCGATTACCAATTATTTAGTAACCAATCAGTGGCGGCGCAAGACCTAAAAATAATGTGGGCAAGGTACATTTCGCGAGGCCCTCTGATGGTGTAAGAAGAAGGGAATATGAAATAAAAAATCACAATAAAACAGTTTTTTATTCATTAAGAAAAAAACTTAATTTTTACTCATACTTCTATGGAGCATTAAACAAAAATGAGAAAAAAAATAATTAAAGAAACAAAAATTTTCTACTTTTGATTTTACTGACCTTCTTAATGATTGGCTCGTAATTTATATTAGATACTATATCTGCTTAAATAGATAAAGCTGCCAAAGCTGAAAGTCTTTCTTGACCTATAGTATTTTTTAAATAATTTTTAATTAGTTTTAATTTTGAAAAGTTCCTTTCAGCAGAAGCAGTTCTTACAGGTATTGTTAACAAAATTCTAATGAAAATGTTAATATTTGGGTGAATTTCTTCTAAATCATTCTCTATAATATATTGGAGCAGATGTTTCACGTTTTTAATGGAGTTGGGTAAATTTGGGATCATATTTTGTAACTCCTCATACAACTCATAAGCACTGCTCTCACCTACTTGCAGAACCGTGTGTAAATCCTTACAGTTTTTCAGTATTTCCTATTTTGCAATTTTGAGCCATAGAGAAAACCAAAAGTTTCAAAATGTCGATTTTAAGACATAAATCTCGATTCCATATTACTTATCACAGAATCAATCATGGTGTTAAAAAAATCTGTTTCATACCGGCTTTTAATAGTCTCTATACTCTTTACTTTTCGACTACTCTTTTATTTTTAAAATCTTTTGGCAAATCATCACTGCTTTTCTTCGATCCAGTCACAAAATGTACGCAAATGTTCAAGAGTAATGCTTAAATGAACTTGTACAGATTGCCATAATTTGCTTATGGTGTAGACACGTCTTAATACATAATACATTTCAAACTAAACATTTAGTTTAAAATGGGTGTGTCCGATTGTTCCGTTTGGCATCAATGATGTATTGAATAAAATCAAATTTTATAGTAAAGCATATCAAGCATACAATGTACCTATTGCTGTTATTAATTGAATTAATGGCAGAAAAAAATCGATTACCACCATGAATGCAAGACCTCTCACGCTTTGACTATAGCTATAGAGAAGATTATAGCAAATTATCTTGTAGCTAGATATAGAATAGATTTGCCTTCCTATGAAAAGAAGCTTGGTAGTCTAATAAACATACGAGGATATATTGAAAAATTATTAGCCTTCTTATTACAGCGAACCCGCAATGATCTTTTAAACTTTTTTTCAATTGAGGAAAGAGACGATATTCGGACGGAGCCAAATCTGGTGAATAAGGGGGGTGTTCTAGTAATTCAATCCCTAGATCATGAATTTTTTGCAGGGCAACATGAGATTTTTGTGGAGGGGCGTTGTCCTGCAAAAACAAATATATATAGCTTTCCGCGTCTTTCCTCTTCAATTTTTTCCCGTAAAGTGGTCAGTAATGTCGAATCATAATCTCCAGTTATTGTTCTATCCTCATCCAAAAAATCAATCATGATCACTCCATGGCAATCCCAAACAACTGAAGCAAAAACTTTTCCAGCAGAAACTTCTTAGGTCTTAGAGAACCAGACTGTCGCCATTTTATCAATTGTTGCTTTGTTTCTGGATCGTAGAAATGTACCCAAGTCTTATCGATAGTAACAATTCGATTTAAGAAGTCTACATCGTTTTCAAATCGAGCACAGATAAAACGCGATGCTTCTACTCTTGCACGCTTTTGGTCAACATTCAAACATTTGGAGATACATTTTGCAGCAATTTTTCTCATGTGCAAATTGACGTGAACTATGTGATGAGCGCATTCGTATGAAATATTCAGTGCTTCAAATATCCGAATTAGCCCAATTCGACAGTCTGATAAAATCATGTCATGTACTACATCGATATTTTCGGGGACTGACAGAGAAACTGGCCTCCCAGATCGGTCATCATCTTCAATGGAAAATTTACCTCTTTTCAAGCTTGCAGTCCAATTTTTCACGGTCGCATACGAAGGACATTGATCACCAAGGGTATTAAGCACATCTTCGTAAATCTGCTTATTTCTTAACCCTTTTAAATACACTTCTTGATGATGGCTCGACACTCCAATTTTTCGATTTTCACAATTTCGGTGGACATCTTTTTTCTTTTAATTTATTGCGTAACTCTGGTTTACTTTTTTGACGTCAAACCTTACACTGAAACTTCTAATAAGTTATTGTAGGTTGCTATGGTAACGCAATATTTTGTTTATGCATGGAACTGGTATAGGTTAACTAGATATCAATACATTCTCGTACATCACATTGAAATCATTGCAGAACCCATTTAAGAACAATATTCCTGGTCACGATTGATATTTGGGCTTCATATTATAGATATGATACAACTAAAACTAAATTTCCAATTAATTCAGACTAAGGTTGATTTAGTAGTGACCCTTGTAGGGTACTAGCAATGGGCGAAATGTAAAAAACATTATCTTGAATGTGAGAAGCCTCAGGTAGTGATCTACCAAAGTTCTGGCTTGTATAGCCAGTATAGGTACACATCTCATTCCATTCATTCTGTTCAAAGGGTGTGCTATGCAAGCCCGTGAGTATCGGAGAACACCTTTGTCAGCATGTTGTACTGATCATATTTAAAACCAGCCATGTTTTATTTCTTTGTTAAACAAAAGATTTACATTTACCCCAAAATATGAACAATTTTGAATTTTGCATGGGGCAAATGTGAACGGGATTTTTTTGTGCATCATACAAATTTTCAGCTGTACTTACATGAAAACAACTACAACAGAAAGCACGTTGAAATATACCCCGTTAAAATTTTTCGTGTATTATTAGTTTCAGAAATATACTTCTTTAAAATTATTTTTCAGAAATAATATACTATTACCCTAATTAACCCTATACCCGGTATATGCGAGTGTCTTTATATTTTTGAAATCATAAAATATATTTTTAAGAATTTCTTGTAATTTATTTATACAGACTCCAAGGTTAACACAATGAAGTGTAAAGTCATTCTCACAAAATTTATTATAAATACAGCCGTCTATCGACCTCGTACAAATAAAACAATTATATTGCGGATTATAGATGAATTCCATTCCATAACACAGTACATTTATACTAAAAATACGATAAAAAAAATGAAACCCTCAAAATATGCGATGCATAAGACTTACTACGTGTTACCGAAGAATAACTGAAATGAAACCTGAATATAATGTTACAACTTAAATTATTTAATAATGTCCGATTCTTTGGAACAATAGCAACGCTCGCGACTTCGCTTATCTTCTCCTGCGTCATCAGGAAGGTCGAGATAACTAGGGATAGAAAATAGACATATTAGAGATGGAAGGAAAACAGAATGTGGTGAAATGGATTAGAGAGGTGGAAGAGATCATGTCGACAGAATACGAGGAAACAAATGGGCAAGAAACGAGTAACCAAATACACGGTAAGGTGTTATTGAAAGAAAAAGATGAAGAAGAATTAAAAAAATATATTTTATATAGAGTAAAATTATTCACATTCACATCTCACATTAAACTTTTCTTATACGGATTTGGAACCTATTCTATGCAGCACAGAAATTTCAATATAAACATTTTAAGGAACAAGATGACAGTTCAATTTTTTTGTCACACATTTTTACACTTTTGTTATTAGAAAAGGAGCAATTTTGCATTTAAAATGTATAATTAAGAGCAATGTGAACATTATGATAGGTAACTAATAGTACACGTGATGTAATTTGAGACAACCAATTATACTCATGCAATATATTTGTATGGGTGTGTATCAGCTTCGGATTTAGGGAGAGTCTAGCGGGGGCTGAAGCCCCAGACCCCGAGCCCGTAGGGGCTCCGCAAAATACTAATTTGATCATTTATTTTAGAAGCAATATTAGATCTACAGCAAAATTTGCATTTTTGCGAAAAACTGTTTTTTATGAAATCAGAATAAGTGTAATGTAATCCGCACACTAATTTTTTACTCTATATAATTAATAATTTTATACTCTAAATAATAATAAATTACATATTACATGCATTCAAAATGTAAATGGTGAGCTAGAAGTGCGAGTAAAAGCTCTAGTTGAAATATAGTCTAATGATCTACAACTTGCATCAGATATGATGGAAACTTTTCCGAATTATAGCCTACCGTTTTAAAAAGAATAAAAAATGTACATCGCTCTACAATGTAGATGAGCGATTGTCGTCATTAACAAGGCTGTGCATTGAAAATGGGTTGTTACAGAATATGAATTTTGATGAGATAATTGAAAATTGTGCCATAACTAAATCGAGAAGGAGTTTATTAAATAAAAATTTTATACAGTTTATTAAATGAGATTTGAATTTATATTTACTTATAAACATTTAATTTGAAACTAATTTATTTTATTCAAAAAAGTTAGAGATGATTTTGATTTCCTTAAGTGGGCCCCGGGTCGATTTTAGCCCCAGGCCCCACTACTTCTTAATCCGACGCTTTTGTGTATGTAACTAAATTAACCTATTTGACAATACTGAAAATTTCAATCTTATACAAAGTTATTGCAGTCTTCAAATCGTCAAAAATATTTCAAAGTTTTAAATTCGGTTTGAGTTTATGAAAAATAAATATAAAATCATAACTATGAACAATTATCTAATATAAATAGGAACTAATATAACTTTATTTGGTAAATTATATACATCAAAACATAAACTATAGAGTCGATTGAACAATGAGTAGACGTATTTGATTTTCTTAACGGCTACGATTTTTAGAGTCGAATCAAAACGCTTATAACCATTTCAAAAAAGTGTATATTCGATTTGTGGCAGCGTGGATTAATACTCCAGTAATCGCGCGACATCTGGGGAATCCCTAGACAACAGGTTGAAGTGTTACTCGAACGCCTTTGAACCCGCACATTCTCACCCCTGCTACCTTTTTCCTCTGTCCAGCTGGATTGGTTTTCTTCACTTCAACTCTTAGAGAATTTTTCACTGTCTCATCTCTGAGATCCCACGAGACTATTTTTGTAAGTATCAGTAGCAATGTACAATTTTTGTAATGTAATATGTTGTCTTGTTCTACTCGTATCAAGTATTTCTTGTAGATTTTTTTATAAAATATTCCATTTCTAGCCCAGTTTTAGGTTAGGTAACAAGTACAGGTATGTGAAAATTTTGTTTAGTGATGAGGAGTATTTTTATATTTCTAGATTTGTTCATTAGCAGAATTTGCGTTAATGGAGAGGTGTGAATTCAAGGGTAGCTCATTGAAGGCTTTTGAAATGAGAATGTGACAGTTTAGTGTGTAATAAGCATAATTGGAATTTATTTCTTTGAGAAGGAAAATGTTGGTGTTCCAATAATTTCTCTAGCGTTGTTACAGTAGGATAGTGGCACTGCTAGGAACTCGATAGTTGTTTTTAAAGAGAAAAATATTTCCTGGTCCATGATCTCTTGATATACTGACATTCTATGGCACACGCGTTTGCTCGATTTTACACCGTGCGAATAATTTTGTTGGAGGTTGCGTCGGGATTGAACTATGTAAACACCGACCCAATGCCTTAGAAGCATGCAATTTGTCAAGTAGTTGGCCGCTTTATACAACAAATGATTCGCAGAGTTATGCACAAATAAAGAACTAACTGCTATGGACATCACTTAAATGATTCGTTGTTTTAAACAAATTTAAATCTTTTTCCAAATTGAACCTTTTCGATGCTAAAATAATATTTTTTTTAATTCTCTTTCAATGTTAGTGGCACGTCTTTGCTTCAGTCCGTATTTATTTATTCAATAATAATATGTACTAAACTAATTTTGAACCTAACACTATGAACTTTGACTGGATTACTACAGTTGCACTTATCGAAAACTTTGTTGTTTTCTATTCTTAATTTAGTAAATTAGTCAGTTATTTTCGTAAACCTTAAGAAAATCAAACAATTCTACTTGGAAGTTTGTTCTGACTTGGACTTTATCTTAAGCTAATGTTTATAATATTATTTTTCAAGTGTCTTCATTTGCAAAAATAATTAACAATACAGATAAGTAATCACAGAATTAATACAAATATAATTAGTTAAAGATTCAAGCAACGCAATTTCGTTCCTTGAATTCTTGTTGAAAACTGGAAATTATCCAATCTTCCTTCATCTTCTTGTAGCTGCCTAGTTGATGTTCGATCGACGTTCTTTTTCACAAAACTAATACATCCTTCTCCATCACCCATGAGAGTTTTTAAACACAGTCTTTCATTTTCAATTAAATCCAATACTTCTTTTTCTAATTCAAATAAATGAAAATCTGGTACATCTGAGAAATGCTCTCTCATAAAATTAGCTAACCTAATAACATATTCTACATTACTTCCGCATGTCCCTTTACTATTTATTACTTGTCGTGCTATAGTTTTCGCCTCTGCGTGACCTAGCCAATGAGGATTATTCGACGTCGCTACGTATAGCAGAACGTTGAAAGGATTTCCATTTGCTGGATAGAAAGTAGTGAAATGTGATATATAACCTCCTAGCTTGCATTCCCGTCGTGAGAGGTATGGTATAGCTGCATCTCCACTAATTTCGAATGCAATTCCGTGGACTCTGCCCTGAAATAATTAAAATAAATATTTAAAGCACAATAATGATACAAATCATAAGAAGTTATGGTCTAAAGTATACATTATTCAGATAAAATAATTACATTCAGCATTTATATGAGTTGAGAAATATATTTGCGCAGGTGGAGAGATTCTCACTAAGCTATTTTGGATGTTTAATTTTCATTCGAAAGCCGTATATGTAAGTCGTTGGGAAGATTTTTCTGAAAATGGAAAAAATTTCGAATCGAGCTATTTGTTTTGAAATAAATGAGAGAGGTCTTAAATACTGTGTACGAAAACTTCATAATTTACGATCGCAAAGATTGTGCAGCTGAATTTAAATGTGATTGTATCAGCTTGACTGACGATGTGCATTTGGTACGCTCGAAAACTGCGAAAATTTGCATATTTTCGAAAAAAGTTCACCAAATGGTAGTAAAGGACCTCCGGATTAAGGTTAGAGAGATAGAAGAGTCTGTTGGCAGATCAAACGAATGCATTTGCAATATACTGACTGACTTCTGCATGCATTACCTATCCGCACGTTGAGTGACATGTTTACTCATCTTGGACCAAAAGGGCAATGAACAACTTCCTGTCCATATTGACCCAGTTTAAGCAAAATCCACCACTGGACTCCTTAAGACACACAATCAATCACTGGACTCCTTAAGACAAAACTGTTGTTTAAAGGTTGCCTTCAAAAATCATTGATTGATAAAGTGAAGAAAAAATGTGAACGTCGCACTATCACACACTTCAATTATCGCTAAAATTCGCAAATAGGACTGAGAATTGGTTATATCCACCAGATCTGGCCACCAGATCTGGATAATGTATTAGAATCAACGTTCGTCGTTTTTTCAGTAAAACTGAAACATTGCATCTTAATCAATTGTTCAGCATTATATTCTAAAAATTTTGTCTCCATTTCTTTGTACGTTTGCAGTTTGTAGTTTATTAAATTCTTTATTGGAATTGTTCTCACTTAATTTGTTAGACGAAATTGGCATAGGGATGGAGAGTGCTGTCAAATACTTTAGAAAATGCAAAATACCGGAAAAACACATTTCATGAGGTACTGTTAGTGATAAGGTTTTTGAAAATTAGCAGACATATATGAATGACGCATACATTGTCCAAGAGATTTTGGAAAAGAACTAAACCCTTTTCGGATAAAGTTACTCTTTATTTAAATGAAATAGAGTGTACATTTTAAAAGTTACGAAAATCCAAACTGTATCTGTAAAACTAAGACGTAGCGTCCTCGGAAAATAAATATATGAGCAGGTATCATCAACTGCAGAATATTAGTTCCATCATTTTGAGAAAAACCTTACATTTCTCGAAGAAAAAGGTACAAATAACAATTGTTGTTAAAGAATACCTCTAAAACCTACAGACGCGATTAGATTAGAGTTTTCAGGAATATAAAAAAGACAAAAATTTATTAAAATCCATCGCCTAATATCACGGAATCAAATAACATACAGGTTGAGGTTAATCTGAATTTTACATGCGTGTTTTACCATCGCCTGAGACCTTAACTAGTACAGATAGATATTTTCAACAGATGCTATTTTAAATCACACGTCAATTTTAATGTATTCAATGTATTATTCAATTTACAAATTGATCAACTAAAGAACATTATTATTACATTATTATATCATTACGAAGACATTAATATATCATTATTGAAACATTGATAAAAATAAGATTTCATGTCTACCAATCAGGCGCTTATAAGTGCCAAACTCATTTTTGTCTAAAAATTGCAAAATGATATATCGATACTGTTTGTTAAAATTTTTCGGATGGAATTCAACAATGAATTCCGATTGTGACAATCTATTTCATAGTATTTTATGTATCTCCCATGTGATAGCGTGGAATAACTAACTACCATCAATTTCCTCTATCTAATTAAGTTTCCGTTTTGTTAAATATTTAAATTTTTTTTCAATAGATAGAGCAAAATGAAAAAGGATTTAGCGAGAAGAATCTATCTCTGGTTAAGACACAAAGAAGCTGGTGTAAAAATTTAAGACGGAAGAGCTAAAAATATCTACAAAAATATGATTGCAGTAGATTCTCGTAACAAACCTTATAAAACATGAATTAAAAGGGAATATTAAATTAAACTTTTGTTGGTAGGCATTTCTTTATTGACGTAAATTATGTGAAGGTTACAACTCTAGAATCTAAAATAAAAAAGCTAAAAATATCTTTAAAAATATTATCGTAGTAGATTTTTAAAAACAGCTATTGAAAAATTTGTATTTCAAAAGAGCTTATTTATGTCTAAAATAAAGTTTGCTTTCGAAACATTTTGTACTCAACTTAATTGTGAACAACAAGCATAAGTGGAAAATAAATAAATTATGATCGGTTACACAACCCCACCGCATATGTTCCTTTATATTAGATTAAAGGGCGCTTTAACTTAATTGGTATAGTGAAGTCTCATAATCGATTTGCAACGGTATCTCGTTAAAAAAAGAAATAGAATAAAACGTAGTGAGTGTTGTTTTATCGCTAACACTTCTTTTGGCTTGATCTTTGGTGGCATGGTGTTGTTTTTTGTTTTTTTGTCAATTTAATTCTCCAATTCAAATTTTCATCTCAATTATTCCATTCAATAATTATTTTTATCATTTTCAATCGTAAGTATTGAAAGTTTAACATGATTGATGCACAATTTTTATTTTTACGATGTTCTTTGTTCTTATAATAGATTCATTGTTTAAATTTTCAGCGTTTGTATTCACGTTTTCCAATTTTGCCACGAAGTAACTCCGAATGCGATATCCGTTGACACCCACTAAAAGATGTCTTCCAAAGTGACCTTCCTCAAACTATCTTCTCAAAACTCTGTATTGAATGGTCTGGTCGTGAACAGAACCTGGCCAACGAGCTACAATGTTACGAATCCGAAGCCGATACAGTTTATGAAAAATCCAAGTTGTTATAAATTTCCAAATAGTTTTTTCTGTATAATTTTCGTCTTACAGCAATAATATTTTCCTCTTTGGATGAGCTGGAGCTCGAACTTAATGTAGCACGATATCCAGCCATTATGCCATAAACCATTTTTCTAAAACTTATCAAAAAGAAGCCTGGGTCAGCTTCGAATTCAAACATAGCCTACGAGTATATTTGCCTTTGACATTTGCAGCTAAAAGAAACTTGGCAATTATGAAACGCGTGAATTTAATGGAAACTTTAAATTTAATATTATCTTTAAATGAAACCAGCCGTTCTATTCTGAAATTTTGTTATGCAAAATCGATAAAAACCGAAAAAGAAGATATTTTTAGAAATATTGCAAGGTACTTTTATACTTTTCTGTAAGACAATCTGAAAATAGCTGGTTCTAGTTAATTTAAAATTGAAAGATTAGAAACTAAATTTCTTAAAAAGAATGAGATGCAAATAATTGTGAGTGAGGCGGAAAATGGAAAATAAAAATGAAGAAAAATTAATAAATTGTAAAGATAATAGAATCACTACAGTACCTACTAGGAATCACCAGTAAAATCTCAGAACATTTCTACGAATGCGACTGAAAAGAAACAAGACATTGTTTTTCCATGATCATTTTTATTCTTCAGCATAGCCTCCTTTTGAGTCTATATATTTTTTGCTGTGATTCTCTAACCTTTTTAATCTTTCCAAATAATAGTCGTTTATGTTATAGTCATAGAAAAAATCGCTGGGGTCAGATCTGGTGCATACAGTTGATAGTTAACCAATTTGAAATTCAATTCGTGAATTGTAGACATGGCTATCACCGAGATGTGTCTTGATGGAAAAGTATCTTCTTATTTTTCGAATACCACCGCTTTTTAGCAAATTCTCCCTTTATCATATCAAGCAATGGTGCCTAACACTTTTCTATCATTATTTCACTTTTTGAACTTAGTGGAATGAGCATAATCCCATGAATCTTCTAATGTAGAACGGTCACGTTCAGGCTTCATTTCCTGGACTATAATATCTATATAAATGTTACTGATCACGCTAAAAAGTCGTGATAATACTAATTTTAGTCGTGAAATAAACTCGTGTTACAAAGTAAAACAATGTATCAACATAAGTAGGAAACGCTTTTTGTTTTCGCTCACTTATCAGTACAAACATGATTTATTTGTACTCGAAACATTGTTTTTTTTTGCGTATTATATTAATATGATGTTTGGTAAGAAGTTTAACGGACTAAAGATTATTGTTCGGTGCATTGGAATTTTTAAACATTTTATGTGATTTTTTTCCTTTATTTTGCAATAGTGAGTTCATTCATCATGAAATTGAAAGAGTTAAATTGAATGAAATGGAAAACTGTTTTATACCTTTTCAATAGATATAACTTACTTTTAATTAGTGATCGGTGAGTTAGGTCTTTCAAATATTACTCTGCCAATCATATACCACTCGGATTCATATTTTGTGGGTTTGCTGGTCAATTTGGACTTCAAGCACTTGCTTCTTCCAACGTATTTGGATTTGTGCTTGTGTTACTATATTGTCGACTATTGATGGTCATAAAAATCAATTGCTAATCTCATGGGCTGAATAGTTAGTGTAATAACATGTTTGAGGTAAACATTTGCTGTGACCTTACTCTAAACATCTCCGTTCATCCATATATATCATCATCCATTATTATAAAAAAAGGAAGTCCTTCCATTCAAGAAAAAGCTATTTAATGTTATTTCTATTCCACTATAACAATACCGTGTTTCTTATTCACTTATTCATTTTCTTGAATCATTCTTGTATATCATTCTAATTTCAAATCATCTGGTTACATCAAATAGTTCTTAAATTCGGTGATTTGACTAAAATTGTTGATGCAGATTGATTATTCTTGAGCTATTGATCCGTTTGTTTTGATATTTGAATTCAATTGACAAATTTTCAACAAATTACTAAAAATGTCAATCTCACCATCAAAAAATATAGATTTTGTGTATTCTATCAGAAGGATTTCAAGTGTTTTGCTGGTTACTTAGAAGGTTTGGTGAAATAAATTATTGATAGAAAGTCCAAAAATGTAATCAGTGTTTGAAAAGACGAAATAAAAGTTTTACTAACAGTATGGGTATCATTCTTTTATTCAATTTGTTTCTTAGAATGATATAAGCAGAACAGCATTTTGTATGACCAAAAAACCAGCAGACTACTTACTCTCAAACTCATTATAAGTATTACAAAATTAGGAGAGCGGTCGACTTTGGAGGAGTATATGCTACTGAAACATGTGAAAGGAAAAAGACAGTTTGTTTTGATGACTTTATTACTTCGACAAATCCAGCACAATACAGATTACGAGCCAGTAGGATCTTGTAATCCCAATAGAGAATATTCACCAAAAATCAAGGATAAACTGAAGAGAGGTGAATATCTATCTGAATGCTGCAGTATTTGATCGATGATCGAGACGTTAAGGTTATAAATAGAGGGAGATTTCCAACCGCCTCATTATAATGACTATTGTAAACACATTGATAATAATCTAAAAAGAAAAGATCTTTCTTGCAATTTATAGTACCCTTGGCGTAGGAAGCGATCAATGAAGGAAGATGTCTGTGCCACAAATTTCGAGAACCGAATCTTCAAAAATACCGCTTCAAAAACATATTCCTCTATGTCAGATGTGTTTTGCTTAATATCATCATTGAATTAATTCCATGAAAAAATGATTTCTTTCATATGACTGTACCACAACAACCCTTTGATATTTTTTAGAATAGAATAGATACTATATGACTTATACAAATATAAAAAAACTTTAATAGCATTCCCAGAAAACTCGCTTAAAAAGAATCGAATATTTGAAGACTAAGAAAGTGATAAAGACTATTGTTTTTGTAATATTAATAAAATCTTCCTATTGAAACATCAACATCATATTTCTTTATAACTTTTTCCATTATTCATTAAAATAGAGCTCCCTGAATTCAATTGACACCACCAGAATCAAATTTTTTAAATTCAAAATTACATAAAAATGCTGTCCTCATACTTGAATCAGCTCCCGGTCTACAATATGGATCTTCACTTTTGATGTGTATCTAGTAAGGACAAGGTTATATTAATAAAATTATTTCTTTATGTCGCTTGAGTGGAATTATTTCGTTTAACCTTCTATACAATTATATATTAATTGATTAAGTTTAGTTTGATATTAGTTACCTGCATATTTTCAACTAATGTTGCTACTCTTCCTGGCTGAAACAAAAAACAATTGTTGTGGTCAATATACAAAATGAAAATTTTCAAGACAAACTGTAGATTCAAGTATAGTTAAGACAGGAGCTAACATTTATAGAACTGATTGCAAGAAATGTGATAAAGAATATAGTGCATCAATTAATATAGCAGCGATTACTCACACTATATGTTAAAACGAGCAATGGAAATATTTACCCATTTTTCCTTGCCTTTCTGCTACTAGTTTGAAGTATGAAAACATTTAAATGAAAACGGAAAAAATATGAATATTTTAACACGTGTTTCTTGATTGCTATAGGGTGGTTCTGGGGAGCGTAGTCACCGCTATGATGAATATTTTAAATGAAATACCCCATGGAATATAGTAGTTTGAATGCTATAGATCAAATCAGGTTAAGAAAATATTGACCCCTCAGCCATCGCATATCCAAATAAATGTATTTTTTCATAAAGCAAAGTGGCGGATATGGTATAAGGGAGAGGTATACACAGTGGTCGAAAAAAAATAAAAGAGAGCATTAAAATAGCCACCCCGTTCACGGGACTTGACATTGTTAGATTTTTTCTCATGGGAATACCGAATACCTCAAAAATAATGTTCACAAAGTAGAAATTGATGTATACGTTGTACAGGATCGTAATTTGCAGAGATAAATTAAATAAAAAAACGATTCTGAACCGAAGACCTAAGACAAAAATAAATTATTTAACTGGTATAAAGTTCACATAATTAGAAAACAAGTGACCTAAAATTGTGATGTAAGTTTCATGAAGTTTACGTTTGAGCGCTGACGCGCATCGTTGGTTTTGAAATCGAAGCCCCAAAATATCTCCAAATATTCTTTAATTATTGGTGTTGTAATCTTCACGAATTCTTTGGACGTCATAAAAAATACTTACATCACAATTTCATTAGTTGAAGAGAAATTGAAAAACTTTGGGGCTTCGAATTCAAAACAAACAATGCGCGTCAGCGTTAAAACGTACAACTTATGAATGTTCCTTGGCGTTATGAAAAATATTTATATAACTATTGTCTGTTAATACTTTCCTTATCAAGTATCCTTCGCATTAGTTAAAGAGAATTTCAAAACATTTTGGGACTTCGATTTCAAAACGAACGATGCGCGTCTGGCCTCAAACGTGGACCTACATCACAATTTTTGGTCACTTGTTTTCTAATTAGGTAAACTTTATAATAGTTAGATAATTTCTTACAATTTCTGGATTCAGAATCATGAAATATGTTCAAAAACACGTTTTTAAAAATCTTTATCCACTTTATCTCCAGTTTTCGGTAGTAAAATGATGTAGCCTATTATGATGTCATTATATGTCTCTTCTGTTAAAATTATTTTGTGGTACAAATTCTCATGGGTTAAACGTTATTAATAGAATAAAATTCTTGTCGTTTAACATGCTGTTTGCAGTTCATTGGATCTATGTAACTCGAATTTTAGTACGTAATAATTAGAGGGCCTATAAACTTGGAAATTTAAGCCTAAGAACTTCATAACAATCCTAGAGGTCTAAAGACATCATTAACTGATCTAATGTACAGATATACACTACGCAATTCAAGACCTTTCTGTATTTTTTGTTTCAACTAGAAAGTATGGTCCACTACTTTAGAAATATTTTTCTGTTTTTCATTGATATTCGGATATTTCCTAATTTCAAACTAACCCTATATAACCGCTTTGATGAGATCGTGTTTGCAACATATCTCATGACATCTAGATCTTGAGCAACGCATTAAGTTTTAAGTTGAGAAAAAATTGCAAAAGAAGCATAAAAAAATTTCAAAATATGTCTACGTCTATGACCCTGAGATATAAAATCAGTATTTATCGATCAAATATTGGAATGTTCGAGAACCGATCTGAGAATAAAGAAACCTAAAAAAGGGCCGTTGTGTTTCTTCTTCGCGACTTTTTGGTTTCGTTAGTAGAAGCGCAAAACGAAAATTAATTCTAATCTTAATATTATTTTTTCTTAAAAAAATAATTTAGTGTATTTTTGCCACATCTCGTATATATTTATCATCATTTTATGAATTATAACAATTTTTCGAAATTCTATTCAAAAACGTGATATTTACTAGTATTAGTAATTAGTTATAAGTTAAATAAATCTGAACATTTATTTCCCTTATCATAATCTATTCCATAAATATTGATTAGAATATTTATCAATTGCTTTGGATTTTTGATTCAATATTCCCCAAAACGATTTATATTTGAAACTTTCCTTTTCTTTTATACCTATAAAATTTGGAAATAAATGTTATTGGAGTTTCAAAATTTCTTTAGTACCATGTGAACATATTTGAAAATTTTAAATTCAATTAATATTAAAATATAACAAATTAAGATAAAATACGAAAAATATTTAAGTCCATCTCTTTTTTATTCCATTTTATATGCCTGAATGAGAAGAAAATTATTATTTTTAGATAATAATTAAGATAAAATATTTTTTCTGAAAATCTGTGAAAATTAGTTGTTTGTTGTACTATTCCTTTCAAACATATGTCTGCATCATTACCCCCTTCCACATAATAATATATGTGTTTCGTGCTATAAAAATCTTGCTAAAGTACTTAGAATGTTTTCTTTAGACAATCAAAAAATTGTTCCTGCGTCATACAATATTCATGTCAAGTATATCAACTCACCCTTTCTTCTGTTCCTCTATGTATACTATTTCCTTGCCAAAATCGTCTCTCATATCCTTTTATAAATCCTGTAATTGCTTTATTAAAATCGAATCCGGGTCTCCAGCATAAAGACCCGTAAGCAAAAACCCATAAGGCCTTAGTATCTTCCTTAAAAATTTCGTTTTCGAGTTCCGCTATGTTCATATTTGTAAAATATCTGATGCAATACACCGTTCGAGTCGATCACAGAACACAACGTAGACTCAATCGCGAATTCACATTAACTTCTCGCTTCTTGATTCTCGATATAATTTTTCTTTTCGTTGGCGAGAGTATAGTGGGGGATCCGTTTAAAAATAATATGTGTCAATAATTTTATACCACGTGAATAACAGTAGACGACTAGCAATCGAGTTATATGGACGATTCTGAAAGGCCTAAGTGTGTTTTAGGCTACTGTACTTCTAATAAATTTTCTTGAGAAATTTCTATTTATCAACACATCGAATCATTTATGACAATGTTTTAGAGCGCAACTGTTTATGAAAAAATTTGTTTCTTAAACAGAGAAAAGTGACTAGAATGTAGCAAAAAAAATGACTATAACCCATCAAGCAAAGATGATAAGGTAAGACAAATAATGAAATTTATTTTTAAGCGCCTGATGATGAACAGGGAGAAACCAAGATGGGTCCATTCCTATCATGAAAAAAAAAATGGAGCAGTGGATAGCTAAAAGTTTAGGATGCCCAAGCTACAATCTTTGAACTGACAAAAAATCTTTCTAAAGCAAAGCAAATATCCAATCAGGAGAAGATCTGGGAACCCCAGGATCAGATGTTGTAGTTACTAAGAAATAAGTGAAAGCCAAGGAATTCTAAGGAAAAATAAGAAATGAAATGGATTCAATCAGGACAGGACTTAACAACATCCAACAAAAATTAGAAAATTGGGTATTAAGGTCCCCATACAAAGGATACAAGAAAATGCATTGAAAATGAAGCGGCAATGCTGTGAATTTGTCTAGTTTTAAGAATCCTGGAGAAAGTATTCTCTCCAGAGGAAGCCATCGAAGGCATATGTCCCAAGTTAAGAGGATCTCCCAGTTCTATTAAAGATGTTGAGAAAAAATAAATTTCAAGATATACTTCAATAAATAAGATACAAGTATGATGAAGAAAGTAATATATCCGCTTCGCCAAAGTAATACAAGAGGCATCTAAGAAAACCAATAAAATAACGCTGTACTTTAATTGACAAAAATGCCACCATGGATGGTCAATTTGGCTCATAAACACGAGAGGTATTTTAGGTATGAACAACCACATTCTGTCATTTACGTGAGTATTTATGGTCCGATAAAATCGTAAATTCATTAATACTGGCAACAAACTTACCAAACATATAATTAGATTATTGTAATTTAGAGGTAGGATTGTAAACTATAACATGACAATTATTGGAATAGGAACAACTTAAGAGATGTTTTTGGAAATGCATCAGCCATTCAACAAAGAGACCTGAGTTAATATATCCTGTGTCCGAAATCGTAACAATACTGGCGGGAGGCGCTCCAATTTCAGTATGAAATTTTTTTATACTTAGAAATTATCATTGGTGGAATATTTGCACCTATAGCAGTAACTGCACATACCATAGTTGTGTTGACGCCACGCTCCCCACTTGTTAGACTTCCCTATTTTTGGGAAACCAGATTTGTCCACGTTAAATATAGTGTCGGCTGTAAATTTATGCTTATCAACAATTCGTTCTAAAAGATCCAAAAAATTGTTAACACTTTCATTATCAAAACCTATGGCTCTCGCCATTGGGGCACCTTCGGAGAGAAGATGGGGATTTGGTTTCAAAAATGAGTAAAACCATTTTTTACTAACAATTTTTCTATCTGTATTGGAACAAGGTGATAATACATATTTTTCTGCAACATCAAAAGCTAGAATTCTTCAAGGTGAAGGATAGACTCAGAAATAATTCTTTCCATCTCTGTAGCACTTTTTTTTCACCAGCATGCCTCTTGATAGTCGCCTTTGGAACCCTATACTTACGACTACATTCATACATTCGGTCCAACTTGGGCATTTTGAATATTTTAATACTTTAATACTTAATATTATACAAAACCGTCGGACTAACATAACTTCATACAATTGTAAAAGGATAAGAAATCTTTGAAATGAATAATAAGACCTAAAGTTTCTTCGTAATCGAACAAATAATACTTCTTTTAATGTAAATAACTTCAGAAACACGATTGCCTTAACTTCGTCTGCATCTACGTATAAGAAGTTGCCTATCTATAAGCGTACAGATTTTATCGATCTTTGGATAATACAGCGAATCAAATTGGGCTACTTTCCCCTATAATCATATTTTCCAATTGGCAACCAAAGAGTCCTGATGAGAATCCACAATGCTTAAACCAGAATAAAATTACCAGATAACTGAGCTAACTGAGAAGACAGCTAACAATCATTGCAGAAAGAAGTTCGAGCTATTGCCATACAGACAGTGAATCGGGACATCACGATGGACCCAGTGTTGCCAACCCGAATTTTAGTAAATTAGTAGATTATATGCCAAATTTTGGTAGAAGTTGGCAGAATGTAAAATGCAAAATTGGTAGATCTACTATCTAGAACCTCAATTTAGAAGATTTTTTAAAATTAAAAATGCATGAACTGTTCTTAAAATGTTTATTTTTGGAAATTATACATATTTTTATTGAAAAATTTCAAATGTTCTGCGTTAGGCTGCCCGTTGTTTGCTATGGATCTTTTAGTAAGCAACAATCTCCGTGCAAATTCTATTTCTCTGGATAGTTTTCATATTATTAATTGCAGCATTAACAATCTCTCAACATTGGCGCTACTATGTGGAATATTAATTAAACTAAACTGAGCATACAACCACTAAATAGAAGTTCACTTTTCACACATGCTACATGCTATCAACTATTTGCATGTTTATTTAGAATAAATCTTCCATCGGCACACTTAAGATCCCACCTACATGATTTGCAATAAAAATATCCTCCACCTTTGGTACTTTTTTGAAGCCAACCTGCAAATTCCTTGTCTTTCTCTCATAATTTCGAATATTTTTGGTCATAGTGACTTTTTCTAGCTTTTCGTTGTGGAGTTCCTAGCCTAGAAATCTGTGCATCGCTTTCGCAGCTGTCAGAATCGATTATATAAATAACAGCAATCATCACCGTTAATGCGTAGTTATTTAGTTTTAACAACAAAACAACACAAAACAGGATTCACCATTGATTCCGCAACAAACCAACCGGGAATGGGCCATAAAACAGTTGCTGACTTTTTTTGTGGTTTATAGCCTGGACTCTGTATGCTTCACGCATCGTCACATGGCTCACGTAACACATCGCAACGTCGCCCGTCGATATAAAAATAAATCAAAGTGGTGATATGTCAAACTTATTAAAAAAATAGGCTGATTCGAGACTGGCGAATTTATCGAGGCGAAGCTGCAAATCGGAAATAGCCCAGAAGCATCTCTTTTGATCCTGCACCGATCCGTTCTTTGGAGCAAAATCGGACCGGATTCGAATCGGAGTGGTCTATGACAAGTGTGTCCAAGCCTTAAAGCGTCGATGTTTTACGTTTACCAATTTTATATAGGTGCATGTTACTGTCAAGAATTATCAACAATGAATGTCGATAAACAATAATGTTTCTTTCTTTTTGCTGCCATAGAAGTGTATATCGCACAATTTACATTCAAAGTGAGCACAAAAAGGTACCACTCGAAAATGAATACATGTCTGGTGAATCAATTAAAAACTTTTAAAACAATTAAAAACCACAAATCGTCTTCTCTTAATACGTATGCCATATCACTTACGTCATTATGGATACATGCAATTTCATAAATAATTTAACTCCAGTATGGTTTAAAATTTTGCATAAATAATCGGCTACTCTAACATTTTTTATAGGTATACTTCCATTTAAATATTTTGCACTCCTATGCTCCCTATATATTAAAATTTCTTTACTGTATACTGTATAATAAATCAATGTTATTTCTCATTTTTATGTGAAATACACCTAGTTACATCCAAGAACAATCCTAGTGTGTCGGCCGGTAGCGTGTAAAGACCTAATATTTCGCCCTCTTCAGAGTGTTTCATTTTTTACTGCAACTTAACGTTGACTTAAGTTCATCTATCCGTCTAAGAACAAAAAGTAAAACATTAATCAAAATGCAAATATAATATTAATATTATAAAATCTTACAAAAACTATCACACCTAATAATTAAGTAGCTGGCTTCCTTGAAAGTAAATTTGTCAATAATTTCGGTAAAATCAATTTTCCAGAGGATTCATAGTCGATGGAAAAGATGGCCAAATTTGTTTTCCTTTTTTATATCATATTGTTTCAATAATGTAATAATGTTTAAACTACAAGACTTCTTTTGCCTGTAGCCACAGCGACAGGAAGGTAAAAATTTTTATGTTAAAGCAAAATTTGGAAAACAGGGTCTATATGTTTTTTTATTCCAAATTAGTTTGAACTTAATATTTCAGTTTATGCAAAGTTTCATAAAATTTTCATTGGAAATGTTACGAATCTAGTCTAGGAAGCAAAATATTGATTAGCACTTAGGTACTAAGGTAAATCTTTTTTACCGAAAAATGGCGTTATCAAAAATTGCTAAATAGAAGTCAGTATTGAACAACTGGACTTCGTAATTGAATAAAGGGGCCTGTTTCCAAAGCTTCGATGGATATTTTGTTGTTGCGGATTTCTCATTTTAAAATTAGTGTGAAATTCCGAATATTTTTGAAATTATGTAAACCTTGAATGCATTCCGTAATTTTCAATTAATCATACCAAATAAACGCAAAAAGAACTTTTCCAGATTTTTGATTTTAATTCTTCTCTTTGGCTGGATGTTTAATTAAGTCGTTTATTGTAGTAATAATGTTTTCAGGTTTTATTTTAGAGGTAGCATTGATACGATTTTTTTATGCAACAGAATGTTATACAACTTACAAATCAAACTTTCACTAATAGATGGCAATTAAAGTAATAAATATTGTTTGTAATCTCATAAATAGGTGGCGCTACTATTCTCAATGTATTTATGATTAAAAAGAATTATTATATGTATTAACAGCATTGGATATGTTTGAATTTTCATTTATTGTTAAACATTATTAATTAAATTAACTATGATTCCATACTTGAGTTTTGTAGTTCAACGATTGGTCTGTCATTCTATAATAGTATGTTAAATCACAATTAACTTTTATGAAGGTTTTTTTTTTAAATCTTGTGAATGCTATTCTGAAACTAGATCGAGTTTTATAAAACTATAAAGGATAAAATGAATGTAGACATTTTATTTTAGAACCTACATTTTACTTGAAATAAACTGAAAAACACACTTTTTGCGTGATTCTAATTGGTATTGGACATATTGGAGAAAATATGTCCAGCTTATAACTTTTAGGTCGATGAAATGATTTCAGTGATATATACTTATCTCTAAAAACAGAAAATATATCCATGGAATATTTCAAATTTTTTCCATAATTGAACCCTATTTTGGATAGAGTGTCAGGTACCTTCCTTTATTGGATTCTTTTCAATTTGTTGCTGCATACTGAAGTATTAGCCGGTGCCATGGTTTGTATAGAATTTTTCACAGATAAGGAAGCGACTACCCTCGAGTTTATCTATGATATGCAATTTGGTAGGATTAGTAGGTTTTTATAAGAAGGTGGGTTTGTTGGAGGGGGCCCTAATATAGGAATTGCCCCTCTGCAGGGCTGGGGTTGTGGGGGTTGCCGTGGGGTTATATTTGCCCAACTTTTCTGGAAGGGAAAAGCGGAGATTTTTGCTAGAAGAAAGCGAGAGGGACCTTGTTTTTTTGCCACGCCATGAACATGACGTCACACTGGAATCAGAATGTTTACATGTCCATTAATATTATGTTAGAGTTGTACATACCGGGTTTTTTCGTGTTTGGGATATTTTTTGTAAGTTCGGCTTAGCCAGTATTCAAGACTATTGTATAGTTGATGGCCAGCGACGCCACTGCTTATCGCAGGAATATTTCGAAAAAACTGTGTACATACGCCTTCCGACAGCTTCAGCCAATAGAAATGTTTACGATTCGATGTTTTCATTAGTAAACAGTGAAGATGATGAGTCCACGTGAACTGACAGTTTGTTAGATAGAATTTTATACGAGGAGTAAGCATTATTTTTCATTTCTCAATTTGGTATGAATGACGTGCGTATTACTGAAATAAAATAGATTCTGACTCACCTTACTCATCAAATTATTTTGCGTTTTCTATAGACACTTCTCGTACAACAATCTGAACGACTATAATCATAAGCAAAGATAATTTTCTATTTCTTCACAAAACTGAATGTTAAATTCAATATCTTCTTGCATTTTGAGAAATTTTGACTAAGCAACGTCGTCTACGTAACCCTCCGCAACTGTGCTGGATTTCCACCCTCCGTGCTTATTTAGTCCGAATCCACTAATAGAGACGCCGAAGAACGTCGTAATGTATGCCTAGTGTAGTTTTTTGGATTAGGCAAATTCAAATATGTTGCGATAAGCGAGGGAATTTTTGAAAAGGTATTGATACCTACAACTTGCGTTTTGCGTTTTCCATTTCTCTACTGCAAAAAGAAATGATCTGTTTTGACATTTGTGGGTCATTGGTTTTTATTTTTTATAAATGTTTACCAAGTTTAATCTATTGTCAGATATTTCACCAATAATATGAGCTCTTGTACCAGGTACTGTGATAAAACATATTCGGTATTATGGTATTATTAATATCGTAACACTTCATTTTATATAATTCCTCCATCAGCAGAGCTCCTGTGATTCCGAATATTAAAGCAACCTGAAAAATGTCACAAATAATATCTAAGCTTACATTAAACTTTTTTGCTGTCATACCTTATGCATGAGATAATAATCGTCTGGAGCTTGCAACAGAAACAAATGTTTTAGATTTTTTGGGTCTATAGTGATTACTGATTTATAATTCAAATATCTGAAGCACTGAATATTTCATACGAACCCGTTCATCATATAGTTCAATTTACACATGAGAAAAATTGCTGCAAAATGGATCCTCAAATGTTTGAATGTTGACCAAAAGCGTGCAAGGGTAGAAGCATCGCGTTCGATCTGTGCTCGATTTCAAAACGATGTAGACTTCTTAAACCGAATTGTTACTATGGATGAGACTACGACCCTGGTTCTCCAAGACCTAAGAAGTTTCGTATCCAAAAATCTGCTAGAAAAGTTCTTGCTTCAGTTTTTTGAGATTGCCATGGAGTTATCATGATTTATTTTTTGGATGAGGGTAAAACAATAACTGGAGATTACTATTCGACATTACTGAACACTCTAAAGAGAAAGAGAAAAAATTGAAGAGAAAAGGCGCGGTAGGTGCTTTGTTTTTGCAGGACAACGCTCCTGCAGACAAATCTCATGTTTGTTTCCATGCAAAAAATTCGTGATTTAGGGTTTGAATTACTAGAACACCCCCCTTATTCACAAGATTTGGCTCTGTCCGACTATCATCTCTTTCCTCAACTGAAAAAAAGTTTAAAAGGTCATTGCGGGTTCGCTGTAATAAATGTATCCAATTAAGAGGAGAATATGTTGAGTAATAAAATATTTTGACATTGAAATTTTGTTTGGTTCTATAGTTGGCTAAGAATTTTTCAACATGTCCTCGTATTTCAAGAGCTCCGTATACACCTTTACACCCTTGTGCTCTAAACATTTCCCATTTTTTAAGGCACTGGATAGTAACCAATATTTTTATTACTATTTAATCCGAAGATATCATCCTATCTATGCATCTGAGGTTCAATAATTGATTATAATTTTGAAACAAATTCTCTTTTATCTCTTATGTTAAGTGTTATGTTTAATAAAGATGTTTCACGCAACATATTTTTATCATTGGCAGCTATTTTCACAATAATACCCACACACGAGAAATGAGCCCAATGAAGTTATTTTCTTTAAGATGATTTTCAATAACTTGACCTTTGTATGATGAATTGACTATCAATCTATTTGAAATTAGAATGCGACTAAATAGCCATAAAATTAGGAGCCTACATAATTGAAGCACGCATTCGTAATAGTTTATTCCAATTATTTGTTACAATTCGTTTAACGTATGTGCTCCACATTTGTTATATAAATATATATTCTCATTTGTCATAATTGACTCATAAATTAATGATTTAGATATGGTATATGCTTTATATATAAACGTTATACAAAAATTTCTACGCACGAGCGTTGTTTGAAAAGTTTGCAATCTAACAAATGAACAAGATATTCAAATAATCAATTTTATTTATCGACAAAGGCTTCTTTGAAGTCTATAGACTTATTCCAACGATATTCTAGCCTTTGTAACTCTTTCAAATAATAGTTGCCGTCTTTCTTCTCAAAAGAGACGTATACGACCTTATCTAATATAAATCTCTTTCTGCAAGCATAACTTCAAGGTTAAGAAACAGGAAAAAATCGTAATGGGTTAGATCTGGCGAATAAATCGATTCGAATTGCCATACCTATACAAATGACCAATACATCAGAAACAAGACCAGAAACATCAAAAACGAAACAGCTCTTGGAGACCACAGAAATAAAAATTATCAGGTAGATTTCGAGGAAAATAATACTAAAGAGAAGTAATTTGGAAGTGCGACAATAGGGTTCAGTTAAAGGCCATATTTTAAAATAAGGGGTTTTGAAAATCACAGTTTCTGCATTATCATTTAAAGTAATATGTTGGAGTAATTAATTATATTATTCGACACATGTTGGTCGAAAATCTCATTTAATTTTTGAACGATGATTGCGTAACTAGAATATCTTCTGAACGTCTGTCACCGTACTTCTGTCCAAATAGATTTGTTGGAATAATTCAGATAATCTCTAGGTTCTCCCTTTGATAAAAGATATAAGATTAGCATTTAAAAGAAATTCTTGTGCTGAAGTAATATTATGTGTCGATAGAAAAGCAATTAAGTTATCGGCTGATTTCATGAAGATTGATAAATTATCTCCCGAGGAAAATTCGGGCAATGCAGCACAAAGGCTAGAGATATCACTGTTATTCATTTGCATATTGTTTATTGAGTTATCCTTACTCAGCATGCTCCTCCTTCTGTTCCTAGGTTTGGTGAATTCTCGTTAAACAATTGAAATTGACCAGGAAACGGGTGGATTCTGTACGAGAATCCTGTTCGCAGCGCCAGAAATGTCGTTTGTAACACTTTTTAAAAATAAATACACTTATTACAAACTTTTTGAAATTTGAATAGTACTTAAATAAATTTAACTATAACAAAATTTACAATGAAGATTTTACAATGCAAAAGTCGTGAAGAAACATGTGTTTTGTTAATTTATAATATATTGTCTGCTGGCAACCGTCTTGCGTTTCCTTATTCTTACATTTCTAAAAACATGAATGACAACTGTGAAATACAGAATAAGAGCCAGTTTTCTAATGGAATTATTTCATTTGGTAAAAAAGGGTTTTGTCCCTAAATAGATTCACTTAAAGTATTTGTTAAAGAGACATGATGAAGAGACTTCGGTCTCATTGAAAAGCAGCGCAAAACATGAAAAGCTTTGGTTCCAAAAGATCTTTAATATGTTGTTACTGCATGTGTAAAAAATACCTTTACAGTTGTTTCTATGAAATCTGAGAGTTTTATTGACTTCAAAGAGCTTGTTAAGAAGTATCTCAATTTAGGTAAAAACTTAGGAATCAGTAAAATTTCACATCCATATTTCGCACAAGAATCCTGGTATTGTAAAAGTGGCATCAGTTTTAGCAAAGAAAAATGATATTATGGTAAATTAGGACAAAGTAAATATTTGAAAGAAAAATGATAATTTTGAAGAACTTCCCTATATGGATGAATTACTGAAAACTTAGTTCAAATGCAAGATATCTCAAGAAAAGATGAAGGATCTAGAGGGAATAATAGAATAACTAGAAAAGAAAGAAGACAAACATTGTTTCTGGACCCCAGCAGCCTGCGGTGGAGGAACAAGAAAGCTACAAACAGGAGGAAGCAGAAGATTATTTCTAGAGGAATACTAGAAGGAGAAGGTGGGGGATAGCAGAGAAGAGAGAGATGATATGTATATATGAGTCTTTTTCATTTTATTTATATATATATATGTATAGAGAGAGAGAGAGAGAGCAAGATCGACGCATGCCTAAAACCGTTAGAGGATCCCTACTTTTTATTCATACCTGTGTTAGGACCTTCGAAATGTAAAATAAGAAATATAAAAGTACGTCACAGGTACAGGTAAGAGCAATAGACCTACAAATTGTCACTCCTAAAAGAAAAAAATACGCGTTTTAATATTTTCCTACAGTATCCTTGATAAAAAATCTTTCAAAAATGATGTTTCAACAAGATTAAGAAAAATCTATTGCATTATGTATCATTTTAAATCTATGTCTAATGAAGTCCACAGATTTCCAATAAGCACTCTCACTCTAGCCCGCAGGTTTCTATATTACTGTCTTACTTGCACTCGCACGGACACGTTTTTCGCTTGGCAGGTAATGGAATTTCGATCTGGTATTGTATATTATTAATAGTTTATTTGTTTTATTTATTTTGTTAAAATTTTAAGACTGATGAAATGACAAAAATTGATTTTTTTGCCACTGCCACACAGTGCTGCCAGAAATGGCAGTATGCATAGAGAATTTACTGTAGAAAGTTTGGTGTGGTCACTGGCTGGAATTTGGAGAAAAGCGCCATTGACCAAATGACAGTGCAAAAAATGCTGTATGCACAAATTTTTTAGTTTGTCCTCAATTCTCGCAATATGTTAATATAATATTATCATTACATGACATACAACCGTCAATACAAATATAATTTTTCATAAAAACAAGCTCAATGCTATTTCTAAAACATTGATCCCAATACACGCGATATAAACAAAAATTTTTTTTTCTTTATTAGTGTTTAAGAGCATAGTTTCTTATTTAGCTCAACGATGCAATTAATAAGTTCAATGGCTCCTGATTAACTTGAGTATTTTAATTGAATAATTGAGTTTATGTTTGGACACTCGCCACACATATTTACAACTTCAATTTAAGTCATGATAACGATCAATTAACATAATAATTTGTTTCGATTCGTAATAGGAAATGTGCGAAATGCATTAGAAGTGTGGAAATGAAATCAGTTAGATAGGCATGAGAGTTCAGCATCATTTTAAACGTATTTGTATCTAAATAGTAGTTAGTCATGCGGTTTAGGACAACTATCTGGACTCGATTTCGGATTAACTTTGACGGTCTTCCATGTTTCTTGTGTTTGATAGTATTAAGAGCCATTGTAGGAGATGCAGCCGAATATTTTGAAAACGAAGGTAAGGGATAACACTAATAACATATTATATCAATCATACCTTCATAATTACCATATAAAATAGAGAAAAAAAACTTTTCTTAGATTTGTCAAAAACGGAGCGACAGTAACTATTAATTTGTCAAATATTGACGAATTTTATAGTATTGTTTGTTGGGCTATCTACGTTGAATATTGTGGAGCAATTTTTCAAAAAGATTCGGGTTATTGTAGAATTTGGTTATTTAAGATTGTTACAACCCAATTAATCACGAGGATTGCTACTTAACTTTTGAAATAGACGAATAAAAACAAACATTTATAAATGAATATGACTTTATTGTTTTCTAAAATATTATCCATTAAGATCAATACATATTTGCATGCGTTTGAACTAATTTTCGAGGAATTTTAACCATTCCGATTATGGTACCTCCAAAACATAGGAGTTGAACGCATCAACCGCTTCCTGTGATTTTTTGAGACTTCTCATCTATCATACTATTTATCAGGTCAAATCAGTCCAATTTCTGTTTTCTGTGCATAAGCTGAGATCGGTAAAATTGGTAAAAATATTCTACATATGATCAGAACCGTGTACTTCAATCATCTTAATTAGATAGTGTCCTTCGAAATTGAGCTTCTACCACGAATCTTCTATTCGTATTAAAATTTTTAAGAACGAATGTAATTAGATATATGAGACTTTATTCAAATTTGCAAAAATATAATTCTTTTTGCTTTAAAAACATATATTTTTACTAGAAGAATCATTATCGTGAAAAAATAGAGTTTAAACTACAATTTTTCATTTTTCAACCCCTGCACTATAAATATGTATCAACAGCTTCTAGAAAATGAATAAATTGTTTTAAACCTTTGTTTAAAAGACATACTTTATATCTATTTGATGCTGTTATATCTTCTCCTAGCTTAGAACTGCTTTCAATAGAATGAATATTGTAATTTCTCAAAGTTTCTATTTTACTTTGAAGATTGTATCGGACTATTTCAGACAACGTATCACTCCATTCTTGTGAACCCAATGCCTCGGAATAAAATACTTCTATACATGTTTGAGTCAACAATAACCACACAAATTTTTCCTATGAAGTAATATGTTGAGATCAGTCCCCCCAATAGTTTGTTTGCTAGACTTTTTTAAAGAATAATAACCTCTAAGTTGTTAGTTTACTCACAATTATGGAGGCTAGAGTTAAGGAGAGAGCTATGTGTGTATGAAAAAGTGTCCATCGAAATATGTTAAATAATTATTGTTTACACTTTTGATATTTTTTTATACTGTTGTACACGAGTTGTTGAATCCAATCCTATAAGGTAATCTCTTATTTGTATCAACATATGATATAGCCTGGACAAATTTTAGTAAACAATAAAGTAGACCCAAATGAATGTGGTAATTGCAATTACGCGAAAATTTCAAATATTTCAACATTATGACTGAATCATGAAAACTAAAATTTATTTCACTCGCCACCTTCTAGGTGTGACATCGCCCACTTGATTTTTTCCTTATACATTTAGAAGCAACCTGTATATTTTTTTGGAAAATCTTTTCGTATCAGACTGCATGTAAAAAAATATAAGTGATAGCATAATAATCCTAGATATTGTTTGTTAGGTGTGGATCTAATAGAAGTATCAAATCTTTATGAAGAGCCACTTGGGATCATTAGACTTTTGGGAAGATGTATGAATGATACTGGAGAAGATGAATATCCCGAGAAACGAGATTGGGCTTACAGGTAAATATTAATATGGATATATAACAACATATTGTTATATAAGTTATTTGTAATGGATTTAGTCGTAATGGATTCCAGTGCCTTGCATCGCACTACATTGTATTTAGAAATCTTAAAAAAGTCTATAGATTTTAATCAAAATTTTGAAATTTTAAATAATTAATTCGATTGTATGTGAAATGTAGTCGGCAATTTCAGCTCAATAGTTTCTTTAAATACCATATCTCATAACTATTACCTTAGAAAAAGACTGATTATTTTATCAATATAGATGATAAATCTTCATTTTGTAATCAGTGATTTTTTAAGAGGTATAGGATTTGATATTGAAAAAATTAAAAAACAAACTGATGAAAACTTTATTGGAATCGATAGAACGATCAGTATAATTTAATGTTTGAAGATGATTTCATGCAAATGTTGGCCGCGGCTCCACTTTAGATAGCCCATGTGCAAGGTCCAATTTTTGGCACACTCTCTCCAACATATCGACCGGTATTTCACGAATAAATGCTTCATATTAGCTTCCAGTGCGTCAATCGTTGCTGGTTTATCCCCGTAGACATTAGCCTTAACATGACCCCACAAGAAATAGTCCAAAGGCGTTAAATCACACGATCTAGGTGGCCAATTGACGGGCCCCAAACGTGAAATGAACTGTTTACCGAAGGCGGTTCTCAATTTTGCCATTGAATGCATGCCGTGTGGCATGTGGCACTGTCTTGTTGAAACCACATGTCAGGCATGTCCAATTATTCCATTTTGGATAAAAAAATCGTCAATCATCACGCAGTAGCGCTCGCCAATCACAGTAACGTTCCGGCCATCGTCGTATTTGAAGAAGTATGGACTGATGATCCCATCGGCTCATAATCCACACCAAAGAGTGACTTTTCGGGATGCATTGGTAGCTGTTGCAATGCTTCTGGCTGGTCTTCACTCCAAATGCGGCAATTTGTTGACTGTACATAATTTTTCGATAAAAAAGTGGATCTTCCTCAAACTTTGCCAGCTCCCATTCACCAAATGTTTAATGTTTAACTGAACAAGTTTGACAATGACACAAGACACGATTCACGCGTGACCTGTCAAAAACAGTGTTGCCAAAAAGATACCAGCAAAAAAATCAGTTACTTCGTGAAACTGCCATTGCCTGTATAACTACGCAGTCTCGAATATTCTGGAGCTGTTGTAAAAAAACTGCTAGAATATTCCAAAAATTTGGATTTGGGCATAAAAGCAGTATACGACAAGAAAATGGAAATTATTGAGAAATGAGACAAAATTTTGGAAAGTTATAAAAAATTTAAGACAATGAGTCTTATTCTACTCCTTGGTAAGGTACAGAATTTTAACTATTTAACAACTATTTCTCGAAATAATTTTAAAGTTGGGTTGATATACCTCGAAGATGGAATAAGCTACAATTTTTTTCAATTAATTAAAATCATCATCAAGCTCTTACGAAAACTTTGTTATGTTCGCCACAGAATCTCGCGAGGGGTGAGTATAGGCGGCAGTAGGTCTTGCGTTTACAGCAACTGGTATAAAAGAAGTCAAAACGAAGAATGTACTGCTACCGCGTGTCGTTCGTTATTTATATCTTTATGACAAGGATTTTGTATTTTAAATGTTTAGTTCCACTTTATATAACTCTATAAAAATGATGAACAAATCGTTACCTCAACTCCATATATTCAAACCCCACGATATATATACAATGAACAGCGTGGAGTGTTTTAAAGTTCTTGCTTGGATTGTCCTCGTTCCTATATAGGACAAACTGATCGACATATCTTCGTCAGAACAAAGGAACATACGAGCTTTACTCGATGAAGAAATATTTTAAAATAATAATATAATGAAATTTACAAATACTTAACTTGAATATTATTCACTACTATGCGTGGGTTATCTGAAAAAACACTAGATGTTTTTTTCCATAATCATTTTATTGTTAAACTAGCCAGATCTGGTGAATAAGATGATTGGCCATCCGATTCGAAATACAATTCATGAATTTTAAGTGTGTAAAAAGATACGATTTCCAGTATATGGCAAATTTATTCTATTGATTCACTGGTTGCAACAGTTTTTGGCCTTTCCAAACGTTCGTCGTCAGTGAAGCTAATACGGCCACGTTTGAATTCAGCTATCCAAAAGCTTCCGGGCGAACACGATGGTGTAGAGTCTTGGTACACAGCGTTTAACTTCTCTTTCATTTACGTAGGGCCTCAAAAACATATAATTAATGACAGCTCAATGTCCAGTTTTTTCTAATTTCAGAAAAATCTTCACAACAAACAGGTTTTCGTGAGAATCTCTCAACGCAAACATATTTCTCAACTTATATTAAAAAGCACTTACATCTTTTGGTTTAGGTCGGAAACTTTTCAGATAGCCCTTGTATAAATAAAGTATTCGCGACAGTGAAACCAAAAACTAACACAGAACTTTTAATTTTCAGATGGAGTGAACAGGCTAAAATATCTATAACAACACAGGAATATTTTCCAGATGGTTTTCCCAAGGATTTTTCCATATTGATTGTAGCTCGTCCCGCTCCAGGTGAGTTTCCAAACTCGTTATAAAAACTTTTTCCATAATCATTTATTCTTTTAAATTGTTTTAAGAAGATATCAAAATTGTACCCATCCATTAGTTTGAACTTATCTATTTAAACTGGACCTAATAATTAAGTTTATAATTCCACCACATGATAATAAATATAGAAACAAAACACTTTTCTTTTGATAGTAAACAGTTCAGTTATGTTTATACTGAATCTACTATTTCCGGGCGGAACATTAATCAATTAGTTGTTTCCTTATATTTCCTACACTTGTCCATAAGTTTTTTGTTGTGATGACTAGACGCCCAATGAGATGAAGCGCACACAGATTCAAAATTATACGTGATCTGAGTAAGTGTCCTTGGACGATATTATTCAAAAATATAAAACAAAAAGCTCCTAGTCTAAACTTGGGAATTGAACTTGAGCATACGTGAGCAGAAAACGAAACGATTAAAGGTAAAATATGGACCTAGATCTGGAATAAAAGATCGATTTACAAACAAGTTTTGAAACTGCAGAGGTTTGAGTTTGTACTTGATTAGAGTCCTCATAATTCTTCAATAAATACTGTGTTTTCAAAAAGTCCAGAATACAATTGTTCATTATTCTAGTAACTTCGAATTTTCTACTCAGACCATCAAATGCAGCCCTACTTAACAAATGTCTTTTTGAATCATCATGGACAAACCTTCAAAAAACCAACATCTCCTACACTATCTTCTTGGGCAACTTCTTAGAAATGGTGAAACCCATCTTTGGAATTCCAAATAACCTCACCCAGAATATTATTTGACTGTGTCTTAGAAATATTTCATCGATAGATTCTATGACAATGGTATCAAAATGTGGAGGGAGCTCTTTGGTGATACTGTGAAAGTTTATCTAACCTTTAGTTAATCTCATGAACCTCATTATTATTAAATGATTTTAATTGTCTATATTTTTTCAGATCAATCGTTTCCACTCTTCACGCTATTCACCGAAAATGGAGATGAACAGCTGTCCGTCACGCTTGGTAGTGAAGTTAGTATTTTTTATGAAGACAATGAGGAACTTCCTGAAGAAAATAATCTAATTAATTTTGAAGCGGCAGTAGATGACGGAGAGTAAGTTAAATTATTATTCTTAACGTAATTATTACAAAAAAACGTACCTTGAATTTGAAGTCTCTAAGATATGAGTATATAAAGACATAGACTCAAGCATGGTCAATTTCTACCTATAGAGTATCATCTAAAGCCAGGGATATTGCTAGTAAACTTAGCTGAAATGAAAAAGATTTATAGGTCTTTTGAAGGCTATGTGCGAGTTGTATTTCACATTGGTTGACAATTAATAGCAGAATGCTTCTGTGGACATAAACATCTATGAGTACTTTCCTCTTAAATCCACAATAATCAAATCTGTGACCGCTGACATTTTCATTCCAGTAACGTGAGAAGACTGTAACTGTTGTAGGGTTCATAAATTGAATGTATGACCTGAGCGGTATACTCTCACAATATGACGTTGGGAGAAAACGTGCAAATTGGGTAAAAGTTAATGGATTACCGTGAATTTGTGGATGAGCTTTTGATCACACTTCCGTAGCAGCTTTGGTATTGTAATAATTTACATGTTTGGTCCCCATTATTTGAACAACGTTTTGATGAACGCTCTCTCCCACCCACCAATATTTTATGAGTGAACGCAGAGCAGTGATATCGATCGGTCGTTCATGACAACCACCGGAACGAGTCAAAGAGTGCTAATTGTTAAGGACGTTAACTGTAACCTTTATGGTCACAGGTTTTCACACGTGATTAATAAGAAGCGTTCTTAAAGTCTCGCAATTTCTTCAATGTTTCTGTGTGCTTACCGAATCTTGTTCATGTAGTTTGGTAACCAATGAAATGTACAGAGAGACAAATCTGAAATCGATCAAGATATATGAAGGATTTAACCAATGTTACAGACCCATTGAGACAGGTATCAAAAGTGGAAGTACTTCACGCTACTACCTAGCTTGAGGCACGACACTGCGAGTTTTCATCGAGTAGCCATCAGCGCGCGAGAGCGGAAGCGGGATCAGTCGGTAATAAAATGGAAAGCGACAAAAATTACGCGGTCAAAGACTGTTTCCCGCTATTTTGACGTAAAGATAACTACAACGTGTTACAATACTTAATATTTTTACTATCAAGCTCATGATTCTTATTATTGTAAGGACTTGTGAACCAATATCCTTTGTTAAAATATCAATAAAGGGTCGTTTCGTCAAAAACTCTATACAACTAAGAAATTCCTACATACACCTATTCAATAATTTAGACAGAAAATATTAATAGCAAATTCAAAAACTAGTGAAAACTTATGATTGGAAGTGAATACTAGAAGGAAGTGAAGTAATGATCATAAATTGTAATCACAGGGATGAAAATACGATTGAAATAATATGCAAATTTAGAAACTGGAGAAAGTAACGTGACAGAAGTGACAAGAAGAACGGTAGGGAAAACAAATTGGGACAAACGTAGAAATGTATCGATAATTGAATTGAAACTGATAAAGTTGCAAGGAAAAAAAAGGAGAAGAAATTTGATACAGAGAGATGCGAAATTAGGAAAGAAAAACCCTAGATTAAATGAAAATAGTAGCAAGGAACGGATGAACACACTGTTTACACTACCACTACACCAACATTTACACAATTACTCGTACACTGTCTGATGCGCGTTTCGATAACCAAATTATCGTCTGAGAGAGGCTGAATGTAAACTAAAACCTAATAACTTGAATTATCTGTTTTATACTGAATTTCTCCACCAATAAAACTTCTCCCGCGAAAATTAATTCCAGCCGTAATCTTCACATTTATTAACTATATAGTGGACTTTAAGGCTTATTTCAGCTATTCTTTAATTTAGCAATTTCAATGCTTTCGAACGCATCCAACAATTTATTATTGGATACATTTCTTAACAATTTTAAATTATTAATATTTATGTCATGATTTGGACTGGCAGCGTGATCGGCAATACTGGATTTTCCGGTGCGTCCATATTTTAAATGAGCTATGTGCTCTTTAAACCGGACAATAACGGATCTCTTAGTCTACCCAATATTCCTTCCAATACCTTTGTATAAACCGTAGAAAATTTTTCTTGTTTGTCATTTTAGTTTGGAAAAAAGTTGAGTACATTCTCAATAAAGGTCCTTTCTTTTTGTATCTCTCGAAGTTAAGTGGAAAGTGAATTAAACGATGTATCAGTAGGAAATGGAGACTGGCCATCTTACGTTGGATATCCAACTTAGTAAGGAACGGGCAAGAATTTTAAGATTAAATATAAGAGAAGTCGGAGTCTTTTAGAACTTTTTAGAAAAATTCACTGGTTATCCTTTGAGATACTGTAAACGTCTCAATAGTTATAAGATTTATTACTTCAAATAGATACAGTAATAAATGATTTGATTATTTTTACCGATGTTAACTTGATATACTGTAATCTAATAGATACTTTGGATGTAAGGAAAAGTCAAAAATATTCTCTGATTCTTAAAGCTTTCAAAAGGAAATGCATTTTTTCGCGAAAAATGATAATGTGACAACTGTGTCCTTGGGAATAACAAGATTTTAATTATAGTGAAAAAACATTTGTTTAATAATTAATTTTTTTAATGAAAGAATCACTTTTGGTAAGTTATCAGCCACACAATACATGTAGAAGAACTACATGGACATTCTCGGTTTAATAGCATTTAAAAGTGACTTGGAGGCGAATATCGTTAATTGAATTGATATAATGGATGAAACAAAATATTAGTAATTATATATAATTATTTTTATTATAACAAATTCTTATTTCAGATGGCACAGAGTGGCATTTAGCGTGAAAGGAGACTCTATAACGGCCATCATCGATTGTCATCAAATAATAACAAAATCACTATTAAGACCACTGAACTCAGAGCTCAGTACTTCCGGTGTAATTAATGTGGGATATCAAATGGCTAATGAAGGATATTATAAAGTTAGTATTTGGAATTCTTTATTCTATTTTTATAATTTTATAGGTGTACCTAAATGAGCATGGTATTAGAGTTAAAACCGCTGTTTTCTTCAATTTCTTTCTCTGATAGTTTTGTACCTTATACAAGATACAAAAGTTGTACTAATTCATTCAATTTCTTACCAGAATGACCAATCAAGAACTCGACATATTGTTATATATTCAGAAGATAAAACTACTATAATTTATTGATAGAAGTTGAACATTATTGTATTTGTATACAACTGCACAACTTCATAGAAATGGTTTTGAAAAAGTCGGAAAATGAGTTAAAAGGAGCATCACGTGAACTTGAAATAAATTGTCCGATAATTGTATTAAAAAAAAGTTTAATCTCCTGTACATGTACATGTTCTCTCAGAAGATCAAAAGCAGAAACGCTTAGAATTTGATCAACAAGCTACAACTAGATTGGAGAAAATCGCAAATTTTTTAAATTTCATAATGTAGAATAGCCGAAGAATGGAAAGTGATTGAAATTAAAAAATTTATTATTCTTTGAAAGAGAAAAATTGAGAAGATTTGTCAATTGACAAACTGCATTAATATATTGTTTATTATTCATTTTGTAAAAATTTAATTGTTTCTAACTAATTTTTGCATGAAACATTTTCCATTCAATTATGTGAGAAAGTTAAAACGGATATTTATTTATAATTTATAAAAAAAACACGTATTTTCGAAAGGCAAATTTCTACATTTATATGAATCAAACGTGTAATTTTTCGTGCTTTTACGTCTTCGCACGGATTTTGGCCGGAGATCTTCCGATCATTTTATGAGCTAGATTTTATTCCCAAAGGAATACGTTGTATATTAGCAGTTATTTAACTGCAAAAATATAAGCAAAAACGTATATGATATTCATTAGATATGAATAATACAATGAAAACTTCAATACATAGGGCAGTCGAAAACGACAACATTAGTTATTAGTCTAGCATAGAAATTCATTATCATCCATTTTTCCAAACTAACCTTATTTCAGAAAAACAGTGCACAAAAGTTTGGAAAATAATTTTTATTAAAATTTCTCTCTATCTCTGTCAACAACATCTTACACTCAATTTTATTACAATATTATTACAATATCACTTTGTTATTAGGGAGACATTCAAATGATCAAAATTATTCCAAGACCAGATGATGCTTACGAAATGTGCAAATCTTATGCACCTGACTGTGTATTTTCCATAACTAATTTTGGCGCAAAGGTTTCCATTAGCTTCAACAGAACAAACAGCGCAAATGTCGGATATGAACTATCAAGAGAAACAGAAGGTAAGAATAATAATAGTTTTCATCAAAATAAACGTAAATAAAACGTTTATATAAATGATGGGCATTCTTAACCTCCGTATACGGTTTAATCTTCACCCAACTGAGTGAACTGTTTTCATTTTGCATATTTGAACAGCATCTTAAAACCATGTGTAAGTTGATCCCATATATATCCAAAAAAATTGATAAGGGGAATGGTTGTTTTACCGCAACAGTAGCTTTTAATTTTAGGTGATAATGATACAACACAGGTGCACAAGCGACTTGTTATTATATGTTGTCATACACATGGTTTTTTCTCAGTCGAGATAGTCATACTATACTCTTTTCTTGTGAGATTAAAGATATGCAATAGTCTTTGAATATCATCTTCATTTACTACCTGCAGTGCTTCTGGGTGGACTGAGTAGCCTAGTAACACTGTTACCGGTCCTAAGCTCGGAGAAAAGAGAAGGGTTGAGGGGCCAGATTAACAGCATACCCCCCACAAAACTGATAACTAGCTCAAAGTACCGATAGAAGGCATCAGATAATTCTATATAATTTTAGAAAAAATGAGAGTTGAAAAGAAGACAGGTACCTAACAATTTCAATTTCGGAAGTTACTTAGGTATTGAAAGATAAAACACAAAATAAAATTCAATGATTCTGATTATAGTTTTTTGTATGGATATGTCATTCTAAAACTAAAAATACTTTCATTCTTATACATGTTAGTTAAGTTAGTAGTGTAGTCATATGTTTGTTTATAATTTAAATTTTTTATTATAACTTGAATGTAGATACTATTTGATTTTATAAAGCTTCGACTTAAATATAATTAAAAAACATTTTTTAAATTATATATTATCTTTTCATGTTGAAATGTTGAAGGAAGGTTACGCAATATACATATTAGAATATTGAATCTGCCACCTTTCCCTCTAAAGTGGACACTTGCTCTGTTGCTAAAAATTGTAGGGTGTTATCGTCATTATGTATAATTTTTGAGACGATTATCTTTGTCAACGCCGTCTCAGAGCTTTCCATACATTTGGTTGCGGTATACCAAGTTCTCGGTTGTTTTGGTAGACAACAAAGCTTACTTCTACCACTGGCATGGTCGTCAGATACACGCGACGGACAAGCTCTTTTTCTTTTGAACATATTTTCAGTCTGTTGAAATTTCTTAATGGATTTTCTATTTGGTGATGAAATGCACTACAATTTTACCAATCAATTTTTGATAACTCAAACGAGCAGAAAACATCCACAGTAAGTTATTCTCGGATTTTGAAACTAATAAAAGGGATAATACCGTGAGGAGAGAAATTTTTAATTGAGTCGTGTACAAGTTTAAAAGCCCGTAGATGTTTGGAAACTTTCTCTGTTTATAGCTACAAATATGGTTAATTTTGTACTATACGTATTTTTAAAAATACGTCTATAACTCATGATAATCCTGTATTTTGCAGCAGTTTGGACAATCACTTATTGTCTGTTCAATTAAAAATGAACTTTAATTAATTTAAGCATATATGTTTCAGATTTCTCAGGTGTTCATCTAGTATCAAGTGAAAGAGAACAAAAAAATATATTTGGAAGCATGGATAATTCTTTGTTAGAAGGAGGAGGTAGCCTACAATTGAATCGGGAAAACGGATTTAATTCGATAGGAGTCAGTCACATGGTTTCATCATCTGAGATCGAAACTGCTACTCTGGCAAATATTGATGTTCCAGAATATACTGATACAACTGAAAACAATGAGAGCTATAATACTACAGATGAAAGTTTTATTGTAGAATTAAGTACAATTTCACCAAATTTCGAGGTAAGTGTGTTAAAATGGAGAATCCACTCTGCTTAGAATAATCCAATATCGGATGTTAAAAGCAAATCATTTTTCTACTAGCATCATACTAATCTCACAATTACACTGTCTGACACGCATTTCTATAAACAATGTATCGTTTTCAGAAACCGTGGGTAAACTGAGAATGTACAGATAGGTTTACCATCCCAATAGAGGATAAAAACATGTTTATAATGTATTACTACCCATTTGTTATTATATTGTATATTAATTTTAAATCACTTATAAGTTTCCAGATAGTGTTACTTCCCCGATAATTCCCAACTCATACGGTATCAGAGGACCCCCTGGTATCAGAGGTTATCCCGGACCTCCAGGACCTCAGGGGCCTCCGGGACCTAAAGGAGAGCCTGGTAGAGATGGAATTTATGGTACACCAGGAATACCCGGACCGCCAGGACATGTTTTTATGATTCCGGTAAAGCTTACACATAATCAGTAATTCAAACAAAAATGTTGCTATACCATAAGCTACAAGTATGTACATAACCTTCTTGTTCATTCTAGTTAAACGCACAAGGAAATGAAAAAGGACCAGATACCCAAACAGAAACTTTTAGACAACTACTTTCACAACACATGGTAATTATAACATTTGATCAATAATATAACGAGGAATAACAATTTCGGTTCTTTCTAGTAGCACTCATTCAATAAAGTACAATCTACATAATATTTCATTCTAGAAAGTAACGTCATTCGTTCACTAATTCGAAAATGTAGATTCCAGACGACCATGACTGTTTTGTTTTTTACTTTCGAAGAAGAAAAGCTACAGTGTGTAGCATTCGTGGCGAGTATCTGAAATGATTGATTCAATTTTGTTTTGAAAACCCCGATCTTCGAAATGAATCCCGTCCTATTCGATTAATCGTTAGAAAAGACGATACATTTAAAAAAATCATTTCCTACAGGACTAAAGTCAAATATAGAACAATTTTGATTCATTTATGTAAAAATGAATATCTAAATAGGCTCGCTGGACAGGTTCACTAACAGTGAAACAACTATTGAATCGAGTTTCTTTACTAAAACGAAACGTATTGGAACCATTTTTGAAACTTTTGATTTTAGGTGATTATAAGTGAATTACTTATAAATTATTAACTATAACGAACGAATAGATCGCTTTACAAACAGTTGCAAAGCCAGTAAAGAGGCAAAGGAGGATGATATTGGTAATAAAAGGGTGATGTTTATAATGAACTGCTCAAACTGGGAACTATTAATTGTGTCAACAACTGTGTAGTTCCGACTTTGTCACGTAGACCTATATTTACATAATTTCTCTGTTTCTTCTATTGTTTATAACTTTAATATCTCGGCAGGAGACTCTTCCTCAGGAAGTGTTATTCGGCCTCAGCTGGAGTATATAAATAACTAGTACTCAGATGGAGTGAACATTTAATATTAAATTGGACGCCAACAGCTTTTTAACGAACGTTAAAATGAATAAAAAAGGTGGAAAAACTGGAAACACGTTGTGAATTAAATTAATAATAAAATCTAAACTAACTAAAACTATCCCCGGACATAATTATCCGAATCAATATTTATTGCTAAGAATAATAAAAAAAGTTTCAACTCACATTGACTAATCTTTAATTATTATGTTATTAGAGTTTTTCCAATCAAATAAGCCTCAGTTGTATTTTGATAAAATTTCATTTGTAATCTCCATAAATGGCAATCATAAACAAATATCTTTCGTATTATTTGATAAAAATAAAAAAATTTAAATCTCATTATCATTATTTTTTCAATTTAAATTTTCAATTGATAAATATAGCTGTTTGAATCAATGTTAAAGATGTCGATGAGAGGCATTGAAGGCCCTATGGGACTCACAGGTATTCCAGGTCCTCAAGGTCCGCCCGGTCCACAAGGTGCTAAAGGAGAGCCAGGGGATAGTGGAGAGCCGGTAAGTTCCTTATATATTCCTATTACTAATTACATAGTTCAGTGAGAGACAGATTACATATCAATAGTGAACGATGCATTGAGGATATTTTATTTTTTAAGATATGGTTGTTAAAAACTCCATGAATAAGGCTTTTGATCTATAGCATTAAGAAATACGAAAATTTTTTAGGGTTTGCCAGGTATAAGAGGCATCCCCGGTCTCCCTGGTCGAGAAGGAAGAAGAGGTCGTGCCGGTGGTGAAGGAGAAAGGGGTATACCTGGACCTATGGGAGCAAAAGGTGAACAAGGTCATATTGGATTGCCAGGACTACCTGGGGACAAGGGTGAAAGGGGATTCACGGGAAATCCAGGCGAAAAGGGTCATGCGGGCCATGATGGACCACAAGGAGAAGAAGGGCCCGCTGGATCTCCGGGATTACCTGGTGAAATGGTAAATATAATTTCAGTTATATTGATTTAAATCGACGAAATGAAAATCGTAATTTTCAGTTTGGTTGTTCTTCACACTAAAATACTACAATGTTTTCATTTTATGTTAATAATATTGTGTGGTCATTTTAACAAATTAGCAAAACTCAAAATAAACTTTTTTTTTTCATTTTGTAGGGTCCCAGAGGTTTCACTGGACCTAGAGGTATACCCGGTTTGCCAGGAGTCGCGGGAATTCCTGGAATAGAGGGACCACCAGGAAGTAAAGGTCATCCTGGTCCAATCGGACAACCTGGCCAACCGGGACAACCAGGACCAATTGGTGCTATTGGTGCTCCTGGACCATCTGGCCTACTAGGACCACCAGGTTTAACGGTAAGTTGTACACTATGAAAATAGAGATATTCTTTAGAAAATTAATAAATTGTATTAATCTATAGCATTTTCAACTTCATAAAAGTTTCTCATTTTGTTATCTAATAAGGGGAAAGTATATATTGAAACTTTTTAATAAAACCTTTCTCGAGAGCTTACTTATAAGTTTAGAACTGAAATAATTCACAAAGCTGTTTCTAATTAATCTAGAAAGTGATCTCCATTCATTATTTTTAACTATGTTTAGCTACTGAGTTGAAATTTTTGGAACCGTTGGTGATATACATACTGAACACAGTGTTTACACTACCACTACACCAACACTCACAATTACACTGTCTGATGCGTGTTTCGATAACCAAGTTAAATGTGTTCAGTATGTTCAACTAAGAGCTGTTTTTACTTTCATCTATTATCGTAGGATTTAGAGATCTTCAACGTTATCTAATCTATCCCAATATACTTTTGATTCTAAATCTCCTCAGCTATTTAGGAATGCCAAAAACTAAAAGTGCTGATGCACACACACACACACCCTTACTAGAGTGAGCATCAGGATTCGACCTGATAACGGGCACAGAGCTACAAAAATTGCCATTGATAGTCAACAGAACTACAACAAAAATATTCAACGCAATAATTATAACAGGATACTTGCCTAATTATTGAAAAAAAAAATGATGATTCAGAACCAGGTAAACCCGCAGATGTCTCGTCGTGCCATCCTATTAACTAACTACCAGAGCTCTCTAAAGTTTTTGAGAAAATGTTCATAAAGAAACTACATGAAATTATCCATTTAAATAACCTAATTCAAGATTATCATTTCGGATTCAGAAACAAGCACGTACACAGGGTAGTAAATCAAATATACAGAGATCTCGAGGGGAAAAGATATTCTTAGACATATCTCAAGCATTTGATAAAGTCTGGCATTTTGAGCAATAAAAAAAAACCAGCAATATGAAAAGTACTGAAGTCTTACTTAAAGATCGAACACTTTTTATTTGAACACCAAGATGCATCCACAAAAATACAACCAATTCAAGCAGGCGTCCCTCAAGGAATGTGTTAGGATCTACACTTGTTATATACAGCTGATATGTCTACGACAAGCTTACCACCGTAGCAACGTATGCGTTTCGTAGAAAACTTTAAAGGACGATGCAGTTTTATTCAGTATATACCGAATAAACTGGTGAAGTATGACCTAAAAATGTTTGTATTATGCGACTTTAAAACTTTTTAAGTAAGTAATTATTAGTGGCAATATTTATTGTGGTCCACAACCAGAAGGTCCATATAGGAAATCATACACACCAGATAACAGATTGTTTGCTGCAACCACGCAAACGAAAGAATAGAAATTTGACATGCGACAATTGGTATACAAGCTACCATTTAGACGTGATTCTTTCAAAATATAAAACAACAATTGTTGGAACAATGAGAAAAAATAAATATTTTTGGGTTCTAAAAAGACGTCATTACTGTGTCATACGTGCCAAAAAAATGGAGCATATATACTCCTTTCCACTAAGCATGATGATTCTGCAATCTAAATCTATCTCGAAACAAATAATCCGGTGATTTTTATGGAATATAATTCCAATAAAGGAGGGGTGGTTACAGTGGATAAAAAGTGTCATACGTATTCTGTGTCCAGGAGAACAAGAAGATAGACAAATTTTATAAAACGCGAGGCACAAAAATTTAGAAGACTTTTCCAAAAGAATTATCTATATCACTCATGAAGCCACATCTTGAAGAAAGAGCAGAGATATTCGATGTTCGGCTTGAAGATGAACCACTAGCATAAATACGGGAAAAGTGTTTTTCCCGCGGAATGCATAAAAATAGGGTGAGAATGGTGAAGTGACATGTATATGAAAGATCGGTGTGCAAAAAACAGGCAAATACAGTAATTTCTGGTCCAGAATGCAACAATAACGGAAACATCACAGATGAAATTTAATGTATAAATGTAATAAGGTATAATTTGTGTAAAAATGGATATTTTGTAAATTTTTTTATTTATTCAAAGATTTTTCATTAGTTTTTATAAAAAGTTTTGATGGTTAAAACTTAAAGTATACATATTTGTTCTTATTTAACTCATTTTCATTTATTGTTTTGGTGGTGTACAAAATCAACCGTGCATGTACTTGTGTTAAAATATTAAGCACATGTAGTTACATTAAACAGTCATACTAAATCCTTTTCCTTCTCAAGGACAGATTATATAATAGATGAGGTTTAAAAAAAAAGTTTATAGAAAAAATATTGACACTCCGGAAGTGATTTACAAGACTCGCAGGATTCTCATAAAATATCACTTTCAGAACTTGTTATGTACATTGTCAATTTTTTTTAATAAATCATTTTAATTTTAAGTCTCTTTTGAAGAAAAATAGTGTTTTCAAAACTAATTTCTATCAAAAGACACCTAAAATCAAAACAATGTATAAGAAAATATCTAAAAAATAAAAAGTAGAATATTTTTTTATAATTATATACAAATTGGAATTTGTAATTATAAAAACTCAACTTAACATGCTTTTATATTTATTTCTGGTGTGACCCAAAATACAAGTGAATAAGGAGGTATTATAATATATGGGGTGATGCTTTCTCTTTTTGGTAAAATTTTTGGTAATTCATAACCAGGCAGCATTTTCAAAATTTTACCATTTAAATAAACTTCTTTTGAAAATAAATTTGTTGATTGTAATTGAAAAGCATAAATGTATTTCAAAGGAGAACTATTATTTACCAATAATCCTTCTATTCTAACCTTTGCTGGTATTTTATCCACATTACTTCCAAAAATAACTATAGATTTTATTTTTTCATTTTTTAAGCAATGCACATACAGTCTTACTTTATCATTTGAAATGCTATAGTAAGGTACAACATTACCACCAACCAACTTTTTATATATCAAACTAATCCACCAATCAGGATTAGGATCATAGTTTTCATCTAGAAGAGCGTAATGTCCTTTAAAAATAGATTGTCTCATCACAACTTCTATACCCATTTTTGTGGCCAAACCTAATTTATCTAGCCATATAAAGGTTCCAATAAATGTATCTGATAAATTGGGTGCTCCAGATCCATAGGCAGATGATGTTTCTCCCAACCATATAGATCTGTTACTCATTATAGTAATTTCTCGAACTTTATTTATCTGATATTTCAATAAATCAAAAATATCTGGATCCAAAAAATCTTTTGGTTGTGCTGTTTTTCCGTTCAAATAATATTGGTGCCAGGTTATTTTATTTATACTACTTCCGATATTTTTTACAAATTCTTCCAAATATATTTCACTTTCTTTGTGATTATCTTGAGGTCTTGTAACGTCAGGTCCCACTAATAAAGATTCTTTGTACTGATGTTTATTTAAAATCGATCTGAGAGTTTTGAAATCTTCAGCCAATTGTGAGGCATTTACTTCTTGATTGAACTTATGTTTGAACGAATTTGGTTCATTGCCCAATTCCCAATTTACTATCAACTTATTCTCATTTGAAAATTGGATCATAAGTTCAGCATTTCTATAGTCCCACGAACCATTCTGAAATCTCTGCAATGCATTTAGTCCGAAGAATAAATCAGTAAAAGTTTGTTTTGAGAAGTTTGTTAGCTTCAACCAATTATGTGCACTTAAGGTAATGTTTGGTGGGTTCTCACAATCAACTACTTCTTCTGAATGCACATTTTCAATTATTTCACTTGTTTTATTGTTCAAAGAAAATGTCAATTTGTCTCCTCCACTACCACCAACACGAAAAAAGGCCGGAGATAAGTGTTTCACCATTTTGATTAATTTTTCATTAGTCATATCAAAATGTTTAAAATTTTCTGCAATTACGGCATCATCTAGAGCTATACTTAAAAATTTTGAGCTAGTTTTAAATTTTGCAGCCTTAGAATTATATATGAATATAGTTTGTACTTGATCTTCTGTATTGAATGTAAGCAATGAATGAAACACTCCATATATAAATGTTAAAATCACTACAATTAATGAACAAAACTGTATCACCTCCGATCTTTTCCAAATACTAATGTAATTGTAGTTGCACATATTTATTATCTATATATTTTTATACTCCAATGTTTATTGTCTTTTTTGTGGCATCTTTTCAAATTAGGTTAGACAAGCGAGTCAAATAATTAGACATTTAACAATAATAGTAAGAATTTCACATGAAATAGCAGCACTTGTTAAACTTCAGTTATTAATTAAACTAAACAAATAAATAATAAATTAGCCATGTTAACACATGTAGAGAATCTTCTAATCCCAATATCACAACTGATTATTAAGACTACCACAGAACATATCCTAAGGGGTATAGGTACAGTGTTGCCACAATTTAAAAGCTGAATGTAAAAATTGAACTAGAAAATGTACTAAATTGTACCAACTTCAAACAAATTTAATAAAATTATAGAAAGATGTATAAACATAAGTTTAAATTAAATTTTTTTCTCCAAAAATGTTATAGACTGTGTCAATTATTATTTTAAGGATGAAATTTATATAAAGTTTACCGATAAAATTAGCAATGCAGTACAAAAATTTCACGATCTAAATATAAATCAATTTCGGCAGGGAAAATGTATTAGAAAAAAGGAAAAATGTACTATCGTATAAAATACACTAAAATGTACTAAAATTGTACAATTGTACTAGCTCTGGCAACACTGTATGGGTATGTTATGTAGAGACTACTATACGTTCCATGTAAGCGATATCGGAGTATATGCAGTATATAGGCAATACTCAATACGTATGATATTAAAAGGTGCAGCAACTGTTTAAACTATTTAATTTTATGTAATTTATTATAATTTATAGAAATCATCTAATTACATTCAATTGTAACTATATGTTAAACGAGAATAAATATCAGAATACACAGTCAAAAGAAACTGAAGCATAATGTATGAATGATAGGCAATGATACTCAAATATACAGAACTATTCTCTGATTTCTTAATAGAAATCGTTTTAATACTGAATAATAGAATATCAATCATTATTGTTATTAATGAAACAAGCGAAAACTATAGTGAACTCTAGGGCTGATGGGATGATAGGATGATCCCCATGTTCATAAAATAATGCGGTGGAGTGGAGAAATATGAGAAAAACTATTTTGTGTTCCCTATCACATAAAGGTAAAGGGATGAATTGTATTGTGGGGCAGATTCCTCATAAAACAGGCAATAGTTTCTTGCATTTGCTTATGAATTCAGAAACACCCTGTTTATTGATCTCAATGTCGATATCAGTCCCTCTGAGTTCTCGCAGTTGACAAAAGAAATGCATAACATAATTTTATATGGATTCAGAAATTATCTTCAAAATTTATATATTTCTTATTATTCATGTCAGTGATTTTTACAATTTAGATATTTGTTAGCTACTGTTGGTTTTTCTCGTTTTATCTCGATTATCAATTATCTTTTTTAAGGGGCCTCCCGGTAAACCCGGCGTTCCAGGTCTGCCAGGTGCAGAGGGGTTGCCTGGAATTGATGGAAATCCCGGACAACCTGGTACTAAAGGCGATCAAGGAGCTCCAGGCCCACAAGGCACTATTGGATTTCCTGGTGGACGTGGAGTAAAAGGAGATGAAGGTAAAAGAGGTGTTCAAGGTGAAAAGGGGGAGCCAGGAGAGAAAGGTGCAGAAGGAGAAAAGGGAGAAACTGGAGCCAAGGGAGATGTAGGGGTGCAAGGGCCCCCTGGTATACCTGGACTGGAAGGACCTGAAGGTCCAAAAGGTTTTGAAGGTCCTCGAGGGGAAACTGGAAATGTGGGGCAGCCTGGAGAAAAAGGGAAAGAAGGTGCTCAAGGGCTAATCGGATATCCCGGTGCAACAGGTGAGAAAGGTGATAAAGGAGAGACTGGACGCACTGGACCTGATGGGGAAAAGGGCGATAGAGTTAGTATTCAGCTTCATTTATTAAAGGATTTACTAAAATATACTGTGGAAACTCTGCTATTTCGTGTTATTAACATTTCTTATATATTGAATAGGGTCATACTGGACCACAAGGAGAACGTGGTGATATGGGACCTAGAGGATTCAGAGGGGGAAGAGGAAGGCAAGGCTCGGATGGTCCCCAAGGTCCAAAAGGTATTTTGATTTAATTTAGATATAAAATGTCTATGTTCTTATTCCGCTTTTGAAGTTTCCCATTCATCTGCTCTGTATATTTATGAGTATATTTCTGTCATTCTTTTTTGTAAGGTGACACTGGACAACCGGGGGCTTCTGGACCACAAGGAGAAATCGGTCCACCAGGTCCAGAAGGTAGCAGAGGTTTTACTGGGCTTCCTGGAAAAGTAGGACCACCTGGAAAGGATGGATTACCAGGTATGCCAGGAGAAAGAGGTCCGCCGGTAAGTCAAAAATATTTACAATAATTTATTCATATTTTTTAATATCCTTTTTATTTCTTTGATAAATTCAGGGTGAGCCGGGAAAACCCGGACCTCCAGGAGCTGCTGGTGTTATAGGTCCACAAGGACCCGCAGGAGAACCAGGACCGATTGGTGAACCAGGATCATCAGGTGCACCCGGTGTACCAGGTGAATCAGGACTACCTGGAGAAGCAGGTAAAGAAGGATTACCAGGGCCACCGGGACCTCCAGGTCAATCTGGCCCAACTGGTCCAGTAGGTTTACCCGGACTTCCAGGAGAAAAGGGAGCTAGTGGACTACCAGTGAGTTCATTGTTATTTACCTTTTTATGAGAATCCCAGAATCTCATTTATTAAAACTAACTACTAACTAACGAGTACCGACAGAGTGATGATGAATATTTTGAATTCCAAAATAAAAACTTTATTTATGACAATATCAGGCAAGAAACCCCAATATTGCATCTCCTTGTCGAAATTCTTGAACATTTTTTCAAGGCAATTTCATTCCGATAATGGTTTGTTGCATCTTTTATTGTATAGATATGTATATTTAGTAACGTTATAGGGTCCCGCTGGAGGAAAAGGTGATATGGGTCCTGTTGGGCCACCGGGACCTCCAGGTGATAAAGGTCAACAGGGCGAGGTGGGAAAAGATGGACCACCGGGACCAGAAGGTAGAAAAGGGCCTCCAGGTTCCCCGGGATCTGGCGGAGCGAAGGGTGAGAGAGGCGATCGTGGTGCTCCAGGAATAGCTGGAAGAGATGGAATTCAAGGATTGAGAGGACTTCCCGGAGCACCCGGACCAATTGGTCCTCCAGGAGAAGATGGCGATAAAGGTGACGTTGGTCCGCCAGGGGAGAAAGGATTTAAGGGAAGCAAAGGAGAAGCAGTAAGAAATAGATTTTCCTTCAACAAGCAAACAAGTAAACAATAATTTTATATTTTTTTAGGGTCCTGTTGGAACGCCCGGTCTTCAAGGGCTTCGCGGTGAACCAGGTCCAGTTGGTCCTCCTGGAGAAAAAGGACCTCCGGGGGCTATGGGTAGACATGGAACTAAAGGCGAAGAAGGACCCAAAGGTTTAACAGGTCCAGCAGGACCTGCAGGGCCACAAGGTTTACCAGGACCACCAGGAGTTAAAGGAGAAATTGGAGATGTTGGTAAGTTCAAACGAATGTATTTGACAAATTTGAAAAGTGTGTGTTACTATTAGTTTATCAACAAACAAACTCCAGTAACTATGATATTCAATGAAGATTCAAAATATTCATATTGCTGATGCCTTTTTTATATTGTTTTGGTTTTTCTATTTTGTCTATTTAAGTGGATCTTTATACAACAACCATCTAATATTTTTGATAAATTAGTATGTTGGTCCTAGAGCGAATTTTTTGATGATATCTAGTTGTTTCTGTCCACTGTGTTCTGCTATCATTAGACATAATAATAACTTTTCTTTAACAAATCTGATTTAATTCAAATTGAATTCATGGTATCAGCTCACCTGTTTTCATTTCGATCTGGTGGATCGAAAAGAATAGCAAAGTGAGACATGCATTCAGTTAATTTTGTAAAGCAAAGGTTGATAATGAATTGGTGAGGGGTAATATAAATATTTCAATTCATCTGATTTGAAAAAAATCAAATAGGACGTAGACGTAAACGAACTACAATTAAATGTGTCAAATTATTAGAGATTTTATGCAAAATATCTGATGTCTAGCAGTTGCAAAGCTTCATCATTAACATTTAGGTTGAGTCTTGCTGCATGCAATGTTGACAAAACAACTTAAGATTGTGATTAATAGACTTGACATAACAAGATATTTGATTGCAATATGTTTGTGTAAAGCCAAATCTACTTCAACATTAAATTTTCAGTTTCCAATGATGTTTGGTGATGATATTTGAATGAGATTTTCATTTCTATATTTCTACCATGTTTTCAACTTTTAATAAGCTGAAACTTACTTCTACCCGATTAGATTGTACGTTGTTGTGGAGTAGTTTTGCCTTTACAGCTCAGCCCTTCTCCACCTTTATCTACAATATATTTTGTACAAGACTCTACATCTGATCATTCTGCTTGCAAAGCTATTTTTCTGGAGTTTTTGTGCCCCACTTCCCAAAATGTTAATACTACTTCTTCAAGGCACTTAAGTCTCTTAGTGAAATGGACAGGACATTGACTGAGTAGATGCTCTGCTGTTTCCATGGGTTGCTCCCAAAATTTGCAGTTGTCGTTCTCTGCAATGATTATCGTCTTAAGGTGGTATTTGTAGGGGCATTGACCTGTCAGAAGATCAACAACCAGTTTGATGTCGTTTTTGATCATCACGAGAAGTTCCTTCGACTTCTTAGCTGGTACGGTTATGAACTTTTTGGATTTTCATAGGTCTGGAGTATTTCTCCACTGAGACTCCATCCGATTCTTAAGTATTAAATATGATGATAATTATATCAATTATTTTCTGAAATTCAATTATTACAATTGTTTAAAACTTGCTTTAGGTCAAAAGGGTCCTCCGGGTCCAGCTGGTTCTCCAGGAGAACCAGGAACAAGAGGACCTAAAGGCGCCGAAGGAATGACTGGACCTGTAGGTCCTGAAGGATCTCAAGGCTTAAAGGGAGATTCTGGGCAACCAGGCCCTCCGGGACCTCCTGGAAATGAAGGAAAAAATGTAAGTTTTGTTATTTCACACAGTTATTATATATTTCCATTACATTTTATAACAAAATTCGAATTTTTATACTGAGGTAGGTACTCAGAAAATAGAAAATGAATGTTTATCAAGGTGAAATTTCATGTTGACACGCGACGGTGGATTTTAGCGTGAAATGAGGAAAGGTGGTAAAATTTTTTTTATTGTTGTAAGCAGTAGCTTAAAAGTTTCATACAAATTCATTCAATCACTGAATACCACTTGCTTTGTGTTGATTGCAAATTAACAAGAAAAATCTGGTTTGTTATTTACAAATGAATTGTTTTTATTTTATACAATAAAATACGTCCAATATTCCTTTGGTTGTACTAGATTATTATCCTGGAGCTGTTAGACTAAAAATTCCAAACTAAAATTATCAACAATTGTTTTTGTAAGTTATTTATTTTTGACACTATTTATTTTTTTAATATAATTAAACTCCGATTTAATTCTTTAGGGTGATTTAGGACCGATCGGACCAAAAGGAGATGAAGGAAAACAGGGTATTCAAGGCGCACCAGGTCCAAGAGGTCTCCCAGGCCCGGAAGGACCTAAAGGATCTCCAGGTGCAACTGGCTTTCCAGGGCCACCAGGTGAACCGGGATTGCCGGGATTAAAAGGAGAAGCAGGTCTTAACGGAGATAATGGAAAGCCCGGAGAGGTAGGACCTCAAGGAGAACAAGGCTTACCAGGAAAAATTGGACCAGTAGGCCCTGTTGGTAGACCGGTATGTAAATAAGTCAATCGGGTATACATGATACATAAAATGTGTAATATAATGTTTGTATTAGGGACCTGAAGGTCCAGCGGGTCAGCAAGGAAACACTGGGTTGCCAGGAGAGAAAGGTGACATGGGTGTTATAGGAGCTCCGGGACTTCAAGGGCAACCCGGACCTCAAGGAGTTCCGGGTCCTCCGGGAGTTCCTGGTATTGTTGGAGCACCTGGAGCTGCGGTCAGTATCATTATAATAATATTTTGGTCTTGAAATTTTATAATTTTATACCTTAATTTCATTCTATACCCAAATTAAGACCAACATAGTTGACATAATTAATCATTTTGGAAGCTCAATTCAGATTTTTTTCCAAGTTTTTTAGAAGAGTCAAATATTGAAGATTTGCTGAAACTTTAAATAGTGGTCTTATTAAATGACATACTGAATTGTGAAAAAATGCTGTTATCATTGTTATAGATGGCTCCTTCTCAAACTTTACTGGAAAGCGTCCACTTAACTGTGTTAAAATCTGATGTACATAACTATTTATCTTCTGGAACCCTGCTTAATTTTGTTCTCTGTTCTGTCCATTAAAAATTAGTAACAGCCTTTTAGGAGTAGATATAATTATAATACAGTAAACTCCCGGTTATCCGAGTCTCTGTTAACCGAGCCTCGGTTAAAATAATAAACATAAATAAAGATCTTAATAGCGAGACATCTACAAGTAGCCGCGATGGTTATTTATTTATATAGTAACAAGGCCGATCAAGCCGTAGGAGCCTCTACTGGCTGTTGCTAGGTCGAGCCTTCATGTCGTGGGAAGGCGAAGATGACACATTCTAGACTCAATTGGCTCTGAACTCGCGCTGAACTCTGTTAATGTTAGACGCACTCGCGCTAATTGTGTTGGTGTGTTATTTTTGCCATTTTTATTCATATTATTATTCCTACTGTATGAGTGAGAAACAGAAGAGAGTTCTAGTTTGTTTTGAAATAAAATTTAATGCTATTAAACGATTGGACAATAGTGAATCGATTAAAAAGGTGGCCGCTGATTTAGGGATTGGGGAAGTGACAGTGGCGATTGGAGACCAAAACGTGAAGAAATCGAGAAAGATGTGTCGTACTGAATTGCGTTCGCCTAGGATGAGGTAAAAACATAGACGGACCATGCATAAAAGCACTAGAACACGAGGACGTGAGTGAACTAGTCGAACTAGCCAATGAGTTACCCGTTGAAGATCAAATGAAAAGCAAAGACATTCATTATTGGTGCAATTAAGATGTTTAGATGAAGATTACCGACGAGGAAATCATCGATATGGTAACCGATGCTAATGAAGTTAAGATGACAATATGGACGAGGTAACTCTCAAAATATCATACACCGACGCGCTGAAGGCAATCGACGCTGCTCTTGCTTTCTTAGAGCAACAAGAAGAGTGTACGCCACACGAAATCCAACAATGTATCGTCCAAGCGAGGGAAGAGGTTATCTCAGAAGACGATCAAAGAATTTTCTAAGAAATAATCTATGTTTTTAATTTTTTCATACCATTCATCAAGGTAGTTTCCTTCCAGAGTGTCAATACAAGAGTTTTCTAATTTTTCTATTGCATTTTCATGTAACCATTTTTCTTTGGCAACAAAATATTCCGTGTATATACCAAAATTCAGACCATAACCTTTCAGCTGATTTTTTGATTGATTCGGTCTGCTGTCGCCAGGTTCAATTCACTCAGATAACTGCTTTTGTGATTCAGATCATAAGGATTCAATACTAATAGCGCAATCTATGTATTAGCCTGTGAACTTTTCAGTCTACCTAATATAATCACCTCTGCTGAACTATTTTCACCTTAGTTGAAAAATATATTTTAGAAATTTAAAAATCCCTATGCAATAAGCTTGTTATGTCCTTTAAATCTTGTGCAGAGGCTAATTATTTCTGATATTTTACAGGGTGATAATGGCCCCGTGGGTTCTCCTGGTTTACCTGGACCTCAAGGTAAGATAGGAGAATCGGGACCAAAGGGTAATAAAGGCGATCGAGGCCGAAGAGGTCCTAAAGGCCACAGAGGTGACCTGGGACCAACTGGGAAAAAAGGAGAAGAAGGAGAAAGAGGCGAACGTGGAGAGAAAGGTCCCAGAGGACCTGAAGGTATAAAAGGAAACATGGTAAGCATTTTAAAGTAATATAAACAGCATTCAATTATTTCACCTAATTAAGAATGAAAATCTAGAAATACCGAAGAAGTTACTTGAATATATCAAGTACTGAAATTGAAACTGCCATTTACCTCAACATAGTGGTGGTATACTGCCAAAGTTTTGAAATTATCTAATCTTTGATAACTCTTTGAATGGTATATAATCGGAAATCTAAATTTTATCTAAGAGATGTCATCAAAAAATGCAATGAATATGCTAGTATAGCCGCTTTTTAGTGATATCAAATCTACAGTTTCTATAATGGAAGTTTAATTATAAAATGGAAAATAATGGACAGTTACCATTAGTGTAAAGGAAAATTTCCGGAAAATATTTTCATAAAAAAACTTTTGAAGAGCACTATTTTCTTCTATTGTTTTAGAGGATTAATTTTATTTAAGGTGTAACAGATGGAAAATGTGGACTGAAATTGCTTATTGCTTCATGACAAAGTTATGTATATCTTTAAAACAACATTAACAATGAACAATCTGTCAGCTTCTGAGTCAGAAGCAGCAAAAGAATAAGTTTAACTCTCTTCAGATTCTTATTTTTTATCTAACTCGTCCAAAAATCCTACATTTTAATATTAGAGGCACCGGAACCGGATTCCAGTTATGGGAACGAAACATTATCTTACCGACTCCTCCTTTTGTTAAACGGTTCTTTATCTTATTGTGAATCTAGTTTTAGATTTTAGGATCTCCCAGGACTCACAGGAGTTTTTAATATGCCAAGTGCAACTTTGTAATCCGTCTATGTGTTAGGATGGCTTGCCACCATATATTGGTGACACAAAGGCCCCAGTAACCCAAATTTATTACCCTATATACCATCTTTTGCTAGGTAACTTGTTATCTCGCTTGAAGCTGAAATACCAATATTCCTAACTTCAGCTATTTTATGGATAAATGCCATCTCTCTTCCGCGGTTAAATGAATGCCTTGATTTAAAGGATCTAACAGTGCAGCAGCCAAATAGAATGGTCCCAAAGCCATGGACTTCCTTTTTGCTTATGAATAAAATAAATGGTTTTTCTGTTTTTTTTTTGGGATTTCACTGTTTTGTAAAATAACCTTACGTGATACGAAAAAACTAAAAGCAGATTTGAAATCAGCGCTATCTAATAGCTATAAAACAGTTAAAATTTTCAAATTAAATTTCTACTAAAAATCCTAGCTTCTGTTGGGATACATTATGCATTCATTCCTATTTCAGGGACCTGTTGGTCTTGCTGGCCCTAAAGGTAATGACGGTCCTCCAGGTCCTCCTGGTATAGAAGGTCCTCCTGGTCCAAAAGGAACTGACGGTCAAGCTGGCATTAAGGGTGAAGTAGGTCCACCAGGGCCGATCGGACCTCCAGGTCCACCTGCTGAAATGCCTTTGTTACCTCCTGAATTATTATTTCAAATGAATAATGTCGACAAAGGTGTTGTTAGAGAAAGAAGAAGTGTGGAAGAAATGATGTAAGTGTATAGATAACTCAAAATTTTCGTTGGCTCAGTTGAAATTGTTTAGTGAGGAATATGAAGACGAACTCGGATCTAAAATTGACGAGATGTCGAAAGAGGATATAAACATCAAGTTTTTAGAAATGTATAGTACAATATATAATATGAGAATCGAACTGGAGAGTTTTAGAAAACCAAATGGAACAAAAGAAAATCCGGCGATGACTTGTAGAGATCTTCATTACGGACATCCGCATCTGAAAAATGGTAAGGTATTAATGCTGTTGTCGCGTTTTTTTTCACTGCTCTTATTTTATGGAATAAGAGAATGTCGATTGAAAAAAAGGTTAGTATATAGTGTGACTGATACCAGTCTATTTTTTTTCAAAGAGTATACACTAGGTTCGAATACTTTCTCTTCTGATAGAGTATTCCAGAGATACAACACAACATCATTGACGGCTCGTGGTGACAAAATTTTGGGTGATCTTGTTGTGAAGTTTTGTCGGGTTTTATGCCGAATTGTTGTAAGGGTTGCCACACAAATGTTTACTTTTATTGTCTTTAAGGAGAGAAATGTGTGAGATTTTTCAAGAAATGAAATATTGGCTTAAAAAATTCTTTTGGTTAATAAGTTTAAAACGAGGAGATCCTGAGATGTAGTGGCATTCGAAACCAGGGGATGACTTACAACAACAAAACCAAAAATCCTTGCCTACGCAGATGATGTGGTACTTATAAGTAAATCCAAAAAGATACTCTACTCTTTGGAAATACATATAAATGAATAAAGGACCAAATATATGAAGATGGAAGGGATTTGAATGAACACAACCAATTAAAAGTGACGACAGAGAAAAAGTATAGATTTGATAAAGTCCGGGAGTTCGAAAACCTGGGTGTGTCAGTGAAAAACGATGGAGATGAAACTAGAGAAATTGACAAAAGACTGGCGAATGAGAACAAAATGTTTGGAGACCTAGGAAAAGTATTAATATCGAAAAATATTTTAAGAGCCGGCCGCCAGGTTACGCATCTACAAGACAGTTAAATAACCAACGATGTCGTATAGCAGTGAGTGTTGCACCACCAACAAAACACAAGAAAACAAAATAAACATATGGAAGATAAAGTTATTAAAAAGGATTTTCGGAGGAGTGCAGGATCAAAACGATGAAAAGATCGAACGTAGAGATCAAAGCTGACTTGGATATGTGGTCAGAGTTATTCAACAGATGATATATGGACGAAGATTGTTGTGTGAAAAGATTATTATTAAGGGGAAAATGAGCGAAAAGGTAAAGAGGTCCTCCATGTGAAAAATAGATAGAAGCATGTAGAGAAGATCTAGGAACAATAGGAATGGAGAACTAGCCATGAATAAAAATAAAAGCCAACAGAAATAAAAAATAGTTGATTATAATTGCAATTTCTAATCAGCTGGTTTCTTTTTATCCTTTTTAATAACTTGCTGCTACCTACATTATGTGGGTTTTTAGTTGGAAGAGCTACTTCTGCCATGGTATGTAGATATCAAATAAAAGTCTTCCATGACGAGTTTTATTCTTGACTGTTCGTCTGTTTTAAGTGTTCGATAACGTTTTTTAATTTTGCGATTATATTAATTAAATGTATTTTTTCATCAGAAGAACTCTTAAAATAGAAAAAAGTTACGAAAAACATTCGTGTATCCCAGAATAATACTGCAACGGTGTAAATCAGACCCGTAGGTGGATTATTCAGCTTGTCGATTATACTAATTTATTTATCAAGATATCAGAAAAAGGCTGCGTAGCATTGAAAATATTATTTTTCTATTATGCAAATTATGTAATTATCTTTTATTCAGTTCTTAATTTTTTTGAGAAGGCTTCAGCACTTATGCACTAGACGTCCTTGTACGACATAAGTTGTAAAAGTTTTTTCTCCATAACTTTGGATTTTTTTATTATTCAATTTAAAATTATCGTTTGAATTCTTATTAGGCGATGTAGAATATTCTTGTATGCGCGGTTTCAGCTTCTCAATTTGGGAGAGGAGAGGTCACGAATTGACATTAAAAAAAGTAAAACTGTGATCAGGGCTTTCTATAGGTAAATTTTCTTATTCACATATTATCCACAAATGGGTTAAATAAGAACAAGGGAACAATCGTATGGTATCATCTTTGCGTGCCTTAGGCCGTCCTATTTTAATCTATAATGACCTTTCGGCCTTATGATGCCATTTGCAACTGCTTAGTTGTTTTCGTTCTATTTCAGCACTTCTCTGAAACTTTACAGAAGCTTTGATGCTCCCCTAAAATTTTTCCTGAAAGTAAGACAGTTTGGGGAAATCATGACCCCCGTGACTTCCCCTTGAAACTGCGCCTTTGTTCTTGTTATAATTATAATAGTTTATGACACCTTTGAAAATTTCTGCAAGGTCTCTACTTTTGTGCTATGTTTTGATTAGTAAGCTGAAATTTTTGAGATGAGATTTTTATAATTTTTTTCTGGCATTTCTCTAACAGCTCCATACCCTTTACAAAGATAGCAGTTCACATTTTTTAACTATTTTCAAGTTTATATCGTTAGATATATAGGATGCTATATCAGCGTACCGATCTTTTGAGATACGGGGCTCCCATTTTATGTTTTATGTTACAGTAATACCAAGATCATTTTGATCCTCAATATGTTTAAGATGAGTATCACTCAATAGAAAAGAAAATTCTTTGTTAATAGTTTCAATACTTGGGATAGTACACTTTTCCTCATCCACTCTGTTTGGTTTGCGAACGTTAGTGAACGTGATCCAGACTACTTCTACAGAATTTAAATCTTTCTCATTTATTTCCTTTCGAACTAAATTTTTCACATCCATTTAAGTAAAGAATATTTTCACTATCATATTTGTTTTGATATAGTTTATTTTCAATGTAGGCTGGTACTGGATAGATCCCAATTTGGGAATGAAAGATGATACAGTTTATGTTTTTTGTAATATGACAGCAGAAGGAGAAACATGCGTGTATCCAGACGTTCACAGTTCGAGTATACCAAATATTCAATGGCAAAAAGAGGGTAATAAAGTGAATCGGTACTCAAATTTGCGAGGGGGTTTTAAGGTAAGATATGAAAACTAATAGTTTATTTTTCAAATTTCTGCAAAGTTTCATGTGAGAAATTTCTAGTCATCATAATTGATAAAAATTTTTATAAAAACTATGTAATGTGCATTTTCATAAACATATTCCAGGTTTATAGCAAAGTAATGAGACTGGCGGTCAGGTAACGTAGTGTCTAGAGCCCGCGTTAAACCAGTTTAATCATCTCTTCCTTCTTCTCTTGGTTTATCTCTAACTAACGTAACTAACAAAAAAAAGTTTGGATTTAAGTTTTCTAATAAAAGTTTTTTTGCCATTTTCAATATTCGTCTTTCTATGAATAATCAACTCTAGTGTTATTAGACTTGAGAATCAATTTAGCATTCTGAATACAATAATCAGTCTTTATCCTTTTATTGTGGGCCTTGATAGACCTCAAGCGAAAAGGACATCCCAACAAGTATCCATACATGAATACAAGTTTCATCCATATACATATCTAATTGGCCTTTCTTAATTTCAGTGTGTCTTCTTCTTCTACTTCTTGGAGATCTGTCGATCTGTTAATTCTGAAACTGCCTCTGCATCTTTTCCTGAGAGGTGGATTGCCAACTATCTTTCCACCTTTTAGGTGGTCTCCTGGGAGGCCATGAGCCGAGCGGGTTGTTTTCTAGGACTATTCTCGTCCATCCGTCTTAAATGTTTGTACCACTGCCTCTTACACTATCTTCCCCATCTCACAATGTATTGTATCCCGCATTGCTCTTTGACATCTGTATTTCTTACTCTATCTCTTCTTGTTTTGCCTTGTTTTCAGTAGGTAATAATGGAAAATATATAAGACATTCTTAAAAACTGAATATTGTATTTTTCATTTGAAGCTTTTTGTTGTTCTCAAATAAGAGCCAATTGATTTAATTACTTCTCAAAGAGAATGAGTGAATGTGTGATACCAGAAAAATGATTTAGAAATAAGAAATTTTTTAGCACAGGTTGAGCACTTCTTGTTAGTTGATGTTAGTTGCTGAAACCGTTGGGGATACCTAGCATACTGTTTATACTCCCAATACACAACACACACAATTATAGTGAAGTGGATAACTTGGTTATCGAAACGCGTGTCAGACAGTGTAATTACGAGTATGGGTGTAGTGGTGATGTAAACCTTGTATTTAGTACTCAATTTATTATTTTGTTTTCGTTTCAGATCACTTACGAATCTGTGGGTACTGTACAAATGTCCTTCTTAAGGCTTCTTTCGAAGGAAGCTTACCAAAACTTCACCTTTACTTGTATAAATAGTGTTGCATGGTTTAATTCAAAAACCGAAAATTATGACATGTCCATTAAATTACTTGGAGATGATAAATACGAATTCTCTCATGATTCTGCTCAAAAACCAAAAATCTTAGTTGATAACTGCCAATTCAGAAGCGACAAAGGTGAAACTATCTTTGAAGTGAGGACTCAAAAATTATCACATCTTCCACTCATCGATTTCTATCCGAAAGACTATGGCTTAACCAACCAAGCTTTTGGTTTTTCTGTAGGCCCTGTGTGTTTCAAATAAATTTCGGTAGCATTTATAAATTTACTAGTTGTGATAGCACCTATTTATTGTTTTATGTTAATATTGTTAATAAATGTGTACATATTTTACTATTAATTTTAAATTTTCTAAGTGTATGTCAGTTACATGGTGTACAAATAAATAAAATCCTGTTTGGTTGGTATAGTTAACTTTTTTTAATTATCAATTATTATGTACCTGTTTCTTCTTTTTCACTTATGATAACTGCTGTATCCAAAAAATTAAATTAAATGTTTTTCTCGTATGATATAAATTGAAATTGGTCAAATTAAAACTAATGGAATCACTCAAAACCAATAAGGTAACATTAGTTTAAATGTTCATTAGAACAAATTAACAGCTTTGAATACTTAGGGTAAAAATGGTTTCCCAAGGAAAGGAGTAAATAGAAATTAAAACTAGAATACAGAGTGCAATTAATGTACACCAAAATTTGAGGAATACATTTCTAGAGAATAGGGTGGTATCTATAAAGCGACAACCACGTAAAAATATATATAATAAATAAAATAAGAAAGTCAATTAAACAATATCACACATGTGTTGAAAAGTATTTCAACACGTGCATTTTTGGTATTAGGTTCAAAATAATTAAAAAGTTGCGTATTTTGAAATTTCTACAAGAAATCCTTTTAATTTAAGAATGGTTAGATTAGATTAGGGTATGTTAGGTTAGTTTAGGAGACTATGTCTATAATTGCATTCATAAGAAAGTATTAACTCTTTGTTACTCTGTTAACTCTTTTATAATTTTTGTTTTATTTACAGTAATAAACATTTCAAGCTAAATAGAGGGAAGATACCGTCTTTATACCTGCAAATGTTCGATGCACGCATTAATTTTTATTGTTGGTTAGGTAAAAAAAAATTAATTCTTGCAAGTGAGAAACTTATCTGACTTTATATTAATTCTTTCTTTGTGTAGTTGTGGATAATTTACTATTTCCATTCCTTTTGGATTTATACGCGCAAGTAATTGCCTGTATTATGTATGTATTGGCCGCATTATTCCATAAGATATTCCTTTTGTACCCAGTATTTGGTTTTTCGTACATTTGAATAATCTGTTCTTTTTTTCATTTTCTTCTTTTCTCGTGTATCTCCACTTTTATTATTTTCACTTCTAGGTTCAACAAGATCCGTTTCTCCTTCATCACTTTATTTTCCGATGTTTCAACATATTCTGGATTAAAATCTGAATTATCTCCATCTTTCTTTTCTAATTCGACAAATTGTTCTCCACTTGGTGCCATCTCATTGTTAATGCAGTGAGCATCAGAGGTTTCTAAAAGAGCTTCTATAACAGTATCAGCATGGTCGACGTAAAGGTATCATTTTCATTAGAGTTTTAGGTACTAACTGTGGTTTCTTGTCATGTATCATCTTTACTTGCTCGTGGTACTCAAATTCCACTTGCACTAACTGCATATATTACTTAAGCTATGCAATTTTTATTTTATTTTCAAATTATTTGCTATTGTGACCAAGTCGAATTCCACGAAAATTATTATTGTTTGTTATCAATTGAATCTGATGGCAGAAATCTTCAATAATAATAAACCGTTTCTAACATAACATCCCGTATCGTGAAAGTAAATTTATGTAAGTAAATGTATCGTATATTAACGTCATTACAAAGATTTATTTTTTAAAATAAGCATAAATTTACTTAATATGATTGTACCACTCACTGAACGTATTCTTCACCGGCGAGATAAACTAGGTTACAAAAATACTAACAGATACGAATGTGCCAAATGACACAATATGGGGTATTAAACTAAAGTAATTGTTATCTAGTGGAAAAGGAAATAACGATACGGTGTTTTGCAGTAAAATTCGAGAATATCCCCAACATGTCGACGCACCAAAAATGTCAGATGCAGGATTTTGGTATTAGACCATCGAAAAGCAAAAATGACAGCATACAACTTCGTATATGTTTTTACTAAATGCCTTCACTAGAAATATCTAGTCAAAACTAGAATTCGTCATTGATTTATTTGCTTCCCATTCTAAACAAATAGATTACAGGTTAAATATACAAAAAACGTACTTCCTTACATTTTATTGATATTTATTGGTTAAACAATTGAAAAACATTGTGTATTTCAATAGTAAATTAGAAAAGTATTTAAATCTCCCTTCTCCTGAAGATATAAATCTTTCACAAAATCTATTTGAACATACCAGATATTTAGTAGATATGACAAAAATATAATTAAGTAACAGTAACAAAATAAGTAACAAAAACAAAAGGTCATTAACAGTCAGTCAGCCTTTTCGGAACTTTAGATAACGAACGAAATTAAATAGAATAAATAAAACAAAAAGTTCATGATCAGAATTCAGTTTAGCAAGGAGTAAATTTACAAACTCTCAATATTCACATTATTAATTACAACAAAAAAATCACTACTTTATATTAACTATCACTTTAATGTCAATTTAAATATTATAATAAAATCCGAACTATACTCTCATTATCAACCAACGTTTTGCACCAAATGAATAACCAAAATTTTATAGAAAATTATTTGCGAGAAAATCAAAAACTACCTTTGGAGTTGTCGACGAGGAAAATGTGCTGAGAATATTAAAAAATCTATCCTAAAATTTATTTTCCAAGAAGGTCCTTTTTGCCCCCTTGAAGTTAATTCTATTAATTTGCATAATTAGAAAAATATGATAATCTCGCAAAATGCTGCCAGAGTCCAAAAAAGCACCATTTATAATGTATGTTTGTACCAGGGTTTTCATTATAAATTGACGTCCCCCCTTTTAGTATGATACAAATAGAGAAATAAAAATGATTTTTACAAAAATTACACTGAATCAACTTTCATCAAAATAATTTCACAAAATTAGATATATAAAGACTGAATCACATATTAAATGTAAACTTCATTTTTTTAATTCATCTCGAACATACACTATGAGGTCTATGAGTCTGTAATTTGGAATAAATTCAATAGGTTTATATCATTTTTTTTAAATAATCCCAGTAATTCCAACCGCAATTTTTTAAATAAGATTATAATGTATACAGAGTTTCCCAACTTAGAAATATGACGTCATATTTGTTTTAATTTTTACAAATTGCAAAAGTGTTAATTACTCACCAACAAACTGCCCTAAGGGAAGATATCAAAACAAATATACTACTATTGTTTCAATAAAATCTTGTTATCTCTTAAAGAACATAAAATTGCATCCCGACAAACTTATATTCTTCCAGGACTTATTGAAAGATGATCTTGACATAAGACTGCAGTTTTGTGAAGAAAATATGGATCAACTACACACAAAATACAGTCAGATGTATAAAGAATCTACGTTTATGTTAAATGGTAAAGTTAAGCGACAAAATTATCAGTCTTCAAGAGATGAGAATTCACGCTGAAATAAAAAAGACCACACTCGTACGCATAGTTAATGTTTGGGCAAGGTTCGTCAGAAATCAAGTTATAGGATAGATAATATTTGACTTCCAATAAAGACTTAGTGCCGCAATTTGCTTTAGTCTACTCATCCTGTAGATGCTAATGTCACATTCAATAAGATGGTGCACCTATTTACTTCACAAGATCCGTTCGGGAGTATCTCAATTCTATATGTCTAGAAAGATGGATAGGTGTTATTGAATAGCCACCAAGATTACCAGATCTCAATCTTTTCGACTGGTCGGGCAGATAGAGATTAGATTTTTTATTATTTATCCTCGAAGCACCATTTTTCAGACGAAAGCTATCAAATTTTGAGTTAATTTTTTCTAATAGTGAACAACGCCCGAATTTTTCAAATACTAAAGAAAAAAATTGTTTCGTGTGTTGATAAGCATTATTTTTAACCGGAAAACGAACTACTGAAGTAAAATCTTGTATTATAGTGAAAAGGGAAACTAAGCATCTTTTACTGGTATGTAGAATTCAAATGTGGGGAATGTGGGGTACAATCGCCGATAATATTCAACAGTTTGGATGTCTACAATAGCTCTATACTCTATCATATCTGGAATAGTTTTTCATCTTATTTAGAGGGATCAGATTCTTCCATTGTATTGGCGTTGAATCTGTATGCAGTCAACAAAATGTAAAATACTTCAGATATCAGTTGCACGGATTGTTCTGGATCGTTGCGAGTCTCATTCAGATTAAGGAAACTTATTGTTTTAGTTAATTTGAATATTAAAGGCATTTTTCCCAAAAGGTTGGAAACCGTATACATCAAACAGTTTTTACAATCCTTTCGAAAGATCAACATGTCTTTATCTTTGTCTCCAATGCATTTTTTCTCTTGTGTCATACTCCAAATCGATATATTTTTTGAGGTTGCGTAATAAACCTTTGGAATTTTTATTGAAAATGTCTACTTTATAAATAGGAGCTTTTTGAAGAATTTCGGTCTCCATAAATAAATGGATTAGGGGCCATTCACTTTGAAAATTTTTAAGGCATGGTTCGGATAAAGACTGAAAGAATGCCAGTTTAGCCAATAGTAGTTTATTATCCAAAGACTTTTCCACGGTTTTAAAACATTTCTCTTTTGGAAGTCTTTGTCTTTGAACAAATTGTAACGCGCTCTCAACCATAGATAAGTGAGCCCGTAAGAGTGCAGTTACGAGAGAGGTTCAACATTTTCGATTGGATGACGCTATTTTTGAGATTAGTCGAAAGGTTTTTGAACGACATCAACACCAAATTGCTACGTCTGGTTGGCTCATTCAAAATTACTGAAAATTCTCGGCACTGCGAAATTCCAGTTTTTTCCCGGTTTTCAATTCCCCTAGAAATACCGAAATAGTCATTATAGTGTTTAAACAAGCGCCAAAAGAAAAAAACTGTTGTTTATCCATTTTGACACAACAATGTGATGAAATCAATATGAAAGTGTGCTCATATTGAATACTTGTAGGTTTTCATGAGAAATGTTCGAGTTGCTCTTTCATTCGTTGTATTAATTATAAGTTTTAGTTTAATGCAATAAATATCAGGATTTAAATCCCTGCTATTCATTCTAAAGCACCTAAGCTTTTGTATTGAAAAATTGGAGAATAATTTTTATTTTTCTATTTGAAGCGCGTGAGGTTTGTATCTTTGGAATTGATATTACTAATGTTACGTATAATAAAAATGCGATTTACAGTATATTTTGACTTTTTGAAAAGATATTGTCATAAATTAAAGATAAGGAGTACACGCTGATTCCTAATGTACTCCTATCAGGTTTTTGGTTCCAGATTTTACACTGATACTAACCAAAATTATTATCCCCTTAAAAATGATATTCTTTTTTGTGTATTAGCCGAAATTTCAATGAAACAGTTTCCTATGATGTTCCTCCTTTCTTGGAGGCGAATTAGTTCACTGTTATGAGACTTCATCATTTTTGAAAGGCCTTCTTTGTGGCTCGGGAGTGTAGTGGAAGCGTGCACGTAAGTGTTGAGGGGATCCAGGTACTGAAGAACTCTCTGAAAGCCTCCGAGGAGGAGGCACCGGTGGTGTTGGTGATACGTACCTGTGAGAGAATCTTAATTATCATAAAACAAATTAGATATTTTATAAATCACTAACCTTCGTGATAGACTAGGAGAATTAAGAGAATTGTTTTCTAAGAAATTTCTACGTAGTGTTAAGGGACTTTGGTTATCAGCATTAGGGTGCCTATTAAGCCGAGGAGGGGGTTCTGGACTTTGGTGCCTTGAGGATCTACCGCTACGGTCTCCACCAAGTTGCAATTTTATGTAAGAGGCGAAACGTTTCTTTCCTAAAACAATGAAAATACAACAATGATACCTTATCTATATATGAAAAAAAAATGTAAGTGAAAATAATTTTTTGGTTTTAGATAACACTGCCTCTTCTAAAAAATATTTATTTTAAAATGAAGATATTCCGTTTCTGATTTTGACATCTTATACCATAACTCAGAAATGAAAAAAACTGCCAATTGGACAACAAGTATTTGTTGTGAATTTCAACAGTAACGTTATCATCTAAATCTTAAATTATGTCTCAAATTTATATTATTTTGGGCTGTACGGATCCTTCAGTTAGGTCTGATGAAAGTAGACGCTTCAGTTAACTTCATACTCGAATAACTGACTAGCTAGCACATTAGTATGTATTGATGATACTCTTTAATTATAACACACACATTATAGATATTTGGTTTACAAGGTGGACTATACAGGGATATTGTGTAGAATCACTTCATTACGTTTGTAGTAAGAAATGTCTAGGATGGTATGCAAAACCTTGTTCTGGAGCCTTTACAAGATGGTGATGTTGGAGTTGATTGATTGTTCTTTATATCCAAAGATAATGTCTTAGTTTAAGTTTCCTTTAGCGTATATTGGTTTTTTCTAGATAGAAATTCTGTACAAGTGCACCCTGAGATATTTAGCATCTCTTTTTCTCATTAGCTTTGATACACAATTGCCATTACTGAATTTTATTTAGGTTAATGTAAAATTCTAATATAGCAGTGTCATTTGCATAAAATGCTATCATAGTAGTTTTTATTGTTGGTATAGTTATAATTACACCAACACCATCAAATGTTACACGGATAGCTCCAAGCATTCAGAACTGAAATAGGGGTGTACGGACTCAAAACCAAACAATCTGAAAGCTTGGGCAGTACAACAAGTATTTTTCAGGCAGAAATATATGCAACAGAAGAATTATTATTATCTTATCCAATAGCTATGCAGCTATTAGTGTTTTGAGCTCCAATGGAACTCCCATCCAACCTTGTTTGATAATACTTGGACAAGTTAAATGAACTAAACAAAAAAAATAAAGTTATCCTCCAATGGGTTCCAGGACACACAGCAGTCGAGGAAAATTAAATATTCGACAGACTCGATAAAGTATGGATTGTGGAATCGGCTACAAGATAAAAGACAAAACACAAGACAATGAGGTAGATACTCGAAGGAATCTATAACAAAATAAGATCTGTTGAACAGGAGTCGCGATATTGCCGCCTCAATAGACACCCGAAGACGCTAGGTTTAGCCGAGAATGCAACGTGCAAACTCTGCTACGGAAAGGACGAAATCTCTATTCTCGAAGTGTGAGACACTACGGAATTTCATTACACTGAGACCGTCTGAAAAAGAAGATGATCTTTGGAAGGCCACAACCTGAATCCCAATGCTGCAGCAAGAATAGGGGATATCTTTTTTTATATGTTCATATTGATAAATTGCCTTGATCTTAGGTCTATTTTAATTGAAAATTACTTTTTAAGCAGTTAAACATCCATACATGCAACTGATACTGTCAATACCTCCCATAAGAAAAATTTTCAAAATGTTTGCAAAAAACGAATTGTGTTTTCTACATACCTGATTCTTCAGCCTCCCTGAACATTTGTTGCTGTTTTTGTTGGTGATAAAATCTCTGAAGTATTATAGGACTAGTATTTCCGCAGTTGTAATGTGGCTCTTCCACTTGAAATTGTGTTCTGAGCGGAAGAGGTGAAGCACTAGGAGAACGCCATCTCGTTTCACTGGCTACCCTTCGATGTCGATAAGGAGCATTTGATGAACTTGAAGAACTTTCCAAAAGTCGACGGGTATTAGAAGATAAGACTAATGGAGATCCTGCATTCGTCTAAATATAAACAAACTATTGTCAACAAATCTAGTTACTATTGATATTTTAGATTAGTGCGGGCAATCTTGATATAGATTGGTCGTGGTTATGGTCTTACATACTGGTCTTGAAACCGAAAATAATTTCTACAGAGCGGCGTGGTTCTCATTGCATCCGGGTTTTGAGTGTTTGAAATAGCCATGGACCAGCACTGCTATCTAGGGATGGATACATCGTAAACTACTTTTACATATTATGTGTCATATTAACTACTTTTATTCTTAACAATTCATTACTTATAGAAATAATATGAACAATAATACAATTTAGTACTGTTAAGCTGAATTGCGTATGCACTTATTATATATCCCTCGATCACAGCGCCGACTTGGCGGCAACAGAGTGAGTTAAGTATGCGTCCGGACCGTGAAATGAATCACCTTCGCTAGCCTAGTTTCAAGATCTTTATGTAAGACCGTGGTCGAGGTTCACTTCGATACCTCAAGCCAATTGTATTACCGTTTATTTTCCACGATTCGGTAACTTAACTAGTAAACAATCCTCTAGTATAGCTTATTTTTAAACATTTCCAACCCAAAATTAAAGTTTTTACTATGACAAATTAAGGTTTAATGTATATTGTAGAAAGTATCGAAATATTGAGAATATCATTAAGATTTTGACATCCGTTTCTAAAATCGCCGTCATTTTCAGAGGAAGAGGAAGTTTCAATGTTTTTTTTTTTTATGTATTACAAGTGTTCAATGTGACCTTCAGCTGCTACACGGCAAACACCTACGCGATAGCTTCTCTTTGTCATTAGGGTTGAGAGCCTGCACGAATTCTAAACGGTAGGGCTTGTATAGCAAAAGCCATCTCAGAACTTTCCATACAGTTGGTTGGGGTATTCCAAGTTCTCTACTAGTTCAATTGGTAGACTCACTTGGGCTGCGAACAAAATTGTTTTCTATTCGTCTGACATCATCTTCTGACACACGCGGTCTGAGCTTTTTCCTTTACACACATTTCCAGTCTCTTTAAATTGATTAAACCAACGAGTAATGCGTTTTCTAGTTGATACTAGTTAATACTTGAAATGCCCGCCGTATTACAATTTGCGGCTCACTTTTTGCCAACTCAATAACACAGAACACTTTGTGCTCCACAGTCGCCATCTCATTCACAACTGGTACTAACAAAGAATGGCGGCCTATTGCAGCGAGAACTCTAGCGGCCGCTTCATGAAACATCACCGCCTTCCTACACTTGTAAAACATTAAAAAAAAAACTTTAAAACTTCTCCTTTTCATTGGTATAAAAATTATTCATGTAGCATTTGTATTTAGTGAATACGAATTTTTAAGAACGATGATGGACCCATCATTTAGAATAACCCTGTATTTGTCACCATATCCATCAATATTGAATCAATTTATACTTAAACGTCGACAAAAGTTTGAAACGATGAAAATATGTCTGTAAAACACTTGATATTCAGTATTTAGATAATTATTCATTATTAAATTAACACAAAGAACAAATTTCCTCACCTGCTCCAATTTATTTTCGAGTTGCTCTTTCATTGATTCTACGTTATTTTTGTTCAGTTGAAAAGGGGTATCATTTTTGGATGATTGAACCAATGATTCTTGCGAAGGATTTTCTCTTCTAAAATAATTGTACCGAGACATATGAGGAACTTTTTTATCCGATGGAGATGATGCGGGCCTTGTATGACTAGGAGGTGAAATTTTTCCATTCGATACGCCGTGTGAATTTACGGTTGAAGGAGGTAGTTGAATTTGTGAAGGTTGACGACCGGTGAAAAACTGACGAATTGAGTGGGTTGTAGAATTTTGTCTGAAAAAACAAAATGTTCCAATAAAATTTCCATATATATGAATTTATATCAGAATTTATGAATGAATAGCAATACTTCATATCTTCTAATCTAACAACTACTATATTTTACACAAATGGACTAAAAATGGAACTTTGAATAAGAGACCTTCAGAGTCCATTCAAAAGAAGTGGAAATGGGGTGGAATATTGTACTCCAAGGGTTTTTTAACAGTTTCTGAGCTCAACCTGAAAATGTCAGCACTTATCATTTAAGGTTGAGAAATATATTTGTGCATGCGCACACTAACATTTCATTTTGGACGCTTAGTTTCTGTTTAACAGTCGTAGAAGTGAGTCGTGAAGATTGTGCAAATTGAGCTATCATTAAATATTTGTTTTTGAAAAGCAATACACCACTGCACCATCATTTTCGACCGTGAAATACCACCATAATTGACAATTGGTATTTGGAACGGCCAAGAACTGCGATATCATCGAAAAAGTTAGTCGAATGGTATTGAATGACCGGCGAATTAAGTTGGATTTATAAACTTCTACTAACGCTCTAGCTCGCTTTGGAAACTATAAAGTTGTTGACATAAACACAAAATTTACATTTTACTTGCATGATAGAAAAAAAATTTCGCTCTGTTTATTTTGTTTCAAGTTTCAGCATTTCTTAGATTTGTTAATATTGTTTCTATCCTAGTGATATTTGTAGTTTTCCATGGAAATGTTATTTGATGGAAACGACATCGACAATTCAAAGTTCGTCTAATAAATAGGGCTAGAAAACGAAGAAGAGAACTACAAAATTATAAAAAATAGAATCATGTTATCATTGGCTATGCGCTGGAACGCGAGATTCTACGTAAAAATTTATAAATCTGTTTCAATTTATGCTGAACGTGATTGAAGGCTAATTTAGAAACTTCTAAGTTTGCGCCCGCGTTGGCGCCTTCGTTCGCGTTTAACATAAATTGAACAAATTGCGCAGTGTGATACATAGACACAAACGCCCGCGTCCAGCCAAAGTGGAGTCAAATGTAACGCTAATGAGGGCGTCAGCGCAGGCGCAAGGGTAAAAGTTTTCAAATTGAACTTTAAAGTTAGAGAGATAGAAGGGGATATCTGCATATAAAAAAAACGCATATGCCATAAACTGACTGTAAAGTGATGCATGCAAAATCTATTCGCATGTTAAGTACCGCGTTTTCCTACTTTAGATCAAAAGTGAAATCAAATCAACATTTCCCGGGCATTAAGCCCAGCGGTTTAAGCAAAATGAGTCGGATTTTTCATGTCGATTCATAATTGAAACGAAAAATCAGACAAGACAGTAGATTGCAAAGAGTGAACCTACTCTGAACGTATCATTGCTCGAAAAGGAAGATGTTTTTCTATTCTCATACTTTGATAATCGCTAAAATTCGAATTGGTTGACCACCCACTGTATTCATCAGATCTGGCAGCAACTTTTTCCTGTTACCTAAGTTTCATTTGCAGGAGAGAGATTTTCATCAGAGAAAGGCGTTATCGCATACGCCCAAAACCAATAGCTGCAGAAAACAAATAAACACTATACTACCAATCAAAGTGCATTGCATCATGTATCCAAACAGTGAAATTAGCAACATGCTTTTAAAAAACCATTTTATGTATGATATGGCAAATGGAAATTCTCGACAAGCTAGACGGCTTTATGCTGAAAAATATCCGCAACGAATGACGCCTCATCATTCCGTATTTGTACGTATTGTGAATACGGTATTCACAAACTTATCCGAAACTGTGGCGAGTTTCAAAAGAGCAACAATTATATACTTATCATATCCAACGAGTTTAAGCTCTTTTACCTCCGCAACACGTTAAAACACGAAAGGCGACAAAATACTCAATTTTCAATTGATGTATTGTTTTCGGAAGAAACACATTTTTTAAGAGTATCTATCATAAATTGGGGGACAACTTAATTGGAATTTCTTACACCAGTTTTCACGACAATGATCTCTCTGAACTACTTGAAGACATCGCACTCAATGGCTACTACTTTGGCCTCCTCGATCTCAAGAGTTAAATCCTTATGATTTCTTTTTATCGATTCACCTTAAATCATTAGTCTACCAACACCCATAGTTGATATTAACGATTTGAAGAGTCGTATTCAAATAGCGTGAAACACCATAATAAATTTACCTGAAATCTTTGAACGTATAGGGTAAACCGCAGCAGGTAGGCTACATTCATGTATCTAGGCCAATGCTAGCATTTTAAATGAATCATTTACTGTTTTCCATTCATTTTATTAAAAAAAATATAAATTATGCTGTTTATTTTATTTCATAAAACTTCCTCTCGAAAAAAAGTTTTTAAATAAAATAAAGTGAGGGTTGCCAATTTCCCCCTAATACCCCCGTATAAAGTAACAGAAATGTTGAAAAAATAGCCGTAGTCCGCCCTTTGCGCGTGCAAGAAAATTACTGAATTTGAAGTTTCTAACTTAACTGAAATTTTAGAATTTTAGAAAAAACTGACCATTGAGCCCTTCGTTAACAATTTAACGATGGATAATACACTCTATTCACTTACTCAATTTTTTACTATACTACAGGTCAATGCCTGACTGTCACCCTCTATCGATTGTAATTTTAATCAAAGTTGACTCATAGTACTCGTGAAGGGGGGGAACTATTTCAACCCAGCATGGTTATTAAATTATATATAATATTATGAAATGCATAATATGTATAACACAGGCAAACTAAAACTTGACCTACCTAATTATACTAATTTTTTGGGGGGAAAATTCCACATTCATCCCTTAACTAATAAACTATAAAGTAGACTGTAAGGAATAGGTCCGTTGTCCTTATTTAAACTTTTATTACTTTAAAAACCCCAATACTTCAAGATCCATACAAATGGATGCAAATTTTAACAATTTTACATTATTTATTTTTCACAGTATTGAGATGGTTGGGGACAAATGGCCTACACTCTATAGTTTATTAGTTAAGAATTGAACGTGAAATTTCTCATAGAAATGTTTTTTTCTGCAGTTTTTCCCGAGAGGAGGGAAAATTTAGTATATACAGGGTGTTTCTATATCCATGTAACAAAATTCGGGATGTGTATGCTTGTGAGAAATTAAGGTGGGTAGGTAAAATTATAACTTAAAATCCTTGTTTTATTTAAAAATACTTTTATTCTTAAATTTTTTTCCCCAAAATCAATAGCTGCAGAGAAAAAAATAAACACGAAAATTTATAATTATTTGAGTGGAAAACAATAAAAATGTAAAATGTAATAACCACCTCTAGCCAAAATATATTAATTTAGTCTACATATCTTAATTTCATACAAGCGATCACCCTCTGAATTTTGTCCTGTGAATTTAGAAACAGGTCAAGCTGAACAATTTGTTACACTACCACTACACCGACACTCACAATTATACTGCCTGGCGTGGGTTTCGATAACCAAGTTATCGTCTTCAGGTAAACTGTTTATTTCAGTCTATATAAGACGATAACTTGATTATCGAAGCGCGCGTCAGACAGTGTAATTGTGAGTGTTAGTGTAATGGTAGTGTAAACAGTGTGTTCAGTATGAATATCACCAACGGTTCCAGAATTTCCAGCTCAGATAGAGAGGTCAAGTCTCATGATCGCTTTAATATCGGTCAGGATAAGGTCCAATTGTTAACTATATAATCTGTTATGGTCAATTTTTAAAAATTTCATATTGCAATGAGGTATCAATTATTTTTTAGGGACGCCCCTTAGAAGAAACATTTATCAATACAGCAAGCATGTTGCACAATATTCTGGTTATAACTGTATCACAAATTTCATTCCTTTTGTCAAAATTGTCGTCAAAAGAATTGATGAGAAATTTGCATTTTATGGGAGTGACATTTCTTTGATTGTAATGCTTTTCGTACTGAATCATGAAAGATGTCTGGTTGACGTGCCACTTTGCTTAGTGATGGTTCTTTGGTAGAAGTTTCCAAAAGTTTTGTTGCGCAGATGATTATTTCGTTTTTTATTAGTAACGGAACCACTGTGCTGATAAATTAATTCCAGGACATATTTATAGTTTGAAACATTGTCAAGTCTTTCTTGCGAATCTTCCACATTCCTCATAAGAATGTTTTTGTTCAATAGTAAATATCATTTTAAATAATAAACGTTAAACATAGAAAAACTAATTTTACAACAAAGTCATTTTGATCAAAGGTGAATAAATTGAAATGTGGACCTATCGTCGAATGCTAGGAGTACCATGGACTTCTGAACACACTGTTTACACCACCACTTACCATTACACTTCATTCTATGAAGACGATAGGTTATCGAAAAGTGCGTCAGATAATGTAATTGTGAGTGTTGGTGTAGTGGTAGGGTAAATAGTGTGTTCAGTATTAATATCACCAACGTTTCTGGAAATTCCATTTTAGTATCATGGACTGACAAAGTGACAAATGCAGCGATTCTAAAAAAATGGAAAAATACGGGGAAATTCTTCTGAATCTAAAAAGAATGAAAACAGTCTATACTCAGAGGCCCAAAGTACCATACTTCAACTCTTTAAAGGTAGGATAGATGGTAAATGAAGAGTGAAGAAAGTAAATGTCTTGGCTTAGGAACACAGCGGCAGCCAGAGAAGCTTACGAAAATGTAATCGGCAACATCCAATAATAGTGGATAGGTAAAAAAAGAAAAGAATTTTGGTGAAAAATAAAGAAGCTCAACTTCAGTTGCATTCATGTCACAAGTTTTTGATACAAAGTTTACGACCTCAACCAGTTGAGAAATATATTTGTGCATGTGTTGAGAGATTCTCACTAAAATTTAGTCTATTTTTGACTGCTTGATCACCGTATAAGTAAGTAATTATGAAAATTTTTCTGAAAACGAAAATATATTTGTTTTTGAAAGGCAATACTTCTATGCAAATGGAAGATGAGTTAGAGATACTGTTTAAGGCGCCACACCATTTGAGCTTGACTGACGACGAGCGTTCGGGAAAGCCAAAGACTGCGACAACCAGTGTTTGTTTACTTTGAACCAAAAGCAAATTCGAATGAATATTCCTGGGGCTTATGGACAAGGTTTGAGCCTGCTCCGATAAAGGCAAAAACGGTTTTACGGGCTAGAAAAGTGATGGCGACCGTTTTTTGGGATAGTCATTGGATTGTATTCATCGACTATCTTCAGAGGTTAAACAGTAACAGAAGAGTATTAAGATAAGATAAGTGTTTTTCCATCAGGACAATTCACACTTCTATAATAACAACAGCTAAAATCCACTAATTGCACTTCGAAACGAAATAAATGTTTTGCTTCTTTGTTAGGCCGGAAACTTACGGTATTTATACAAAAGTAAAGAGCGTTTGGGGCAAGCTCTTTATTCTGCACATTTTGGCATATACATGTACTCTATTTTACCTAATATTTTTGCTTGATTCGTCTGTTATATACCACTTTACTTGTGTTTGCTTCTTCTACTTCCAATCATGCAGATCGCACAGTGTTCGAACAAGCATAGCTAAAGACATATTAAAGCATCAGCTTTTCTAAAATTCTTGTATCCTGACGTTCTTATACTAATAGAAACAATAATGTATAAATAATAATATACAGAGCGCAGCAGTCATTCCTGCATTTATCAAATGACTATGAAAAATAAACGGATGATCGCCCATATTCTACATATCCTCAGCCATTTCAAAAATGCAGGATTGACTATCGCACCCTGTACTTCAGTATTTAAATAATAATAATATGCCGCGTATGTTAGCTCCTATCAAATTTTTTGTGAAGAAAGTTGCGTATAATACTTTTAGTAAATTTCTAATGCACAATGAAACTAAAGACCAAATTGCAAGACATATATTTTGCCTTTTATCAAATGACAATTTTTATGATATTCACTTAATTTATTTGACTGACTCGAATAATCTCACATCTTCAATTTTTAATTCTAATAGGGAGACTGAAGCACATATCCACCCCAAATCCTATTGTACATCATTTGCGGTACATCAAAGGTAATTGATTTGGATATTTTCCAATCATACTTCCATCTTGCGAAGAATTTTGTTAAATAATGTTCAATAAGGAATGGTTTCAAAATTGAATTCATGCTTGTAAGTTCAATTAAAACCATTTCTAATAAGTAGTGTTACGTAGCGTTTGTTAAAGGTCATCATATTAGAACCAAATTAACAAAAAAATCTCAACATACAAACCTACAGGATGCAGTTTTCGTCCATCTAAAAATCACAAACATAAAAATACTACGACGTTCTAGAAAGCGAGAAAAACAAACTAAATTGAATTAAAATGTGTTGCAAGTTAAAAGTAAAATTTTATTCAATGTAAGTATTAAAGTATGATCAATATAATGTGAAGGGATTCTATTACACTCAATAATTATTGCATTTAGAAACAAAATAATCAATTTACATCAAATGACGTTTATTCCAACAGTATCATACCTAACTTCATATCATCCTGTGTCAAAATTTTCAAGTAATCTCTAAAGAGTTTGGACCTGGCTCAGTCAACGAGAGAATTGTCCGTTCTTCAGCGTTAATTTACAGTATCTTTCTTTGTTCGTCACATTTTTCTATTATTAATAATTAAATCAACTATTTTGCATAAATTTTTTACGGCTATTATCCAGAAACAAAAAAATAATCTTTACTGCGGAAACATTCGGAATTCCCAAGACAAAAAAGGCACGTGAAAGTCAAAGCAAAGTTTTTCTTTGAATAGTTATGTGATGCCGTTAGAAGAAAATAGCAACATTTTTGGATAAGCGGTAATTAGCCGTTCCAAGAAGATGTGATAGTGTAGACATGGAATCTACTGCAGGATTTTTTAACAAACCACGTCGTACATTTTCATCAGCCTCCCTTCAGTCCCGACGCGGGTTTTTGGCTTTTTCTCAAATCAAATACCACTCAAAGAAAACCAATTTGATTACATGGAGAAGGTTTAAATCAATGCGACCAATGCAATGAAGAGCAATTACAAAAACTGACTGGTTCAGAAAGTGAATACACCACTAATCAAATATGTCAAATTAACAAAGATGGCAGTTAGATGAAGAAAAAGGTTGAAACAAATACATGCAGATATTTAAAGGTAGGCTCAGTACTATTGGGAAATATTTCATATGTAAAAGGATATGGCAAATAACAAAGGATACCAATTAGATAACAAGAAGACGGTGGAAATCAATGCATTGAAGACAATTCCTAAAACTCACTAATTCAGGAAGTGGAAGCACCACTGATCAATTGAAGGATGTAATTGATCTTGTAATGAAGAATAATAATACAGATATTTGAAGGTGGGTTCGATACTCCAAGAACATCAGTTCGATGACAAGGAAACGGTTGAGGAACCAATGCGACGAATGCATCGAAGACAATCCCAAAGAACTCTCAGGAGTACTTCAGAAATAGAAAGTACTTTGAAGGGTGTAATTGATTGGATGATAAATAACATCAATGTGGATATTTGAATGTAGGCATATGTATCACCAATAGTTCTATGAATTCCAACTTAATTGAAACTGTCGGTTAAGTTTTTAAGTCTTCATGACTCTTTAAAATGGACCACACAAGGATTTAGGAAACTGAATAAAAACTATGACAACAAAAAAAAACCAACAAATATTAGTTAAAATAGAGAAATCACACACAATCGCATAGAACTCACTTCAAATATATTAATCAGTTAGAAAATATTAAATAAAAAAGATATTTTGTTAGTACTGACAAAATTTATTTACAATGGACCTTAATGGTTATTTCTTCATTTTAATTAGACAAGAAAATATTTTAATGTTACTTCATTATGAGATATTTGATGAAAAACTGGAAATACTTAGATTGAATATCAATTAGTACTGTAAAAAAAAGTAGTAAAAACTCGAAACTAACCATGCAACATACCTAGGCGACGCTCTGTATGTCATTTCTTCTGATTGTTTGATCAATTTTACATACCACTCGCCTACATTCACATTATTTATTTCTTCGTATTTTTTCATAAATGGATGATTCTTCAATAATGTGTATTTGGGCCTTTGTTTATGATCTTTTATTAAACTGAAAAAATTCAATGAATGTAAATTAAATATTTTATATTCGATAACCAAGACACAATAATACATATTCTGAGTATTTTAGAAAACACGAGAATATAAATATAAAATCCTCAACCAATTTAATTACAAACTTAACTGTTCTACTCGATTTTAGTGGGACAACCCAACAATGTCACAAGATATAGCTACAACAAATTCCAAAAAACTATAGCATGTAGAGAAAACACTTATGCGGCGTTGTAAAATCAATAAGCAAAGCGGCTAGAAAAAAAATGGGTAGTGTATAACTCTATTTTATAGTGTGGAATGGAGGAATTTACTGTGACCAAAAGGATTTACTGTAACCTCGTAGTTGTTTTAACCCCCATCAAAGTTGTTCTTATGATCTCAGGAAACTTCGCTAGCTTCAAGGAGGCTGTTATTAGTTATTTCCTGATGGGAAGTGTCTTGTAAGGAACCTATTGAGGACTAATATGTTTATGAACAGTGACCGAGGTAATCCAGAGCTAAGTGATCTGCAGTTTCATCTTCCTCCATATATAATCTGTGTTTTTCACTCTCCGTTAGACATAATCTCATTAGGTGCTTCTTGATGTAGAAGTGCCTTGTAAGGGAGTTATTGAGGACTGGTATGTTTTTGGATCTAGTAGTATTGAGATTCCATAGAAACTTTTCAGTAGGCGTTTTCAAGTACTTCTCTTTTAAAGTTCTTATCCAAAAAAACTTTCTAATAAAAGCACTTTCATACAGCGTTTGTGCTCATTTTTTGTGGAATTCTTGGCCTCTTCATTTCCTTCAATCTTGCCTAACCCAGGACTCAAACTACATCCTGTATATTTCGTTAAATATTATTAGCCACCTCACATGTTACAATGTAGGAGCTCAGTGCTATGATAGCTGCTAAAATGAATCTAAATTATTGCTGAGGTTTATACCCTGTATATCACTAGTTGCTGTAAAAAATTACGCACCCCAAACTGTCCCCTTATATTTAATTTACTAAGTAGGTAGTTTATGTTAGATGAACATTGTAGATTTTCTGAAGAATACTGTTATGATATTCAAGGACCACAGAGGTTGTTAAGAATTTTGCTAACATCTCACAAATCAGATTAGATTGAGTTGCTGATTGTTTTTGTGGATTGTGGAATAATACCCTAGTGTTCAATATAACAAGAGCTGAGAATAAAAAATTAGAATATATATTGAAAATATCATTAATTTAACATTTGGTCCTTTGAAATAATGACTATGTCTATTAGTTTTGTTTTAGTATATTAACGCTATATAAATAAAAATATCTAATTATACTTTGAAAATTATTATGAAATTTGTATTAGTTCAATGATTTTATAATGTAATCCATGATATAGATATAAGAATATAGCTAAATAGCCTTAAAGTCTTATCGTTTAATTTATTTTTCAAGAAACCATTGGCATATTATATCTAAATTAATATTAATACGTACCAACAAGCTACAAAGTCTCTAAATTCAGGAGAAAATTCTTTATCAGTCGGTAGACTTGGCGGTGCCTGTCCTATTACTTTGCTAAGCATTTCAAAATCAGTCTTGCAATCTTGATACGGGAACACTCCCGTCGCCATTTCTACGAGAGTAATGCCGAGGGACCAAACATCTGCTCTAACATCATAATCGGGATTTTTAGGATCGGGTGGCTCGATTCGTTCAGGCTGTGAAAATAAATTAAATTCTTACAAACAAAATTCCAACTTTAGCATCGGCTCATCAGTTGGCATCACTGATCCTATAAAAATTGGTTTTCACATGTGCAACAGCAGACATAAAATAGAAATTATTTCCTAGTTAAGGTAATAGTGTAATTTGGGAAACGACTTTATTTTTTGAATTAGAGCCCTCTGCGTCCTCATCAGATGTTACAACAACAAAATGAATGGATAGCTAAAGGATTTTCGGGTTTTACTGAAGAAAGACTCCAGACCTAATACAATCCAAAACATTCATAACCTTATCAACTAAGAAATCTGAGGAACTTCTCGATATGTCCAGAAATGACATTAAGCTAGTTGTAGGTAAGTAGTGCTAACACCTTGAGAAATGGGACAAAAATAACCTAGGGGTCATCCACATAGTACATGTTAATGGGAAGGGAAGTTATCACTGAAATATGACAATGTGTGACTAAAGGCAGGGGAGGGGGAAGTTTTATGACGTCACATGTCCGCTACTAATTAAATTAGTCGTTTAATGTTTTTAACTAGTTTGTGTTTTTGGTTATCTGAATTATTGGATGTTGATTTGATTATATTATTTAATAAAAGCATATGTAAAAAATGAAAATTATTATTTTTAAATGCATGTACAAATTTAAAAAATGTGTGAGGGGGGGAGGGGGAAGATTATAAAAATGTGACAACATACGACAAGGTCGCGGAAGGGTTTCAAACGTCATAAAATTCGTGTGACGTAATGGTTTTTTTAACTACTACAAAAATGTCCAAATACATTAAAATTCCAAAAAACAAAAATTTCTCATGTAATTTAAATGGGAAATTAAAAATCACAATATGACACCTCCAAACATTGATATTAAGAGCTCAAACTTTACTAGAATTTTTTTTCTTCATCTTGAATATTTTCGTAGTAGCTAAAAAAAAGCTTTTTTGGTCCACCCTAATGGCCCCCTATGGGATATTTTGAATGCAGAACAATGAATTATGCACAATATATCTTTTTAGGTTTGAAAAGCGACTGAAAAGCCAATATGTCTCCCCAAACAATCTACAAACTGGCTATTGACCATTTGAGAAGGGTACTGAAAACAATTAAATAGACCAGAAAGTGGGCTAAGACCGTTCAATTATTTGACCTTAAATAATTTTCAGCTGCTGAGATTAGTTTGTCCAAATCCGACTTATTTGCCAGATTCATCTCTATAGGATTTTCCGTAAATAAAAAATGTGCTAAAAGGGAATTTTTTCGCTAATCCTGACATTGAGATCATAATAGAACAGATGAAAGCCCTTTCAAAATAACCCTATATACAATGTCTTATTTTTTTATACATAAAAACATTTATTTGCATTTATATTGAAATTTTATTTAGAACAAGTTGTATATTTTACATACTTACAGCCATATATGCCGCACATCCAGCACTTCTTGTTTTTGCCATGGAATCTACTAGCCTTCCACTGATACCAAAATCACAGAGTTTTACGTTACCTTTCGTATCTAATAAAATATTTGACGGTTTTACATCTCTATGCATAACATCGTGTTTGTCTTTCAAATACGATAAAGCTTCCACAGTCTAAAATATACAAATAGCTCAATTTAATATATTTTCTTCAATTTTGAAATAAAAAAAATATAAAAACAATCTCCTACTATCGCTTTATAAAGCAGAGCTGGGCAAAGTACTGTGCTAAAGTAATCAGGAGTACTTCATAATGAGTACCTATAAAAAAGACTCAAAAGTATTCGAGTAAGAGTAGTTTCATGAGAAGTACTCAAACAAATATGTACTTTTACAAATTTTTAAGAGTACTCATGAAAAAATAAGGAACGAGTATTAGTACTTATTTAAAATAATTCTAATTAGAAACTAAAAGACAGGTGAGTACCGTAAGAAGAAATTATAATAAATAACTGGTAATGGTATATATAATTAAGTGAGAGTATCACTAACCACCCATCCAATGTTACACCGTCCGTCTCCTTTTAGGTTTTTACATTTTAATTTTAATACATGATGATACAGAGACTCGCCTCTAAATCTGTTAAGAGACAAGAAACTAATTCACAAAACCGGATACAGACTAAAGAAAGTTTCGATTTATTATATTTCTTTAAACAACTGGAACCAAACATTGACAGAGAACGGAATGAAAATGAACATAAAGAAAACCAAAGTTAAGGTAGTGGCAAAAATTTTAATCAGAGTTAACTAATAGAACAAGTATATAGCTTCCAATACCTAGAAATTATGTTGGAAGAAATAGGAAGATAGTATTTAGATTTGAACAATAGAATAGAGGAGGTGAATAAAATATACTACGCATTAAGTATGGGACTCATCAACAAAAAAGAAAATTCTAATGAAAGTCTTCAAAGGAGTTTACAGGCCAATTTTCATTGGGCATTGGCAAAGAAAGACAAGAGTAGCAGAGATTAAATATCTTAGAATAATGAAAGGGGTAACTAGAAATAATAGATTTAGAAACTTGCATCTAAGAGAAGATTTAAAAGTTGAACCAATACAACAATACATAGAAAGGAGACAACTAGAATGGTGGAGTCATCCATAAAGGATGGATCACACAGTGCCAATTATAAAAATTTGGGAAAGTAAAATGTGAGGAAAAAGGAAGACCACAAGCAGCATGGGATAACACGCTAGGAAAAATCTTGAAAAATAAGGGAAGGTGATAGGTCGATGGGAAAAATTTGGCACAAGGTAGAAATGACTCGAAACTTTTTATAGAAAATAAGGTAAATAGTAAAATTAACACACCTATAGGGTAAAAAGAGTATAGAATAGTTTTTTTTCTTTCCAAAAATAATCATCAGATAACAGATTTCAATGAAATTACTTAAAAGCTAAAGTTGAAATTACAAAATGTTAAAAATTAAAGAGTCAAAATTATATAATAGTCAAAATATAATGGTAACTTCAGTGGCAAAAACTAATATCACTGAATAATAAAGAACTAAATAAGATATGACTTGGATATTTACATTTTATAATTTTAAATTTAGGTTTCAAATAATTTTGTTGGAATCTGTTATCTGACGAGTGATCGATGATCTACGACTGCACTTTCCAAACAAAATAGGAGATAAGACAAGCGAGTTCAAGAGACAAGCTAAAAATTGCTGAGACTTCTTGTCTAGAGTGTCGACGTCGCGCCTGAGTACTTCACAATAAAAGTACCCACAAGTATCGATTCTGAGTACTTTAATTACTCAGGTACTGCACAGCTCTGTTATAAAGATATATTTACTATTTATGAAAAAAAATGTGAGAATTTTTGAGAAATACTTACAGCAACTGTTACTTTTCCTAATACTTCTTCTGGAATTGGTTCTTTAAACCTCTTTAACAATTTATCAAAGCAAGTATCCATGAGTTCCATACAGATCCAGACTTCAGAATCTGTTATGAAACATCCTAAACATTGAACTATATATTTACAGTCATGTGACTTTAAGACTACTTCTATGTCCATTATAATCCTTTTATTTTCATCACTATTACCAGACCGTCTCATTTGCTGAAAACAAAATATTTATGTACACATCATTTTTTAATAGAATACATTAAACAAAAACATGATTTCTATCCTAAATGAGTGAAATATATATATATATATATATATATATATATATATATATATATATATATATATATATATATATATATATTTGTAATATATAATTTGCAATGATTTCAAGTCATTAATTAAGATATGAATCATTTCTATAGTTAGGAATGATTTTTTTTTACTTTTGTTTGATTAAAAAACAAAATTTCCCTGAAATTTCAAAACAACACACACACAATTGCATGGTTTGATTAGTTTGACTTGTTTCACATCAACTGTTTATATTTTTCAATTTGTGCTCAAAGCATTATCATCAAGTAAACAAAATTGTGGAAAACATTTCTTTGAAGCATTTGAATTTTTCTATCAACTCTAAAACTTTCTTTACTTGTAAAATTATTATTATTATTATAGGGCACAAATTATAGGCTACAAATTTTCAAAACTGGCAAACAAAATAGCATGGAAATATTCAAGCTTGTCAAATATTAATACACAGATACTTCAGCTGCTAAATGAGTGGTTGCCGGTTTGCATAATGTGAATGGCCAGAAAAAAAAATGTTCGTGCTTTTCTGATCTCAGAGAATATGTTAAATAAGCTTTAAGAAAGCTTTTATCCGAAATTACACTCACAGACTGTTAAGATTAGAGCTTCTGAACAAGATGGCAGATAACAAGAGCTTACAGGAGATCACTTAGAGAATTTTAGGAGGAAAGAAAAATTCATATTCTCTGAAAAACCTCAGATTTTACCCTGAATATTGTATCTTTAAGGACATCTCTGCTTTAACCCTTTAGACGGAACATGGAAATGGAGAGAATTTTGAAAGAAAACCTACCACACCTTACATTCTTAAGAATAAACATAGATTGAGGTGAAGAAAAATAAAAAAAGTATAATAAAATAAATACAAATAGAAATGAAAAAAAGTATGTTAGTCTGAAAGTAATAAGAAGAGCAAAGTATGGAGAACATTGATAAGAAGTACGTTTCATAGCACCAAAATTTAGGTCAAAAATTCAGTTCAGTTGAATTTTATGTAAAACAATAAGGTAGGTATGAAACAAAAATTAGAAAAAAAAAGTAAGCTAATATTTGATAGCACAATCATGAGAAGTGTATAAAAACTAAAGAAATATATACACAAAAAATAAAAATGAAAATTGAAAGACAAGAAAACAGATAAAAAGATTCATACATGATAGATAGATATAAAATCTGCATTGTAGTAAGAACATCAGTTTACGAGATGGGGTAGGTTAGAGAAAAGGGAATTCTTACCTTCTTAGGGTCTGGTGAAAGGCAATCAAGATACAGTATCTGTGAATAGTAGGAGTAGGCTGAAGCACATATGAAACTCTACCTTTTATTTTTTAAAATCAATTTTAATAAGATGTTCTGTCTAATGAGTTAATGATATTCAACAGCATGTAATACTTGATTTTTTGTGTAATTTAAAATCAAATTTAATAGAAAACTATCGGGAAGCATTTGTTTATTAAAGTTTTGTCGAGAAATTAGAATGACATAATGTGAGGAAGAGTCAGACAGAGAATTTCGAAGTAAATACCAATAAATACTAAAAATCATGGAAGATTTTAAGCTGGAAATAGAATTGGGGAAGTTGAGCTGTACTAAGACGTTCACAGATTGATATAAGACTCAAGAAGAAGAAAAGTGATATAATAGTGGTGGCAGAGAGAAGAGAGTGGTGAAAAAATCAAAATGTAAGATATTCTTATAATTTGTTTTAAAAAAGTTCAAAAGGGAAGTTTGTCTTTTATTCATTCTTTTTTCCATACTTCAATGAAATATTTGAAATGTTAGAAACCACATTGTGAAATAGGCACACAAAGACCTTACCTTAACTGCTATAATACTTCTACTAGGTTTATGCCTCATTTTTACTACATGACCACATGTACCATTTCCCAGTTCTTCTATATGTTCCATATCCTTTATATCAGTTTTGTACAATTCTCCATCTATTGTTAAATCACCACTAATTTGCATTATTTCTTTGAGTTTTTTTTCTGTTTCTAAGTCATCATTTTGTCGAGTACTAAAATTCAGATTTCTTGGTCTAGTCATAACAGGGCTTCCATTGTTGCTATTTAGTCCCACTAAAATTCAAATTACAATAAATATTATAACCGAATACACAAAGAAAAGTTGCACATTATATTAAAAACTTAATATTCAAATACAGGGCTAACAAAAGTGATTTTAACTACTATATAATAGAGGAAAATACCATAGACAGAATTCAATCAACATGCATCAATAGCAGGGACAAGTACCTAGTCTCTATAAATTAACCTGAAATTCAATTATATTGATGAAATGTGTATTATTTTGTTTTTACTTATGTACTATTTAATTATATAATATATGCTTAATTTAGGACTGATTTGTAATGATTATAAATTATAGAAAAGAACAAAAACTGTCATTAATAACAGTGTTATCGCCAGATATGTGAAAATATCTTCTAGTAGATTGAAATTTAGCCCAGCTGATAACATTGAAGAAACAGTTACCAATTGATTATAAACCCTAAAGTACTTGCATAAATTTTATTTGCAGTAAAAACCTTCACTTATGTGATTTTATAACCTCTGGTAATTCTTTATCAACTAATTTATAGAAATTAGATATGCATATTTTAAGATGTTCAATATCTTTACCAAAGTAGGTTAATTGTGGAATTAATTGATTTTTAATTTCAGTTTTCATCCAATTACTTACGAGATAAACCTCTCCGACTAGTGGGTAGGCCCCCGGTACCAGAGCGACTCATACCTAAATTAGAGGGACTTCCTTCGTTTTTAATTCGGTAAAGTAATTCATCTATTTTTTTAGAAGTCGCTTCAGACATGTCCTAGTATGCAATGGAAGAATATTTGAATGACCTGAAATCTTTTGTTAAATAAAAAACAAAAAATATTTAGTTTCTGACATAACTGAAATGGACTGTTTGACAATTTCGGCCCGTCAACCGTCAACTGTCAATCTAAGTTCAATGCAGGACTACCAAAATAAAATAATAGTTTTCGCCAACTTTCTTTGAGAACATTTTAAAGCTTCTTGGTATTACAAAAACATAAAATTTTCTACACTTGGAGGTAATAGATCAAAAGTTAAGCGAGGAAAGCTACTAGAGCCAACTATTGAACAGAATAGTCGTGAGGGAGAAATAGAATAAATAAGTTTATTCTTATTAATTAGTAACAGATGAAAGTTTACTTTGTGATTTTTGTTAATAGGAAAACATAAATTTGCTTGTAGTTCACAAAATAAGTTTCGGATTATTATATTTCCATTTTGATTTGTTTTTATCTCATGTTTTCAAATTGTATTATTTGTTCTAATATGGAATTTGAACTCGTTTTATACAGGTTCATCTGGAGACAAATTAAATTCATTTATTCAAATATTTACATGTTTTGATCTTTGTACGACATTTTTATGGAACAAATTACACGTAGAATTAACGGTTTTTTCAATGTAGAGAATAGGGGGAGCCAAATTTGTTTATTCATTGTTAGTGCTATTGACGGTAAATGTACTAGTATATTATACTTGAAAAATATTCTTTCTTATTTGGAATAATTCGTAAGTTTGAAATTTTAATTCAATCTAATCAATATATTACTACCAATACTATGCTCCAAGTAGATAAGGTTGATTTTCTATAATCATTATACCGAATATTTATTCAAGCTGGAAATGTGGTCTTAATCAAGTTATAGCAAATTTATATAGGTATCGGAAATTCGAGAAATGCACAGACATAATTTTATAGAAACCTTTGTAATAGTATTAGCTAAAAGTGGATTAAATTTTCATTTAATTTATATACTATTCTAAATATAAACAAAAATCTAAGACAGGAACAGCACCTGGTTTTATATACAGAGTGTCCCTGAGAACCGACACAGAGCAGAGGCATATAAGGCAGCCCAGAATATGATGATTGGGGCCAATTTATCTTTGTGCCAAGCTGCTTTCCTGAGGAGTCATAGAGCCCAAAATTTCGAAAAAAAAATTTTTATAGTTGTATTCAATTTGTATTTAAAAATGAATTATTATAATGAAAAAATATTAGTGTTTTTGGATGAATAAAAAATTACTGAAAATGTTTTTTAAGCTATAGTGACAAAATAATTATTTTGTTTTAATCTACTATAAACCGCTATAATAAAAATTTCAAATGCGCTTCCGCCATTTATAAAAATGTGAAAGATGCCGCGCGAATTTGCCGAATTTCGAAATTCCATTTTAGTTGGACAGGACCGCACTGAGGACTAATTTCGCGAGCTTGTTCCTAATACTATTGTATGGATTATACCTTTCTCGATATAATTATTCTGCGGATGTTTGATATTAAATCAAGCCGAAATATTTATATTGAAGTTGTCTAAAAATTGAGTTGGTTAAGTAACCGAAATTCATATTAACACGTAAAGTTCACGCTTGTTATTAAAAAAATCTTAATCCCGACTTTGGACCTTATTCTCTTATCTATTCAAGCAGACATTTTGGCAAATGACGTTTTGGAAATCATGGACAGAGAGAGGATTTATATATACAAAAAATATTAGGAAATATATTTTAGTAAATAAAAAAGAGAAAATTTCTAAAAAAGAAAATATTTAGGAAACAAACGACAGGCATACAGAAGAAAGTTTGAATAACGGTGGATAATTCTGTGAGTTTCCAAACGTGAGAGGTAGGTTGTAAAGTTCATAAGCCAGCATAGGAAAACCTTTTTTTGTATATAGAATTTGATTTTATTATTCAATATATTTCAATAATTGAAACTGTTTTTTGTCTTTAGCTTCAAAATAGGCTTCAATTTCTAATATAATTTCTTCATTGGCGCAAATTTCCTGTCCAGTAAGCATCCTCTTGAACAGCAAAAAGTCGCTGAGGGCCAGATTTGGAGAAGGTGACGGATGCGGAAGCAATTCGAAACATAATCATGCAGTTTTGCCACAATTTTCATTTATTTGTGACAAGTTGCATTCTCTTGATGGGACAGCACTTTCTTTTTATTCAAATATAGCCGTTTTTCTGCGATTCGTCAGTCAAACGTTCGAATAATGTTACATAATATTCCCTATTCATGGTTTTTCCTTTTGAATTTGGTCGTTGAATATTAGATATAACAAGTGGATTCCAAAACATTGATGCCATAACTTTGCCAGCCGACTTTTATGTCTTTCCACGATATGGAGTCCATTTATCACGTGCAGTTCATTCGGACCCTTTTGTAAAATAATTTCACTCATTATCACATATCGACGCAAAAATTCGGGTTTAGTGCGATTGAGCAGCTCCAAAAACTACTCAGAAACTCAATTCATTATTTCGATCAAAGCTTTCGTTTATTCAAATATTCATTCATGTGTTCAACACGCTTTTTTATACTGAACACACTGCTTAAACTACCACTACACCAACACTCACGATTACACTGTCTGACGCGTGTTTCGATAACCAAGTTATCGTCTTCAAAGACTAAAGATAGACAGTTTACCTTCTTGATGTAGTGGTAGTGTAAACTTTATATGAATACGTCCAAGACATTGGTATTCTCAAAAATACAACGAAGCGTCACTCTAAGACTCCATGGAGAGATCATTGAACAAGTGTCATCTCTAAGATACCTGGGCACGCTCGTCAACCAGTAATGCGACCCAAAACTCGAAATCAGATCAAGAATTGAGCAAGCGCGGAAAACTCTGAACAACATAAGGAAACTTCTGGCAAACCGCAACCTCAGCCTGGAACTCCTGGCCAGAATGATTCGCTGTTTTTCTGTACGGATGCGAAAGTTGGACCATAGATGCGGTCACAGAGGAGAAAATTGGTTCGTTCGAAATGTACGCCTACAGGCGTATGCTGCGGATATTTTAGACGGAGAATAAGACAAACATAGAGGTCCTACAGCAAATGGGTAAACATAAAGAACTTCTCATGGAAATTGATGAGAGAAAGTTGCAGTACCTAGGACATATAATGCTCGACGGTGGTAATAAAGTAATAATCAACATTGTCGACATGCGGAGAAACAAAAAATTATTCGTCCTAGAGATATTCTTTAAATTGTCTCATTTACTTTTTAATTTTGTTGTGCTTTTGGACTTTATTTGTACAACCAAGTAGAATTTGTAACAGAAATTTCAAATAAAAAGCCCGCTTAGTAAGGCTTGTTTCACACTTACTCGACTGTCGACTGTTTTAACGACATCTGACCGACTTATGGCCGACGCCGACACGGAAAATGGATCTTTTCGCATTTAACCGACTGTCGAGGAACCAACATCAGACCTTCATTCGACACAGGCTCGCGTTGAGTGATGGATCGAAATAAGCTATTAGCATTAATGATCTTGTACAGGCGTTTGAAGAAGAGGTGTCGGCTTTCCCTCACCAATAGCACGACAGTCGGTTGTCGTTTAACCGACCACGACATTTGTCGGTCAAGTGAGTAGTCTCTCGTATACTCCTCGTCCCTAGCGTTGTGTACACGACATCGTTTAGACGCCAGTCGAGTAAGTGTGAAGCAAGCCTAAGATATGATTAAAATGCATAGAATAATGAAAAAAGGTTTCAGTGATAACAGAAAAATTTTAGCGTTATCACACTATTCACAGATGTATGTCGTATCTCTCCGGATTTTTTCCAACTACGTTAAAATTTCACACAAACAACGATTAGGACAAAAAACGGGATTTTAAAAGGTCAGAAACGATAAATCATTTTATAGTTGTTAGGTTTTTTTTTTCAAATATTTTGAATATTCTTTTGTTCACGTATTGTGTAGTAGTCTTTTCTATTTTAATTTTAACATTCGAGATTTTGAAGAAATTAATTTGTTATGGACCTCCCACTACATTCAAGAAATTCAATGAAATCTCGATATGTATTCTAAATCGTCTTCTATCTGTCTACATTTTACTAAAGATATAAGTAAATCTAGTAAAACTTGTGGTGATATTACCCTTCCTATTCGCTGGTGAGTTTTTTAAATATCTTTTGATTTCTCACAGTGCTCACAGATTTTCAGCCATCTTCATTAATTTTCTTTTGTTTTGAGCAGATTTTGAATAATAGTTGCCGTGTAAATTCGTATTTTCTATTCATTTGAAAAACAAAACGAATAGAATAGAGCAGATTCCTGTTTGGTTATATTTCAAAATAATATAAATTCAGCATTCATGCTAGAGCATAAGTTCCTTTTTATTTAAATCTGTTCTACCTACTCGTTCCTTCTTTAGTAATTTCCATTTGTTTTCCCGTTTCCTTCCTCATTTGATTTTTTTGGTTGCAACTTAACTGGATTACCAGATGTTGGATTTGTATTTTTGGTTTGTTGTGGTGCACCAGTTGTATCCTTTGGGTATTGTTGAACTCCCAACCTGGCATCTGGAAAACTGCAAATAACACAATTTCTTATAAAAGATGTTTATTTAGTAATGAAACATTTTTTAGTTTATAGAAGTATTAAAAAATGAGATTTTACAGTTAATCAAATTAAAAAGTCAAAAATAATTTTTAATACAAGAATAAAATTATTAATTCGAAACTTAAATTTCCCCTACTTCCAAACGTTGGATTAATTTGAAATTCTGTACACTTATTCAGTAACCTTCAATAACATCAGAATAAGTTCATAAATTCGAAATGGATCTTTGGTTACATTTTCCCCCTTTTTAATACAAATTTTGCATGCTTTTCAAAGACTGATGGCAGCACACTAATTTAATAAGTTGGTCTTAAGGGTCTTCTTAAGATTAATCATAACCCTCTAGAGACACGTCTTGAGATACGGGTCTATTATACCATATCATACCGACGGACTGAAAAACTCAGAACTGTTGTATAGTGATGTTAAATGAAATAAAACTATCCGATGCAAGGCTATGATATACATTCTGTGTATTTTAGGTTGCTACAACTATTTGTCTAGTTCCCAAATAATTATACCTAATTACATAAAGATTGAATCTATTGAAGCGGGACTACAGTGGAATCTCGAATTCAGTATCAAAATTGATCGGGTCGAGCAACGTGTGGTATTTAAATACTTTAAAAGGGTTGACCCCAATGTAATTTCACGAAGATAAGGAGGATACATTATAGAAATCTGCAGTATCACATGAGGTGAGGTCAAATTTAGTCGCATGAAGGTGGAGCATCTACAATCGCTACCACACGTCCATTTCCTTTCGATCATCAGAGTATTTTAGTTTCAGTTTATACTTTCTTTTTATTGATTTTCACTCTAAGGAATTAAAAGCTCATATTTGATAAGACATTTTCTAAATGTGCCTAGCAACCGACTTCTTATTAATTCACCCCATAAGACAGCTCATTTGATATGTACACAGAAATACTGAAATAGATCCGAAATATTTATCAATACAAAAAAAAATGTTTTTTCCAGTACACTACTCATTCAGAACTAGAGATAACTTAGCTTAGTAGGAAGCCTACTACATTTATTTACCCGTCTGTGTAACTACGAAAATTTAAAAAATGTTTTGCTTTAAAAGGAATTTTATCATTTTTTCTGGAATTCTGAAACATTATTTATTTCATCCCAGACAAACAAGTCAATTTTATTAAAATCTGGTGACCTTGGTGGCCACTGTACTGGACCATTTCTTCCGATCCACCTTCGAGGAAATAGTTCATTCAATTCACCATTTCTTAATTGATTAGTGTGTGTAGGCACACCATCATGCATTTTTCCAATAAACAAGGGAATTGATTTACTAGAGTCTCTAAACACATTCCAGCATTTAAATATTCTTAAAAAAATATAGTTCTGCTACATAGTTACCAACAATGCATCCCCATACATTTGAAGACTGTCTAGTTTGACTGAGTGTCATTATATGAAATGGATCAGTTGTTGAATAACAGTGAAAGTTTTGCCTGTTAACACAATCTCCATATCCAAATAAAACAATCGAAAAAGTCTCTTTGTTGATAAACTTTTCGTGAAATCCACCTACAAAATGCCAGACTTTTTTCAAAATCAATTTCATTTAATTGTTGCAAGTAAATGTGGTAAGGGTGCATTTTGTTTTGGTCAAGGATTCTTTGCGCAGCGTAGTATCTCAGTTCTTGTTCGCTGAAAATACTCCTTACATTCGTGTGTAGGCTTTCATTAACTGCCAGCATAACATTAATTTCATTTTCTTCTGTTACACGTCACACACAAGTTTTTAATCGTTCATTATTTTCATAATTAACTGAACCCGTGCAATTGAACCACTCATGCTTGCTTTTGCTCTGCCTTTCAGGAATAGGCTCATGTATTCTCTGTTTTTAGCGGCGCTTTCATTGCATTCTCTCAATATCAAGATCATTTCAATAATTTCATCAATCATCATCATGAATATAAGCGAGTTCCTTTAGCGCAGCTTAGTTCAGTTTATTGTAAATAGTCGTAGTGAACAGAAGGGATTAGCAAAGTAACCGAAGAATTTACATAAATTATTTAAGTTAGTTAAGTGATAGTGATAAGTGAATTATTATAAGTTAGTGTAGGTGCAGTGCTAAGATAAAGTAAGAACGTAAGAGACAGTGTTTATTAATTTACCCTACGATAGAAACCGTGTGAATAAAGAAGAAAAACATTACAGTATGTTGGTAGTATTTCTCAATACTCACATAAAATTAAGGGTGATTCATTTGACAAAACCGAGAAAATAATGTATTAGTATTTTGTTTCACGATCACATTAAATGAACATTAACGAAATAAATAATTTTCTATAATTTTTAGTACTATTCGAAAGCTTTTGCATCAAAAGATCTTCGTTCTTAAATTTCTATTACATTGTACAGAGTATTGAACAGTTACGATTTTTATGTAAAAGCGACACAGCATTCTGAATATTATAAGTAATTTTGAGATAAGAAGACTAATGATGGCTATATTCTTACAAATTTTCAAGTTGATATCTCAAATGATAAAGGAGGTACTGAACTTTATCACACTTATTAATCACCCTATATTGGTATCACCCTGTATAGTTGTTGGAATCCTATCAGAGACTATTTTCATTTGAGGAAGAAGAGACAAAATTACAAAGGAATTCAAGGAAATCCTCCAGATAGCTACTATCTGTTAAATACACTATTTTTCTTACCCCTAAATATGCTAGGATGAAAGAAATAGAAATAAAACGGGAATGAAAATAATAAGCACAAAAAGATGCTAAACTAAAACATGGACAAGTGCTAGAATATCATATGTCTATATTAAATTAGTAAGCATAGCATAGAATGCTTGATGTTTGTAGGTGAGGTACTCGTATCATTGAAGTTAAGTATTTTCTCTTGTTTCACTAACATTATTTACGTCTGGTAGCCTTTTCAGTATCGCAGTTGTTTACCAAGGTGCTACTTCAGAAAAATATTCAGCAATAAAGAGAAAACTCGGTTTTTGTGAATCATATTTGAGTCATGCAACTTTGCTAACTTACATTTGAAAACAGGTGCATTCAAAATAACACCAGTGGAAAGTCTGTACTGCGAATCGGGAGACAAAGGAATATATTTGAACCTAACCAATCCTTCCAATCCTACCCTCCAAAATTGCTTCTCCAAGAAATTCCCAAATCTTTATTCAAATAAACCCAGAACCCCCAACCCTTTCTATGCTAGAATTAGATCATATCTAAGCGAATAAATTTCTTCCTTACTGAATGCCTTCCTTTCGAATCTTCTGAAACTTCACTGTGGACAATAGAAAGCACCAAATTCATTACACAGCTCACATTATTCGACAAACACCACACCAACCATACGCTAATCGCAGTACACTTTAATAACATAATCAATGAGTACAAATACTTTGTACACATTTGCAAAGACGCATCGAAATTTCAAGACGGTACGGGTATCGCAATCATTACACCAACCTCCAAATATATGCTAAAAGCTCCTCCTACCGCATCCACTTAAACTGCTGACTTATATGCAAGAGATCGAGCTACACACATCGCCGCTTCATCAAACCAACCTAATCATCTCATACTCACAGATTCCCTTAGCTCAATCCAAACTCTGATCTGGCTGCTAAGGAATCTGTAAATAGTGATAGTGTGGAGTGCGTGAACTTTTTAGCTACTGCCGATATTAAATCACACATAAACTTCGTGAAGTGAGAGTAAAGCCATGGTCAATACTACTACTGAATCGCGTCTCCGTCTAGCAGGGCCGGATTAAGATTTATAAGGCCCGGGGCTAAAATAATGACGGGGGCCCCTTAAGGAATTTGAAAACCCGGAAAAATTCACAAAATAATATCAATACGTTAGATTTGTGGTATGATTTCCAAATGATGGAGCCCTCTTGGACCCGGGCCCGGGGCTATAGCCACCCCAAGCCCCTAGCTTAATCCGGCCATGCGACTGACCTGTAGCTAATTATTTGATGCGAAACCTGACCCAAAATGTAGCAACTGAAATTGCAAATTGATTATGTAACACATAATCATAGAATATCCATCATCATCAAGTCTACCACTCGGAACAATACGTGAAATTTTAGGATTTAAATACAATATTTCTCACCTTAAAAATTACGTTAAACAGATCTCGATCATAAACTTAATTTAACAAATATCTGTAGATAAAAGACTTAACTTAACTCTAATAACCAGTATACGGCTGAAGCGAATTTTGTAATATAAAAAAAACTTTGCTGATATTTACCTGTATAAAATTGAAGATCATGTCAACTGCCATAACATGTAGATCAAATATCTTTTTTGGGTCATATTTACCATTTCAAATCGATCTGTATGTGTACTTGCAACATATGTATGATTGTTTGCTATTCCAAAAGCTGATTCTTAACACGAATATGACTTGTTTTAGATCTATTGATAACACGCTTGTAGTCCTTGACACTTGTGATTGATGAAATATCCCCTTCCATAGATACGGTAGCTACTTCTACCTGCCGATGATACAAATCCTACTCAAACTTTGCTATTCCACTTTTTTCATTCAGCGCGTTTATCTTCTAATTTACGTCAGGTTTCTTTTTCAGGTGCTCTCAATGGAAATAATTATTAAAAACTTTTCTGTAGATCCTAACTGACATAGGCATATTCAAATCTAGACTAATACAATCCTTTATTCTTCTGGAGCGAAAATATTGAGACTGCTCTCGGAGTATGATATTGATGTGCTCTATAACAACCCCTTTTATCATCCTGTGTAAATTTTCCAAGGGCTGTGCGAGTTTCCTCACAAATCAAATGTATTTATGTAAGTGGATTTACATTACAAACAACCGCAATATTACCATCTCCATACATCCATTGAAACGTCCTGAATAAATTTTGAAGTTAATTATACTCTACAGCCGTTTAGTGATATATTTTGATGGTACCCGAAATGCATGAAGTCACGAGCCAAATAGCAATACGTACTTCGACATTTCGATGGTTTTCTAACGCAACCTCGTATCTCAAAAACTACTACTTTTCAGGAATGTCAAAAAACGTTTTATAATAAAATTGAGAATTTTTTTAAACAATTTTTTTATTAATTTAAAAAATATTCACTTTCTTGATAAATTTTCAAGAAAAGTTCAGTATTTAACACATTTAATCATTATTTTTCATTTTATTTTCTGAGATACGTGTTTGCTGCAGTGGAAAAAACGTAACATACGTGATTGCGTAGTATTCTTTACAAATATAAGTACATAAAAAAGTTTTGTAAACTATTTTTTTGCGATCAAATTAACTTTTTAAATAATTCTCAATCGAACAAAAGTGTTAAACTTTCAAATAATAAGAGTTCTTAATTACTACAATGTATTACTCTTTTAAATCTAGATAAATTTGTTGTCTTAATTCTAGTATTAGTATAAATATCACATAGTTTCATGAATACTTTTAATCACTTTCAACGACTTTTCGAATAGAATTATAAAATCAAATAATCATAAAATTTAATTTTTTTATTGCCTATACAATATTGGCAGATTTTGAAAAATATTATTTCTAATTTCTATTATTCACGTATTTTAAATTTTTATAAAAAAGTGATAGTCCTTAGGTAAGTATTAATGGTTCAAGAAATAATAAGTCCATGTATTTTTGCTTAGTTAACGGGATTTCTTTGGAATATAAATCCTTAATTTCGGTATTGACAGAAATATTCTTGGTCAAACGTTGTGAAAGATCCTCCCATTTGTTATCAAAGATAACTTAAACATTATCTTGTCTTGATTATATTTTAATCTTCTCAAGTGTAATGTAACTTGTTTATGCGCCATATTGTATTTCAAAATACGAAGTTTGCGCATAACACAGTTTTCTGAATTGAGATACGAGTTTGTATTTTTTTAAATAAAAAAAAATTGGATGAATATTTTTATTTATAACGTTACAGATCGATGCGACGATATTTACCGATTAATTTCTCGTTTAAATCCCAAAATCGTTAAAAATCGAGTTACGAGGTTGCGTTATAAAACCATCGATTTGACACTTTTGATATAGAAAAGATCTCATGCTTGTAGAAATCGCAATTTAACGATCTTATTTTTGTTTACTGGAGTCCTGGTACTTTGTCCATTTGATAGGATATATAGAATCTGTCTCTACAAATATCTCATTTTGTGAAAAATTGGCAATTGGCTTTTCTGTTACTCATCCTTTAATGATACAATAGGACCCCAAATAGAGTTCCCAAATTAATGTTTGTTATGAAGAAATCTAGATATTACCATCAGATGGATGTAAAAGCAGAAATGACATACTGTCGTTATGACCTATGGAATAAAATTTTGAAATAAATATACAAAAGATGAAAATAAATTTGCTGGGAATAAATTTTCGTGATTATATCAACTTTTACGTATAGTATTTTGTTATTTATTATCCAAACATCCTTTCATTCCAAATGAACAATGAATATCTTTAACATATATCATATGAATAAGTACAGAAATCTATGAAACATTATTATTCTACTGTCTCTATTCTATTACATTCTAAATGAGGGATGAATAAAAGTTATTTTCGCCCACTTTTGAATTCAACGATGTCTTTCTCGCGCACCTTCATTTTTCTTCTAGCGCAAGCGCTACCCTTTAAGGACTGCAGCCCAGCAGTGTAAGGAGCAGTTCCTAGTTGGAAATTAGAATGTTACATTCATACGGGAATTTCGCGTGTAAACTTCTGCGAATTTGTCAGTTTAAATGCAATGTTTTGAATGAAAAGATCGTGGCTGATGTATGGGGAAGATCGCGTCTATAAAATCCAGTGATATTGTTAATACATCCAGACGGAAAAAATTGTCTTTATTAGGTAAGTGACATAACTGTATACTTTTGTGGATATTTTATTGAAATCTACATTTACGTATCTTGGATTTGCATCGATTTAATTCATAGATTTACAATGAATCTGTTAAATTTTTTTATTTGTTTGCTAATCATAAATTATATGATCAATTTGAGTTGAAAAAACGTTTCAATGCAAATTTGGTGGAAAAATAATTAAGAATTCGTATTTTACACTTATTTTAATTACAATTCTACACGCAACCTACATAAATACATTTAAATGTCTATAAATCGCCAACTGAATTCACGAAACTACTGTTGAAATTTTCATCGATCTCCAGCAAATCTCTCCGAATGATATTTAGCAAAACCTACCCAAAATAATTAAAATCTGAGTCGAGATATTTTGTACTAGTTTATGATCTAAATTAGGAAAAATGATAAGTTTGAGATTGTAAACAATAACATTAATAAAATGTACTAATAGAAACTTGATATACAAAAGTAAAAAATCAATTCATCTTCGAAAATGATGTAAATACAAACTAATATTTATATAATCTCTAGTGGGCATACGATCACAATTTCCAAAAATTTTTTCTCATAGCCTGAATATCAATCACAACTACCATCTGAAATTATTATCTTACATACAGAATGTCCCCAAAGTAAATAAACAAATTAATTATAAGATTTTTCAACTGTAATGCTCTAAATTCGATCACATTTTTTAATTCTACGTAAAAAATTAGGTCAACTTTGATTAGGTTGTATCTAGGTTTTGTAGTTCACTTTTGTCAAATCTAAACATCATTTACTACATTTTTAGGTCACTAACATTGTACTTGAGGGTTTCTTATACCTATATTCTAACCATTATGAAGTTTTCAACGTTATTTGTAATATAGTATTTATACTATAAAGGATATAAGTAACATTTACTATTAGAGAACGATTTGGCTATAAATTTCGTTACTAATAAATATACTTCCATCTCTCCCGTGAAGTATATGAATTTTTTCTTCCTCCCGCAGAAATTATTATTATTTTTTTAAAATTTAATTCCATACTTCTCCTTAGGATTATGAACAGTTTTAACCGGTTTCTAAAGCATTGTGTACATTGTTATTTTATAAAAAACTCCACAAGCTGGTAGTTTATTATCAAAAATTCAGAGAAATAGAAATTATTAATTTGTACAATAGCCAAATAGGAGAATCAGCAATATTTCTCTGCTGCCAGAAAATCTAAGAAGAGCTATGAAGCAACATATAATAATTAAAAATGGTGCCAAACAAACACCGCTACTGCAGTTTCAGAGACTGCGATTTAGACGTACCTTCAAGAAAAATCTCGTGTTCTAAGGTCTTCATGAAAGTTATAGTATAAATACTCCATGTTGTCCATTACTGGGCATAAGCCTCTGATAGATGAATCAATCTGTGTCGGTTTTGTGCGATACTCTTCTAGTTTGATTTCTTTCTCTTAATATCGTCAAATCATCTTGTTCTTGGGCGTTCAGTATTACGGTGTGTATATTGACGAGATCTCCACTTTTTTATCCAAGAATAAATTTTTAGTTTAGTTTAGTCGTAGTATTCTTTGTTCCATAATTGTTCTAACGCCTGTTCCTTCTTCTATATCTTTTTTTATCTTGACTCTAGATTGTCACTCCACCTCTATTACGTGTTCCAATTGAAGATTTATTTTCTGCTATTTTTACCAATCTATCGTTTTTCATTCGACTTATATGTTGATTCCATTGTTTTTTACGTTGTGATACCATTCGTTAATGATTTCTACGTTACTTAATCGTCTGAAGTGATCTCTGTGATCTCTAAAATCTGTTATGTTTTTGATGTTTATTTCTGTCTTATTTCTGATATAGGTCTGAACGTTGCTTTGTAAATTTGTGTCTTTGTTTCTTGTCTTTTGTGGTGTTTCTCCGTCATATTACGTTCTGCGACTTAATTTGCTCCAACTACTTGCCCTCTTATCTAGTCTTCTCCGTTTCCATAACTGGTTATGTCATTTCCAAGGTATTTGAATTTTATTCTATGTTTTATTTTTTGACATTTAAATTCTATTTTGCATCTAATGGGCTCTTTTGATGTTGTCATGCATATGGTTTTTTCAGTCGAAATAGTTATATTATACTGTTTTTCTGTGAGATTAAAGGTATACTCGTATATTAATCTTTGGGGATTATCTTCATTTTCGACACATATTATGGCGTTATCGGCGTAGCACTAAATTTTGATTTCTATGTCTCCTATTTCGTCGTCATGTTGACTTACAACTCGTTGTCAATGGAAATCGATACCTTTTTAATAATTGTTATTTACGTTATTCCAAACACTGTCGAAATACGTTGTTTACAATATATAGAGAGTAGAAAATGTATTTTACTCATTAGTAATGTTTCATTACGTCAATTCTGAATTTGTGTTACTAATTAATCCATATATCACAAATTACCTTTGAATTTTGTGTTAATGAAAAAACTCATAATTCAATGTAATAAATTTGAAACAGTTGCTCGAATTGAGCACTTATGTCTATAGGGTATAGAGTTAAACACCACGCTCATTTTTTAACATTAAAATGTCAGGTGCAGCTGCAGCAATCGCATTCCTAATTCGAATTATCGATAGTAGTCGGTGTACCATACACAATTTTAATAAGAATTGAAAAAACAATATGTATATAGAAAGGTGTTTCATGGGTTGAACCGCATAGGAAATTTGGAATTTCTCGATTATTCGGCTTCTATGAGGGTTGTCTAAAAAGTTTCCTGCAGATGTCAGCTGTCATTAAATATTTGCCTTTGAAAGGCAATACTCCTCCGCAAATAAACGAGGAGTCAGACACTGTGGACGGAGACTTTGCACCATTTACGTTCGTAAATTGCGGGTGGCTGGATTCAAAGTGATCGTTCTTCCTTGACTGCGACCGGCGACCAGCGATATTATTTGAAAGGTTCACCAAATGGAATTCACGGGCTGAGCCGCATTGGAAATTCTCGATTTTCCGGTGTATTGGGGGCTTTCTAGAAAGTTTCCAACCTCAAACTGCAGATCTCAGCACTTATTAATATAAGTTGATGCGCTCAACCATTTTGAACGCCTAGTTTCTGTTGGTCAATAATAAGTGAATCGATGTGAAGATTTTTCTGAAAATGGGAACAATTTAGTATTGAGCTGTCACTGTGAACGTAGACTTTGCACCATTTACGACCGTAAAATTGAGGGTGACTGTACTCAAAGTGACCGTTCTTGCTTGTCTGACGATCTTCAGGACGACCAAAAAATGCAACAACCAGCGATATCATTTCAAAAGTTCATCAAATGTTATTCACGGGCTAAACTGTATTGGAAAATTTGGAATTTTAAGATTTTTGGCTTTCTTGGGGGTTTACTAAAAAGTTTCCTACTTCAATCTGCAGATCTGAGCCCTTATTAATATAAATTGATGCGTTGAGATATTCTCACTAACAGTTCAGCCATTTTGAACGCCTAGTTTCCGTTTATTACAAATTACTAAAACAGATATTGATAAAATAATAGAATTTTCCAATAGCTCTATTGGTTCGATGTGACCATGAGTTTTTGGAGTTTTCAACGTTTCTGGTTTGATTTCGTGGTCTGGTGTGAGTTTCATCAGTACGACTTCTGGAACGAAAATTTCTTGAACAGTTTTCTTTCCTTAAAGGAGACCTTCAATAACAAATGGTTGTTCAGTTAACAGAACACTGGTTGATTAGATCCATTCATCTTAAATTTTAATAGGATATAATATTCTTATTAATATGATTTTAGATGTTTCCTACACAAAATTTTTTGTTACTATGCATTTGGTGCAGTTATGAACATTCGGAATTAGACACCTTGATGGTACATGATTCATACATCATTATAAGGAGGCCGTTTTTAATAGAGTGAATGTAATTTCAACTCTTTTAAAGTATATAATTCAATACTATTTATATCTAAATGTGAGAAGGTGATTGTTGTAATTAATTTAATGATGTATTCATTAACAATTTGGAGATTAATTACTTCATCATGCGTATATATCACCAGAGAATTTCTGCAAGTGCAGTACTATTATTATATATTTTATTTAATAGTTTATTAAATCTAGTATCTAAGGATTGTCTGAACGAGATTTACTCATTACGAACTTACTTGGAATTCAAATAGCAATTAGTAGATTTTATTGAAACAATCGTTATAAAAAAGATAAAAAGTCATAAAAAATGTGTTGAGTAAATTCATAATATTACGTTATGGTTACATAACATAAAATAACATGGTTATTTTATAAATAATGTTAATAATGATTTAAGACAACTTAAAATTCTTGCGGTGTTTCTGAATTCGGTTAATTGAATGTACTTAGAAATTTTCGTGCATCACCATGAAATTATTTAATAGCTTAGCCATGAGCTGTTTTTTATGGATACTTGTGGCACAGTAAGTAATGATGTATATCTAATACCCAATTCGCTATGGTTATAACGATCACTTGTATTGCCATTTGTGCAGCCATTAACTACACAACGATTTACAATTTTCAATGATCATAACACCACATTTTGCTAAGGTACATTGTAAATCAAACGAATCACTCATAATAAAAAAGACAATATATCATAAATACATACGGCACTCATAATGTTTACTACCCGTATAAAATTCGGTAAACATCTAACAAAGCGTCGGTCCACGTAGACTCATCATCTCCACTGTTTATTAATGAAAACATCGAATCGTAAACATAAATGCATTGCTATTGGCCGAAACTGTCGGAAGGCGCATGTACACAATTTCTTTGAAATATACCTGCTAGATAGTCTGCGATAAGCAGTGGCGTGGATTAGTGAGATTTATTTAATTCATATATTTCTTTAGATAAATAGAAATATGGGGTTCTTTATACCATGGGCGAATGAAGGCAATGAAATTGCACAGTGTAGTGAAAATAAAGACTGATGTGAATTTAATAATAAAGATTTAGGTATACAAACACACCAAATTATTTTAAATATATACAAATGTTTAAGAACGAAAATATTTAACAATCTGATAACGCAATAATAATATTGCTGAAGGAGTTGCTGTGGATCATTCACAAAACCGAAAAACATGTAAAGACAACACTGAAATCATGGTAGATCAAACAAAGTTTTTGGCAAGGGCTTTTATAATCTGCAATTGATATTGGAAGAACTATAATAACTATGTAATTCAAATGCCCCAACCCAACTAGCAAGCTGTCGTCGATTTGACGTCTGTTAGATGTCTTTTTGGTGAACTGACGACAATGATATCAAAAAGACTTGTCGTTTTGAAGTAATTTTTGAAGTAATTGCTTTTTGCAAAATATATACTATTTCAGGACAGTGAAATTTTGCAATTTGAAAAAAAATGTCTAAAAAATAACTACAAATGTGACGTCTTTCAGACGTTAGCGTGCTAGCTGGGAAGCCTCAACACACTTTAAGAAAAATAAATCGCATTTTTTGCATGATTGCATAACTGTAGATAAAACCTGTATTCACAACTTCACTCCTGATTAGGAAAAAAGAGTCAAAACCTAAAAAGTCAGAGATAGTTCCATTAGCCGGTTATTTTGTACAGTTTATACGATACCCTCTTCAACTTGGGTGGTTAACAGTTAATATTTCAGCTTATGCAAGAAATTAAAACTTGATGTTTTGCTAAAACTATCTTATTTTACATGGTAACTATACAAGTATTGGCTTATGACTGGTCATGTCAGAACAACGAGAAATGAAATTTAAAATAATAGTTCAACGGCAAGGATAAAAAATGCACAATCAGTGCTCTTTAACTATCTTCAACAAGGTAAACAAATAATAGGAGAGTATTACGCGTCATTGCTTGGTAAGGTTAAGAAAGAAAAAGTGACAGTATATGAAGCTTTTCCATCAGGACAACGTACCTTCTCACTTCTCGGTGATCGCCGGCGCCGTGACTAAATTTCATGAATTGCACTTCGAATTAATTGCCCACCCATCGTTTTCACTTTCTTCTGTTTCCAATAACAAGCTAGGAGAAAAATATTCGTCAGATTAAGGCGTTACCGCATTCGTAAACTTCTATTTTGAGAAGCAAGACGATAACTTTTATTTGGAAGGATTAAAGAGCTTAGAGCATCGCTGGACTAAGTATATAGATTTATAAGATTATAAGATTTATAATTTATAATGTTAAAAAATAAAAATGATTATGGAAAAATGTCTTGTTTTTTTGTTACGTTGGAAACTATTCGAGCAATCCTCTTACTTTAAGGCTATTATGAAGACAATGGAAGTTGATATGTTTGTGCGCTCATTATTCTATCCTTGAGGTACTCCACGTAAAGAATTACCCTTTTCATCTGATTCTAATGCTATAACAGATCTTCTCCTTGAAATTCTACCCGTAAAGTAGACTAAAAAGCGGATCCGGAAATTGGTGTCGCTTTCTTAAGTTAAATTCAAACGTATACGTTTTTTTATGTCAATCAAGTTATCAACAGCTTGTCCAGACTTCAGTACTTAAAAAATGAACAAAGTATATATCCCACCAAACATACAGAAGCACATTTTTGGGAAGTAATCCCAGCTTCTGTACTGTACTGTTTTTTATGGTACCGTTCTAACAGTACGTTGCGTTTGATGGATTAGTTGACTTTGTTACCTGACAATCAAATAACGACATGGGTAAAAACATTATTTTCCATTCCCTCTATACTATAATAAAATTTAAATATCGTATAAATGCTTACAAACGAAAACACTAACGATTTATTCCTGAACGTTTGATAGGCATTAACACCCTCTTATGTTGAAAGCACAGTTTTGTTTGTGACCTTACTATCCTTAAAGCTTGTCGTGACTATCCAGTCTTACCCATATCGTTGCAACTCAAACATAACACCAAATCACCATCAAACTTCCCATAAATACGACCCTCATACACAATTACCTCAGAACAGAACAAAACAATCAACGAAAAGAACTGATGATATAAATAAAAATGTAAAACACCTCTCTCTAGGCAATTGAATTATTTTAATGAATATGATTATTAAAATATTTCAGCCAAGTAAAATCTAAGTGCCCCAAAAATTAAGTAATTGTTTTAGGCGATTGTGGTGATAGGACAGGCATCTCAATGTTCGAGAAACAGATTAAAAAGTCATTTTTAGATTAAATAATAAAATAGAATTCCATTAACAACACATACAATAGAAAGAGAACATATATTTAATTACATTGGAAACTCGGTTATATGGATTCGTGATTATCCGGATTCAATAAATATATACTTACATTAAAATGTCAAAGTCAATGAAACTATAAACTGTGTTGACCTTTTTAGACTAAATACATATTATATACTCGATTAAGAAATGAAAACTACTAAATATTTTGAGCACCTATTTTTGTAATTCATTTAATAATTTCTTGATGAACATTGATTACATTATTATCAATCGAAAATATTGGCTTTTGAAATATTTAATACTTACTTGGCAGTATTATTATATTTCTAGTTTAGAAATTATTAGAAACGTCAATAATCAATTAAAAGAATAATACTTTATTGATAATACTATTAGAAATGATCCTCAGAGTAACCGTAATCCAATATAGCAATTAACAATTCGGCAAAAAAAATGTGTAGAGGCTGCTGGGTTCCTTTTCGAGAATCTGCTGTGAATTATTTTATTTTGTTGCAACTATTGTATTGTTTTCAGTTCTTCTTTATGCGTCTTAACTAAATAATTTTAGTTATTGTTTTAAAATTGTTGCTCGTTATTGTTATCAGTTGCTGTTTTTTGTTGTTTGGTGTTTGGCGTTATTGTAATTCGATAAAGTTCATCATTTCAGTTAAAATATTTGAATTTTATAACATTTGCTCAATTAATACCTCATTATGTGATACGCCATTATGGTTCTTCTATGTTTGATAATATTTGTTCGTTAACTAAAAACTATGTCCCATATGTCGTTTCCAATGGTTATTTATATAATCTGAAAATCACTTATTCCCTTTGAGAAAAATATTATACAATACGTACCTTTGAATTAATTTTTCCAAAGCCGCTCCTGGAATTTCTATGTTTAGCTAATACCAGTCGAATGCTTGATAGTAGTGTACCGCACCTTGGAAAACATTAAAAAATCTAAGCCTTGTAAACACTATAACCAATTAAAATGTATTGTTAATTTTACAAATTAGTAAATAAGAGTTGACACTTTTTAGTAGTCATATAATATCCTCTCTGACGGGCTCTACATATAGTAAAAGTATGTGAAGGTCCTCGTGACTCACCCTGTATAATTATACAAAAATACATCATACAGAATCTAATTCAAAAAAGAGAATATTTAAAAATGGTTCATATACATAGAAATTGAAAAATCAATTATAGCTTAATAACCTAAAACATTTTTTCATGCATGAAATGGGGAGTTGGATTCTTTTTTTATATTGTTTGTGATAGTAAACTGATATTTTAAATCAAATTGCTCGCCCTCGGCGAACTTCCGAATCTCCCTCAAAAACAGTAAAAATCGTCGTTATCCTGAATTTTTTTACGTCTACCCAATTTTTATGCTGAATTTCTTATGAGACCAAATTTTCAATCAATACAGTTGGGTCGAAAGTTTAAAAAATCCAGTTTAACAATTATAACAAAAAATTTCTTATTGTTTATGATAAATACTTTATAATCCTCCGAAGACGAAAATGTGTAATTAACCATGAAAATATATTTCTAATTCTACGTTCTGCAGCTTTCGAGACTACGAATATATGGAAACTATTAGTATGTACAAGAAGCCCAACGTCATTTAGCGGACTGTTCATCGCATTGGCCATATACAAGGAAAATTTGGTGAGAATAAAACTTCTCAGTGGTGATCTGTTGCTTAAATATGGTGTATAAATAATTTCTAGTGTTACTAGGTGTAGAGGTAATATTACTGCTTCATTCGCTTTTATCTTTTTCTATCTGTTTAGTCCTTTCCATTTGTTTGATATTTCTATATTCCTTTCCCATTCTGGGTTTGCCTCTTTTTCTTTTCGTTTATTTCCTTTTCTATATCACATAAACTGCTTTATTCTCTCTCATTTTCACTATGTCTTCAAACCATCACAACTCTTGTTGTTCGATTTCTACGCTAAATTTACGTCTAATTGTGTACCTTATTTCATCTTATCCCTTCATCTCCTGTCTTCTTACCAGTATCTTCATTTCACACTTTATTGACTCTTAGATTCAATTTTTGAACGTTTTGTTATTAAGTTTTTGGTGAAAAATATTTTGTACGGTGGATATGTATATTGTCTGGTTTGCCTTACTAGACACCCCTTCGTCAATTTTTCTGCCTGGCCTCACAATTTTCCCTAGATACTTTAGCTTGTTAACGCACTTCATTATTTCTGTCTGTGTATGTTTATCTACACCCCATATTATTTTAATTCATGACTCCACCTTTCTATTCTGTGTTGTAGCTTTTCCATTGTGTTATCGTATATAAATAGGTCGTTTGCATACATTAGTTTTTTATATGAATTTACCTCAATTCATTGTATCCTTTCTGTGCTCTCTTTCTTTGCTTATTTGCTTAGCTATTTCATTCATGATTATTGGGAGCAATACATGCCTAAAACGTCTTCTTATCTTACTCCTCTACCAGTTACAAAGCTATTTGTAATCTTATTACTAACTCGAACCAAACTAATCCTCATTATTGATGTTCAATTTTGATACCCTTATTATATAAAGAGTCGTCAAGCTTTTTAAAATAGCCATTAGCATTGTCTTGATGGAACAACTCTTCTTAGCCAAATGGGGCCTTTTTGATTGATTTAATCACTCAAACGTTGAAATAAGTTCGTATAATACGCTCCGTTGATAATTTGTCAATGTCAATGAAAATTATCCCTCGCGCATCCCGAAAAACCGACGCCATGACCTTGCATGCAGATGGACGGTCTTTGCCTTCTTTGGAACCAGTTCTCCCTTTTCAGTCCATTGTTTCGATTGTTCTTTTGTTTCGGGTGTGTAGTGATGGACCCAAGTTTTATCCAAGATTATGAAACAGCGCAAAAATTCGGATTTATTTCTGTAAAACATTGCCAAACACTCGATGGAAACATCTTCACGACGCTGTTTAGGTTCCGTTTCGAGCAATCGCGCACCCATCTTGCTCACAGCTTTCTCAGTCCAAATTTTCAGTTAATATGAGACGCACCGTACTTTTTTGAATTCCTCTTATGTCTGCTAGCTTGCGCACTTTCAGTCGACGATCATCAAGTACCACTTTGTGTATTTTCTTCAGCATTTTTTGAGTCGTCACCTCATTTAGTCGATCACTGCGAGGTCGTACGGTTGAAATTCCGCTACCCAATATTTTACGAAGGAGTAGTCTCACCCAGAGTAAAATCTAGTTCACGTTTTTGTATTGGATGGGATGAGACCTTTCAAATAAAAGTATTTTATCACATAACGATGATATATTTTTTCCATGTTTATAAATTCACTGAAAACGTTCACTATTGATGGCTGCCAAAGAAATACTAAACAATATGGCGTCTTCAAACTTGACATATATGCTGTATAGATTCTATACTTTCTAATGCAGTGGTATTTTTGAAAAAACTACCACTATATTCAGGTCAGGTCAGTCAGACCATCCTCGTATACTTCTTGTTTCAGTCTGTATTCATACGCTCATATAACATTTATGTAATAGAGAATAGCGATATCCCTCTAAAATTTTTTCATTGTTATACTTTTATATGAATGGGTGCTATTATTGCTCCTCTGGAACTATTTAAATTTTGAAGGCATTTCCCTCAGCTCATCTATCGCCCTCTCTACCTCGTTCTTTTTTATTTTCACTTCTAGTTCTTCTCGAATAGTACTCTTTCTTATTATGTATTTTGCTGTTTTCTCTTTCTCGTTGTTATAATCTCTCACTGTTTCTATTTCTATATGTCCCGCACTGATCGAAGTGTTTCTTCCATCTGTCTAATATTTCATTTTCATCAGTTATAATATTCCGATTTGTACTTTTTGAGTTGCTTTTCAGATTTTTTTTCTCTTTTCTGATGGTCCTTCACTTTGCTCCTCTGTTTTCATTATATGCGCATTATGAGTAGCCGAATTAGTAGAAAAATAAGTCAGAATTTTCATTCAAGACTATACCCCATGGAGTTTCCATTCACTATGGAACATTTTCATCTGTTCCAATCTGTTTATGTCCCAACAGCTGATATGTTGTTAATATTGATCTAGTATTTAACAATGTTGATCTATTATTTAACAATTTAGTTCATTTAGTCGAATATAAAAAGTGTGGGAGAATAAAATGTAGTTCTTTTTTGCAAACAAAGATAATGCAAAGCACTCCGATGTAACCATAAAATTATTTTTTATTCTTATTATACCTATAAACGCACACAAATAAAGGCGTTAAGCAGACAGACTCAATGTCACCAACGCTATTCAATATAATTCTGGAAGGCATTATGAAAAACGCAGGACTAGAAAATAAAAACATTATAACGGATGCAATACAGATAGCATCATACGTAGATGATGTAACGATCATAGCAAATGGACAGAGGGAATTAAGAAGAAGCAAGAAATTACGGACTGGAAATAAATGCAGAAAAAACAAAATACATTAAAATAAGAGGAAAACTAGAACACAGGTCAAACCAACTGAAAACTAGCAAATACAATTTTGAAACAGTATCGACCTTTAACTATCTAGGAATAACGTTAGGACAAACAACCAGAGAGAGGATAAAGGATAGGATACAAAAGGGCTATCAAGCCCATGGAAGAAACAAAAACATAACCAAAAAAAAAAAACAAAATAAAAAAGTATAAAACCCTAATAGGACTAGTAATCACATAAGCGATGGAAACAACAGTAATAAATAGAAGAGAAGAAGGACTTAAAACAACCGAGAGAAAGATAATGAGAACTTTAACAGGTCTAAACAAAACACAGTCAGGATAAAGATGAGCAAAGAAAAACGACGAAATAGAGAGAGAATTGGGGAAGGAGAATATAGTGAGATACATAAAAGCACAAAACCAATTGAAATAATAAAAAGAATAACGAAATGGATCCCATTGTGGTCAAGGAGAAGGGGCAGGGTGAGAAAAACTTAGTGAAACGAAATAGAGGAGGAAAAACTGGAGAGCAAAATTCTGGAAACGAAAAGAATGGAAAATAATAACAAAAGCAGCCAAAACAAACGACAAACTATAAAGAAAATAAAAATTAGAAAACCAGGGGTAATCCACCTTAAAAAAAAGGATTTAGAGAGCCAAAAGCAAAAGCCATAATCCACATTGGATTGAAAGGCTTTATGATGATGATGATGATACCTATAATTAAGTAGAATGTAATTAAATCCGCTAACATCGTCTTATCTTGATGGTGAAGATATATATTGGTAATTAAATTAATCACATAATCGACTACTGACTAGGCACGATTATTTTGCAAGGTCCTGAGCGGAATTGTCTTATACAGCTCTAATTAACATCACCTTACATATTTCTGATAAAATTTTTCTTGCATGGTTTTTTTCAGGATTGCCGCAAATACCTTCTGGTCAAGGTCTTTCTACATTTTACTGATCAAATTATTATCTTTATATGCATGGTTTTACGGTTAAGATCAATTCATATAGTCTCTGTCTGGTTTGTATGAAAGTTAAGGGGTCAAATAAGCAAAAATTATCTATAAAAATAATTTTTTGGTCATAGAAACTCATTTCCACTATTTAATAGAATGTATTAATTTCTTCAATTTCTTATTTCTTAGACCTTTTGATGTTTTTATGTTTCTGAATGCTCTTGATTTTAGGTCTCTTCTGTTTCAAAATTAGTTTTTTAATAATTTTCAAAAGATAGATAAAAATTGACGTTTCAACTAATTTTGAAACAGAAGAGACCTAAAATCAAGAACATTCAGAAACATAAAATATATTGGTATTCTGTGTAGTGCTCGCTATTAATTTTTCATTTTCTTCCGTTAGTTTATTTCTTGCATCACTTATTTTGACATACCCTTTCTTGATCACAACAGTTGAATTATTTTCTTTTTCCTTGATTCAATTTTCGTTATAAAATTAATAATTTTCACTATAAAAAATGGAAATTGGATGCTGGCGACAATTTATTTACTTGTATAAATTATCACTTTGAGAAAAACTAAAACAGGCACATTTTCTCTGAAGGCACGAGCGAGTCTAAGCGAGTCAAGTTTTGCTTATTTTATATTTCCAAAGGAATAGCTCAGTCACCAACACACATATCTTTAGTAACAAAAACTTTCACAAACAAATTAAGAATTGATATTTGATATAAATACAGTAACAGAAAAGTACTATTTTTTAATCACAACACTTGAATGTTATTTATTTCAATATTTTTTATGTTACTTTCCACATTTTCAATACATTTGCATCCCGTGGGTAAGTATATAATGTTTAAAAAGAACATTCATCGCTAGAAGAGTTCACATTATTTTGTAAAAAATGATTTTGGTTTTCTACTGTTTCATAGATAAAATTCGCAAACACAATACATTTGTAGCAGACACATTTCTACTCACATTTAACAATAGTAATGTCATACAATTGGGAACAAACCAAACAGTTTGAGAATGAGAACGTTCATTAGATCCGAACGCTTCCGTTATAAAAGCTGATAAAATAAAAGCGATATACCAATATTACCATGTTAACTATATTCCGACATTTCTATTTACGCAAACATTTAGATCTGGTTTAGATTGATATCAACTTCTCTTCATATTATTGGTACGAACTGCCTCTGTTAGGACAAATTTGTTGAGAAAATCTACGGTTGATAAGAAATATTTTTCTTTTCAATAATGCGATCCTGAGGACATCCTTGTATAGATATGATCAGAAAAACCTGATGAAATGTAATTTATTTTGAAAAGGGTTACCCTGATGCGCTCCTAGCTTAAACATCTAGTTGGGTGGTGCCCGCCTATGGAATACTGAACCTGTAATTATTTCAACGTTGTAAGAAATATATATTATTGATACTTTATTACTTGTTCTAAATGTGCTTCTCCTATCTCAAGACAGACTTCATACCGATGATGTTCTAAGTTTCTTATCATGTTAGAACAAGGATTGTCACAGGTACGCGAAGAAGGGTCTGACGGCAGTTTTTAATTAATCGATGGTTCATAGTGACCATTTAAAAACGGCAGTTTTAGCTATGCTCCAAATATATGCGCCTGGAGAATGTGAAGGATAAGGGAAGTCAGTAATTCGTGAAATGAATCTGCTTGGAAAAAGTTTCTGAAGAAAATTGACGAACTGCGGTAACAGTATGGCAAGTTTCCCCGTCCTGCTGGGAAACTTGGTTTCGAAATGCCAAATTACCCGACAGAATTGACGTTAAACAGGGATGAAGCTCATTAATATTTGTATGCACCTCTGTTGATAAAGTGTAACTTGACTACCATTTTGTTCGTACGTACCAAAGATTCCGTGTCCAGGAAGTGCACACTAGTCATTCACGTTTGCACTATGTAAAGAAACATCTCGAGCCTCATCTGGCTTGGCATAGCTTAGACATTGATCCGTGCGAGGATTTACATGACCCGATAAATGAAATTGTCGCTCTTATCAAAAAAAGTTGGAGTGTGTATTTAAATTGAATAAATAAATAAATTAAAAACTGGAGAATTTAGTGAATACAAAAACTAAAATCAAAATTCAAGAAAATTAGATCAACAGTTTCTAAGCTTAATGACAGCTTTTTTTTTTGGCTCGTAATAAAAGGTCTCCAGTAGCTTGTGGAACATGTCTGAGTTGGTAGATATACGATACATTTTCTATGAGTTTCTGATCCTGAAAGTCTTGTAATCCTTACCTCTTTTGACACGGCATGTAGTACCATGGATACTTCTTAATAGCCATCTCCGCTGTTTCTTTTGAAAAAAGCTGGAATGTTTCTAGATTGATCATTGCATTGCTATTTATGACGTTATTGCATTTGTGACCTTGCAATTTTTGGAAAAACTCACTTTGATTTAGACACCGTCAAATCACCATGATTATTTCTTTTTTTTTTTTCTAGTTCTTTTGGAATCTTTGTTCCCATAATTCGTTAAGAGGATTAATTTTTCATAACTTGGAAATAAATGGCACCCAACTCCTTTTAGCACTTTTCGAATCATTTCGTTATTTTGTCAGGTTGGCATTGGCAAATATAACAAATGCCTGATTGACTGACAATGCTTCGGGTTATCGTGGTCTTCATGTGTCGCAGCTGTATTAATCAAGTTTTTTTGGTACGATACTTGAAGGCTGCGTACCTTATTAATCATTTATCTTGCTTCTTTTACCACAGTCATCAAAGTCATTACTTGATTTTTTGACACATCCGCTAAATTCGCGCCCGGTATATTTATTTTCCATCCACTCGCTGAATAGATTTTTGAACGTCGCCCAGTCCCGATTTATTTTATCATATTTTTATTGAAAAACTCTTGCTCAGGTTTATCATCATCAAAAGAATATTTTTCTCGTCGAGTTCAGAAAGATTTTGTCGAAGGAATACGTCAAAGTTCGTACCACAAGTTTTTAATTTAAAAAAAGTAACAGTTCAAAAAGCTAACTAATTACTAATACTTTTGTCCTGAGCTTAGGATTAAAAAAAAATTGTTTTATTGTCGTGATATACAAGCAAACAATTAAAAAAATATATACCTAGAACAGAAAATTGGAAACAGTGTACGCCAGTATACTGAAATATTCGAGCAGTAAATACAGTATCCCAGATTAAGTATTACAGATGTATCAGTAAGACGGAGAAAGGAAATTTTGAGAAAGATGCAAAAGGTAACTGACTTAATAGGACGGCATAGCAAAGCCCACTCTGTCTGATACCCAGACTTAAGTTGAAATTCTTACGTTCGTGTCCACGCTCTCTTTCGGCTAGGTGCTGGAACGCGGGCGTTTGGATTTATTAATCACATTTCGTAATCTGTTCTATTGATGTTGAATGCGAACGAGGGCGCCAACGCGGGCTCGAGCATAAAAGTTTATAAATTGGTCTTAAGCCCTCGACTTCGGCTCAAACGGTATCTCTACCGAAACATTCGCTGAGCATAACCGATATAAATATTGTAGGTCGCGGCACTCTGTGGAAAAAATTTGATTTTCGAAATCAACTTTATTATGCTCACACTATATAACCTACAGGATCTAGTTTAAAGGATATTCCCAATAATTTAGGCCCTCTGAAAGACCAAATTACACATTATTCTAAATGAGTGTTATATACTAATTCCCTGGTCTATGATGGTCATCTAAGCCACACATCAGTCAAACTGGGCAACAAACAAATTTACATCATTGTAAGTTATGAATTTTGAATAAGCACTAAGGACTCTTTTGACTACAAGAAAACCTCCGGTTTCCTCTGAACAAAAATTATTTACTTTTATCTGCCATGAGATCATAACACCAGCAAGACAAGGAAAGGATGAAAGTAGGCCTTAGTTTGTTGCAATACCTTGTATATTTTATTAGCTCAAATAGTACATTTCTCCTCGTCAAAACACTTTTAATTCGATGTCACTCTAGTTGTCTAGTGGTTTGTGTTTTGACGAGGAGAAATGTACTATTTGAGCTAATAAAATATACAAGGTATTGCAACAAACTAAGGCCTACTTTCATCCTTTCCTTGTCTTGCTGGTGTTATGATCTCATGGCAGATAAAAGTAAATAATTTTTGTTCAGAGGAAACCGGAGGTTTTCTTGTAGTCAAAAGAGTCCTTAGTGCTTATTCAAAATTCATAACTTACAATGATGTAAATTTGTTTGTTGCCCAGTTTGACTGATGTGTGGCTTAGATGACCATCATAGACCAGGGAATTAGTATATAACACTCATTTAGAATAATGTGTAATTTGGTCTTTCAGAGGGCCTAAATTATTGGGAATATCCTTTAAACTAGATCCTGTAGGTTATATAGTGTGAGCATAATAAAGTTGATTTCGAAAATCAAATTTTTTCCACAGAGTGCCGCGACCTACAATATTTATATCGGTTATGCTCAGCGAATGTTTCGGTAGAGATACCGTTTGAGCCGAAGTCGAGGGCTTAAGACCAATTTATAAACTTTTATGCTCGAGCCCGCGTTGGCGCCCTCGTTCGCATTCAACATCAATAGAACAGATTACGAAATGTGATTAATAAATCCAAACGCCCGCGTTCCAGCACCTAGCCGAAAGAGAGCGTGGACACGAACGTAAGAATTTCAACTTAAGTCTGGGTATCAGACAGAGTGGGCTTTGCTATGCCGTCCTATTAAGTCAGTTACCTTTTGCATCTTTCTCAAAATTTCCTTTCTCCGTCTTACTGATACATCTGTAATACTTAATCTGGGATACTGTATTTACTGCTCGAATATTTCAGTATACTGGCGTACACTGTTTCCAATTTTCTGTTCTAGGTATATATTTTTTTAATTGTTTGCTTGTATATCACGACAATAAAACAATTTTTTTTTAATCCTAAGCTCAGGACAAAAGTATTAGTAATTAGTTAGCTTTTTGAACTGTTACTTTTTTTAAATTAAAAACTTGTCCAAAACACTACCTTTCCTATGCTCTCCGTGTTAATTATCCGAACTTTAATTAACTTCATCTCGAGCTAGATGGGATCAATCAACTTTAAATTTTAATGATATTCACGAGGGTTGTGTAGAAATTCTCCCTAATAGCAAGGAAACAACATATTTTTTTCCATAATCTTTTTTTATTTCCAACATACATTCCTTTTAAGTCTATACTTTTAGTCCAATAATGCTTTACCGTTGCCATTAAAAATAATTTGTCACAAAATTTATGTTTACATTTACTCGTCTCACTCGTCTAATGGAAGTGAAACATTGAGGTTAGGAAATATAAAAAGTCGCTATTATCTCGTCTCCAAGAATAATATGGTCTTCTAGAACTTTTATCAGGTACTAACTCCGTGCGAGCGTCAAAAGATATGCCTCTCCATACCATAGGTGATCCTCAACCAAATGGAAGTCGCTTAGTAATACACAGAATCGCGATTCATTGGAAAACAATACGCGACTCCAATCTGCCATTGTCCAAGCAAGGTGTTTTCGTGCAAAATTCAACCTGACAATCTTGTGTTTACGGGTAAGCGACGGTCCAGTAGCTCTAAATCGAGAAAATAATCCAGCAGCATGAAGTCACTTCCTAAATATCCACTCAATTACGTTCAAATTTCTTACTTCTTGTAGATGATTTGGAAAGGAAACTGCCGTGACCGTTCGGTTTCTCAAAGCACTAGAGAATGTGCTCATCTCCAGCTGTTGTAGTCATGCCTCCCCCCGGAGAGAGCCTCAATGGGCACGAAACCACAAAGCCCCCTCAAACCTTTCAAACTCTCAAAATTATCCATGGAAAGTCCAAGTATACCATAAGAGCAGGGAGTTAGGCCAGTTTTTTCTCAAACTGGCACAATAATAGTTTAAGGCAAGTTGATTAAAAAGTCTCAATGCGCAATTCTCCTTGGGAGATAGGAAATTGATTTTGGTTAATTATTCTGAACCCTGGCACAGAGATAGTTCAAAAAAGCTGATTAAAATTCTTAAAAGGCACAGAGATCCAAAACCATATCATACTATCGAAAATGTAAGGCAATGAGGTATTGCTTTCGTCACATTGAGACTTTTAATCTGCTTTCTTCAAACTATTATCGTGTCAAGTTTTAGAAGAACTGACCGAAGCCCCTCCTCTTATGACACCATTGGACTTTTCATTGTGTTTCAGTGAAATTAGCCGAAACCCAATTTCCATAAGGATTGAGCGGGGTCCTTTCTAAAATAACTTTAATTAATTAACTAATTTTATGATCGGCAGTGTATTTCCGCAAAAATAGCTTATTAGTATTAAGCTTAGTGCAAAATTCATGCGAGTGGGTAAATCATTGATAACTACTCAGTAACAACGTCTGGAATCTATTATCCAACTAAATAAATTTAATGGAAGAATCAACGTACAAAAAACTAATAAAAATCAAAAATTCATGTAGATCATGTTTGAAATTAGAAATTTCCACAAAAAATTGAGCGCAACGTTGGGAAACTGGAATCTGAATCTCGTTCTGAGTTAAAATCAGCAATCATCCTATCCTCTAAAAAAAATCAGTGAATATTAGTTTGTTTAATAGAGCTATCCAATCTTGAATACAGTTTACAGCTATTCCAGAATAATGATAAACATATTCAAAGAAGGTAAAACAATCATAATCAATAAATAAACAAAACAGATCGTAAATTCGTCTTTACTATTTGTACGAGGACTGTCTCATAAATAGACTGGAAATGTGCCAAGTCATTGGTTTGTTTCAAAATAAATTATTTTATGTGTATTGTCTTGTAACAATTATTTTGTTTTTGAATTGTAGTTCTTAAAAGTAACTGTGTCTTACAACAGTGGCAGCTTGTGTTTAGGTGTTCTGGAATGTTTCCAAAAAATACCTTTTAGAATTTTTGTCGTCATTGTCGAATTTCCACACAAGGGAAATGTGAGTCATCAAGTGTTTGCTAAAGCATATTCCATGCAATTATAGGGATTGCTTTTGGAGTTTTAGTGTCTTTTTATATTCAAACTCAAGTGCTTTAGATCGCTGACCCCGATTTCTCTCCGGGATTATAGCCACTAATAAGTAATGCGTTTTTCTTATTACAAACAAGATTCCAATCATTTTTGGCACAAACAACTTCAGTATAAATATTTAACAATGGGCTACCTTCCATTTTTCAATTCTATACATTTTTTAGGCAGAAAATTCTCTGGTTTTATTGAAATAAAAACAATTTCGATACCGCACAGAATCATACACACTCTATTATAGTATATTGTTATTCAGTTCTAAAGAACTGGATAGTTAGGAAACTCACGAAAAAAGCCATTTATCTGGCATCTACCCTCAGTATATTTTAATATACAAGGTGATTGATTAGTGTGATAGACTTCAGTGCCTCTTTGTTCTTTGAGATATCAATTTGAAAATTTGAAGCAAAATAGTCATTACTAGTTTTCACATTTTCAAAATAATTTACAATATTATGTAAATTGAGTGCTCCAGAATGCTGTATAATAATAAAATGAAGCGCCCTATATTTTATAGCTTATTCAGAATAAGCTTAACTTGCACATTACAATAATTTAAGATTGTTTGATTCAAAATCGATTTTCCATAAAAATCGTAACAAATTCAATACCCTATACTTAGACTGCTTCAAAAAAATCGACTATTCTTTTTCTTATTAATATTGAAAGTATTGTTTGAAAAGCTGAAAAATTTAGAGCTCTTAATATTGATTTTAAGAGATGCCGCGTCGAAAATTTCAATTTCCCATTTGATTAACGTGGGAATTTTTTTTTCAAACTTTGGAATCTATTAACTCTTCAGTCATCGGACTAGTTGATTCAGAACATATTTTTATAGTGAATGAAACGCTCTACAAAAAATTATTCTTATCATTTTTCGATATATTTACTTTTTTAAAAGTTATTTAACGCTAGAGATTGATTGATTTATAATTTTCAATTTTTTCTAATTTTCCGACGCAACCATCATTATTATGATAAAATTTAATAACATTTTTTTTAGAATATTTAATTTCCTATAGTTATTTATTTATGGTGAGTTATTTGCAAAAAAATAAAAATTTATTTAAAAAGTTATGATTTTTATTTTTTATTATCATTCCCTGACTACTCCCGCGATGCTCTGTATGCGTGTGTGTGCGTGTGGGTGTGTGTGTGTGTGTGTATGTGTGTGTTTGTATGTGTGTGTGTGTGTGTGTGTGTGTTTGACGCCATTCGAAAGGCCTTGACTGAACTTCTATTTTGACTACGGTTTGGACCGATTCGGACCGGTAGATTAGAGAAATCTTGAAAATCTACGAAAAAAAATTTTTTTAAATGTTGTTTTCTTGGAATAACTTTTAAAAGGGTTTACCGACCAATTCCAAAAACTAATCAGCTCTTAACATCAAAAAACTACATCGATCTCCACCAAGCCAGTCAAAATCGGTTGATTTGTTCGTGAGTTATTGTTAGGAAGAAAAAAATGGAAAAAAGTAAATTTTTCGAATTACACCGGAATTTCCGTTCTGATTAATTTAAGAGCGCCCAGGAGCTATGAGTCATAATTATATATATAATACAAATTTCATAAAAGCATTGTTTTCCTCACCTTCTGCTAATCTTGCTCCAAATCATGATCTTACTTTTTTGCAAAAATTAATTCGATCCGTTAATTCTAAAATATCAAAAGCTGTTACTGAAAAAATGATTAATCATCTATGGTATTTAACTGAAACGCTAGCTATAATTTCCTTGTTTGATCATGAAGTAGAAGTTGAAGGGAATATAAAATGATTGTAAATAATAACTGTACGAAAGGAAATAAAGTTAAGACAAGGAAATTTGCAGTAAAAAAGGATAATTTAAATGCAATATATATTAGACAAAGATATAAGTGACTTTGTGTCGATAGATTCTCTATCTATTTTCAAAGATTTTGATTTGCCTTATCAGAAAGATGTAAATTCTTGGGCTAGTGATGTAAGTTTTAAAGAGTGAGTGCGATTTTTCACATAATTAACAGTCGTAAATGATGTGGCGGAGCGGAGCGTTGTGTAGCATTAATTGCACAATATAATTTATTTATTCAATATGATAATTAATTTTAAGTCTAAAAATCATAACTTTTTAATTGAACTTACGAGTTGTAAAAAATATAAAAATTTTTTTGAGAGATAAGTTGTAGGAAATTAAATTTTATCATGAAATTGATGGTTGCGTCGGAAAATTAGAAAAATGTTAAAATTTTAAATCAATCCATCTTTAGCGTTAAACAACCTTTAAAAAAAGGGAAGTCTGATGACTTCTTAAAGAGTTAATGAATTCCAAAGTTAGAAAAAAAAATTTTCCCACGTTAGCTAAATGGGAAATTTCATTTCAAACAATATTTTCAATATCAATGAGAAAAAAAAATAGACGATTTTTCTGAAAAAGTCCAGCCAAAGCATTTGAATAGTATTAAAAATTCTGGAAAATTATTTATTTTGTAAATATTAAGTGAATCTGAGAGATAGTGAATCAAAATACTAATACATTATTTTCTCAGTATTTTCAATTATTACCCGTATTTTATATGAATATCGAAAAGGACTACAACATACTTCTTTTTTTATCAAGCATTCCCTATATTTACCTTTATTAGTTCTTGATATATTTTTATTTTTCTGTGCAAAACAATGATTATGTACTTATAACTAATTATTGAACAATTGATTGTGAAATGATTTATTTATCAAAAACTGATATTCGACCATGACTTGACATTATTGTTTTTTGATTTAGCGATTCTAGGACTTGTTTTTACTGTACACATGTGATATCCCGGAGCTAGAAAACAATAACTTAGCACCTTTCGCAGATGATAATGCCATTCTAGCAGTTAGGAAGAGCAATAAGAAGCAACCAACAAGCTTCAAACATTAGTTGATACTAACTTTAAAAACAAAAGGATAGATCATCTTCCAGTCATAATAAATAACCTGAATTGTTGAAAAATGTACTGGCTAATTAGAAGAAACTTCTCTGTCTCTATATAATAAGCTGATGTTGTACGAGGATGTATGGATATCTAGTTAGCCAAGACCAATTCCATACATAAACAAAATATTGCGTTACCATACCATACAGTTTGACGTCAAAAAAGTAAACCAGAGTTACGCAATAAATTTAAAGAAAAAAATGTCCACCGAAATTGTGAGAATCGAAAAATTGGAGTATCGAGCCATCATCAAGTACCTGTATTTAAAAGGGTAAGCAGATTTACGAAGGTATACTTAATACCCTTGGTAATCGATGTCCTTCGTATGCCACCGGGAAAAATTGGACTACAAGCTTTAAAAGAGGCAAATTTGCCATTGAAGTTGATGACCGATCGCAAAGCCATGACATGATTTTATCAGACCGTTCAATTCGGCTAAAACGGATATCTGACATGACATGAGAAAAATTGCTGCAAAATGAATCACCAAATGTTTGAATGTTGACCAAAAGCGTGCAAGGGTAGAAGCATCGGGTTCGATCTGTCCTCGATTTGAAAACGATGCAGACTTCTTAAGCCGAATTGTTACTATGGATGAGTCTTGGGTACATTTCTACGATCCAGAAGCAAAGCAACAATCGATGGAATGGAGACACTCTGGTTCTGCAAGAACTAAGAAGTTTTCGTGTCCAAAAATCTGCTGGAAAGGTTCTTGCTCCAGTTTTTTGGGATTGCCATGGAGTAATCATGATTGATTTTTTGGATAAGGGTAGAACAAACTATTCGACATTACTGACCACTCTACAGGAAAAAAAATTAAAGAGAAAAGACGCGGAAAGCTATCCAAAGGTGTTTTGTTTTTGCAGGACAACGCCACTGCACACAAATCTCACAAAAAGGTCAAGAGACGTTGCAGGTTCGCTGTAATAAATGTACCCAATTAAGAGGAAAATATGTTAAATAATAAAATATTTTGACAATGAAATTTTGTTTGATTCTATAGTAGGCTAAGATTTTTTCAATATTTCCTCGTATTAGCAGATACTTAACACTTTAATGACCACAGCGGGCGTATACGCTCGTTCGCTCACTTAACCAAGGGACCACGACGGGCGTATATTCCCGCCATTTAAATCAACAAACAAGCTCGTTCAAGAAATCAATGCGCAATTAAAACATCAAATTACCTCTGAAAAATGGCAGATATGGGTCTTGTGAAAATATTCAACGTATGAAATAACTAGCAATGATGAAGTAGGGGAACAAACATTGGAAAGAAGCGGGCGTATACGCTCGTTTCATTTTTTCATTAATTATGCTAAAGCTAAAGAACTTAATAGAATGTTTAATACATTTTTTAAGAACATTCTACAACTTTTTGGAGAATATACGTTTGGTTCAGGGAAAAGTTTCACTAGAATAGCTTCGTCGTTAAATGTTAAGCCTGCATGGGCTTATGGTATCTAACTATGGGGATGCACCAAAGCATGGAACTTAGCAATCATACAAATATTCCATAACAAAGGACTGAGAAACATAATAGATGCCCCTTGATACATTCGCACAATAGTGGCCTCAATAGAACCTGGAAACGAACACTGAAAAAGACTTCGTCAATATCGAGAATATTCAGCTCCTCGACAATACTGGGTTAAAAAGAAGACTTAAGAGGATCAAGCCCATTGACTTAGTTTATCGATTTTATTGTGAAAAGAAGAGCTAAAATTAGTGCAATCCATCTACAGAGCCTAGGGAGCACTGATGAGTTTTTAGTTTTAAGCTCTATCCGATTAAGAATTAAATTGCCAATTGGTCACTGTTGACCAGATTATAGTATACAAAATGCCTTTATATATATACAAATGCTTGTTGATATTCTGTATTCTTCTTTAGCAAAATAAAAGTTTTTCTCTTCCCTTTACTAAAGAAAAACTGGAGTAAAATCACATTCAGTAACTGCATGGAACCCAATTGAAGTTTTAGCTAACAACTCACCAAATTGTATAAATTTTTGTGATATCAATATATCTTTTATTATTTCCGATGCCTTTGAGCATTCAAATCCGAATTAGCATTCTTCAATTGTGTCAAATTACCAATCATTATAATTAAAATATTGGTAGCTCTTATAACAATATTCGATTGCTCTGTGCTATTGCTAACTTCTTAGTTTGGTACCCACTCCATCATGTTAAGGACAGCGTTGGATTATATTCTATAAATCTGTCGGTTAACAAACAATGATTTAATTTCCTGAAACCATTCCTTTTTAAAAACTTCAAGAAGAGTTTCCTCAAAATTTGTGCTTATTATTTTTTTTTTGCAAAATCCGATGGCCACACCTGATCAGGCCCAAAATTATATAATGTAGTAAAGATGCTATTTTTTATTGGTGGATGCAAATATTGGTCAGGATGACATTAATCCGTCGGGTCGGAATTTTTTTTAATACCTTAGAATGTTTTGGGAATCACTCTTATTGAATCAATAAAGAAAAATTAAAAACAATTAAAAACACATCTATATTTTGTGGTGGTTCTAATGAATATTTGGTTCGAAACGTTTTATAACAACAGATTTGTCAGTTTTATAAAAACCGTCATTTATATGATGTTATACATCAAGAGGTACAGGATTTATTGCATACAATACAATTTTTAAAAGGTCAATTTGGTGGCTCATAAAAATTCCTAACAAACGTCCGAATAAATCTCGCTGGAACTTGTTCTCCTGATGTTTACCTCCAACTTTTACTTCTTCACAAAGCTTCGTAGCTCTTCACGCCAATTACTCTTAAAATTTTATTTTTTTTAGTATTTTTGAAATTGTATGCCACAAAGTAAAATGCGCAACAATGGTCTACAATTATAATAATAATATATTTTCAAATTTTTAAACTACAGACGTGAACGAATGGATTTAAAATTAGTCAAAAATTGATACCCGTCTTACCTGACCTCACATCCCGTCCACCTCTTTGAGCTTATTGAGTTCCCACCTAATTCATGGTAGGGTAGGTTTAGGGGCCTCATATGAAATACATACATGTAGACATTCATGGGCTCTTAGACTATGAGTTGTTTATCAAGGTAATACAAGGTGAAGGATTAAAATTTTTTATTGAGATAATTAGTTCAAGATTTTATCATGATTTTCTTAGTTCTCAATTATTTTGTGACCTTTACAGGGTTTATAAACTAATCGCCCTTGTTTCACCATGTTTTCGAAAACAACAAATAAACGGTTAGAGAAAATGCAAAGTGAGGTTATGGAGTGATTATATGTATTGATTTTATGTTATTACAATAATAATTTATAAATAGATATTGTATGGTAAATAATTAATATGAGTTTATTCCACATGAAAATACGTTTTGCTGTGGGTTGTTTTCACTATAGTAATGAAAACAATTGCCGTTTAATCGGGTTCGTTAAAAGTAACGTAAAAAGGTTATTTGAAAGTAATACAGTCATAGCAACAGAATGAAAATAAATGGTTGATGACGTCGGCATTTCCCTAATCAATTATCGAATTATTTAAGTAAATATGATATTAGTCAGTTATAAGGGATATATCAACAAAAATAAATCAGAAATCCATAATATAAAAAAGTGAAATGACGATTGAAGTTCCTTGTAATAATTGTGATGCTGTTTACAACTAAAATCACAATTTTTGGGAACTAGATTAAAAAAACGATCAATACAATCACAGTTGGTATTGTTTATTAAGGCTAAAATGGTATGTAATACAATTCACTGAAATTCAAAATAATTATTAATAATATAGTATAAGACGTCTAATTGCAATTATTCAGAATAATCCATCAGAGTATGGATTAGGTAATTCGTTGATACATCTGGAAAAAATTTGCAATAAATATAATTTAATCAAAAAAGAATATCGACTATATGAATTGGAACAACAGCCTGGATTTAGAGCATGATGATCATGTATAGAAAATATTTTTATACTGACCAGTTGACTGAGAAAAAAATTGCATAGGGTAAAAAAACCCTTTTGCTGTTCGTTGATTTAACAAAAGCCTACGACAATGTTTCTCTTAGTAAACCCTGGCAAGTACTTGGGAAGACTTCTCTAAACCTGATTCTAGTACAAAGAGTATGTGATAGCTCCTCATCAACAATCAAAATAAACAACCAGTTCTCTTCTAGCTTCAGCGCAACAAAAAGTTTGAGACAAGGCTGCAGCCTATCGCTAATCTATTTAGAAGAAGCTTTGACATATTGAAGGAGATCATGCCACCCTTGTACACACTACATTTCGCAGATGACCAGGTAGTAATTTCTCAACACAAAGATGATTTGGACTTCATGACTCGTCGACAATATCAGAATATGAAAGATGGAGGCTGAAGATCAAAATGCAAAAAACTAAGTATATCTGTATCGGATCAGAAACAGAAGACGGAAGAAAAATATTGAACAATACAAGTATTTGGGAACAAAAATCATTGGAGCACTGAATCCGTATTATGGTCAAGTAAAATCTCTAAAGAAAAAAACATCAAATGATAAACACAATTTTCAAGAGCGTTGTTTTATATGGATGTGAAATGTAGCAGCTGTCGCCACGAATGGAACAAAGACTAATATCCCTAGAAATGGAATTTTGGCGGCGAACAGCAGGAATTTCAAAGCTCCAACATATTTCAAATATAACAAAAAAAGAAATGATGGATGAGAAAACATATAGAGGACAAGTAACTCCGCTTTTATTGCCATGTGCTAAGGATGAATTGGAACCCACGTCTAAAACAAAAAAGACCTGGATAAAAGAAGTAAGCAAGGCAATATCGACCAGAGATTTTAGACCTGGGGACTGGTAGGACCGAGAAAAATGGAGAAGTATATATATATATATATATATATATATATATATATATATATATATATATATATATATATATATATAAATTCCTTCAATCTAAATGTTTTTAATTTTAGGTCTCTTCTATTTTAAAATTAGTTTCTTTCTTCTTTCTCTATCAAAATACTTGAAGAAAAGTCGAAACGTCAAATTTTATCTTCCAAAAAGTATTAACAAAACTAATTTTAAAACAGAATAGGCCTAAAATCAAGATCTCAAATATGTAGCAGTAATCAATTAAATTACTTGTAGTTTTATTAGAATTTACAAAATTTAAGCTATAAATTTCAATGAAATTATTTAGGTCTTTTATATCATTTATAGCTTAGTTGGTTCCTCTTAAAAAATATTTTTGATTTTTTTGTTTCATATTTACCAAATCCAAGATTTTCTAATGCAGTGAGAGGCGATAATTTTCGCACTCTTAATTTTGGCGCATTCTATAAAATGATGTTGAAGAAGAAAAAAATTAAAATCTATTGTTTTGTAACACTTTATATATAATAAAGAAAATGGAAAAAAACTATTTAATAATTCGTCATTTTTTACCCTTATAACCATACTAGTCCCTTATACACAGAAGCTACTTTCTTTTAAGAGATCTATAAACAGTTTTATATCGCCTAAACAACTATTCTCAAAGCCTCCAAAAGATTCGTGGAAATAGATTAATTAAAGTAGTTATTGAAGTAATTTACTTTATCTGAAATTTTCCATTTTGTTTCTAAATCAGTTGATCGATTCGTAATACGACATACGGCAATAAAATGAGCAGAATGTGATGTCATTGCAATATTGGAACTCATATTTATTATAGAACGACCGTATCTCATAAAGAAATTCGTGATAGTGTCATTTGAGTCTTCTTACAAAACTTATAATGGAGAAAATTACTAAGAATAACAATGGGTCGGTTATTTAGAAGTAGAGAAAAAAACCATATTCTTTCATTGTAATGTAATCCTACATATCAATTTAAATAATGAAAACAAAATCGAAGGGGAAGACACAGTTAATAAGCAAGCGGCATGGAGTTGGTTTAATCATTTGAAAAGTAGAGATTCGACGTTTGAAGATCGTTCGAGCTTTGTTCGTCTATCTGCGTGTGATATTGAGATTACACGTTACAAAGTAAGCAGTAGAAACTCAACCCAGCACTCGCCAATTATCGGACTCCCTTAGATTTTCTGATTATAATATACATCGCCATTTAAAATAATTAGGTAAGATCTATGAAAAATTATTCAATAGTGAAGGTGTGTAAACAGCTCCTTATATTGATACTTGCGATGAAAAAAAAAAGATATCAGAACAATCAGAATCCGTTGCAAAGAGAGGAGAATTGAGTGAAATGACTTGTGTGTCTGGTGGAATTATGAAGGTTTAGTGTACATCAAAATTATTACAAATGGTCGAGCTATCAATGTTATATGTTCTATAGGACAGTCGATGTAAATTTATAATTAACTGAAAGCGGGTTTACTCATATAAAGACAATGCTAAACTACATACTGCTAAAGTTATGCGAAATAATATCGAAGAACTTGGTTATATTGAGCAATTACCGCATTTAGTTTGAACCTTCCACTGTTTATTGAGACCCATCACGAATTTCTTCCGTTGAAAAAAAAAATTGATTTAACAGGAGATGTTGCAAATGCATTACGACAACTTTTGCATTTAATCTAAAAAAATATAGTTTTAATACAGTCTCAAAGAACTTGTTAAGCGTTGGGTTGAAATTATAGAATACGATAAGCTCTACACCAAAATGAACATTAGAAATTGATAAAATTAATGTAAATTCTAACAAAACAACAGAAAATTTCTTCTTTCCTTAAAGTAATCAAAATGCTTGTTTTTCCTTGTATCCTCTGCCATCTAATTATTAGAGAGGTTGTCGCTCCATCTCTTGCAGGGTCTTCCAACGCTTCGGAGCCCGAAGGGCAACTTTTCTCTAGCTATTTTGACCTTTCTGTTCGTTCTACTCTCTCTTTCTTCCCGATACCCATTCGTTTATGTTGTCAATCTCACAAGTTCTTCTAATGTCCTCGTTTCTCTCCCTTTCAAAAAGTGTTTTCCGAACGATCCTGAGCACTATAAAAATCGTCATAATAAAATTTTTTCTGCATTTATGTTGTAAATGACAGATATTCATCGAAATATAAATAATATGAAAAGGGTCTCAGAAGTTATGAATTTCTTAAAATATCTCTCAGATTCCAGTATACTAAAATATTTCGAATGTTTGTAAAATTTATGGAGACAATATAATTTTCCAGAATCATATTATCCAAATGAGGGTATTGAGAGTAATAATTTTGAATAGGCTTCAATTTGATACATTACAAGACATTTTTCCCTCCCATTACCATTTTTGATTTAAATTTATTTCTAAATTTATTTTTATTCCAATTACAGACAGATTATAAAGTGCTTCGCGTCATTCTGCGTAAGAGAGAGAAAGAGAGTAAGGTGTGGACATGGAAAAATATTAATTTTTACTGACTTTTTGTTGTTTTTCTTCACCAGCAACGCCTAATGAGCTTACATCGTTCTAATTATAGAAGAGTGAGAGAACATGGAACGTAGCAATTTTCTGCAAGTGAATAGATGATAAAGTAAACGTAGACGGTACACATTTCATACCAGTAGACGTTTGATTCGCGCGAAAGGTAAACAAAAACGTTGTAATTATTTCAAATTAATCTAATATATTGTAAATAAAGTATTGTGTCTGAGTGATGTGGTGTATACGTTGATGGAGTTGAATAGATACTCATTTAATTTCATACAGTGTTGAAAGATGTAATAGGATAAATCCAATATATAAATGTTTAAGTAAGTATTAAGAAACATTTATTGGGAAGCTCATCAATTTATATTCATAAATTACACTGCATTTTATTATTCTTCAAATGATAATGATTGAAAAATTTTTATATCAAAAACTAGGATTCATAAAGGGAAATTTCGATAGTTACCCAAGTAGCTCAGCACAAAATTATTTTATTAGAACAATGAGAAAATTCGTACAGCAACAGTAAAAAGACAGATTTGGTCATATAATTTTGTTAAAAATATTAATCTTATCAATTCAAGGTAAGAATCTGTCACAAAGAATAATATTAACAAAGAAATAGGAAATGTAAAGAAAAACAAGGAAATAACATGGTTTTTTAGTTTTATCTATAATTTTCTGATTTCTAATTTTCTGACAAGTTATGTCAACAAAGAGTTCTAAACCTATCAGATATAGAAGGAATTAAATTTTGAACGCATTTCACCGACATAGCAACCCATCCTTCAAGAAGAGCAAATTGGAGTTTATTTGAGTCACTAAGGGAAGATGACGATGTCTAGCACGTCTCCTTAAATTATCCCACAAACGCTCTAAATATTCGCTAACAATTCTTGCGGTATGTGGACGATCATTAATCTGCATTAAAATCAATTTGCCCCCGATAAATATATCGAATAGGATCACAGTATCCGAGCAGTAAGAGCTCCATTATCAATAAAAATCAATTCAGTCCAGGCGTGGAAATTAATGTCCTTTCAAAAGTCCGTGATTGTACATTGATCAAATCACTCTCCTGATCGTCTCCACACTCTATCTTGATCGTCTGAGTTGTCCAGATACAATCAAGACTCGTCCGTGAATAAAACAGTTTCCCCATCATAAAGTCCAATGAGAATGCTGGTCGGCGGATAATCGCTTTCCTCTACGATGCCTTTCCACGAGCTGGAACCCTCTCGAGGGTGACCATGCTCCCTCAGTTTCCACTGTACTGTGTCTGAGCTTACACGTGTGATTTATGTCACTTTCTGCTGTCTCAGGAGCTGTTAAATGTCGGTCGTAATACCGGCAGTATGATAAATCTATTGTCTACAGCCTTAGTTGTCATTGGTCGCCCACTACCAGCCCTCCGACGGTAGCTACCTGTGTGTCGAATACGCACGAGCACATCGTGAATGTTGGAAACCACTAATTCAAGTATTTCTGTCCGTTTTTTTGCTGTTTAGTTCACATGACTGTCCTCTCGTTGTGGTTGAGCCACGTAAGACTTTTTGATACTTTTGAAGGGTCGATTCTCACCATAATGCCATCCTCAGTTTGTTTTTGATCCAATCTCGGTTTAGTAAAATATTATCAAATAGAAAATATGTGTAGACATCTGCACTTGAAATGAGTTTCAAGAGAACGTTGACCGTTACGGATAGTGTGAACTCACGCATATATTTTTTACTTGATAATAATCAATAAAACCGACAATGGACCGAAAACAAACTGTGAATAGCATTTTAGTGAGAATTGGCCCTTATTCTCCGCGCGGTCCTGTCCTTGGTGTTTTCTTTCCATTGCTTGATTTCCATACTACTTTGATTCTTCTCTAATTCGTTTAACCTGTTGATCTGTATATCTATCTTCTTCTAATTCCTAGATTCCACTGTAACATAGATAAAGCTACTGTATCTTCGCCTTAGCTATTCTAATCCTTATGTTTTTATTCTTTTATCTATATCTTCCCCTTCAAATTCCTCCTTTATTTCTCAATTCATTTGTTGTCCTTATTCATTCCCATCAGTACTGATCGGTCCTAAGTTTGTTCGTATTATTCTTCATTTTTTTTGTCTTAACTATTCTCCTTCTTCTTTTTGTAAGTATTCTGGTCTAATTCATTTTTTATTTCTGATTTTCTTTCCAACGATTTGTCCTCTCTCCCATTCTTCCGACATATTTCCTCTCTTTCAGATGTTCTTCCTTGGTTACCCTTGGTAATGACTTGTATTACTTTATTTACTGTTGGTTTCTATGTTTTCTTTCGATTCATCTATACAATCTAGATTTTATTATATTTAGTATATCGTTATTTTACCTCTATATCGTGTTATCCTCTCATATTTTCATGTGAAATTCTTTTGTGATGTTATTTAGTTTTAATTTCTAATCAATATCTCTTGGTTTTAATGTATTTTTACCTATTTATATCTTTTTGTCTTCCATGTTATTTGTTTCTAACCATCTGAATATTCATTCACTTTATTTTTACATCTTGTTGGCTTTTCTCATTATACTACTCTTTCGTTGGTCCTTTTTCTTCTTTTTCCAAATGTTTTTTCACTCCTTTCAATAGATATTTCTCAAAACTTCTCCATTCTTCTTCCACGCTTTTATTTTCTTCGTATTAATTCAAAGGTGCCACGTTTGTTGTCATTTGATAACTTTCTTGTATTCCATTTTGCAAGTCTCTTTATTTTAACCGTGGCCATCACTATGTAATGATATGAGTCAGCGTTGGCTTCTGTATATGCTTGTTTGGAGTAGTCTTTGTTTGATCCGGTGAGGTTAAAGTTATTTTGTGTGAAATTTTCGTGCTACTTATGATCATCTTTATTTAAGCTGCCAGGCTGCATAAACTTTCTCCACTGTTATTGATTTCATCATAAATAGAATGTTTAAATATTATGTTTACCTGCTAATTGTAACTTGTCCATTAAAATCCCCCAATATCAGTATTGTATCCACTTTTCCTATCATTTTCAATACTTCGATATTTTCATACATATCTGTCCTTTTGGTTGTTGCATACACGTTTTCTAATGGTAAGCTCATTGATTTTGCTTTAATCCTTAGATATTATATTCTATTGTGTTCTTATTCTTTTCTATTTTTCCTTATTCTTTCGATCATTTTTCGTGGGGACGCATACGTTATATTTTTTTAATTTTTCACTGATCTCATGTTTACCATTATTAGCATCGTTAATTTTCTAAGGTATTAACAAACATATAGAACTTGAGTTTACGACTAAATGTTTTTTTTGTCGACTCTTTTCCCACTCTACTACTCATATGCTCGGCCATTATTTAGTTAATTCAGGAACGCTTCCCAACACTTAAACGTCAACCTTGCTAAAAATTAAATAATTCGAAAAACTGGTCTGCCGTTCCTCGAAGAAGGTGAATTTCGACTCTAATATTGGATAATTTCTCTTCCGAAGAATATGATCTTTTTCCGATCACAACATCTGTAATGTCTCGCCAATGCAACGTGAAATGTGTAAAGAGTGATCAGTTTCAAGCTTTTTGGATCTATTCAGAGTAGCCTAAAACTGTCTCGTTCGGAACCGAATGCAATACGCCGGACTATGCTTTCGAATTATTTAAACTAGAAAAATTCCAGGAAATGAACAAACAAACAAAAAGTCCCTCACAGAAACCAGCTCAAAAAGAACAATGCAAGGAAATCGCCCCTATGATAAAAACATATACAATACAAAAACAAACCTCAAACGAATTCCACCCTCGTCAAACTCTGGACCCCCACTGCAACCGGACAGGACTGGCCCCATTTTGGGGATGATTTTGATTTCGCAACATTAAGCTCAACAATACTCCAGCAAAACTTAATCATCCAGCTATAATTTCAATTGAAAATAAAGGTTTAAACAATGTTAATACAAGAAAGTTTATACATGATTTGGTAAATATAAAAACAAGAAGAGTTAAGTAGACAAGTATTAAAGTATATACATTTTTATAATTTTTTAACAAAAATAATAAATACCTAATTGAATTCAAAACATTACGTATTCGTAGAGCGGCATAATGGGTATTCCATGCGGACGATGAAACAGCAGCGGGCCTGATGATAAACACTTATGAATTCCTTATTAAGTAACGTTAACAGAAATAGACCGAAAATTATAATCTTATAAAATATAAAAAACACTAAACTTTCGAATATTCGGTTTAATAATATGGTATCTCACTTTATTTCAATTTAAAATCATTGAACGATGTATCATACAAAAGAATTTTCCAAATCATGTTTAGTAGTTCGAATCTATTTTATAACCGATGTGCGACGCAATTCGAATCACAAAAATTATACTTGTTTACTATTGCTATGTAAACTAATAAAACGTGTCGAACTGCTTAGTTACGGATATCCCACACATACCTCTATATTTACTATAGTGTTTTTTCACTTCTATTTCAAACAATTTAATTTTTTCATAATCAATTTACCTGCACATTGCTTTTAAAAACTAGCTGTCATTTTATTAAGGAATTTTAGATAGATGGTATAATATTGAAAACAATAGTTTAAGAAAATAAGACCTCAAATGCTAAGTCACGGTAAATTCCAGAATGTTCAATATAACTTACTTTGAAATAAGCAACGAGTTTGTTTGAAATTTTGAATTTCGAATGTTGAAGGAAAAATATAATTTATCGCGAACGAAACAAAGAATTCATTGAAAAATCGTCGAAAGCTTTTCTCATGCGAGTCGCCAATCCAACTCTGTTAACGATGATAACGTCTCTCGGCCTCTAAAAGTAGCAGAGGTTCTCAACATCTCGACTAACGATAACGCTAAAAAAATTAGCCGAAATCGGAAGAACCACGTCAAAGTCGATCGAAAATCAAAGTGATGCGTTCTGTGGTTCATCATGGACTTGGCCATTTTGTTACATCTTAGTGAGGCAACTAGTCATAAAAGATTGGGTCTGTTTCCATACAATTCATGAATTTTTCACCACAATAATGCAGCGTTACATTCAAGCATAATTTTGATTTATTTTTTGGCCAAGTAAGAAACGAATTTAAGACTCAGCCACTGTATTTGCCAGATTTGGCTCTTTGTTCTTTTTTAGAAGCTAAAAGTTTCAGGAGCACGTCATAAGACCATCAAAGCCATTAAAAGGAATTCGCTCGCTTAAGGCCCTGAATGCCATTCCAGCCAAGAATTACAGCAAGGGTATGGAAAATTGGATTAAGCGTTGACATTCCTGTATTAGCTGAAAAGAAGCTTGTAATAAATATTAAAATACGTATACATGCTTGTTTTATCATTTCGGGTCAAATTTGATCACATTGTATAACTTCCCAATGATTAAACTGCACACTTGTGATTTGATTATTCCATCCAATTCAGGATAAAATACACAACGTTCACTCAGAGATGTTATTAAGTATCAAATTGGTGTAGGATTGTAGCACATCATCATTCGCAGGCACTTTTTATATGATGAAAAATGCGTGTTAGTTTTTGCAGTAATAGAATCACGTTTCCTGCTGTAATAATTATTTTGATTCTAGGACACTGCTAAAAATTGATTAGAAAAATGTTCGCAAGCACTTGTGATAGTTTAAACATCAGTAAAACTCGCGTAAACAGCGTCCAAACTGTATTTGAATAATAAATTTTTCGTCCCTTAGCTAACAACACCGCTCAAGCCGAAAATTGGTCGCTTTCACATTTTAATGTCATTCGATGAAGTCGTGTCATACTTAGGGAAAGAGAAAGATACTGACAAAACTATTGCTCAGTCTGGAGCTGGTCAGGTATTCATACAGGATAATGAATCAGTAGAATTGGCCCCGTATCATCAAGCTAGTGCAATTTATTATAAAACTAAATTATGCGTACCTAATTTTACATTATACTATTTAGCAACTAAGGAAGTAATGTGTTATTGGTTCGATGAGTCAAGTGGCACGCTTGAAGCCTCTGCTTTATACATAGTTGACCATCTAGAGAAGATTTTTATTCAAAAATTACTGCCCGTTATTTTATATCCCGATAGCTGTTGTTCTCAGAATCGAAATGCGACCTTGAGCAATGCTTTATTACGTTCAGCAATAGAAAAAAATATTGTGATTACTCAAAAGTACCTAGAGAAAGGTCACACCCACATGGAATGTGATTTCGAACACAGTACAATAGAACGTTAACTAAAAGGCAAAGAAATTCACCTTCCACAACAATACGTGACTGCAACTAAAACTGTCAGGAGTGATCCTATGCCTTACGAAGCTCGTTATTTGGACCTTTTACAACGAATTGATTTATGAATCTATGAGGCTTGGTAAGAAAGTAGGTGACCTAGTCGTTACAGATTCACTTATGCTAGAATATAGACCAGATGGCACAATTTGGTATAAAATTTGTTTTTATGACGAGCTTCAATCCACAACGTCCTACGCCATTTAACTGCATTAAACAAATAAATTACCGACAGAAATTGTATACAGCTAGAATACCAATTACGAAGCAGACGTATGAAGACTTGCAAGATCTAAAAAGTGTATTACCATCTAGTTACCACTCTTTTTATGATCGCACATCAATCGCTAAAGACTGCAATTAACTATTAAACTAGAGGTTTTGTCAAATTCACCATAAATTTTTATCAGATTGGCAACTGCTACAGCCAGAGCACCATCTGAAGCTTCTAGCATAAACTTTGTTTCAATAATTTGGAAAATATTATTGATTTGATTTGATTGGTTTATGTATTCATTCATTGGCCGACATATTTCTTCTTGAATTGATAATCTAGTATCATGAGATCATTAATCCGGCAGTTTTCTATCTTCCTTCTTCCTCGTTTCTCGATGTTGATGTCCATGTCATTACATTTTTTTATGCTAAAAGTTACAGCATTATCCACAATCGTGATTCGTTCGGTCATTAAATACTCATTCAAGGCGTCTGGTTTGGTGATTCCTGTATCCAGAGTCATTTTTGGAGACTTCAAATATTGTTGAACTAATTTAAGTTATTGTAACTTGATTTCTTAAAAAGGACTTTCTCAACAACTATCAAATTATTTTAAGAAATATGATATTAGTATAAGTCATAAAGGACATAATACATTATCCAAATATTCCACTAAATTGAATCTAAAGCACCAAAAAACAAAAGTAATATTATATATCAAGTGCCTTGTACTAATTGTGACGCGGTCTACATAGGGCAGACATCTCAGTATTTCGAAAATAGATTAAGAGGTCATCAATACGATAAAAAAGGAAAAAGAACTGCAACAAATATCAAAAAATTCCATTATAAAGATTCAAGAGAATTTTTAGAAATGGTTCATATTCATTAGAACAAAAAAGATATAAATGATAAAAAAGACCTAATAATATAAGTAGAATTTATAGCTCTTTTTTGTAAATTCTAATGAAACTACAAATAATTTAATTGACTACTGCTATATATTTAAGATATAAGGACAGGGAAAATTTAATTTTTCTTATTAGAACAAAGTTCTAGTTTGATTTTATTCTTATTTCGATATACATTATGAAGGTGATCTATTAATCAATATAAATACGCAAATAGTCAGTGTCAATATCATATTTTGATAAAGAATTAAAGAAAAGTCGAAACGTCAATTTTATCTATCTTCCAAAAATTATTAAATATATATCAAATATATAATAATATACGTTCGAGAACAAGAAACACTATATAATATTTGTGCTTGAAGAAGATTTTTATCAGTAAATGATTGAAATTTAGTTGAAATTTATTCTAAATTTTCATGCAAATCCATTCAGTTTCAAAAATTCGGAGGTTACCTGATTTTCAGCTTCAATGACTGTTCTAGAAAGAATCAGCTGGTATGTACCTGCTCGTAGCGGTGTTTCTCCTGAACACATCAAATTCTAACCTAGTCTTATTCTTAATAACTAAGGATTCTAACAATGATAACTGTTCATTTTTTCAATTTTATTAGTAAATTTTATACATGGACATTTTGAATGTAATTTGAAGATTAAATCGTTACATTTGCTTTGTTTGTATCAAATATAGCAAAGATATCGCTCAAATACTGTAATACTATACCCTAGAAAAATACTGAAGCTCTTGACTAATCTCCTTTACAAAGTTAGGTTAGGTGAGGATAGTTAGTTACTCATAAATAGTCAGCTTTAAACGATGATAAGCGATTGCCCTCTTAATTCAATCTCAATATTTTCTTCATCATCATTTTCTTCATCAGTATTACTTCATATTAAGAATTTTTTATGCCATATAATTCTTTTATGCACTGTTAATCATTTGGTAAACTATGCGCTTCTAATTATTATTTCGTCCTATTTGTTCGCTTCAAGTAGTATATTTCTGGAATACTTCCAAAGTTACTTAATATTTTCGCATTCTTTCTGTTACTAGCTTTCATATTTCCCGGAAGTCTCCTTAATTCACTAAAGTAACTTGTATCGATCGAAATTCATGGGAGGAGATGTAGGTGTGTAACTGATATATTAGTGATCTTTGTAGATGAACTTGTGTTTTAAAAAAAATTTTTATCCTTGGGTGTTTCCTGCGTTGATTATGTTAAAAAGATTTCATCAAAATAAATGTTGAGCATAAATATAGAAATATATATTAGTTACATTAAAACTGATATTGAAAAATATTTTACACGAAAAATATCATCAGCGGTTATCAAGTTTAAAAATAGGTTAAGTACAAAAAAATCTGACGAGTAGAGGATTGGGCAAAAATTATTCAGGAAGGAGACAAACTCAAACATTAAGAAGCTAGCAATGAGTAACAACTAATTACGTAGATAATGATTGGACAGCTTGCCAACGTTGGGTGAAACAGCCTGACGTCAAAGCACAACATTCGTAGGATTACGAAACGTCCGTTTTTGCATTGAAATTGAGAAATCAGAATCCGAGTTTTTACAACTTCGGTTGCCGCAATGATGGAGAATTTATCAACATTGTCAACGCGCCGAGAAAACAAGAAGTTATTCATTATAGAATCTTTAAATTATCTAACTTATAGGCCAGGAACTAGTGGTAAAAAATGTTAAAACCGTGGAATTTTGATAATCAAAGTCTATTTTTATGAAAATTTGGATTTAAGCTCTGCTTACCCTCTTATTCAAAATCTATCCTGTGCCGAGGGTGCTTTTCATTGTTTAGGGGTTTAAAACTACCACTTATAGTAAAAAATTTAAATATCTTCGATTTAAGCATATATTTTAGTAAAATACAGTTTAAATGAATTATTCGTAGCTCTGTTGATATTCTCAAACAAGTTTATGATTAATCGGACTCATGCAACCCCTCCAAAGACTATCCTTTGAGGGTAGTAATATTAAAAGCTTTTTTAAAGGCACTTATTATAATCTCGATTCTCATGAAAATTTGAATTCGAGCTCTGCTTACCCTTTTCTACGAAATCTTCCCTGTGCCGAACCGGGCTTTTTATATTTTGGGGGGTGTAAATTACCCCTCATTGCAAAACTATTTAAAATCTCAGATTTTATGCATGTTTCTGGTAAAATGAAGTTTAAATATATTATTCGTAAATCTGTTGACATTTTCAAATATGTTTATGATCAATCAGATTTATATCCAAATCATCCCCTAAATACATGAAAAGTTAAAAAACAATGTAAACGATTCTTTTATAATTAAACATTATTCAAAAGTGTATTTATATTGAATTGAAAATATTTCGTCAGTATTCTAAGAAGTGTTGCTTTTTAAATATTTCAACGCTTATGAAACCCACCTTAAATGATCAAAAATTTCAAAATTGTGGTTAATTTTTTTTAAAAAAATTATGAAAAAATAAAAATAATCATTATACAGTGCAACCTCGATATAACAATTCGGAAGGGAACAAGTAAATATTCGTTATATCAAGTAATTCGTTGAGCTGAGGTTTGTTATGGTGAGGTTAGGTTGGTATAAAATTCGTTAAAAAGAGGTAAAAAAATAGTTTTATTCACCTCAACATTACGTACTTGCGGGAATCCCGAACTTATTAGATATATCTAATTTTTTCGTCATAGGATTTTTGTCAACAACATAGTGAATGATGTTTCGCGTTTCTCTGACCGATAAGGAACATCTTTTACGTTTCTGAGCCATTTCAACTTGAATCTTCAGCAATAGTAACGAGCAGCAGTGTTTACATTACTTTCCATCAAACAGCAATTATTGTTTTACGAACAAAAGCGTGTCGAAACCTGTCGCGACATGAATCTCATACTATGAGATTAAGAGTTATACATTGGTGGGAACTTTATATAAAGGTTTTGGGTTGACAAAATTCGTTAATTAGAGGAATTTATACTTTTCCTTGATAGTTGAAAATTCGTTATAAAGAGGTTGTTCGCAAAAAATATTCGTAATGTAAAGGTATATTTTACATTGACTCTGTGATTTTTGCTCTGGAGTAAAGTACCTTTCTTTTTGACAATATCGAAAATTGTTATAGAGGAAAGATGTTTAGAATTAAAAACAGCTTTCAAATATTCAATATTGTTTATTTACATTAAAAAAATATTTTTTTCTACATTTTCTCTGCGATTTCGTTGGAAATTTAAGTTTGCACGTAAAATGCATAATTAATCTAGGATGCACTGGCATTTTTTAAAACTGATAATTGGAGTAGGCTTTGCGAACTGTCTAACGCCGATAAAGAAACTGTTTAGAAAAATTTCACATGAGGAATTACACATGACAAAAGTCTGTGCTAAGTTGGAGTCGATGGAAGCGGTGAAGCAAAAAACGGCAGAGTACTGCTTTGATCAATGGAAAAAACGTATGGAAAGGTGTGTGGCGAGGGAAGGGGAGTATATTGAAGTGTAGCATTTGATTGTAGAATAATTTTTATAATAAAACCCATTTCCCTAACCAGTCTCGTTATTTATTAGTCTGACCTCGTATTATAAAGTTAAGGGCTTTAAGTAATGGTAAGTTGAAGTCGATCGACCAATTTTTGGGCGTTAATTCATTTTTCAGATAAGAATTCAATTCTAAACCTTTTTTCACTTTCATATTTTCTCATGAAACTTAGTCATGGGAAAGTCAGAAACCAAGGACATATTTTCAATATTGTTAAAACAAAAAAGTCAAGCGTTACCTATGAATTTATACACCTCTTTTGATAATGTACAATTCAGTTCTTCCTGTAATGAGTTGTTAAAGCTTTTTTTTATTAAGTGGGAATACACATTAAGGAAACAAGTAGATATATGTTATTGTTGTTAGGTTTTTGTGAAGGAAACTGTAGAAGAAGCGTAAAGGCTTCCTAGTCGCGTGGTTCCTCACATTCCATTACATTTCCTCAAGAAACATTAAAGAAATTATAACAATTCAGTAACTACAAGAACCGAATTACAAATCATTAAATGTAATGTACGTATTCATAGTCAACTCTAGACTTTTTTTCAAATAAAATTGTTGAAAACATGTCTATGGTTACTCGATTTTTCGTTAAAAATGAAAATTTCTTTGAGTACAGAGTACAGAAACTTTCATATATAAATCAACCGGCAGATTAGAAACTTCTGTGAAATTTTAACAATAGATCATCTTTAATCAACACCCCAGAATCATTCTATCGCCTTCTACTTACCAACTTAATGCCCTCAACACTCTATTACAGTGAACCAAATTTGGTATTTTTGAGTTGCAAAGAAAATAATTGTTTTCGAAATTTTGGAACCAACTGTGAAGCCCTCGGGGATTCAACTTGGTATAGACGTAAGTTTTCCCCAATCGTCATATTTTAGGCTGAACACACTATTCACACTACCACTACACCAATACTAACCATTACATTGTCTGACGCGCGTTTCAATAACCAAGTTATCGTCTTCAGAGACTGGAGGTAAACTAAAATCTAATTTCTTAACGTACCTGTTTTATACTGAATTTTCCCACCAATAAACCTTCTCCCACGAAAATTAATTCCAGTAGGTAAACCTCTTAACATTTATTCTTTGACTACTAAACTATAGTGTGGGCAGTAATGAATTGGCTCTTTGTGCTTATTCAAGCTCTCATTACATTTAGCAACTTCAATGCTTCCAAATGCATCAAACAATTTATTATTGGATACATTTTTGAACATTTATTACATTATTCATATTTATGTCATAATTATGACTGGTAGCGTGATCGGTAATACTGGATTTTTCGGTCCATCCATATTTTAAATGAGCTATGTGCTCCTTAAACCGAACAATATCAGATATCTTAGTTTATCCAAAATACTTACCGTCATAATCACCACAAATCTTTTCCAACTTTGATATTTTACCCAACAATTGTTTTAATGTATTGTTTTTAAAATTTTTGAAGAGTGAACAGTTTTTGCTGGAGCCCCCTTACTTTTTTTATTAACTATTACAGAATATTTTTGATGCTTATAACTTCAACTGTGTAAGTTATCGTTTCCTGTTGAGGTTTACAATTTGTCAAGAATCATGTTTTCAGTGTCTATAATCTGATGATTATGTATTCCACACATGCAATCGTAGAGTTCACAAATGTCGGGTACTTGTCCAAAAAATATGTGGAAACTATTTAATTTAAATACATTGAAATGTATCAAAATAATCAATAAAGTTGATACTGTCAAAAATATTTGCTAGGAGCTGAAACTAGGTCTGTCAGTCTTATTTTCTCAAACATATCGTATGTACTACTAACATATTACAAATATAAAAGAAAAATCTTACAATAAGTAATCAAATTTGTTTTAAAACTAACCTCCTGATGTTAAGTATTCAATCTCCTTCAAACCTCTCTTAGTTTAGTGGAAGAATATCAAATTTTTTCCCATCGACATATAGAAGTTACCTGTGAGCGTAGCGCTATAGTTAAATTTTCAAATTTATTTTCAGGTTTTTCCAAAAGCCACCAACTGAACCATACCCTATCTAAGATGGCTACTCCTTCAGAAAGTCCCGTCGAAGAGGTTATGTTTGAAATAGAACCGTCCAGAGTACCAAAGCCAGTACCAGTTGCTCTTGAAGATCTTTGTAAATTAACCAAATTCACCAGACAAGAAATTAGAATAATGTATAGAGGATTTAAAACTGTGAGTAATTTTATTTTCAAATTTATTCGTAGAAGTAAAATTTAAGGTTCATTAAATTTTAGTGGAAAGTGATTCGGTATTGTCACGTACCACAAAGTTTTACTACTTTTCGGAATAATAATAATATTCTCTAGCTCTATTGTATTCATAATCCGCTATTGGAAATATTAATAATTTAAGTTGAATGTTCCATCTCATTACTTCGATCGTATAATGAACAACAAAAGAGAAACGGTTTAGAGCAAAAAAAACTTTACTCACCAATGAATAAAATTTTTAGGTTTCTTCCTGATTCCTGCTAGTGAAAGTTCTTATACTTCATAAAATATTGTATGATGCTGCTGAAAAAGATCTAAGTAATAAAAATTAGAATATTAGATATAATTGCCTTAGAACTGGTCAGTGTGATCGATTTTGAAATAAATTTGACCTAAACTGTAATTGTATATACAGTCTGTTTCTGAATGAACTCATTTTCTACAAAGGGTTTCTAAAAATTGTCACTCCATATCTAAGATAGGTAGAAAATTGCTTAATAAAAAATTTTCGTAACGCCTTTCGTTTCTTGTAACGTTTCACAAAAATCCATTAAACGGTATATCTTGATTTTCTCCAAGATTTCCATGAAAAGCTATAATTTATTGATAGTTACAACGAAAACTCGACAATAATAACGTTTTTGAAACCTTGTTATTTGTAAAATTAGATATTATTAAGCAAATGTACTCCAAATATTGAATACACATGTTATTAACCTTAGGTGAATGTTTAGAAAGCTCTAATACAGCTATTAAGCGTTTTTTTTTTTAGTGTAAAACTGAATGATGTTCAAGAAACTTGCAATTTTTATTAATAAATCTAGCTTTAAAAAAGTTATATTCAGTAGTACGGCTTGGTACGAACTGTGTAACTAGCACCCTGTATGATAGTCAGATATAAAAACAAATTCATGAGATGTATCAACTTTCAAAACATATTCATATAAAATTTCATTACAATGTGACCATTAGTTTTGGCAAAATCGTAAAAAATGTGTATTCATTTTGAGTACAGATGATCTTTTTATGAAACACCTTGTACAATAAAATTTCTTCGGGAATATCACCACTACAAGATTTTTTTCAAATTCGACACATATAAAGGCATGCACAAGCTCTGCTTTTGCACTAAAACAAATTCAAAGGGCTTGATCTTCTTAAGTATTGTCAAGGAGCTGGATAGCCTCGACATTGATGTGATGATGGAATCATTCTTCATGACTCTTGATTAATTTATCTATGATCTGGTCAACATTGTTCATTTCCAGGTTTTTATAGAGGTCACTATTGCGAATGTACCAAGGGGTATACTATGTTCCTCAGTACTTTTTTTTGGAATCTTCGGATGATTAGTTGCTGGCTTTGTACTTCCCCATAGATAAATACCATAAGTCTGTACAGGCTTAAGAATCTGCGTTATTATGTAGAGACAGTCTCTCTAATTAGCCAGTATTTTTTTCTAAATTTCAGTCCAAGCTTTTCTTTTTTATTTTTAACATGCACTTTCTATCGAAGTTTGGTATCTAAGGTAATATCTAAGGATTGTGCTGTGTTTGAGTGTGGAATCAGGTTATTATTTAATCTGACTGGAGTATGATCTATCGTTTTGGTCGTAATGTTAATATGAAATTATTTAGTTACATTAAGTTTGATTTAATTTAAGGCAGTGCCATCGACGAAGATAGCTATGGTATTGTTTTTTCATTCTGGAATGTCACATGTGTATAGTAAGATTAGAAGCTGTTCCAGAGCTTATGGTACTGCAGCCTTACTTTCTTTAAGATCGGAATAAGCTTCTTTTTGTTTTATTCGAAAATATATTTCCAATATGTGTGGATGGAGAATATACGAAGATTGCTCTGGGAGGAAAAGCTTGAGTTTACGTATCAAACCTTCATGTCTTCATCTTTCTAAATCCAAATTGGAGATTAGGATTAACTTCTCTTTCTTCGTGTGGTGGTTTCCCTGGATTGAATACCATTATAACCTCCGCAATTTTCAAAAGTTAGTTTAACTATTGCTTTTTTGCATTGTTGTTTTAAAATTTCACCAGTAAATAGGTCAATACCTGGAGCTTTTTTCGGATTAACATTTTCTTATATTTTGGTAATTACTTCTTTGGGAGAAGTAATTTCTATTTTTGGGTGGATTTTTTCCAAAGTGGATTCTTCATCTTGATCTTCATGTGGTTAAAAGATTTTTTATAGATGATTTGCTCATTATTTCTTGCCCATTTACTATCTCCCAATCTGAAATGTGGTATTCTCATTATGAGTCTTTATAGTTTGTTAGTGACTTTCTAGAATGAGTATTCAGTACTGCTGTCGTCTGTCAATTCTCTATAAATATTAATGGATTCTTCTTTTCTTTCGGTAGCATGTTGAGTATATTTTATCTTCTGGTACTTACTTCCATTTTCTTCCAAGTTTTCTTTTTTCAGATATTAGTTTCCTTATTTCTTTAGGATAGGTGTTTCTAATCAACCTTCTATTAATAGCCGATGGAGTTTCCCATGCTATCCCACCGTTTTCAAAATAGTTTCTCAATAAATTTATGAGCTTTGTTCGCGGGTCAATTTCGGATCGCACGTGAAGAACAAAGTTAGAAGGTTTTCGATAATCTATAAGAGGAAACTATGATCAAGTATTTTGGCTGAAAGTAGTAATTTCCACCATTTATTATAATCGTATTCTATTCTTGTATTGTCCACTTTTAACTGATGTTGGTATTGGATTCAGAATCTATTGGTTCTAGGAAACAATTTAATCTACAGAATGAGTTTTATGTATGTGTCAGATCTTTCCCTTTTCCGGAAAAATAATGAACTTTGTTATTTAAAATTTCAGAGTTAAAACTACTTTTTGCGTTATCTCCGCCGAAATAATATATAGGTGGCTTTGACGGCTACATTAACAAATTTGTCGTTTCAATAAATTATTATTGTTGAAGTTTATTAGAAGTCATAATGAATCGTTTATCTGAAAAAGAACGAATTGATATTTTATTGATGTTAGGATATGGTGATAGGCGTAGAAGTGAACAAGAAACGTCTTAATAATTTATATCCTAACCGAAATCCCATAACAAGATCAATTGTTAGTAAATTAGTAAGAAAGTTTAACGAAACTGGTTCAGTAAAAGATTTATCCAAATCAGGGCGCAGAAAAGATGAATCAACCGAAAACAAATCTTAAGATGTTTGTGTCCTGCTAGAAGACGATCCAGAGTACTAGACAAATTTCCAGGGTAAATTTTACGTGATAATAAATTCCATCCATATAAAGTAACGTTGGCTCAAGAGTTGTAAGATAACGATTTTGATAGACGTGAAGAGTTTGCAGACCTAATGATGGAAAAATTTTACAATCAAAACAATAAAATTTTTTGAATGTTGAATGTTTTGCGATGAGACCACTTTTTGTATTAATAGAAAAGTAAATCGGCATAATTGAATGTATGTACTGGAATAATAGGCGACGAAATAATTGGTCTCTTTTTCATTGACGGTAACTTAACTTATAAAAATCGTACAAGTCGTTTCCGAGAGAATTGAGGCGTTTTATACATAAAACTCACTCTGTATATTGTAATCATAAACAATCTGAAAAACTAGCAATATAAAAAGAAAATAACAATTTCTGAAATAAAATACAAAAAAATCACATTATAGTGATTTAAACAAATAAATTTTATGAGTTGCGGTGAAATAAACTGTAAATTTTTTTCAATGTTTGAACTTATCTCTGTGAAGTGTACTTGAATAATTTTAGTTTAATAACTTTGAAAATGGCTTAAAATCAAATAAACCGAAACGTAAAAACTCACGAATAGAATATATAGTTTTATTGACCGCAATTCATTGAATTTATTTATATAAAAATATCAAGGCAATTAGTATCTCCCATTTTCGAGGCAAACGCTTAAACTTTGAAGAGTAGATTGAACGGCAGTCCATTTCTGTTATTGAAATACTCTGAATGGTGTTTCGTTTTTTTTTTAAATATATTGTTTCTAATAGTAGCTTAAAGAGGAGCTCTTTAATTTACTCTCAAAAGTGAAATCTAAGTCAGTTACAACAATTCCCTAACATATTTGTACTAATACGCGACATTTGATAAAATATTGAGGTTGAACAAGTGAAATCAATGACATCCGACTGAAAAGCGCCAAACGACACGGCGATGAACAATGACACACAGCAAGAAAAAGTGAAAGAAGACTTTCTGAATGAAGAAAAAGAGAGTAGAAGAGAATACGCTGAGCGTAAACCGTCCAGCTACGAAGACCTCAAAAGAAACAAGAAAATAGTCGGGATAGCTGAAATAAATAACGAACTTATATAAATAAATGAACCATCCGAAAAAAATTACCTTATTATAGAACTATGAGCAGCATATAATGCCACAAAGATGGAGTTTGGGACAAGTGTTTCTAATTTTCAAAAATTAAAAACAAAAATATAACCAAACAAAACAAAATAAAAATGTACAAAGCCCTAATAAGACCAGTAATCACGTATGCGATGGAAACAACAATAATCAACAAAAGGGAAGAAGAAGAACCGAGAGACACATAATAATAATAACTATAACAGGTCAAAACACAACACAGGGGGGAGAAAGGAGAGCAAAGGAAAACGAAGAACTAAAGAAAGAGATGGGACACGAAAATATAGTGAAATACATAAAAGCACAAAGGCTCAACTGGGTTGTGCATATAATGAGAAGAAAACCAATTGAAATGATTAAAAGAAGCAATGGACCCGATTGTGGCCAAGGAGAAAGACTATACAGAAAGAAATAGAGGATATAAGAGCACTTAATATAGAGAACTTGAGCATAAAATGGCGGAGCCGAAAATACTGGAAAATAGTAACAAAAGCAGCAAAGACAAACGATAAACTATAGAGAAAACAAAAATAGAATACCATCTCAAAAAAGGCTATAAACAATTGAAAGGCTTGATGATGATGATATTTCCGTACTAATCAACACAAAAATCTATGTATTAGTTTTACAATTATTCGATATCTTATGCTATTTATCTATAGGTATTAATAGATATTCCCTCTCGCCAGTTGAAAATTAATCTGCCATAATATATACTTTCCCTGAATTTTCCGGTAATAAATTTATTGAGACAACTTTAGCAGTTTCTCTAGTTTCTGGTTTTTTAACATAATTTAACATAATATATTAAAACTAACAGAAATCTAAGCACACCATAATTTTGACCGGTTTAAGTCAAATTTGTATTGTTTCAAAAGGTACTTCAAACACATTCAATGTCGCGCATTCAAACTATAGGTCCTGGATTCGAATCTGGTCTAAGAAAATTCACTATTTTAATTTTTTGTTCATGTGTACAGAACTAAATTGAAAATATTTAGTAGTGTTTTACATGAGAAAATTATTAAAACCGATATTTTGTAGCAAAACAATATAATATAGCTAAATCAAGAAAGCATCTGACAGCAGTAATAAATGGATTCATTAATCACTGTCGGGATTATTAAGATCGAGCGAGCAGACGTATAATGAGTACTTTATACAACAGTCGTGGATAAAAATGTGTTTAACACTAATGAAAAAAACTCAATCCTAATTATAAAAGACGCAAAATAATAAACGAAAAGGATATCATGGAAAGATGGAGATAATATTATAGAAATCTCTTAGAAAAAATAATATAAAACAGACGGAAAATAAAGAGACTAAAGAAAAAGCAGTAGTAGGAAAAAAAAAAACAACAAAAGATCAAACACGTACAAATGAAATACAACAAAAAATACACAAACTGAAATAAAAGAAGACACCAGAAACAGACAAAATAACGACAGACATGGTAAAGCGACAGAAATATAAATGAATAGAAATAAAACTATCAAAAACAAAACAACATATACACAGGAGGAGCACCAGAAGAGTGCAATGTGGAAATTACATTGTTATAGAAAAACAGGCAAACACAAAATGCAATAATTATATAAATTGTAGACATTACAAAAACAATAAATGAATCAAAACAAGGATTCAGAACAAACAGAAGAACAACAAAATAAAACTTAATAACAGTAACAGAAATAAAATAAGACGAAGATATACACTTGTTTCTTATAAATGTTAAGAACGCATACGACAAAGTCAATAAAAATTGCATATGAAAAATCCTAGCATACGGAAACAGAGTTTTTTATTAAGAGATAAAAAAATATGTTGGAGTTGCTGATTATCGACCTTTGAACTAACCGAGTTGCCAATTTAATCAACATTAGCAGTCAATTCATGAAATGTAGTTAGGTTAGCGCTGTAGCCTGCAGTCGGGATCATATTTTCAACAATTGCCCTTTCATGAATAATAGATAATGGTCATGCAAAAAATCGAATTATCATCGTTTTAGTATATGAAATTGGAACAATCAATGACTTTCTTTTAGTCAAATATTATCTATTTGAGTAAAATATTGTGCAAAACCCTCGACAGACTCCATTAATTCCGTAAATAGTAGCAACTTCTACAATAGGCTTTTATCATTTCTGTTTAAATATAAAATAGTTACTTCCCATCAATATGGGTTTTTAAGTAACAAATGCACAAATTATGCAACTTTGTGTGGTTTTTCTAAAGCTTTCGATTGTGTTAATCATAATATTTTAATCAACAAATTACAGTACTACGGTTTCAGGGGAACACCTTTCGAATGGTTCAACCTTACAAACAGAAGGCAGGTTGCAAGGGTTGGTGCAACGATGTCTTTTTCAATCCAATAAAATGTGGAATGTTCCAAGTTTCAGTACTAGGCCCTATTTTATTTCTTCTGTCTATAAACAACATCGCCTATCTAGACATCAGTGGTAAAATATGTCAATTTGCCGACGACACAATTAAATCATGGTGCGATTCTAATCTTCTTTGTCTCAACGTCATTGAATCTGTAAAATTCTTAGGGCTTGTTGTGGACAATTCCTTGAAATGGGATTTACATATTGCTGCCCTATCTAAAAAATTATCTGAACTTATCCATCTTCATAACAATCTATTATGCCCTTATTGAGTCGCATCTCTGATATTATATACTAATTATTACCTATTATTATTACCTATAATTTTGTTACTCATTGTGGTTTTCTTCTGTATATTGAAATTTTTATGTTTGTGTTCTAGTTTTTACAAGCTTTTGTCTTCAAATTGTAACAATTTTTTGACAAAAAAGCATTTTTCTCTCTCTCCTCATCTTTCACCTCATTTATAAACCTCTGAACATCTTTTTCTAATTTCCTTAAGACTATAACCTCAATCTCTCCTCTAAAAGAATGCCATTACCTTGAAACCGATTTTTAACTAGCGCACTCGATGTCATCATATAAAACTTAATCCACGAAGTTAACAAGAGCCATACTTCTCGATTTCTCTTCTAGATATGCCAAAAAGACGAGTTCCCTTCAATTTTTTTCATTCTATACCACTTGAGAAAATTATAATAGGCAATATCATAATGCTGACTCGATTTTTTCGATAATAATTTAAATTTAGTTCTATTTGCAGCCTCTTCAATATCAATGCACAGTTTATCATTAACATTCCACTTTATGCGATATGAATATTAAATATCGACAAGAACTTTAAATATAAAACGTGAACTGTAAGCAATATTGTTTGCGCATCATCATGTTTCACACCAAATGCGTTAGAGAAGATTGTTAAAAATTAATTAACCGATGACAGGGGTCAAAATGTAATTCTATTAAAATAATTAAATGGCTTATGCGGTGTATCTGTTATGAACTTTTCTTTTTTAACAGAAATCTCTCTGTTGGGCGGTTGAAAAATTGTCTTAAAATGTTTCAGAAATATAAAGGGTTATTCTACGTTACTTCTTGTTCAAGGGGCGATCAGTTTCTCTAATAGAAGTTTAGGATCCTGTGCAAAACGCAGGCGTGTTTGCCGATAAGCTGAAGTAAGTTTTGGACCAATTGCAGGTGTTTTAGGGGTCAGGTTATTTTCCTGCAGTCTTCGTTTTACTGTCCACTGACTAATAGTCACTCCTTGCACCTCACGCGATTATACTTGAATGGCATTAAGGTGATGATTTCTTAATGTTGTTGACACAATAAAGCTGTCATCACGAGTGGCTGTAAGTCGCCCTCTGCCTAATCCAGGTCGACTATTAAAGGATCCACTCTTGTCATAACGCTGGCACACTCTTTGAACTGCTGCGCGGGTCATATTCAAATTTCTAACAGTAGCTCGCTGACCAACTCCATTTTCGATTGAACCAATAACTTTGCTGGCTTTTTGTAGTGTAGTATGCAGTAAACTAACAGCTTTGCTGATAAATCTATATTAATATCGAACCATATTAAATACTGTCTTTCGAACAGCAAATTATTTTTTTTTATGTGATGAATAATTAACAATTATAAAGTTTACAGCGGGCCGATTTATATGCACGCAACTATCGTAGGTATAAGCAACCCTGTTTTTTTGTTGATAAATAATTCCTATAGAATTAATATGACTTATCCTCATAATGGCTTCTAATACCACCATCGACCGTTACTTTGCTTTTAGTTTTCTTGATTAATTAATAATCCTAATTTGTATTCAAAGGTATGTGTCTTAAGCTTGCGTGAAATCAATGAACAGTATGTAGATTCTACTCATATCTAACATAGTTGTGTTAGGGTCAACAATTATTCTGTGGTAACGCCGCCTTAGGTAAACCCTGCTTGATACTCTCCAATAATAGGTATCCGAATCCCAATTTTCCAGTCGTTATAAGCTATAAAAATAATAGTTTTATAAACTAAAAACCACGCCTCAATAACAAACCAAAATAAAATTTAGGAAAGAATTTTTTAGGTATCAGTTTCAGTTGAAAAGGCATGCAGTGCTTTCTAAGCTATTTTCATAATTCAAATTTCAATCAATGAACATTAAACATAACGCATTTTTACATTAAAATAAAAGATTTTATTAATCACTCAACCCTTTTATAAAGAAAATTTATTCTGTAATTTTTAGTTTGGTTTGCTATTTCCGTTTTTTAAATAACAACTACATATTAATTTGCAATAAACTAAAACATATTTTCAAAAAAAATCTATCCATATCTTTTTTAGAGGCATTAGCATTCTACACAGTAGAAATAGTAACTAAGAATAGAGCAGATCAATTATCAGAATGCATTAGGAAGGTTTTTAAGTGTGCTGTAATTAGTGACAAACTTAAAACTTACCGCGATACTTATTTTCAACCATAATGGATCATAATGGTAATGAATTTAGTGGTTGAAGCACTTATATATGATGAAATAGCTTGTTCTAATAATACTTACTTAACAACGAAAAATATACCATGAAAAATTTCTGTTGCAGGAATGTCCAGAAGGTGTTGTCCACGAAGATAGCTTTAAAGAAATTTATTCTAAATTTTTTCCTCACGGAAGTAAGTACAAATAATTTCTCTACCTCCAAAAGAAACATGGTTCGTCTATGCTACAAACTATCAACATAGTTACGAGGTGTGGCAATTAAGTTCCTGGAATTTGTTGTTAAAAGCAAACAAAAAAAGTTTCACACATTTTATTATCGATTTTTTCAATAGTATCCATTATATAGTATGATACCAACATTACCATCACAATTCATAGCATCCTTGGTAGTGATTTGAAGTTAAATCGTTTAGAAACATGATTACATCTTCTGTGACCTCACACATGACTTCGTCATATACGACGGTATATCATGTTTATGAAGTGTTTTGTCGAAAAACCAATCAATGAGAAATAGGCCGGTAAATTATCGTGGTAGGATTCAGCTTCTCTTGGCGAATTCGAAACATTCACAAAAAACGCCAACTAACGCAATTAACATAACACTTTCCAGTTATTGATTGGCCCACAGAAAGATGGATGAATAATGGACATAGGACATAATAGCTTTTGTTTGACGTTCTCTTCTTAAAATTGCAAATCGCTTTTTTGCTTAAGGGTGACAGCTTTTAGCACCATACTTGCGCAAATCTTTCGCATGCTCAAATCATCATTGTAGACGCTTTCTTTGTTAGTATTATTAGATAACTAACGAATAATTAGATGTCGATCAGATATGAATTGCGTTTGTAGACGTTGAACATTCATACTGGTAAGAATGTTAACGAGATCTCCTTTCTGTGAATCGTTATTAACTGATTCACGTCCTTCTTTAAATAGATTTAAACATGTATGCTTTTGATACTTTTCTTCATATACACTAAGTAAAATTTTTCTAGGATTTCCAAAGTTTTTTATTGAGATACTACTAAAAATTGAATCACTATTCGTTCCTTGTAATATGAGTCATAATACCACTGAAAAAGTTTCTTCAGAAAAATATGTACAAAAAACCAACTAAAAGAGCTCTCGACTCCAGGGTGAAAGTAAAATTAAGAAAAAGATCATAATTTTTATACATATAGGATGCAGTGTTGTCAGATACGAGCTTTGACCAAATTTCCAGAACTTAATTATCGCACCTTATCTGTTTTTAGTACAAGAAAATTCCTTTACCGGATTTTAATAAATATTTCTAATTGTTGCGTACAGCTTTTTTCAAAATGATTTATCAAAATAAAATACGTAAATGGCCAACAACATGTAATTTACGTAAGTTACATTTAAATGTAACTCCATTTTTTCAAATATATATATATATATATATATATATATATATATATATACATTAGTCGTGTCTGTCATTTTGATAACTGTATAGCTCAAGCTTCCAATAGTGACTATTTGATGGCTAATAAATAGTTACACCATAACCAATTCATCACTTAATTTTCGGATTCCCCAAACTTTCTGCGCCTTTCTATTCCTTAATTATTTGCTCCAGAAAACAATTGCTCCACCAATTGAGCAAATTATTTTTCAAATACAAAATATGGATAATAAATGTCTAGACTCGGAACGTGTTGCCGTATAAGTGCTGTTTGAGCTCTTTACAGATACTTGAAACATTCATCTTTGTCAAAAATGGAATTAAATGGCAAAAATTGTCGTGCGATGAATTTCTATGACTTTCGATGTGGCTGGAACCAACAGCAGTTTGCCGATCATCTCGCTATGAATTTTGGTTATGAAGCACCATCTCGAACCACCGCAATCCGCTGGTTTTCCGAATTCAAACACGGTCGCTCTTCGCTACAAGATGAATTTCGTGAAGGTTGTCCAAAATTATCTGTTTTGCCAGAAAACATCGATGCTGTGGGTGAACCAATATAGCAAGATTTCATTTGATATACAGTAAGAGCATTTTCTCCTTGGCAGAGTCAGAGAACTCGAATTATTTTGGTGTAGATCATACGTTAGGAAAAAGATAAAAAATACAGGCACAATATCCGACGAATAAGATGTTTGATCTAACACTAGGATGCTTAACTTGGCTTAAAACCTCTTAACATACAATACGCAATGAACTGAGGCATTTTCATGGTGGAAAGCTGATGACTTATTCTTCAACATTTTGGGTCGATTTTTTATCATTCTCCAACAAAAAATGTTGATCATTCGAAAAAACAATCATCATTATTTCAAATTTATTTGTGTTCACTAGGGTTGCTCACCCTGTATATATTCCATTTTTATATATCTATACCGGGTGGGCAACTGAGATGTTTCAGATCCACAACTAGAAAATGTATTTGAAAATAAATATTTCTTAAAATATCTTGGAGTAGAAAAAATTTATCCACATGCGGTTTTCGCTTTGGTAATGTTAATTTGATTTAATTTTAGAAGCTCTACTCACTTTTATGCTTTTATTTAAATTTGTCAAGATAAATGACAATATCTAAAACATAAAGTCGATGAATATATAGGAAAGTCTGGACACGAGCGCTCGTTCACGACATATATAACATCACTTAATAAGTCGTCTAACTGAATTTCAAAAGACTGTGTAAAATTTCATGACATTTCGATTAGACAAGAAAAAGTGACAGCGATTTAAGTGAAACTGCTTTTGTTATTTTCAAAACAATGGATTCAAAACAATTTTGCGTGTTAGTTTATTATTGCTTCTTGATGAAAAAAATACTGTACAAGCTCAGCAATGGCTTCGTAAGTATTATCCGGACTCTGCTTCATCGAAAAGAACCATTTATTATATGTTTGCTGAATTTAAGCGTGGTCGTACAGACGGTGAACGTTCTGGTTGTCCAATTGAGGTGGTTACTCCAGAAAAGTTCACAAAGTGGTTATATCTAATCGTCAATTGAAATTGCGTGAGCTAACAGAGGTCGTGAAGATATCAAAAGGCAGTTTATTTACAATTATGCACAAACATTTGACCATGAGAAGTGAGTGCCGCGTTTATTCGGTCGTTTACAGTCGATCAAAAACAATGTATTGATGATTCAGAGCAAGGTTTGGCCATGTTTATACATAATAAATCAGTTTTTTGCGTCGATATGTGACAAAGGATGACACATAAATCCATCATTTCACTCTGGATACAAAATGATGATCATCTGAGTGGACTGCAGCGGATGAACCACGCACAACAGTCAGCTGGGAAGGTTATGGTTTCAGTATTTCGGTATACGCATGGAATATTGTATGCGCATGGAATACTACATATTCGTTGGATGTTTGAATCGTTTGAATGCAAAAATCAAGGAAAAAAGCCTCATATGTCGGAGCAGAATCCATTGCTTCACCAACACAATGGACAGATTTACAAGTCGATGGCAACGATGGTTAAATTGAACGAATTAAACTTCGAATTGCTTCTTCATCCACCGTATAGTCCAGATCTGGTCCCCAGTGATTACTAGCTATTCGCAAATCTCAAAATAAAGCTCGCCGGTAAGAAATTCAGCTCAATTGAAGAAGCAAAAGACAAATACCTCAACAAACACGGCATCGAGAAGTTAGAGAAAGCGTTGGAATGATTATGTTGCTCTTAAAGGACATTACATTGACTAATAAAATCTATTTTTGACAAAAAAATGTGTTTTTCTCAGTTAGTCACAGGACTTATTGAGTGATGTGTTACCATTTTCTTCCATGATAGGTATTCAGCATTTAACAAACGTGAATATCCGATTTCGATTTTCGTATCTTCAAAAAACTTCCAAATATTTTATAGAACTGGACAAAAATTGTTTTAAACAACATCAAGTCTATAAAATTTGGGTACCGGACTCACAGGCACTTTTTCATAACAAGATTCCCACTCTCCCCCGGTTCTTATTTGGAGAGATAGATTAAACTTGTGAGATGAAAAATGCCAAGTATTCTATTATCGTGTATAAAGTGCTACTCATTACAATGATTTTTTTAAAAAATTGCTTTTTTACTTCTACATTTTCAAATACTCTCTCTAATGTTGTACCTAAAACTCTAATTTCCACGTGTTTTCGGGTCCACTTTTGTCTACTTTTTTTCTCTAATACTGCTGCCGATCTTAGTTTCCCGCTCGTTACCATTGTTGCAGTTATTAAGTTGTATCTCTTCTAGTTGAATCAGAAAAATTGTTTTGTTAAATGGCTCACAAATTTATCCTGTTTAAAGAAATTTTTGCTCAATATCAAATTATTTATTCATACAGTTGGCGCGATCTTAGTGTAAACGCCCTTTTTGGTTGTCACGACATTATTCAATTACATAAATGAATTTTTAGCTTTTGCGAACAGTGAAAGTAAAGTGCTTAGCATAAAAATATATATTTCCATTCCATTTAGAATGTCTGAAATTCTAGAATCATGATCTAGGCCCATAAAAATTTTATTATAAATAAAAATTGTAGCAAAACTGGAGATTGACTAAACTTTTTGAATAAGAAAGGACGTCAATAAAGGGAACAAGCACTACGCCTCTTGAAATTCAACAAAAATTACTCGGATAAAATTAAATGTCGCATGACGTACGTTCTACTCCAACATTTCAAATAACGTCGCATAGCTGAAAAATGTTTGTCTCCTACATCTTATCTTTTTGTATCTTTCCGACAACGTCTACGTTTTAGTTGAGGTTCCAGTCAAGAGCTTTTTGAGATGTATCAACTGGAGAATTAGCCTGTGAAAAGAGTCGACTTATGAATAACATACCAAACATATTTTCTTAAATATTTGTTCTTGTTTTTTTTTTGGTAAAACATCTCAATGTTTTGAGATTGAGAAGCCATGTCACTAAAAAATAAAATAAAACAACATAAAAAATGACAAGGATGATTAGACCAAAGCGAGACTTTTCAGTTTGTTTTCGCCATGTTGCTCATACATAAAATGATTAAACAAAATATGAGTTACCTAAAAATTATCTGAAATAACCTGAGAGATTTCAATCGAACTATTTACAGGAAAAGTTACTTACGAAAAGTTTATATGCAAGGTGGATACCACGATTGTTTGATGCCGATAAAAGTCTCTCTCACATGGAAAATTAAAACGAATCTTTTGATATCTTCAAAGTAATACAAGTGAATTTTTTATGTCGATAAGTCACAGTAGATGAACGTGAATGAAATTTGAGTACACCATTTTACCACAGAAGACAGTCTTGTCATTAATATTTTCTATTCATTTATTGATTCCTATCTTTCCAATTTATATGCAAACTCCTTGAGCTAGATCTTCCTTATCTTCTTTCACCTCCTTTTTCCAACTAGAGTAATTATATCTTCAGCATACATTTAATTCAGTTTTTCAAATTTCATACGTTCCCAATATTCATTGCGGTCAACTTCTGTTGTCAATAGGATTGTTATCTTTTTTTTTATTTCACTATTCTTGATTTGTACCCCTTTTGTTTGTTGGTGGCATCATCTTTGGTCATTTGGTTTCATCCGTGGAAGTAGGACACTGCTTTCTGACTTCCCTGTCCAATTTGTCCCACAACCACCCAATAGAGTAGAGGTAGGGTGAATATGACGGCCAAATCATTAATTTCAATACATTTTTCCTTTCCATTTCTTTGCACAGCTTCGACGAATGCTTGGGATCGTTTTCATACTGGAAAATACACTCGCGGTCAAAAATAACCACCCCGATTTCTGAAAATATTTTTTTGTTTAATAAATTTAAATTAATATTGCTATTGTTTAACTTCTTTTCAATCTTTTTGACGCAATAATAAGAAATGTGTAGCAATTTTGAGTGATTTTTAATGAGTAAAAAAATAAAAATAAAAACATTGCAATAAAACGAAATTTTCTTAAAAATAAAACTTGCATTCTAAACAATAATGTTGAGCTCGACACTTGTCATTGGCCGATTTCTTAATTAATTTAATTGCAAAAAACGGTCATCTCGAGGAGTTAAAATTGAAGGACGTCCTTGTCCAATGGTTGTGTGGTGTATGCCAAACAGATTTGCCAACTAACTCGGCTATTCTTTCAGCTTCGTATTCACTTAACTGCCTAACTCTATTCATTTTTTGTTTAACTAGTCTCGACTTTAACACACCTTGATTGACTTAAATTACTGCTGTCCACAAGGTGGTGCAACAATAGAATGAAGGGAACATTGAAATATGCATAAAATTAAAATTTTAAAAAACCACAAAACCAGTTATTTGCTAATAAGAAATTTTGCTACATTTTATTGCTAACATTTAAAATACTTCAACTTTTTGTGATAGAAAAAAAAAGAAACCCAAAAGATTAATATTTAAGGTTTTGATATTGAAATAAAGGGTGGTGCGTTATTTATGGCCACGAGTTTAAAGTGTCTGCCCATCAGGCGCTGGCGACAACGTACTACATTTTCCTTTAATATTGTTTTATAGCATTCTTTCTCCAAAATACTCAAACTTTGACTCATCCCTCCATAAAACTAGCTTCCCCTCTTTATGTTCTTCGCCCTTCCAAAAAGGCCAGCACCTCTCAATGTCCTCTTAAATGTAGAAGTACTGAAAGACAGATTCAGTATAATAAGCTCATTCTCAGCGATTGTGGTTTTTTTTTGAGGACGCCCTAAACGTTTTCTATTGTCAAAGTTACCGGTAGATGCATATTTTTTCACGTCGAGGTAATCTCAATTCGGCGGCAATGGTACGTTTACTTTTACGTAGACTATGCTTGGTTTCACCCATTTTGTAACTTACATGTCTGAATTTTCGAAAAAGAAAACAATTCGTATACGAACTTCACAAAAAGATGCCTTGGTCTAAAAAGTTTAAATCACAGTTTTTGTGTCTCACTGGGCTAACTGGGACAAAACTACAATCATGAAAACCAAAGAAATAATTCATTGAGAAACAAATCAGGGGGTAATTGTAAGTTTTAACTTAGCGCACTCACCGACAAAATATAAACATGCGATCGTATGAAGTAAACAAATGAAGGACATTATCATTTTTGGTTTGTAAGACAACGTTTAGACCTTAGCTCAACAATGTGAAAAAGATATTTGATAGAGTGAATTATTTTAAAATTTAATGAATGGTTTATGGGGTGGTAGTGTATATTTTTCTCTTTTTTACGCAACACTATGTGCCAACTGACTTCTGATGGACAGTGCATGTTATTAATGCTGTTTCCATTTTCATTTCAGAGAATGACAATTTACAATTCAAATTTGACGTGTTTCGAGGTTTTTTAGAAACATGTGCAGAAATAATGGACTCATTCCATTTTATTTTTTCACACTTCATTTCCATACACAAAAATCCAACCCCTTAAAATGTGTTCATAGTTACATTCTATTTAAAAGGTATAACTTGGCACTTGGTATATATACAATACGAGGGCAATTTGACGGGAGACTTAGGTTTCGATGAAAACGTAAAATATATTCAATTTCTCAATAATCTCCTTCTAGGTCACTTAGTCCACCGAGTTCCCAATTCTTTTAAAACATCCAAAAATATTTTTTCATGTGATTTTGTTTTAAAAGCAGAGAATCATTCACAAATAATTCAATGGGACGATAATATTTACATATCTTTTTTCTCGGTTTTCTCCATTATTTTTCCACTTAAAAAATAATATTTGCTTAACATTCGATATATATTTTCCCCTTATTAACCTTCTAATAAGAACACAAAAAAAATTAATCGATATGTCAGATTTATGTAAGTATATAATCACTATCACGAATTTTGAAAAGTCTGTCTTCCATCAAACCACCCTCGTAAGAGTTAGAAATAAAGTTCAATGATGTTTTTCACATGTTATCTTGGAAACGGAATGATATTCTCAACTTCCTCATGAAATTCAAATTTCTTATCAGATATCAACTAGACTAATATTTTTGCTTACTTGGCTCTGTTTCAGATTCTAGTTTATATGCACACTATGTGTTCAAGGCCTTTGATGTAAACTGCAACGGGGCTATTAGTTTCAGGGTAAGTAATCTACGATGTTACCATTGTTACATTTTTATAATACGCTTCATTCAAAACATTTTCCATACCACAGATTTAATTTTCCCCGTTCTTTTTTTATTATACTACAAACTGGAACAGACATAGAAAAAAAATAAGGAATATTAAGGAAAAGTTCTAAGGAAACATCCAATAATACAAAAAATATTTATTAAGCCCTAACACGTACCACTTTTCAATAGCTTAATTATCCCTGTTTACATTAGCAGGTAGGTACTTTTACACAGGGATAGTTAATATCGGTAAATTTTATGGTCGATAAAAAACCTGAACTGCATTATTCAGAATAATAAACATGAAAAAACATTAAAAATTAGTATTCTGTTGAGATTCTTTCTCTGTTCATAGTGCAAAAAATTGATTATAAAGACGAAAATAACGGGTGAAACGCGCCTCAGCTGCAAGACTTCTGACAAATTTTGCTATATTTGTGGAGAATTTATGGTGAAATCGCAAGGTTAGGTCATTTTCTGAAACTGCGAAAAAAGCGTATTTCAAATATTTTGGTACTACTTTAATTGGAGACCAAGACAAGCAGTGGGCCCCCACGCATGCTGTGTTAGTTGTAGCATGTTATTAGTGCAGTTGATGAATGGGAAAAAGAAAAAATGCCTTTTGCAATTCCAAAGGACGATGGGATTCGGCCATGATCAATGATTACTGTTGGTTTTTGAAAAGACAAAGTTCCACCCCTCATAAAAGGAAAAAGTGGAGCTAATTGATATTTAAAGTGATTCTTTTTAAGTTTTTGTTTTTAATAGGTATGAAGCATGTTTATTAGATGTAAATTATGACTATTGTCAATATATACGATTTAAAAAACGTGAAATTATTTTTTTTAATAAATATTTTACCAATGAATATGGTTCTATAAATGTAACATAAAAACAATTATTTTTTTCCATATTTTCATATTTGTATAGGTACATTTTATCACAATATGCTATTAATTCTTGTGTTACAACAAAAAAATTTTTTTGTCCACCAATGTTATGAGCTCAAAGTTGAAATATACTAATAAATATAAAATTGGATTCTAAGCAGTCCCCAACAATGATACTGAACACACATCTTACACTACCACTACACCAATACTCAAAATTTCACGTTATCGTCTTCAGAGACTCAAGGTAGACGCACGACAGACAGTGTAATTATAATAAGTTTTGTTGTGAGGGTAATGTGAATGGTGTGTTCGGTATGAATAACACCAACTGCTTCATAAATTCCAAATTACTGTGTTCCATTATATAAATACAGCGACTACCCAAAAAATACCGTCTCAAATTATGATATTGTCACCTTAATAAGGATAATTTCGTCCGCCAGGTTCTCTCCAAACTCTCACTCACGATGAATTACTATAATCTGTAGAACATCCACTACTGTATTAGCGAAGTTGATCGATATTAACCGAATGAGATGAAGTAGAGACAAACTTCACTTCACCTTGCTCAACTTACAATCGGTTTTTGTGATAATCGGAAGTGTACGTTGCAAAAGCAGATGGCAGTCTAACATCCTTGTTGCTTTTGCTCGGACTCGAGAAACGGACTTTCTTGAAAGGTTGCATGCATTTCGAACTCGTACAATTTCGCAGTGTTCAACTTTAATTGGTATAGTTCCTCCAATATCAATTGCAGAAGACAGTTATGCGAGGAACAAACAATATTTCATAAATACGCAGGGCACTCATACCAAATTAAGCAATGAAAAATAATGTTTACCCCCGTATAATATTCGGGCTTACCAATGAAAATATCGAATCGTAAACATTTCTATTGGCGTATTTACACAATTTCATTGAAATATTCTTGCTAGATAGTATGCGATAAGCAGTGGCGTGATTTGGTGAGATTTATTTAATTCATACATTTCTTTAGATAAATAGAATTATGGCGTTGCTTAGACCATGGGAGAATGAAGACAATGAAATTGCACAGTGTAGTGAGAAAAAAGAGAGGTATGAATTTAATAGTAAAGATTTAGGTATACAAACACAGCAAGTTGTTTTAAATATATTCGAATGTTTAAAAAATGGAAATATTCAGAAATCTGATAATGCAATTATAATAAGAATTGCTGAATTAACTAGAGTAAATAAATTTTCCATTTATCGAGTAGTCACGAAAGGGGTTGCTGTGGATCATTCACAGAACCAAAAAACATGTAAAGAAAACATTGCGTCAAGTTTTGTCAGCATGTGATTTTAAACACAAAAAACTGAATAAACAGATGGCAATAAGAATAGTTAGATGGCAATAAGATAATTCTAATCACACTTTGAAACAAACTGAATATATTGCCAGTTGTCTTATACCAACATGCAATATGCAATAGCTCTGTTAGTGACAAGTGTCTTCGTTCCATATTAAAATTTACTAAAACGGTTCACTCAACATTAAATCGCATCATAACTCCTTTTTAAAACTAAAATAGAAAAACTGTAAGAAAGTGTAAACAAGCTCTCAACGGAGTTAACAACAAAAAGTCAATAATTTTCTCCCAATATCAATGAGAATCAACTAACTTAAGAGAGCTTATATTTTTTAGTTCGGTCTTTTTTATTTTGATTGATTTTCATCTGTTTCTCTTCCGTTTTTTACAGAGACCTTTCAGCCTGTATTGTAGTTTAGTTAGTTTTTTTGAATATTCAAGTAAAGTTGGATTGAATGAGAATAAATTTCAGAAATTATCGGAGAGAAGCGCTAAAAAGCAAACATTCCAATCTAAAAGAGACTTATCAACTTTAGATAGCTTGAGTGGAGGAAAATTGAGAAAACTTAAATGAGATAATCTGTTAAATTACTTCTCTTGTTTTTTTTTGAACAGATGACAAGTTTAACAAAAACAATTTGAGGTGGTTACAATCTAAATTTATTACAAAAATTGTGAACAAACGTACGAAGTATGTATTTAATAACGTGGTTATCCCTATAAAATATTTTATTTTGAATTTAAAAAAGTATACTTATGTATCTACATGTGAAACTTCCATTCTTTCAAACAGTGCTACAAGTCTTCTGATACCTCCTTTAAGACGCGTATCATTTTCTCATTCCTATCCTCAATTCTCATTTATAGTAATGTAAATTACAGCTTAAGAAACAGAAATCACACGGCGCAAGATCCGACGAATTAGGTGGATAAACTAACACTGAGTTAGTGAATTTGGCTAGATACCTCGCGACCAACATTGCCTTCGGGGAAAGCCTAAAGCTTTTCCTCCTTTGAATTTAGCAATATCGGGAAATCTTGAAAGTTAATTAATAATTTGACCTTTAGAAACCAGGTGAAGTTACGCAAGCTTATCATCGCTCTTTACTTTGATTTGCTTATTGATTTGATGATTCGACACAGTTTATTATCCTATCCAATAAGTTTTGGTTATTTACAATGGCATCCAAAGTTTCAGGACAAATATTTTTGTATTTTTGTTAAAATGTAAAAATTTCGCACACACTTTTTGCATGTTAACATCGCAGTAATACTTAACCGTCTATATCGGAGCAGATTACCGTTTTTATTTATATTGTTATACATTTTTGATTTTATGGAGTGAATCGAACACCTCCTTCGATAAGGGAAATATCAAAAGCAGATGGTACTCTTTTTGAATGAAACCCTTGAGATCGATCGTGTACGTAGGTACATTCATGTGTTGAACGTGTTAATAGAGACAAATTGAATGAAGAATATGTGTAATGCGTTCTCAGTCTGCATAGAGAATAATGTAACTATTAAGTGACCATTTCACAGATCAATGAAGTTGCATTGTCATGTTTGAATCGATCAGCTGAGCTTCACCCGAGCATGCTTTTAATCAAGATGTCTTGTGTATTCCATTGCCTTGCTCCATTTCAAGCAGTTCTTAGTAATAAATAAAAGTATCGTTTAGTATTAGTAGTACACTGATAAGCACAGGATTTGTGACATGTATGTATTTGTAATCTATTTTGATATCGTAAAGTCAAAGATTATAATGTCTTTCTTTGATATCGATAGTATTATTCGTTATATATCCCATTTTAATGTCCTTTTGACATCGATAACATTTCTCGATATACCCTATATAATATGACATCATGTCTCTGAAGTGAGGGGCTGCCTTCTGCAGCAGTAATACTGAAACTGTTCAAGAAATGACGAAAGATTTTTTATTTAACTTACTTGAATGCTCAAATGTCCTACATCTTATTCCTCAGGGTGAGCTCAATGACTCAGTTCGAATCTTCCAGTTTCTTCCAATATTCAAATTGATAGAATCAAATCTTCTACGAAATGTTTGTATTAGATACTACAGAGTGATTTTTATGTATGGAACGCCTCAATTTTGTGTGCGTATTATGGTGGTATCTACATTGTTGTCAGATCTCTCCCTTTTCCGCAAAAATAATGAACTTTTTTATTTCAAATGAATCACCCTATATATTTTGTGTTTTTCCTTCAGAAATAATGATTATTTTTCGTGTAATATTCTCTATACCTAAATTACATCATTTCTCTATATTTACAGTATCTACACCAAAGTTACAATAAATACTGTAGCTGGCTACGATTCAATAAACTCGTTTAATGTGATTATTCTTTAATAATATATGTGCTAATACAAATCTCGCAACTAGGTTTAGTGTCAGTAAGTTAGTAAAAAGTTTAACGAAACTGGTGCAGTTAAATATTTATCCAAATCATGGCGCAGAAAACCTACAAGAACTGAAGACAAATCTTTAAATGTTTGTGTCATGTTAGAAGTAGATTTGTGAAGTAGAAAAATTAACGAATTTTAGAAAACATACAGTAAAGGCGATTATAGCAGATGTTCAAAATGTTGTCCATTTACTTCAATAAAATCAATACAATAAGCCATGCGATTTTTAAAGCTTTGCAATACATTTTGCAACATCTCTGACTGCTCAATTCTTCTTATCTCTGTGGTGATCCTATCTTTTAATTCCTGAATATTGGCAGGTTTTCTTTTCTAAACGATGTTTTCTAAGTGACTCCACTGGAAATAGTCTAAAGGACTAATGTCGGGTGATCGCAGGAGCTATTCGATAAAACCACGCCTTCCAATCCTTTAGTCTTTGAAGATGATAACTTGGTGATCAAAACGTGCTTCAGACAGTATAGTTGTGAGTGTTGGAGTAGTGGTAGTGTAAACAGTATGTTCAATATAACTTCTTCAACCGAAAGAGAAATAATAGGAATTCTAACGATGACAGGTAATGGCAGTGGATCTCGATTTTGAAAGATTTCCAATTACTTGAAGCACAATATGCAGAATTGTGGCAAAATTTAATGAAACGGGGAACGTGAGAGTGACGATGCAAAGTTATATATTTTGCAGTCAATAAAAAGACAACCTTCACGCAATTACAAACGAAACTCCCTTGCAACAAAAATGATCGCCGTAGTAATGTAGTAATGTTTTAAGAAAGACAGAAAAATTGCACATAAACAAAATTTAAATTTTTCACTAACTCTTAGGAGATGTTCTGTACAGACGTTCGGAATTTTGTGAAATCTTCTTGAGGCATTATGATAGATATCCAAAGTTTTTAAATTGTGTAGTATGTTCATATGAGGAGTACAGTAAATTGGCACAATTGTCGTTACTGGGCAAGAGAAAATCCTCACTGGATCCAAATAAAATACACCCAGTGTCCCCAAAAAATTAATGTTTGGGTAGGAACCGACAGTCGAAGTCATTAGTCCTTTTTGGGGGGGACAGCAGCAGAGCGAAATTTGAAACTTCGTATGGTACTGCTTCCAGATTTAATTGCGGCATTTCCGCACCATATTATAGTCTTAATGTTAAGGTGTTTGAATAACCAGTTGGAAGGAAGGTGAATGGGAAGACGTGGGTCAATAGAGTGGCCCCCGCGATGTTTTTCTGTGTGGACAATCAAAAAGTAGGGTCTACGTTAACCAAGCCGACTTATTAGGACCAATTAGACATAAAATCTCTCTCTGTAAATCAGATATACCATCGTCTTGGCTCACATCAGATAGTGAACAGGGTACAGTTCAGTTTTAGATTGTTCAGTTAATCAAAATTTATGTGACCCGTAGTTGATTCATTTTTTGTAATACAGGAAAACAAGCTTTATGACATAATGTAAAAGATCTTAGCTACCTATTTAAAAAAAATATGATGACAATTTGAATTTTTTGTTCAATGCTAAAAGACTAGGTAAAATAAAATATTTGACTTGCTACAGCGTTTTTTTCAAAACTGAACATTGTACGTTTTATGAATTATGTGCATTATTTTATCTACCGTTATTTTTGACCAAATAAGGATGTCTTGTGGCGAAAAAAGATTAGTAAGTGAAAAAACTACTTAGTTTTATGGGTAACTTTTATATAAGAAGTAGTTTCTTCCATTTAAATCGCAAGAAAATAACAAATTTTTAAATTCCAGTGTTTCGTAAGGTGTTTTTAAGCCAAATAAATTGGTAGGTGGTTAGATAACTATTCAAATTCTCTCAAAGAAAACCCAATTCACCTAAACCTAAATCGTTTGGTTAAGTTAATATAAGGCGACTGAATTATATTAAAAACATTTATTCGAAAATTTTATTTATAATCCGAACATAAATCGTAATATTAACAAGTTACATTGATTTATTAACAAACTGTATACGAAATTCCTAGTGCCAATGTTTTGATTCTGAAACGTAAACGTATTTTGTTTTAAATACATTTCTCTGATTGAGTAAATGTTTATAATATTTTAGGATTTATTAATAACTCTGTCTACGCTTTTGAGGGGCTCTGTTTACGAAAGATTGCGGTGGACTTTCAAACTATATGATGTTAACGGCGACGGTTGTATTAGTCGTGGAGAACTTTCAGAAATAGTAGTAGCAGTTCACGAACTTATGGGTAGAAGAGTCCATCAGGTAATATTTTAGATTATATCAGATTTTGTTTTAAATTTTTATATAAAATGTACTACACGACAAAAAGATTAACATTATCGGAGTAGTGGTTGCTTCCCAATCTCCGGAACATACTTTTCATATCACATTTCTTGTTTTTTATGTAAAAAATGCACAAGAGGCTAAACTCTTTTATTTTCGAGTGATTCGAGGGGTGCCTGCCGTATAGAGATGCCTGTGGATATTAATTTTGAGCTTCTGTAGGTTGTAGTGGCCGGGAAAAACGTGCCTTGGTAGCTGATTTCACAAACTTGCACTTCTCCAAAGACTGCTCTAGGCGGAATTATGTTTGACATCTCGGAAGATCATTTGCCGTGGTGGTATCGGTAAATAAATATTCTAAAATAATTCTATCTCAAAAGTAAATTAGCTAAACCAATAAACAACTTAGAACAAAATGAATTCTCAACGAAATTTAAATCTGATAAATAAGTTTAAAAGATGCTATTTTATGAATGTTAATTAGACACGAAGGAAAAACTAATAATCGCGGAATCGAAGAAACACTGATTGATTTAGACAAAACTAGTTTTGAACTAACATGAAAAGGACAATCAGGACAAGGACCCCATCAAAACCCTTTGAAATTCAACATTTTTTATTATAATAAGAATCTATATTTGACCCTAGTAGATCCGTTTTCTAAATTTGCGTAAAGAATACCAATAACTGGTAAAATTGCAATTAATATTTACAATGCATTAACTAAACAATTCTGTGGTTATGGAATTCCTCTAAAAATAATATTACAAAACGAACCAGTTCAAAAATGATAGCGTTAAAAAATTGGAGTGAATCGAATGGATTAATGGAAAGATTTCATTCGACTTTCATCGAACATTTGGGAATCTTAAAAGAAATATATTAAAGTTGCCAGACGCCCGGATTAATCCGGATATGTTCGCGTTTTTACTACGCGTGGGTGAGTACGGGCGAATTTTTTCATAAACATCCGGATTTACATAAGCGTGCAAAAAAATAATAAATTTAAAAAATGTAGTACTGTAAAAATCGTCGATGAATGGATCAGCGTAATTTTACCTTAGAAGGACGGGTTTTCTCCCGAGCACGTGTGTGTGTTTGTAAGATTACATCTCTGATTTCTTCGAGTGAACACGTTAATCAGCGAAGTGCAGTGAAAGCCGACCAAGGTAGTTAGGTAAGACCCTGATAAAACTTTCTCCCTTTGCAGGTAGCTGCTCCCAGACATAGCCTTTTATATTTTATGAATAATAATACCTTCTAAGGAAAGAATTTTGTTTGTTAACACAAATTTGATTATGTGGAGATAATCCGTTGTATTTAATAGCCGTACTCATCAGTACGGCTTAATATTTAATTTAAAATCTCAGGCAATTTCCATGAAAAAGGGAAAAGAGACAGACAAAAGTTCCAAGCATGGAGCCTGAAAACTCAAGAACTCAGAGGAACATCGGCCCACAGAATGAAGAAAATCTTAACGATAACAAGGAAATAGGATGAAGAAGAGAAAAAAATGAGAAAAATAAGAAATTGAAGGCGGGCATTGGAGTTCTAAACTGTAGAATTCATAGCTTGCTAGCAACAATCCAAGGGATGGACGCCAGCATGGCAAAACTTGTGGGAAAGATGACAAAAATGGATAAATCACAAGAAAAAATAACGGAAAAAGTGGTCCAACCCATCATCGTAGATAGGAGATCCGAAAGTCCGACCATAAACATGTTGGGTGCAAACGACAGTGGAGACAAATGGACGACTGTCCAATAGAAGAGGAATTCACGTAAGTAAGGAACAAGAAGAAGAAGGAAAGCGGAGAGGAAAACCGCTAAGAATGACAACAAGGACCTTGCTTGGGAGCCGAGCTCCAAATGTGCGTGCAATATTCCAAAGATGAACGAATCTGTGCCATGTAGAGAATTAGAAGCTCTGCGAGGTCTAAAGCTTTTTGATCTTAAAAGGGGCTTCATGTTTTGTGGAGTTGCCTTTGCTAAATCAGTCTTGTGACTCTGCCAGGACATATTGCTTCCAACCTGAACACCCAACAAGTGAATTTGCGGTGATGGTAATATTTTATGTCTAGATCGGACCAAATCCTGAGCTGCAGTTATAAAAAATTAGCAGCCTGGGTTTTGCTGTATTTAACTCAATCAAATTGGATCTACCCCATTCCAGAATGTTTTTAAGATCGGTATCAGAAAAGAGTAGTTCACAAGATGCGTCTCTGGGGAATACCAGCGTTGACATCAAACCTTTCTGAGGTGTGTTAATCAATAGTTACCGGAGTAGATCGATCTTAGAGAAAGCTACTAAGGCAGTCGATAAGTGAGAACGACACACCGTACGATCTCATTTTATTTTAAGGTTGTCCCTTTCGAAAGCATCCGATATGTCCCGTGCGATTGCTCTTGATTCCCCATATTTCTCTATAGCCATAGGCCTTGGTAATGGCAAGGCAACGAATAAACTCGAACGGTAGTTATTGAGAACCCTGTTTTTTCCAATTTTCTAATATGTAAGGAATATACATCTTTTATATGATAGAGAAAAGAGTTAGCGCATCAGACTTATTAGTCGCCAAAAAACGATCAATTGGCCTCAGCTGAGGTACATTAGGAACATCCCTAGACTTCTTAATATACGGATTATTCAACTTTGCAAAAGCTCCCACAACGTCCTTTGAATAATGAGCGGTTGTATAAGGATTTAGGTGTCGAACCCTATCAAAAGCGTTCGATATGTCCGATGCAATTGCTCTGGATTCTCCATATTTCTCTTTAACTTCTGTCCAAATGTTGGTGATATAGGCCAGGAGTTCCCCGGCTGATCTATATTTTCGAAAGCCGTATTAAATCGATATTAGAAATTCTTATTTTCCCAGTTGAATAGATGCATTTCTTGTAGAAATACTCATATGATTTTGGAGTATTTGATTCAAATTGGATTTGAAAACCAGAATACGAAATACTCCTAAAACAAGAGTTATGAGACTCCAGACATTAGGGCACAATTTTTGGCATTTTTAAATATTTAAAATCAAACTTATCACTAGTGAGGTATTCTCGGTGTATTTAAAAAAACGATATCAAAAATAAGGAAATATTTGGCAAAGTAGGTAATTGGTAACTAAATACCAGAGCCACGTGTCAAAATTACGAATAAAAAACACAAAATTAAACAAATTCTTTTTTAATCAGCTTCGGCTCACTAACCTAGTAATTTTTAAAATAGCAACCTCATGCTCATTGCGGTAGAGAATTCAGTTAAATTATCCAATCAGCAACGGATTATGATTTTTTAATTGAATAAAACAAAAAATTGACGCCTCTTATACAGGGTGTCCCTTAAAAGAACCGACGTATAACAGATACGTCTAAGCAACAATTAGAACTAAATTCATTCTATATAAAATTGCATCCCTGAATAAATAGTATTATTTTCTTCTAGATCTAATTGGGTAGTTGTGTGTCAAATTATTCTAAAAATTCATAAAAACTTCTATTTTACTTCTTGACTTGGTTGTTGAAAATATTTAAAAATATATTTTTATCGTAGGTAGAAGATGACAGAAAAGCAAGGGAACAGATAGATCGAGTCTTCCGAAAATTGGATCTAAATCAAGATGGTGTAATTACCATAGAAGAATTCATGGAATCTTGTCTGAAAGATGAAGTCATCACTAGGTCCTTACAGATGTTCGACGCAGTGCTGTGATAAACGTGATTAGACCTTTTCTAAGGGGTCTATATTCACAAAAAAAATTCGCGAAACAATTTGTTGAAATGTTCAGACATTTATCAATATCCAAGTGATTTTGAAGACGATATTCTGAGTGTTAATATTAAGAGAAATATAGTAACAGTTATATGTTCATAAATTAACGTGAAAAATTGTTGTTTTTTTCAATTGTTTATTATTTATTAAAAATTCACGTGTAATGTAAAAGTGTGGATGACTACAGAAGAATCAACTTCGTATTACTGAACTTAGTTACTACCATATTTTAACCTTAGGTCCCCAACTGGAGATTCCTTCTCAGGATGTGGTATTCGGCTCAATTAAAATACAAAAAACTGAAATTCAAAAGGAATGAACAAATTACTATCAACTTTAACGCCACTAGCTTTTTATCAAAACGGAAAATTATAAAGAAGTGGAAAACTTACAAACAATAATTTAATCAACAATAGTTATATTACAAATTAATATAAACTATTGGAATGAGTAATAACAAAAGCAATAATATATCTCTGAATTTAATTTTCGCGGCTATAAATTGGATGCTATGTACCTGATACCCTCAAATTGAACACTAGATGGATTAACATCATCACCTATTATAGGAAGGCGTGTATGTATTGAAATTTTTTTGTAAAACTTGTAAATAAATAGCTAAGCATGGAGTAATGCATATACTTGTTTTAATCCTTATCTAAGAACCCATTACTAATGAATGGGTGAAGCGTCAAATTCTGTGGCAGAGTTTAGCAGCGTCCAATTTATGGCATCCGTTACATATAATCAAAAATCTTCTTAGCTTTCACCTTAATTGGATTTCACCTTAGCTTCTAAAATATAGAACGTCCAACCTTTTTAACATTAACTGGCTTTTCTTACTACTACACATACTTCCAGTTTCATTGGCTGGGTACATAACGAAAACGACATCTGATGGTTGCTAAAATCGGCTTTGCAATAGTATGACACAAGGGCGTCGCCAAGAGAGGCAGTTGCCTCCCCTAGAGATCAAATGTAGCTAGACGCAAAGGGATCAAGTCCTAATTGACTTCCTTACCTATTAATAAATTCCACATTGGGATCATTTACTATAAGGCCCTTTTGTAAGTTCAAAGATATTCACGAGCAGAGAAAAAAGCACATTGAAACCCACTTCCATAAGGAGTCATTGAAAGCTGCTAAATCTTTTCTCGAAGTTGGGCCCGTTGATTTGCAATTGAACCAATATTCTCAGGGAATAATTGAAGAAAATCGCAAAATTATAAAATCTATTACTTCCTGCATTACGTTTTGCGGGTCACACGACTTAACACTGAGAGGTAAACATTATGGTGAGGTAATTGAGGCTGATATTATGGAAAAAGTGAAAGAAGCAGCAGCATATAGTGTGCTAGTAGAAGAAACAGCTGATATTTCTGGCACTGAACAACTTTCGATTGGGATGCGGTATTTTGATGAAGAAACATAGGAAGTCCAAGAAATGTTTGTCGGATTGGTTAAGTCGGATTCATTGAGCTAAAAGATTTGGATGCGAAATCGATCGCAAATAGCATAGATGAATTTTTGAGAAAAGAAGATCTGAATATAAATAAATGCGTTGGTTTTGATTTTGATGGTTGTTCAACGATGTCAGGAAAAGACGGAGGGGTACAAGCGATCTTACGCAAAAAATACACCAAAGCCCTCTACTTTCATTGCTCGTCCCACAAACTGAATCCAGTTATCAATTATCTAAATTCACAGATTTGAGGAGGAAGTTTATATCTAATATTTCCAGACTTTGCGAGACAAGATGGAGTGAAAAACACAAAACCATAAGAGTTTTTAAAGAAAATCTTCCAGTAATTCTGGAAGCCTTACAAACATTATCTCAGGAAGGAAATAGTGCGGAAAAACGCTTTTGTACTGTCACGTACAAACACCAACCCGTACGCCTCACTTCAGTCCGTAACGTAATGTCGTAGGTGTTCACTCGTATCAGCATGGCATAAATTGGGAGATTCGGGTATACATACAGAGTTATTTATTCAAAATTCAAAATCGTTACGTTATGTGGGACCAAAAAAGCAGAGAATTTAGTGATCGTAATTTAAAAAAAAAAAGCATAGGAAGAGAATAAAATGATTACAAAGTTAATGCAAAAGATAGACGACAGGATGAATAAAGACAGAAAAAGTGGCGAAAGTTAACCCGAATACAACTTTGCGTTGTCTCTGGTTGAATATTTAAAATCAATTCGTCCAGACTATAAAATGGATGCCAAAATGGAGATCATGGGAGTTTTGCAAAAATACAAGCATATTTCTAACAGCTATGCTCCAAACTATCCAGTTTATTTCACAAGTCCTGTGCTACCCCGGAATAATTCATTGCAGTAAAGTAATTATTCACCTAGAGTTTACGAAGAGAACAGTAACGCTGGAGATACAATTTATAATGATTTTTTTTCTGAATAGTAATTCCTAAATCCTGGAATCTACCACATTTTATCCATTTTGTTATTGTGCGCTACAAATACGCAACGAAAACGTTGCATTTCTGCCACGCATCCGCGACGTCCTCGCGGCATATTTGTGACGCATTCGTTGCGCGCCCGCTCCGCCTCGTAGCCTCTCGCAAACCGCTAGTATGATAAGACTGTTAGTGGAATACACCTATGGTAGTATATGAATGTCTACCTACTCGACCGCTCCGTTTTGTAAGTCATGTTTTCGAACGCTGTACCGAACGACACTTACTAAATAGCTTTGAACGAATAAGAATTGTTTACTTGAAATTTGAAATCAGTATTTTTGAGTAGTTTTAAAATGGATTTGTTAGAAAAAATGAATTGTTCAAGCCTCTACAAAGTATTGCTGCCCTTCAGACAACTTGCCCCAAATAGATTCCCTTGTAATGGCTACTGATTTTGCCACAAATGATTTCACGACTGTTAAAATTCGTAGCATGTATCAGAGGAACAGACAGGTCAATATAATAACATATTCAGGAGCAAAAACAAGATTTTATGTGCACGAAACCTCTTAATTATTAGATACCAAGGGTTAAAATATATTACATTTAATTTGGAGCAAATTCGACTTCGTTTAAGAAATAATAATTAAAAATAGATAGGAAAATACTATTGTTTTCTAAATGTTATAGTTTTCATTAATTTAATTTAATTAATGCCTGATAACCAGCAAAAGATGTCAAAAATGTAATTTTATAAAAGTTTTTTTAAAAAGAGTGTCTCTACCACATTTTGATGATTTCATAACGAAAATAACACCGATTTTATTTTTTACATGAAACTAATACGCTAGGGATCAAATTTGTTTAAAAATTATTATGGTGGCGCCCCTTTTTTTCTTTAACAATATTCAGGTTAGATCCCGTCTGGACGGCTCGCCAATAGAAAAAACAAAAAAATCAAATCACAAGTAACTACTACATTATTGTTACAATAATATGTCAACCTACCCTGTATCGTAAATTAAGTTTTTAATATGCTATTTAAGAAATAAGAGTACCTATTTACCTCAAAATGATTTTCATAACAAAACTGATTACTTATACTTGATAAAACAGTATTCCTTTTACTGTCCTTTTACATTGCATCACACCATTTTTTCCGTAATTTTTCTCCCTTAGGAAAACTTAAAAATACTTTATTCGGTGCGGTAATAGTGGTATTGAAACATTTTGGTACAATACAATATATATAACGAACCTTTGTCGATCCAGGCTTCGACATCCTAACAAAAAATAGAACTATACGACGCGATAGTATTGTAAAACAAAACAACGTGGTGTGGTTGCTGCTGCGAAACTATCGGTGCTGCTGACATAAGCGATATTTATTGCAGCGTGCCCAATCATTTAAAAATTTAAACCCAACATCATTTTCAGACCCATGGTGAACTGTCGTATAACCTTTATGCTTTTTTTTAAATTTTTCCTTATTACAGAGATGGCTATATCTCAAATGGAATAAGTAGTATATAAGTAATATAAAATCACTACTTTGAGATGCGAGTCACAAATCAAATTTATGATAAATGACTACATCAATTATTTTTTCAATACAAAGTTTTCAAGAAAAAATTAAATTGTAACTAACTTGGCGATTTTATTTAAAAATCATAGACAATAAAACATATTAGTAATTATATTTGTTAAAATCATAAATATTTTTTAAAGCTTTTTTACAAATCTTATAAATAGATAAATATTAAGAAAATACAAATTGCTCAGTCTCTTGATTCGGAAGGCACAGAATAATTGCCCTAAAGGATTTTATCGGCAACAATAGTAATAGATAATCGTCTGTCGGGCCAGGAAAATGTTTTAGGCAATGATAATGCTTCTGGATTGGCTAGCACCTGAAATAAAAAAAAAACATGAATATTACCGTAAAAATGGTTTTCGGTGGATGTCAGTCTGTAATTTAAAACAAATTCATATCCTAATTTTTCTTTAAATTTCCACATACAATAATAATGATTTAATTTAAATCAATGGCGTTTTAAAATGGCAACAATGTTACTATATGGGACAATATAAGTTTGATTGATGTTGATGATATACGATATTCCATTCAAAATTTATATTTTCTCTGTTTAACACTATTTCTCAACCTAACCTAGCCTATTTCTCAATTCATAATGATATAAGCCTGAAGAATTTTGCATTTTTGGAGTTTTAAAAGTACCAGAGGAAAATATATTACCAGGGGAGTGACAGCAAGGGGGCTAATATTAAATAAAGCATATAAATTATAGTATTTGAATATTTTTTATTAAACAAGAAACACATTTTCCAAATGCCACCTTATTATTAACGGCCGGTTTCATAAACCCATCCTAATTATTCCGTACATCCTAGTTATTTTTTTATAAGTTTATTTCATTGCTTCCGCAGAATTTCTGACCGTCTTTCGGAAGTCAGAGCGACATTGCTTAGTCGAAGTGGACGTTGGTCTCCATTATCAGAATCTGCTTAACGCTAGTTCTATGCTTTCTACTCTTCTCTCTTCATATTTTTCTGATAGCCCTTTGATCTCTTCCAGTCATATCATTTATGCTCTTAATTTGGCCCTTTTCTTTTTCCTTTTTATATTGCGGTCTTTGTTTTTCTTTCAATTCTGCATTTTTAATCGGATTGGATTATGCAAGAATATTTAGAACAAATGAAATCAAGCCTTAACACAATTTCGTCACTTCTCTAATGATCATGCATTTCCTCTGGCATGAAATGTACCAACAAGTGACAAAATAGCACAAAACCTACAAAAACAACATCACTCGCTTTACTCACCACAGTTTAATGTAATATATTACATCTTCACACAATAAACACTGCATTAAGCAAAAGAACAATTTTCAAACGATAAAATATAAAAAAACATGTGCTTAACAAAGGAAATACTCAAACGACTGGCACAAACAAACTCTCCGAAACTGAATCGCAAACTGACACAAAATTATTAGAGTTTTGCTCGGTATTGTTAACTTGCTTCTAACATCACACTGCTACACGCGCGTTGTTCAAGGTCGAAACATACTTTGGCGATTTTAAGTCAAATTTTACTACTTTAAGTTTCCCCAAATGAAATGATATTAATTAATTTAAAAAAAAATAATTGCATACTTATTTCAAGTATCTGGTCATAAAATTGTTACGAACAAGTTCGCGAAATGGGTCCTTAAGCCGACCTGCTTGACTACGATGGAATTTTAAATTTCGGGGAAGGCGCATATTTTTTATACATTATGAAATTCGTTTGATATCAAATTTTTTTATACATTTTTTTATATTTACATCGTTTTTTTTTTAAATAATTTCTAAGAAAGTCAATTTATTTATTTGTTTCTTCATGTTCTAGTAGTTTATCCATATACTTTCGTAGCGCAGTTTAGTTCAATTTAAAATAAATAGTCGTAGTGCATAGAACGAATTAGTATAGTAATCGAAGAAATTATTTAAGTGATAGTATAAGTTTAGTTTGATTTTTAGAATTAGAACAGTTATTCCTTCATTAAATTTAATAATTATTATTGAAAAATAAAATGACATGCATTTCATTCAAAAGGTCACAGGTTTGTTGACCCAACCATAACTATTAGTAATCCTGCAGTAGTTTTTGATTGCAGATAAATATTTTAAGTGCGTTAATTCGTGTATATAGAACAATTATATCATTACTAATATTTTAACATATAATGTGATTCCTTGCTCAAGAAGTAGTATAAAATTTATGAATCCAGTTTAAATAAAGCAGTAAGTTATTTTTATTACACTATATAAAGTTGCCATTAACATTTTATTATATAGATCAATAATATCATTCAAGGTTATCTAGACAATAAAAACGGTCATGAAATTTGAAAAACTAGGTTACCCTATATGCTTCCATTCACCGAATATCGTTAAAGTTCATTATCAACATAGATTACTGAACCTACCTGGAAAGTGATTGCCATATCTTGTGCCAAATCATCCGTAATTAGCACTTGCAGCCAAGAGCCTTTCGAAACATATGGATTGTCAGCATCTACTAATGTTTCGGTTACAGAATGTGCTACTAAAGTGATTACAGTGTCGCCCAAAATCGATTTAAATGTAAAATGTCGACCGTGTTTAACACGACCCCTAAAAAATATTATATTATTAAATATAGTTCATATTCTTGTAACTTCCACTCGTTATTGAGTTATAAAAAGGATGATCAACAAGAAACTCCTACAATTATTAAGGTGCTAAAGAACTATCCTTATAACCTTTATCTTCATTGCCATTATATACTTAAACTTGGGATAATATTCGTTAAAAATGCTGAAATAATATCAAACCAAAAAAAAAATCAAATGAAGTTTTCTCCTATAGACCCCTAAACGCATCCAAAATACTTGAAAGATTATTACTACAAATAATTACTCATACCCTGCAACAGAGGAATGGATGCCCTACCATCAATTTAGTTTTCGAAAAGAACACTCTACAGTCCAGCAGGTTTATAGAATAAATAGTACACAGCATAATTATTGCAATGGAAAACAAAGAGTAATGCAGAGCTGCTTTTTTGGATGTTAGCCAAGATTAGGCACACAGCACTCATTTTCAGAATCAAGAAATTTCTTCCCATTACCTACTCGAAATGAAACCATCACTAGTACCTTTGCAGATAATACTGTCATTCTTACAGCTGATGAAAATCCAGTAGCGACATTTTCACTTAACAATATTCAACTTTCGATATCTTCTAGTATCAAATATCTAGGAACACACTTTGACTCAAAACTCAACTGGAAAAACCACAAATTGAAAAAGTGAAAATAAATTGATCTAAGAATAAAATATATGAAAGCCCTGTGATAACTAAAGCTCCCTGGTATGTCTCAATCCTAATACTCCAGACCGAAGTAGAAAATCAAATCTAGAAAATAAAATTTAGGGACCTCACTGTCTCAAGCCTAATACTCCATGAAGACCTAAGTAGAAAATCAAATCTAGAAAATAAAATTTAGGGACCTCACTGAAAGCCCGGTGATAACTAATTCTCCCTGGTATGTCTCAAGCCTAATACTCCATGAAGACCTAAGTAATGTAATTACATTGGAGGCATCATTGGAGAATACCTCACAACACCAATAGAAGAACACCTGTTCAGAAGCCAATCAAAAAGTTTATAAAACTTGTTTTGATTGCTTAGAAAAATGTTATGAAAAAATGAGTATAATTTTCCCAACTTTGTTTTATGTATATAATAGAAGAAATAAGATATATAGTAAATTTTTTTATCACTCACCTAATAGCTAAAGGTAATAAGCTGCCTGCTTCTAAATTGAAAACTAAATGAACACCTTCCAATTTTTTTATATGTATTAATTCAGCAGATTCGCCTAAATGACCTGTTAAATAAAAATTATTAGAAATATATTAATTTTGCTATGTTAATTTGTAGTACATCAAAAAATGTAAATAGTGATTCAGAAATATGTGCAACAATATCAAGGGCTGATGGTACATCTCAAAATAAGAATGCCGCTTTACATGCATTTTTGAATTGAAATAATAAGGGAGACATGTCTTTGTAGTGATAAATTGAGAACCTTATTTTTTTTTTAAATTGCATAGTTCATATTTATAGAATGATTATAAGACATTAGGGTACATATTTTTTATATAAACCCCATCCCATATGAATTCAAATATTTTTGGTGGGTAAGTTTGGGTTATTGCATCACATGTTTTTACATTTTTGATTATTTGAAGAAGTTAAGTCAAAACTTATTTTCCAGTTCTGAATCATCCTCAAATTGTTACTTCGACTCATCTAGCTCTCCCAGAAGGAAATTGCACAAAATAACTACTTCTACGAATACACTACAAGTATGTGATGATCAAGAATTTAAAGAGAACTTTTGACTAAATCATTCAACTGTTGATCTAATAAGTATAAGTTTATATTCACTGATAATCTATTTTAACCATAGGAAGAATGCACTTCCATAATTGTTAAAACTAAAAAAAAAATTAAATCATTGATATATTTTTAAATTTAATTAATAAATTAAATTGAATTTAATATATATTACTTGCTATTTCATGTTTTACTGTTATTTTATTTTTTTTTTATTGTATTAATGATATTTTACAAATATTCAGTTATTTGTCTTGCATAAATATTGTCCCAATTATTGCCAGGAATTTCATATATTATTTTAACTATTTTTTCATTATTTGCAATTGAAATATTTCGATAATAGGTGATATAGTTAGCACATTCAAAGAAAATAGGTTATATGATCTGTTTTAACTGTTAATTGATTATAACATTTGTTAATTCTTCTTTTGAATATGTTATTTATCATTATTCCAGCTAAATTTTACATTTTCTGAAAGCAGTTTTGTTTTTCGAATGTTTTCCTAAAAATCTTACTTTGTGATCTGAAGCTTCTATCTACCAAACTAATAATCTCCAATATCTTGGTTTTGACATTAAAGTTTAATTATCTGAAGGATCAAATTGGTTTTGAATACTATTGTAATAAACACGGACCTATAAAAGATTAATAAAAAAAAGGAATATTAATTTAATTCTAGAACGCCCGCTAACTATAAACTATTTTCACTTGCAGTAAACTGATTCCTCAAGTTGGCAATAGTTTGTTATTTGTTAAACAATAGCAGAGGACTAATTGAACAAATTTAGGAAATGTTATCGTTAAATCGTCACGAGTTCGATCTCACTCAACAAAAAAATTTATCAATAAATTGGGGAATATCCAAACGATTCAGTGAGTTGGTTTGACTTTGTAAATTTGGATATACATGTTTTCTTTTTTTTTCTTTTATTTTAATTAGTTAGAATTGTTTGTTAATAACTTTTTTTGTTATAATATAGTTGTTACCATTAGAAGTAACGTTTCGAGATTCACCCTCCCGAATTCCCCTCCAGTTTAGGCGCATATTTAATAGAAAATTACTCGGCTACCTAAGATGAGATAGGAGCGAGCGAACAGGAGAATCTCATTGGGGAGAAATCGATTTGATTACTACCTAATTATTACACTGATGACAAATAGTTTTTGATTAAACATTATACTGGGTTCAGTGATAACAGAAAGTTGTAGTTGTATGTTGCTCAATCTCTATTATGATAAGACAATATATTTGAAATTTCATTTTTTTTAGTACATGAGTAATGACAACATTTAATAAGGGAAGAAGAAAATAATAGTATTATCATTGGTGCTATAACACTGGATATAGACATGGCTATCATGTATTCATATCTTTCAACCTCAAATTTGAAGTATGTTGAAAAAATTATTAGTTCTATAGTTTTAATAAATTCACCTTGTATATAGACACTAAATATATCTAATTGAATAAATACAAGTCTACTTTCAAAAACCCCAAACTTGAAAACAATTAATTGATTTTTGTTACCTACTTAGAATATCACAATTTTCTATCAATTGAAAATTGAATATTTTATAATAGTTCGAGTTATTGTTACATATTTTAAAATAAAAACAAGTTATTTGATACCATATATAAAGTGATAGTTGAAATCTATCTATATAAAATGTATGTAATCTATTTCTATTTAGTTGGAAGTTTTGATCAATATTAATGAATATCACACTACCTTGTAACGATGACTTCAATCTCAATTCATCATTTAACTCGCCATGTGAATCTTGTAGCTGAATATCCAATTTAGACGGATCCTGTTCCATCCAAGAGCATCTAGCACTGACCCCACTTAGATTTGAACCATCTAACTCAAAGCCTCTTTTAACTTCTTCGTGTGCATTTAGATCAATTTCAAATATACTTTCACCTCTTCTCATATCTGTAATGTGCCATGGTCCTCCAGTCCTTCAAAATAATTTGAAAATAAGTATTTAATAAATTTACGGTGTTTATTTTTGAAATGGATTAAACTAGTGTCATTATAACTAAATAGAGTATTTTATTGTTATGAAGAACATAATATATGAGTTAATTAATTAACAATAGGGGAACTGAAGTTTTTAAAAGAAGTGGGATTAAATGCTAAGTATTCCTTGTACCACAGCAGGAAAAAGAGTAGCAATAAATCCTTTATATTTTCAATAGATAATGAGAACATAATTCTTATTCTTTGTAAATATCATAAATAATTGTTTAAACAATTTAAATAAAACAAATAATTTAAATAAAATTTAGAAAAATTACAATTGTTTCTAAAAACTTCCAAATAAGAAGCTTTTTGAAATGAAATTTTTCACACACGTGAAAATACGTAGTCAAAAATAATTGGATGGATAATTGTTGCTTGTAGATAGCATATGAAATTTTTTGAGATTGAAATATATTCAAATTCAATGGCTAATGAATTGATTTTTATTTACTTACACTGGTATCCTAGATATCATGTCCAAAATTCCAGCACCGTTCCATTGCTGGGCAGCTTTAAGTTCTTCTGCACATATTCCAACAATCTGAATGAAACTTACAGCTCCAAAAGGAGTATGCGCTGTTTTTAATTGTAAATCAGTTGTCATTAACATATGTTGTATTCTGGATTCACTATTGTCCAAAGCACAATGCCAAGATACATGGTCACCAGCACAAAGAGCATTACCTGTTGATGTAAAGAGAATTAAGCATTATTAGGAAAATATTCAATAAAATGAAAAAATACCTGACTGAAATACATATTTTGCTAATGACTGCATTAACGTAGCTGGCCAGGTAGGAGGTGCAGTTTCTGTTGGTTCTCTCTTCAACCTAAAAGTTAACTCAAAACCAAATCCTGATATCGAGTCGGGACCAGAAACATCATGGACTCTTCCATCCCCATGTAGATCCGATAAACCGAAACTATAAAAATTTTATTTGGAATTATTCATATCTTGTTTATTGCTTGATAAAATATTTTACCTAATATAATGCCAATGAGGAGGAATATTTTCATGTGGTATACCTGGATTAGCATACATAGAAATATAATCAAGAGGATCGGGGCCCCCAAGCCTAGAATGATAAAATTTTACATATTAAAAAATACCTAAATTTTATAATCAACCAAATATTCTTACCAAAATTTTAATAATGCTGTAACTTGTAAAGGATTTACTTGGTCAGGATAAATCTTTCTACAGAGTGTATATAGACTCTCTAGTCCTGCAGGAGTTGGCGGATGTATATTTATTGATGGTCTGTGAGGTATCCCAGTAGCTTCGTCCATTGTTGCTATTTTTTATTTTTAGAATTGTCTGTAGAATTAGTTTTGATTTCTCGTTTGTTGACACTTTATTGATTCATTCGATAAAGCTGTGATTTCTTAATAATTAATGTATTATAATTATTAGTTAATACTTCTAAATCTATAGTTTTTATATATATTTAGTTAAATTTGGACAATGCCAACAAAAAATAAATAGAAAGAATATACATATTTTAACAACACAAAGTTGATAGTGATAAATTATAGTGACAGAAACGTTGTCATAATAGACACAACTAAAAAAGAAGAAAATTGTCTTCATTTAGAAGTTCGTTCCAACCATTGTACTATAGTCATAGGGGAACACAAGTTGGCTATTCACATATCCACATGACGCATGCACAAAGGTGAATGGGTTGCAAGTTCATCTATTCAACAAATGACTCCAGTGTTCATGCTCTCGTCTACTACACTATTTACGGAATAAACAAGAATAATAAGGTACTATAGAGACACACTCCGTTTCGTGATCTTTGCCTCGCTCAAGTTCCGATAATTCTCAATTTTTAAGCTAAGTGAAACGATTCATTTAAATGCTACGAAGTGTCTGTCTACACAGACGTGCAATATTGCGAGAAGCTCATTGAGATTAAATTCCATTTACTTGGAATCCTTTGACTCAGGCTATTCATAGACAATTATGAAAGTTGACCGAGGCGAGGCAAAATTGCACGTACACCTACACTAACTTATTCGTCTTCGCAAGTAGTGTAGTGGATACATATATATGCACGACTGATGAACACAAAAAACTTGAACTGCTAGTGAATTCACAGAATATACTTATCTACACTCTACTCTTAGATTCGAAACGTCAGAATTAAATCGTGCTAAATTTTGCGCTAAACAATAAGTAGTTCAACCGACCCATGTAATTTATCTTTTTATTTGTTAAAGTGTCGGCAAGTTCACTTTTTTATAATGTCTCACAGTTTACATGGTACTTTTGTATCAGAAAAAATTAATAAAATCCGTTGGAGATCAGATGAATTTAATAACTGCCATTATTTTGTTACTGGAAGTGTTGATAACATTCAAAACAATATCAAGTTGTGGGATTTTTGTGAAAATATCGAAGACGATGATATTTACCCGTTTTTAGTGTTTAACGAACCTTTCTGTGGAGATGTTACGGAAATTCAGGTATACTATTAAAATGTTCAAAATCTTTTTGGAATCACTTAGTTTCATATACACTGATAAGTTTTGTTGTAGTTTTTGAATCCAGATTATTTTGTAACATCATCTTCAAGTGGCTCGGTGCATTTGAAAAAAATCGTACCTTCTTTGTCACAAAGTATATCATTAAAAAGTGAAATCTGCTGGAAGGGTATACATGTTTTTAAAAACGGAGATGAGAGTTCATGTACATCTTTGGCCACATATGAAAATGATATTGTCACAGTAGGGGAAGATGGTCGAATTAATTTGTTGAACGCCAAATCTTCAAAAGTTTTCAGAACAATTGGTGAGCATAGAGAAAATTGTTACTTAGATATAAGTTCAGAAATGTTACAATTTTTATAAAATTAGTAATTGAGAATTAAAACTATTCCAAATAATAACATATGTTTATTTAATTATTTTTAAATTCAAGGAATAACGAAAAATGTCATCGATTATTCTATTTCTGTTCATATGAAAATTGTCTTGGTTATTAATTTTAGCATAAAAGTTAGGTAAAAATTGTGTTTTCACTATTCCAGAAGATGCAGATAGTTGTTCCCTACACTGTGTTACATTTTTGAAACACAATGAAATTTTAACAAGTAATTTGAGAGGACAGTTGAAAATTTGGGATTTGAGAAATGCAGACAACAATCCTAACAATACTTTCATGATTAATGGTGAACAAGCAACACCCACATGTCTTACTTTCCATCCAACACAGAGGCATTTAGTATTAACTGGAGATGATTTAGGTAAATATCTTAAGTATACTCCATAAGATTATACCTTCTTGAAAAACTGACCTTTAGTTGCTACAGATATCTCATTTATATATAATTGGTAAACTGCATTTATCCCATGGGACTTGTCAACATAGTGACAGTCCTCTTATTTAAAATTTCTCATCTAATAATTCAGAATAGACAGTGTAAAATTTTATAAATTACAAAGTGTTTTTTGGTTCCTAATCTGAATTGAAAAGTCACAATGATTGTATGTCTGAAATGACAACAGGTCATAATCACACCATTTTCACTTCGAATTGAGAACCAAAAGGTCACGTTATCTACAATTTCCACACCAAAATGTTAAATTTTATAAATTGAGAGGTGTGTATATATTCAATAGATCAATTTTGTTAGTTCCTCCATATGATTAAAAATACAAAAAATTTCTGACCATTTTTTAACCGTTTGGCTTTTATTTGCTGTTTTATCAATGCACTTTGTACCAAGCAATCAAACATTCAACTAAAACTAATGTCTAACCAACAAATAAACTAACGATTACTTAATACATGTTCAATATGAGCTCCTCCCACTTCCTCGTACATTCTAAGTATACAAAAGCTGTTTTTTGAATTTGAAAGAGCAATTCCATATTATGTCTAATAGAATTGCGATTTAACTCAACTCAATCTATAAAAACTCGCCTTGTTTCTATAGGTTTTATAGTACAATTTATTTTTGAGATAACTTCAAAAAAATCCATAGAATTAATGTCTCCTAAACGAAATGGCCCAACCAATCCATCTATTAAGAAACCTTGTGTTCACTTGTCGTAAACTGAAATGAGGAGGGGTGCCTTCATGCATGAACATAAATTGAGTTAATAGTGACATATTATCAACAGGTTCCAAAACCTGTTTTGCAAAAATACTAATATTTATGGAAAGATAAAGTACCGTCAATGAATTATGACCCTTTCTACTTGGCCATTTTGCCTACAGTATATTCTTTGGCAATTATTTTTGTTTCTAAAACCTCTATGTATTGCTTTTTTGTATAATGCTCTTCAAAATACAAATCTTGTTCTAGTAGAAACTTCTGTCTGCTTTTTCGTCTCATTGCTCTCCACTTTTGCAGAGTGTAGTCTGAAAAGTATTTTTCAAAAACATTGTTTCCTGAATAGCATCTCTTCTGGACATTCCTTGACTACTAAGTCTGTTCAAAACAAAACAGATCAATTTTTAAGTGTCTGTTGATAGATGTTGCTGTCTCTTTTTAACTGTTAGACCTCTCTTTGTGCTAGGCGCTGGAAGGGCATTTACTGAATCTGCAAATCGACTTGTTTTGCTGCGATTCCAACGACCTCAAAAACAAACTCTATAATCTTCTTGAAGAAGTGTCATTCACACATAGAGCCCACTAGCAGTTATCATTGTCTTATTGAACAAAAATTTTGGCCTTTCCTATCCACCTATATAAAAAAATTATCATAATACAATAAGTACAAACAGCTCTTCTTATAAATACTAACATCACACCACTTTCTTACTGTTCAGTTAAAATTTATGGCAGAAATCACTACAGTTTTCCTGAAATAATCTCTATATCATATCTTCATAAACACCGAATTTTCCAAATATAATAAAAAGGAGACAAACCTGTACTGAAAAAGTAGTTCAATAGAATATGTGAATTATACAAACCATCAGAAATTTTATTCACTGATTAAAAAATAATTACTTAGTAGTCTCGTCAGTAATTCAATCAACTTATATACACAAGTTTTGGGTACTAGAAGAGTAGTATATATGCTATACATCAGGCTTCAGTTCACATCATGAGAAATCCAAAACTGAACTACTCAGTAACATGAAATCTATTCGACAGATATATACAAGTAACCCTTTAGCACAATAAATCCAACAATTTTTCCATTAACTATCTATGCTAGGAGTGAACATGACTCTCATCTATGACCCCTCGCATATAGGAATGGATGGCAAAAAGTTAATTGTTACAAATATATTTACATACTGATATTAGCAACCTCATCAAATTAATGAAAATATCTAAATAGGATGGATTAGTGAACCAATAACTTCAAAACCTTACACCTCAATTTATAGATTGTCTAATATTAACATCCAACAAGTTACAACCAGCTAAAATATCAAGACTCATAACTCAAATTACTTGTGGTTATAAAATATCCTAAAAATATTCTCCTAAAAGTAGCAACTGTAATGTAAAATTGACCATTAAACATAATTTTGTGTACTACCCAGAATTCCAAATAGGAAGAATAAAAAGTAGTCAACAAATATCTACAAATGCTACAGAAAACAATACAATATTCAAAAGACATCAAACTATAATAATATTCAGTAAATGTTAGATTGAAATAATGCAATAAAATATTTCACTTTTTTTTTAGGATCGTTAACAACTTGGGATCTGAGACATCACACTTATCCTTTAAATGTCTTGAATGCTCATGAAGGTGCTATAACTGAAATCAAATTCAATCCAGAATTTTCAGACCAACTTTTTACATGCTCAACTGCCGGTGAAATTTGGCATTGGACTACAAAAGCTGCTGCTGTTCCTTCACTTTTACCAGACAATGGGGAACCTAATGTATGGTTAACACCAGATAATGTGAGAAATAAGTTAGAAGTGTACACTTTGATGCCAACTTTGGGTAAACCAATAAACTCATTAGATTTACATAGGAATAGAGTTATTTGTGGTTGTGACAATGAAGCTATTTATTTGATTAATGGTGTGAATTTATAAGTTATTTTAATAATAAATAAAAATATTCTGTCAATAAAAAAAATTATTTAACAACTATATACTAAATATTACTAAACGAGATAAGTAAGTCAATCTGGAAACCCACGAGGAAATAAATCACCCAAAAGTAATACCACCCTTTCGAAAGTATAATATTAAGAGGTACCTGTGTAAAAAGGTACCAAGAAGGAAACCACTCATAACAAACAAGACAGCAATCCCTGTATCATCTTGTATCAAATATACAATATTAATAGTCACTTTTCCTAGTTTTTAGGAGTTTTCTAAGTAAAATTTATAAAACTAATTCAGTAGATTATTCTAGTCTACATTGTTCCAATAACTGTTGTTACTTCTATCTACCTCCTTTTCCAACATTTTCTGAATTCTGTAGCTGATACCAGGAAAGGGATCAGGTCCTATAGAGTTTATTTTTGAGTGTTTATTATTTATTCCATTTCCCAAAACTCCAGTGTATTATGTAGTCCATTTGAGTGAGTGCTGATTAAATGTAGGATAAAAGAAAATGTGTTACAAGTGTCTACATAACCTACACTTAGAAGATAATGCTCTATGTATTGGAAGTATAAAACACAAAAAGCTGTAACTACTTTATTGAGCTGTAGGCTGAATTGCAAAGTCTCATATAGATAATACACAGGCTTCAGATAAGACTCTATATAGTAACAAACTCCGCTAGTAGGGGTAACACTTATACTCTATAAACAATCCTTACATAACGGGCGTCATTGGAAAAAGAAAAGAACAACATGGACATAAGACTTCGCAAATCGAGCTCTAGAATCTACTAAATACCAGTATACTCAAGATGCTGGCTATCAGAATTTGGAAGTTCCTAAAATGATTTTATTAGATATGCATTTCTTGAAAGTCACTATTAACAGTAACAGATTATTAGTAAATCAAAGTGGAAAAAAAAGTTTTTTCCAAATTTACTATTTGTTCTCTGGTTGTAAGACTTGTCAAAATAACTGTCATATTTGTCTTCTTCTGTTATATGTGTAATTGTAGGAGATGTATACGTAAAATCATAGAATTGCTGTAGGTCTATGTGTAAGATCATAGATGTATTGTAGATCAATGCGTATGTCAGTCCTGCTTGTTTTGAAAAAATATAACAGCAAAACATTAAATAATTTTAAAACCGTATTATGCATTTTGTATATATAACACATAAAAATGTTTACATATATGTGGACCAATATTTAAAATAATCTCTCATAATTGCAAGATATTACAGATACGCGTTTGTTTTTATGTATTCATAAAAAAGCCGATCATCGTCTGGTTTTCGAAGATCTAATTAGAATTTCATCACCACATATTATCTCATAAAATCTCTGTTCAAACAGTTAACTGTATTACTTGGTGTACTTATTTAATTAGAACAGAAGAATACAATCCTTAAGAAGGTTATTTAGAGGTTATAAACCCATAAATAAATAAAATGAATAAAAATCTTTTGAAATATATTTCGATTGCCTGTTTTACTTCAACTGGATATTTAGTAGGTATATATACGGAAAGAGGTAAATGGACTTTGAATCACAATTCTTCAAAATTGAAGAACATGCCAGGATTGCCCATTTTTGGCACAGTTTCTGCTGCATCTCCTCTTTTGCCATCATCTACTCCGGAATTTCCGACTAGCGCAACCAGAGTTTCCCAAATAATGAAGTATGGCTTTCCTAGTTTTGATCAAATTAGATCTTTTGATGATTATGTCCTAAGCTATGACCGTAGGAATAGAGTTGCCCATTGGGTTTTTGAACATCTAACTAAAGATAATGTTAAACGAAACGACGAAGTGGATAGATCTAAATGTGAATTCAAACCAGATGAAAGTATACATGCTTTTTTCAGGTTTGTGATATTAAAGTTTTTGTTTTAATTGTACAAACAAATGAATTCTTATTTAGGTCTGATAATTCAGATTACAAGAAATCGGGATATGACAGAGGACATATGGCAGCTGCAGGAAATCATAAATATAATCAAAAACATATCGAACAAACTTTTTTCCTTTCAAATATGGCACCTCAAATAGGTAAAGGATTTAATAGAGATTCTTGGAATAGATTAGAAAAATATGTAAGAAAATTGACTAAAATATACCCAAATGTATATTGCTGCACAGGACCTTTATACTTACCCAGGTATACTAAAATCACAGGTATTATATGAGTAAATTGTTAACAAATAAGGAAAACACCATCTATCATTTTTTAGGAAGGAAAAGGATGGAAAAAATTATGTAAAATATGAAGTGATAGGTGCAAATCATGTAGCAGTTCCTACACACTTCTTTAAAATAGTTGTAATGGAAACACTAGATGAAAAATTAGAGATGGAAGCATATGTAATGCCAAATCAAGTTATAGATGATAATGTTCCACTAACTAGTTTCCAGGTATAATATATATATATATATATATATATATATATATATATATATATATATATATATATATATATATATATATATATATCAATTAATTCCTATAATCTGATAACCTCTCCAATAACTGTATTAGATATTCTATATAGCATCATATTAAGCTTCAAATCTCGTAACTCCATAGCACCAAATTTCACAGTTACAGAAAGTTACAATCTGCCCTTGGGAGGGAAAGTTTGGAAGAGTTCATAGAGGAAGCCAAAAGACAATGGCAAAAGCTTGCCAAACATGTACCAACTGTGGTAGACCCAGCCTTTGAGCAGATTTTCAAATTTTGTATTGCTTTTATTTCATATTTTCTCTTTTTGGGAGACAATTGCCAAAATGCATTGAAGCAGCTGCTGGGATTATAAGATTTAAATCAAGATTAACCAGAAACATTTGATCACTTAAAACTGCTTGGTTTTTTAAAGTGCAGTTTCTGGCTTCCAAATTATTTATGAAAACATTTGCTTCTATTTAAATAAGCATTTTAACTTCAGCTTTTTCTTTTTAAATATTGCAGATTGCATGTTATAAAAATCACACCTAATTGGTAGAGTTGTAAGTGTTATATTTTTCATGAGTCAATCAGCTGAGTTTCATCTGCGCATGTTTTTAATCCATTGCATTGTAATGTTTTTCTTAAAGTTTTTATAAAGGTGATGTGAATTTATACAGATGTTGTTTCTTACTTATTCAATTTATTTATTCACTTAAGCTAGATACACTAAACTATTCATTAAATTGATGACTAAGACTCAACTATTCACTAACTTATATAATTTATTTGAATTCACTGTTTAATTTTTACTATACCGATCCGTTCACTGACATGCAAATATTTACTGACTTCCTCGGTGATAAACAAAACGGATTTCTCGATAATTCGGTTCTAGAATCTAAACAAATAAAAAGCCTTCCTAGATATTGATTCTATAAAAACGTCCATAACACACTTTAAATGGGTTATAAAAACAATTCATAGATTGTCTGTGCGTCCACCACATTTTAGATTCCATTAACATCATCGTACAGGACCGGCCACACTGTCCATGTCGTGGACGAGTTCGTAACTGTATTACACGTTGTATCACGTCAAAAGGTTTTTAAATCAATAAAACGGGTGTACTTTGCTCTCAAGTTTTCTCAAACTAAGATTATTTAGATCTTAATATTTGTACAATTTTTTGTTCTAGGTACCACCAGAAAGTGTAGAAAGAGCAGCAGGATTATTATTCTTCGATAAGATAACCAAAGATAAACTAAGTAAAATAAATGGAAAATCAAAATAGTATGACACAATGCCATATTATAAATTGTAAATAAATGATAATATATAGTAGTGTTATGGATAATTGTAGATAAGATCTACTGGAATAGTCTACTTCAGTCCATCCATGTTGTTACGTTCTGATATTTGTATAAAAACAATTCACAATGAGATAAATGAAATCTATTTCATGGAAACAAACATATTGCTACCAGGAAGCTAACGACATTGATCCTGGGCAATAAAAATAAATAAAAAACGGATCCTCCTCATGGCAAAGGCAAAAATTTACTACTTTAGACTTTATTTGGTAAAATGTTTTTATAAGTAGACCAAAGACTGCTAATGAATTCCAAGTAAACTGACTGAAAACAAAATTCTATGAATAAAATATATTTATAATTTTGGAGAGTTTACATTTAAATAAACTAGATGTGAGCGTCTATTTTTAAGATAGTATCAACTGTGATCCTTAAATTTTTACTGTATTAATATATCCAACTTATTCCTTCTTACTACAGGTGATTTCTAATTGCTGCACGACTTTAAAAGCATTGTAACTTCAAGCAAAGTTTTATTTTACATTTAATCTCATTTATTAAGTTCGTTACAGTCCTAAGTATTCCCAATGATTCAGTTGAGAAATACACATTTATTTGCACTTCACTATTGTGGCTACTCTCTATTTAACTGGGTTATAACTATCAAACAAGTTTAAAAGGCTTGGTACGTTTGAGCCTGTCAAGGGACTCTAAGCTTTCTAGGTGGTTCACATTTTTGCACATAAGTCAGTTCTTAAATACAATATAATCACTAACTTAATGACATTCATGTAAAAAATTAACTGGTTCTTGCCTATTCCTAGTTTCTACTTATAGTAACCAGACGTGATTGTAAAGCTGCCTCCTCTATTATACTCTTATACTTTCTTAATTCACTATCTAATTTTTCCCTTTTATTTTCCTTCAATTGCTTGGAAGATGTATCGTTATGTTCTAATAGTCCATCTGTTATTTGATAATAAACACAAGTAGAATCTGCATGAACTACAGCTATATATACTATTTGATCTGTGTTAGCATTTATGAACTTTTGTAATTTCAGGTAATTAAGCTTTTCAAAAACTCTTACGGGGACAAAAGCTGCAAAACTATCATTTTTATTTTTTTTCCCTGTAATTACGATTTTCTTTAGATCATTGTTATACTTGTATTCAACATCATAATACTTTTTCACTTCACTTATCTCAAGGTATACGTAAACTGATATCATAGCTTCTTGTGATGAAACGAAATTTTTGAATTCTGTTGCTATTGTTTCTACCATTTTATTTTTTTTTTTTCTTTCAATTAATTTGATAAATTAGTAAACATAGGTTATATTATTATAATCACAAATAGTTTGTCTATGGTAATCATTTCCTAAACTCTATGGAGGTGCGTTTTACTACACAATTTATAACGTATACACATTGATGCGTTCCAGAGGTTGTGTGTCATTTAACGTCCACAACGAATATCTTTTGTATTTTTTGTTTCATATCAGATTCATGATTTCCTCTAAGAAAAGAACAAGTAAAAAAGTCGTCACCCTCTCGGCGCGAGAGACTATAGCGCATTTTTTATTATTAGCAATAAGTAAATATTAACTAAAATCTTAATTTATAAAAGTTTCCTTGAAAAATGTGAAACAAAAGATGAAATAAAAAAATTGTGTGTCAAAAATCACATTTTGGTTAATTTAATTACTTTTTTTCCCTATAATGCCCCAAGTTCCTTTCATTTCGGTGCGTTTTCAGCTATACAGGTAATAAACGAAAAACCCAATCTCGTTATATGTTTCATGTGAAGAGATATAACTGCTACAGACACACGGACGGACAAAACGGTAGCAATAGCGTAGTTTTTGCAAAAGCGTGTTTTTTGTAAAAATGAGCTAAAAATGTTTTGTAATGTATCGAAAGTCATAGACTAAGTACAACAAAAATTAATCAATATTATTATATGCTGTATGTATGTATCTAACTTCAGATAGCACAACAAAAATCAATAATTTCACTCAACTTTTATAATTTATTATTATCAATTTATCAGTAGCTATTGTATACTTGGTTTTTCAATTCTTTAACAAAAATCGAGAACTTTTTAGATGTGTTGACAGTTGCCGTTCTAATAAAGTAGTCATCATCTAAAATTTTTGACAATCATTGTGCACAGTTTATGTCTAAATATGAATGTGTATTCTGTGGTTCTGCAACAGATACCTGAGTGAATGTCAATTTTCTATGAAACTAAGAACAATAATAACATGTAAATCAATGTTTTCGAAAATAGTTAATAAGTGAACTATTTGTTAATTAATCCAATTTAACGTTTATAGTAATCAACAAAATTATGGTTCGTGTCAATAATTCTAAGGGTTGATAAGCTATAAATGAAAATTCAGTGTATTCAATATGTTGTTCAAATCCGATAAAAAACCAAAATATAGAATTGTAGATAACACCGACGAGACGGAAATAGTTGATGTGGAACCAATGAAAAGAAAATTTTGTTCGCCAACATGTTTGTGGTCGTATCTTTTCACAGGAGCACTTATTGGAATTTATTACATTCCTTCCATTGGTCTGACTTTTTATCAAAATTGGTTGTATAAGGTAATTAACGTTCATTTAGTTATCTATAGTTAAGAGAGTGGATTTTAAGAAATAGCAATTTTGAAATATTAATTGGTTAGATTGTTGATACAAAATTATTTTTTTTCTATAATGTAATAGTCCATAAGGTCAGTACAGGGATGCTGTGTAGAAATAAAATAGTAAAATTATTTACACATGCTAAGTGAAATAAGTTGGGTATAACCTCATATTTGCTTTATTCTTTAATGCCATATGCTATGTCACTTCATTTGTATAACTTGCTTCTGTTGTCATACTCATTATTACAATATATTATTTTTATACGAATTAAAAGATTTCTTTTAAATAGAAAATAAACTGGTAGATTCTTGGCAGATAATAGATGTGTGGGGTGAAGATGTATGAATACCCAAGGACAACACATATTTCTTATACAAAATATGTTGAATAATCCAACATTATTGAAATATTAATATCAATTATACAAAATACATATGTTCTAAACATATGGTGTATTATTTTAAGTCAAGTTTCTGATCATAAGTATTTAAAGGGATAGGTTTAAGATTATTGTACATAAACACATAAAGAATAGATGAAATGTGTATTTAATGGCTTCTTTAACCTTTGAATGCTGATATGGGCTGTACGAAGGTCCTTAGTACAATATTTTCCTTAATATTTTTGAAACAAAATACAACTGACAACTGCGCCTCTATATATGTGCTTTAAATTAGAAAACTTATCATGTGTTAGTGTGTTTTGAGCAAGAGTATTGCAATTTTATGCAGTTAGAGGTAAGTGGGGTTCACTGAGACTCCGAACTGACATTAAGTGATGCTAAATTTGCTACTAGAAATAAGGTGTTTTTTGAATTACATTAGAATAGATCATTTTCAAAGACATAGACCACTGACAAAACAGGAGTATAAGGAGGTATTTGAAAACCAGAATACAGATAGTTCAGAAATTTACTATGAATCAGATGGAGAATATGAGAACGATATCAATGAACTTGTTTCAGAAATAGTGGACAATATAGAAATAGAAAGTGAGGAAGATTCAAATCAAGAACCCACACGTCAAGCTGTCATACCCATATCTTACACTGTTGTACCTACACATAAAACCGTCATTTCAGATTATTTTTTTTACGACTCAAATGAAATAGTTAATTTGTCTTCACACCAATGAATAAGCCCTTAGATATTACAATAACTGGAATGGAGAAAATCCAAATAAACAAAAACAGTGGTTACCAGTCGAGAAGGTCGAACTAAATAATTTTATAGGCATTATGATCAAAGCTGGGGCACTGAGATGTAGAAAAGGATCAACCTGAGAAATGTGACCCACAAACAGGTCCATATGTTGATCATTTTTTACAGCTGCCATGTCTAGAGATAGATTTGGGCTAATAATTGGCTTTTTACAATTTGATGGCAGGGAAGAGAGAAGGAAGAATGACAAATTAGTGGCAATAAGAGAAATTTGGGATATGTTTGTTGATAAATGTAAATGCAAGAAGTTTTTTCAACCATACGAAACCGTTATAATAATTGAAGTGCAGTTAATTTGGTTTAGGGGTAAGTGTCCCTTTAGACAGCTTATAAAATCAAAACAGGGGTGTTATGGAATTAAAAGTTAGGCAACAGCAGACATGAAAACATTGTATCTTTGTAACCTTCACGTGTATTCCTGGAAATTGTTGACTGGAAAATCAGAAAAGAATCAAGGGTATTGTATCAGATTTGGTTAACCGTACCACTACAGCTGGCACAGTTTAATAAGTATACAAGCGTGCCACTTGCAAATTACTTGTTAATGTAACAATTATCATTTTTGGGAACACTTCGCAATAATAAGCCCGATACACTATCTCCAGAATCATTAATGTTCACGTTTACCATAAAACTAACGATTGTTTCATACATTCCAGAAACAGAATAGTTCATCTATTTTCTACACAACATGATGATAACAAAATTTGTCCTGAAACTAAAAATAAGCAACAAATAATTCCGAATTTCAGAAGAAAATTAGATCACATCGTCGTACAATTCTTCTACTACTGGAGGACAGCCTTACCAAAATGGAAAAACGAGGCAAATTCATGTTTCATAAATACATGTAACACCAGCTCTAAAAGATTATGTCATTTTATCCAAGGCTTGAGAACAAGTTGATCTTCCTCAAGATGTAAGTGGGGCAGGGGTTAGAAAATGTGCAAGGTGTTACCAGTTTCCATTTGACTGTGACAAAAAAGTCAACACTAGATGTGGCATTTGTGCAATTCATCAAAAAAAGAGCAGACAATTTTATGGGGAGTTTAGTGATGTAGTTTAGAATAGGCAATCATTTGTTAGACTCACGAATATTATGTTACCCACTTTAGTTTTCTTTTTTTAATGTAAGGTATTTATTTTTTAGCTGTTTCTTTAAAGTTCCAATTATATGATAGTACATTTTATATTCAAAGTAGCCTTTTATTTCATATATTTCTTATGGGTCCTTAAGGGATACCGCCTCTGCATCTACATTAATTTTATAAGCAGAAGATTCAAAGGTTACAATGGTAAAATGCATTATGTCAGAAAAATGAAAAACATCAAATTTAATGCTAGATATTTTCCTTCAATATAACTATTGTGCAAGTTCATACTCAGGCACTCTAAGTTTCTCAATTTTTTTAGTATTATATAAATGAACATAACGTGCCAAGAATTTTCCTCAATGGACAACTAATTAATAACTGGAATCATTAATTGTAATTCTTCAAATATAAGTGTGTAGTAAAACATGGGATTATTTGTCAATCCAATAGTAGCTAGTAGAAGAGTACACAAGCATAAAAACATCGAAAAATACAAACAAATAAATAGAGAAATAAGAAAGAAATAGCAAAAGAAAAGTGGATGAAAAAAAGGTGCAAGGAGATTTAATTACTTCAGAATAAAAAGGACAGCCACGGAGTTCATAAGAAAATAAAAGAAAAAAGAGGTAAATGCATTCCAGTAAAAATCAACCCATAACAGTTGTACTAAACGAAAACAATGAAATGGTATCAGAAGAGCAACAATTAGTAAAAGTATGGCAAACATATGTATGGAAAACATTCGTTAGTGAATATTCGATCAGAGATAATCAAAGCACTTAAATTGAGTGAAAACGGAAAAGCAACGGGTCTAGACGAAATCCACTTAGAAATGATGATACTAATAGAAGAAGAAAATTCGTTGTCACTTTTCAAGTCTTATCAAACATAGAATAACATAATGAGGTATTCATTTAAATAGACAAACACAAAACCAAAAAAAAAAACAGTGACTTATAACAATAACGAGCAACAATTTTAAAATAATAACTAAAATTTTGTAGTTAAAACGCATAAATAACTGAAAAAATACAGTAATTGCAATAAAATAAAAATAATTGATAAGATTTTTGAAATGAAACCATGCCTCTACACATTTTTGTTGCCGAATTGTTGATTGCTGTATTGAATTATCAATACTCGGTATCGTTTCTAACAGAATTACAAAACAGTATAATTCTATCGTCCCCAAATATGGTAATCAACGGGATTGAATTCTGGGGATATAGAAGGCCATGAAATGGGACTTTAACGAATCCACCTGTTGCCATAAACATTATTTAGATGTTGTCCCGCTGCCAGTAAAAAGTGGGGAAATGGCCCGTTGTGCTGAAAATATATCCCTCGGATAACAACGTTCGCGTTGGCAAGTAAATTCTGCAAAATATTTTGTAGAAAGTCCTATTGAAGGATCACCAAGAAAGTGACCTTTCAATTGATAATTTACGATACTAATCCATACGTTAACTGAAAACAGGGAATGATATTCTTGAATAGCATGGGGATATTTTTCTGCCCGTTTATGTGAATGACGGTAATTATTTATCCCGTTTCTTGTAAATTGAGCTTTACCTGTAAATAGTATCCTGTACAGCGTTTGCCCATGAGTGTTAATCCATCAACAAATTTCCAACCTATGGATTTCATATCCAGAATGTTGTATTCGCTGAATCATTTGGATATGGTATGGATACAGTTGATTTTTTTTGTGAGACTACCTACTTTTGATAGAGAAACATTAAGTTCATGACTTACAAATGTATTGCTTATTGTTGGATTCATAGTAACTGCGTTCATTCATAGTAACATGTCGTTCAACTCTTCCACTAGGAAAAGTACTATTTTCTCCGCAAATAATTGAAAACTGAATCAAATGTTGGTTCACTGGGAGTTCGAATATCAGGAAATTTCCTGTCATATTCTCTAGTAGCAGCTCTACCATTATCATTACAGAACCCATAAACCAAAATTATGTCGGCATGTTTTGTGGTCACAACTGATGTGGAATTTTGAACGAAAGTAACAAAAGCTAACATAATTAAAGCTAACGTAGATACATATAGAAGAAATATGTTTTCTTGTACACATAAATAACAGTTGATAATGACAATGATAATTGACAATGACAATAATGAGAATGGGTATAAAATATCAAGAAACTTGAAACGGTCAACGCCAATCGGTCAATGTCAATCTTGATTTTAAAACTTTTTATTATTGTTGTTCGTTATTTGTATTTGTTACAGTTGATACAATGTATTATTATCTGACATGAAATTTTAATTATTTACCATCAACACACAGTAACAGACACATGGGATTCGACTTTCCAATTAATTTAATTTATTATTTATCTAAATATTTCAAATTGAAAAACAATTGAATCTACCTTTTAAGATAATAAAGAATGACAGTAAAATAGTTGATTTTATACATACTGCAATGAAATACGACGGTAGCTTACTAAAACAGAAGAATTCTCAACATAGGTGGATCACTGTTCCAGCAAAATTAATAGAGTGAGAAACCTTATAATGTATTCTCAGTGTATTACAAAAAACAAACATCGTGAAATAATATATTAAAAAAAAACTTATAATCGTTTGGAAAAGATATAAAAGGCGGGAAAAAAGGTTGGCGTTAGTTACCATAAAAATTCGTATAAGTATAAGTAGTAAGTGGAAAACTCAAAAAGAGAGTTACGGAATATGATTAAAGACAACTCGAAAGTGTATTTAGGGGTTGAAGGATTCTAAAAGGTTAATAAAATAAAAATTATAATAAAGAAAATTCCTGGAGTGTGCACCAGACTCAAAGTTGAAGTTCCAGCACGTGTCATCAAAGTCAAACAGATTACGGAGTAAATAAAAAAGTGTAGTCAGACATAGAGAGGATATATTTTTTTTTAATTTAATATTACAATTTGTTATTTAGTGTAAACCAATTTCTATAACCAATTAAATAATATTCACATATATGTCGAAATTTAATATTACTTTTCAACATCTTAAATTAATGACAGATTACTAATAACGACAATTTATAATAATTTATTTGATATTTGATCTGCATCATTATTTCGAATCAATATTTACAAGAATTAATTAAAATTTCATTATATAGTTTTACGCATTATTATAAAAACCTTCGGAGAGAAAGAGTGTTCTTCATCAAATGTTTCAAGTATCCCTAACTTGTTGATAGATAGTAGGTAAATATTTAGAATACAGGCAAAATAACCATTTTCATGAATTTTGTTTTCATTTTATTTTATATCGTTTACGATAATTCGTCACGATTGGCGCCCAACGTTTTTTCCTTCTTCTAAATTAATATACGCCCACAGACGTCGTCTAACATTACAATACATATTAGATTATGTTGTAGGTAATCATTTCAGTTGAAATACTCGAAGTTTATAAAATATGTTTAAATGAATACCTTATTAGGTGATATGGTTGTTCAATGGTTGATAATATTTGATCGTTCACTAAAAATTGAATAAAAATGCGACAACATTGTCGCGTATGTAGTTTTCATTGATTATTTTTGTAATTAGAAAATCACTCATTGCAATTAAAAAAATATTTTACAGGGTACAATATTCAATACCAATCCCTACATTGATCTTTCCAAAGCCGATCCTGGAATTCCTGAGTTGAGCTGGTAGTATGCTTAAGAGTAGTGTACTGCTCATGAAAGAAATTTAAATAATCAATTGATCTGTCTAATCATTGTTGCTAATTAAAATTTACACTCAATTCCTGTAACTTAATAAAGAAGAAGAGTTAACCCTTTGTAGTATCCTTATGATATCCTCTACATACGGTGAAAGTATGTGAAGTTTCCCATGACTCACCCCGAATATTATCATTTTCTTTGATGTATTTTCTACTATACGTTCATACTATATGGAATGAGCTACGCTCCATCCCTGTGTTTAGTAATATGATGTAAACTTATTATATTTGTTTCAGAGTTTTAAGTTACCATTGATTACCGTTACCATACATATGGTAGTGAAGTTTATTTTGGCTGCAATAATCCGTTTCTTATTTTTAAAGAAGAAAAACGAAAATACTTGTTCATGGAAAGAATATCTCTTGGCTATGATCCCTACGGGAGTATTTAGTGGAATAGATATTGGTTTTTCTAATTGGGCATTGGAACTAATTACTATTTCTCTGTAAGTATAAATACAAAATTTCATAGTTATCAAAAATCATTTTTTTCACAAATACGTTTATTGATAACTTAGAGGTAAGGTCGTTGTTTTCTGACCTGAAGGTTATTGAATGAATTCTTAATGGAAAAATTCTTTTACTTTTTCAGGTGTCAGTTAAGGATTTTAGTTTTAGTTTTTCTTGTACCCTGTTTCCTTTCCTCACTTCATCAAGAGGTTTTCTTTATTATCCCCAATCTCCCTTATTTGGTCCATCCATTTTTTTTAATCTACTTCTTGGCATTACTTTTTTTATCTTTTCTTTTGCTATTTGTCTTATCTCTTTATCACCCATACATTTGTCCTACTTTGTTATGATGCTATTCTTCATGACTGTTCCCTCTCAATTGTGTTTATTTTGGTTTCATTCTTCATCATTGTCAATGTCCAATTCGTTCGCATATATTTTTATTGCAATTGTTGTTGCAATGTGAATCTTCATTTTCTCTTCTATTCTCAACTTGGTCTTGTTTAGGTGTAGTACAGCCTAGTTGATTTATTCTTATTTGTTATTTCAGCTTCTATCTAACTATTCTCTGTCAAAATAATTCGTTGATCTTTAAGTTTCATTTGTTTACATACAGCTTTTTATTATTTTATTGGTATCTACTTCAATTTTAATGTTTTCTATTTTTCAGACCATTTATTCAATATGTTCTGCATCTTATTTCTGATATCATTCAATTATTCTTTATATTAGTCCTAGGATTATAAAAACTATATAACATAATTTTTATATTTGTAATTTTTGGGAAGAGTTTTTGGACACTTAAATAGAAATGGCATTTGGATAGATTGATTGCTTCATATTTTATTAATTGTTCTATTACAGGCTTTTTTCATTCTATATTATTAATTTGCAGATATACCATGACAAAATCTACAACGATTGTTTTTATTTTAATATTTTCCATCCTTTTGAAGTTGGAGAAAAAGGTGAGTGTAAAAATCTAATTTATACATTTAAGCACAATTTAAAACAGTGTTTTTCAGAAGGGCCTTGACAGTCGTGTCCTTTCAAAAATAGTCACTAATAATCTTTTCTACAATGGTATCAACACTCGATTGTTTTGATAAATTTTATCATATCACATTTGGTGAGCGAATGCAAATTTGAACTAATGTATCTCCTACAATTTTTATGATACATAAATTTAGAAAAGTTTATAATTTTTGTCAAGAAAAACCCTACAATTTCAATTCCGAGGTTCCCCAAAAATAGCTTCAACGAGCAATAACTAACTATTATTGAATTTACAGAGGTCCTTAAAAAACTAATTTCTTTGTTTTTTATTAGTTACCTTATGACCTTATGTCACTTGCTTCAGCCTGAATGTAATTAAAAATTCTTTCAGCTTTTTACGTTATGATAGATTGGCTTGATAGCGAATTGCGTTAAATTTCTTTGTCGATATATAAATAGACAGATATTTTTCCATTTCCTCTATAATGTTATTTCTAGAACGGGTAATTCGTTGCAGAGCTTGAGGTAGTTGCAGTTGTCGATGAAAGTATTAAAGTTGCCAAATTCAATGTAGCACTAATTTGAGATTAACACCAGAATCTATTCTTCTAATCAATTGCATTTTAGTTTCCAGTGAAATACTTCTTCTGGTTGCTTTATTGTTTGTTATTACCCATGATAAAAATTAAAGTTCATGATATTTGTTACTGTCTTTACTGTTATAGTAATAATAAATTCATACTTACAATAATGTCAACAAATACGTCCGTAAAGTACCTAAACAAAACAAGAAACAGAACTACGCTGTTTCGGATATGGCATATACATATATCGTACAATTTCGGGGAAGCCCAGGGTTGAAATGAAAGAGCGCTAATCCTAAATGGCGTTAAACGGGATCATACTGTTGTACTACATACAAAATATAGATGCATCATCTTCAATCTTTGGATAATTTTTTTAGTCTTGGAGTCTTTGTGGTATCGTACTGATGATAACAACAGGATTAATATTATTCACATACAAATCGACTCAGTTCAATGTAATTGGTTTCACACTGTTGTTATTGGCTTCGATTTCAAGTGGTATACGATGGACTTGTGTACAACTCCTTTTGCAAAAGGTGAAAATGGGAATGGATAACCCAGTAGATATGATATATCATATGCAACCCTGGATGTTAGCATCCGTATTACCATTTGCAATTATTATTGAAGGTAAGCGATTGTTTAATTTTATAACTAATAATCATCAGTTGAATTATAGTAAAGTTAATATAATAGTTGAAAAAAAACTAACCAATGTTGAAATGTATCAGTCGATTAAAAATTATTGTACATGTCTAAAATGGATTGGGCAATTTTATGGGATCACGGTATCACAGTCCCCTCGTTTTTTGGCACCAGAAAATCGAAAATTCAAGTGATTGTATAGGCGAATTTCTTGGCATTCTAAAAAACATTTATCAGGAGTTTTAGAGGAGGTATTTTTATATCCTGACACAAAACAAGATTTATTTACCATTTTTCAGATTAATCAATGCTTAATAATACTGCTTATTTTAGAATAATCGATAGAATACTTTGTATCATATGTTCAGTGTTTATTTTATACCTTACTAAAATGTTTAAACTACCTATAAAATTTTTGAATTTCCAATAATTTTTTTCTCTATAAATTGATCAAAGAATTAAAAAAATTATAATAAAAATTGTTTATAAACTACTCAAAACTATTTCTTTCTCAAACCATGCAAGTACTCTATTAATTTGTTAATAAAATTATTTTTTTGATTATTTCAGGACCAACCGCAATAAAAAATTGTAATTCTTGGGGCTGTGACGACGTACAAGTATTCTTTACTCAATCTATGAAAGTATTATTAGGTGCATTTCTAGCTTTTTTCATGGAATTCAGTGAAGTTACGGTGGTCACATATACATCTAGTTTAACTCTAGCTATAGCGGGTATATTTAAGGTAAATGCGAAAATAATTTTGTGGTAAATTAATTATATCTTCTTACAGAAACTATTTCATCTCAAAAAAATGGAATACACATCACTCAATAAGTCGTGCGACTAACTATGAATAACACATTTTTTGCCAAAAATCGATTTTGTTCATCAACAGCATTACAATTATTTCATCTAAAACTTCTCGTGCTTGTAAAAGGATTTATCTTTTGCGTCAAAATACGCTCCAGTTTCAGAATTTTTTTGAGATCAGTGTATAGCCAATAGTCACTGGGGGGCCAGATCTGGATTATACGGTGGACGAGGAAGCAATTCGAAGTGTGAAGACTTGTGAATCGGTGCATTGTCTTGGTGAAACAGTGGTTTTTTTTTCGACATATGAAGCTGATTTTCCTGATAACAAGAAAGCAAGAAAGACCAAAATAGACACTATTTACAATTTATACAATTGTCAATCATAATATACGTCAAAAGTGCTCTGTAAAACCGGTTGCGATTTGACCAATAAGGAATCTACAACTTTAATTCAAATTAGTCCTCCTGGTTTGAATACGGGGTAAACTATTCTCAAATAAGTCTAGAAGCCTGGGCAACACATTAAGAATTTTTCAAGCAGAAATATATGTAATTGAAAAATGTGTCCAGTTCAATTTAGATAGGAACTATCGTAAACCGGAAATCAACTTTCTATCTAATAGCCAAGTAACCATTAGAAGTCCCAATATCATAAAATTCAAACTAATTTGGAAAAGCTTGGGCAATTTAAACGAGTTAGACAATAAAAATAAAGTTACTCACTAAAGTAGTGGCAGATAAACCCTTCATAGGACCTAAACCCTTATGTGGTATCAATTACAGAACAGTGGAGAAAGCATTGCTAAAGAAGGTAGATCGGGGTAAAACAATCTACGGGGACTGAAACAGGCAAAGACTTCTCTGGAAAACTATAACTAGAGATCTCCTGAATGTATAAATTTAAGTAAGAATACTAACTGACACCTCAATGGACACCTGAAGACGATAGACTCAGTAGATAGTGCAGCGAGCAGATTCTGTTGCCCACAGGATGAAACCTGTATCCACATTCTGTCGAAGTGTGAGATACTATAGAATTCCAGAGCACTATACCGTACGAAATAGAAGACGAAGATCTCTGGCAGCTTCATCCATCCCACATCTAAACTTTCTAGGAATAGTGGGATTAACTCATCAGCTGTAAACACTAGGTTGCAGCAGGAATGGGGAACACAAAAGATCCTCTGGCTCGCAGTATACATGGTACCCTTAAATACATACATACATACATCCAAACGACTATAATCATGTGAACCCTTATCAGTTCATGGGAAGTTGGAGAAAATTATCCATATTATATACATTTTTTAAAATTTTCTTAAATCAGCAATCAGAATCAAAAAGTATTCTATGAGCTAATTGACTAGCATAGTACTCAGAATATCAAAGTTTATCAATGACATGATACTGTTTTCATGGCTTTTCTTGTTGTTCATTTTCAATAGCGTTAAACATGTTTTTCTGTTCACTATCGACACGAATGTAATATTTTTTTCGTTTCAGGAAATAGTCCAGTTGGTAATGGCCGTCCATTATAACAACGATCAATTATCATCATTAAATATAGTTGGTCTATCTTTATGTTTGTGTGGCATTTCATTTCACGTGTTCCACAAAATAAAAAATCAACCAGTACGTTCTCAACATCGTTTCTATGAGAAGAATTTGGAAGGTCACGGAATTAACGATTATTTAATCAAGCAAGATTTATATGAAAATCATACTGATAGTGATGATGAAAGAAGTGATACTGAAATACTTTTTGATATACTTAATAGACGCGGAAGCAGATAGTAAAATGTGAAATTATTTTTAATTTTTGCAATTTATTCTTATTGTTAAATATAGTGATCTCGTCCAGGAAATTACAGTGTGAAAATAATTAAAATGTACAGTATTTTGTTGTTGATCTCGTATTCTATTTCAATTCCCAAATGACAACAAAGGTGATCATATTAGAATTTTAAATGTATATAGAAATGCTCCTTGAGATACGAGGTCCAGTTGTTAAATAACGAGACTGGTTACGAAAAAGGGTTTTATTATAAAAATTATTCTACATTCGAATGCTTTCCTTCAATATACTCCCCTCCCCTCGTCACACACCTTTCAATACGTTTTTTTGCTTTACCGCTTCCCTTAACTCAAATCAGATTTGATCTTCTGATACAAAAAAAAGACGCACGGTGCCAAATCTGGTGAATACGGCAGGTGAGCATGATAGTCTGACCCTCTGGAACTCATTTCAATGTCGGAAAAAACGATCAACATTGTTTTGAATTTTGATTTGCTCTCTCGGCCCTCACTAAAGCGCTTACGCCACTCAAAAACACGCGCACAAGATAGAATTGTCTCTATAGGTCTATAGAGACAATTTATAACACTCAGTCGGAATTAATTTCAATTTTACAAGATTGCTACGTTGCTCCTGTTTTTCTGCACGAGAAAAAAACGTGTTTGTTTCAAACCGCTACTGCACAAATACTGTAATAGTGATGAAAACGTGTTTTGGGATGTCCATAGAAAAGATATCTAGATACCTAACGCACTACTTGTTTTTTATCCCACCCGTCTAGGGCGCCCTCGTTATTTAATAGCCAGACCTCATATATTTATTTTGAAAAAAAAATTCAATCACAATTTACAACTATTAAACTATGGTAGAAGTGTTTAAAAATGATAGAAAGTAAAAAAAATAATAGTCGGATGAAACTCTCTCGAATAGGGGGAAAGTATAATAAAAATAATTTACGGGTGATCTAAGGTCGGGAAATGGAAGGGGGTGAGTTTTTAAGGGTGAAAAACGATTTATCTGGTTTTGCGGCAAAGTTTTATTCACACTTTTTTCACATAACATCAAAATTTATGTGAAAATTGAAATAATTAAGTTTTTTTGTTTTTTATTTTCATTTCTTACAAAAAACTTTTTTCCACAAAATTCGGTGAAAGATTACCTGTTCATGTCCCAATCACATTGAAATCGCAAACGACTGGCGTTGAGTTCAAACATTGTCAACAGTTACTGAGCAAATGTATAGTCCCAAAAAATGTCCAACGGTGTTGAAACGGGATCTCCAAAAGTCTGTAAGGAGGCGTTGCCAAATAATTTTTTCCAATTCATAACAAAATACTTGCCTCTAAAACCGAGTTACCTCTATCAGTTTTCTTTCCAAATATGATTCCCATTATTTGTAACTTACTTAAAGGTGAAAAAGTACAAAACACTAAATAATTGATGAGGTAACAATCAAACAGTGTTTTGTCTCGATGAATCAAAGATGTTTAATATAAAAAAATGTATTTTATTTTTTATAATTTTAATTACTCTTAAATGGTTTACATACTTTTTTGACGTTGTTGAAATAGTTGATTGTATTAACACGTTAAGCGTTATAACAGTCCTCACGGACCATCAGTGCCTTTTGAAATTGGACCTTGTTGATTCATAGGGACCATCATAATACACCTCATTATAAATAACTGTGTGGACTGTTGAATCATGGTTACTATATGGGTATGAGCGCACCGTCTAGGTCCAGGGGAATTATAATTCTTATTTGGATTGCGAAATTCATCTTCACATAAATATGGGTCAAAATAAAACGAATTGTCGAATAATAAGTTCGTATTTTGTTAATAGAAATAGGTAAAACTAGAACAAAGTATATTTTAATGTAATAAGTTCAGGCACCGCAGCTCGGACTGGGAATGGCCGATTAAGAAAACTCTCTTTGTTTGGAACCCAAGTTTCCAACATTACTTTTACTAGAGAAAAATCATCTATTGACTGAATCAAGATATAGATTCATGAGCAGATGATTATGTCCACAACTCAATTTCTGAAATTTGTGGATAAATCACTGTTTGAATGTTACCTCCTCCATCAAAAACTAGTCTTTTTTATGGCCTCCTTTGTTATTATTTATTCATATTTTGAAATAGAGTATAATATTCATAAGAAGAGCATTGCCAAAAAGACTGTTTCTAACTTCTCAATTTCACATCTTCTAATATATAAAAATATTGGAAATAAATATTTATGTCTCACATACTGTTTTATTTCCCATCATGTGTGTACTACAGGTTAATATAAACGGAGACCAGGCCCTCTCAGGAATTATACAAATTGAACTTTTATGAGTTGTTAAAGTGCATAAAGATATTTCTTAATTTTTGGAGAACGTCACAACTGTTGCTATCAAAGAAGAAAGTAAATGATTATAAATCATTTACAGCGTTGTATGATTGATAAAGTTATTGACTGCAAAGTTTGAGATTAAACATTGCATTCAACGAAATTGGAACCGAATACAGCCTCACAATAAACGCGCATAAAACCAAAACTAATGGTCATAAACAGACAACAACACAGCGAAGCTCAATTACAGAGTCAATAAATTTAAATACCTTGGATGTATGTGGGGGATTGCGACGAGGAAGTTAAAACACGGATAGGAATTGAACAATCAACTTTTAAAAAGTTTAATAAGTTCCTAGTCCGCCGAGAAGTCCCCCTAAGCCTTAGATTGAGGGTGATAAAATGTTATATTAGGCCAATTCTTTTGTATGGTGTAGAGACGTGATCATAATAGAAGCAATGGCAATGCGGCTGTTGCGCAGACTTCTACGGATCCCATGGATCGAGCACATGACGAATGAAGAAGTACTGAGGAGAGCGGGTTTGGAGAGAGAAGTATCTTATTTGGGACACATCCTGCGAGGACCGAGATATTCAACTCTCAAGCTCATACTGACGGGAAAGATCGACGGATCGATTAATATCGTAATTGGTGTGGGGGTGAGTAGGTAAGACGAGTGGTAAGATGATAAGTGATGAGTGAGCGATGAGTTATAAGTGACGACAGTGGTGTGTAAACGGATATACACTGTATTTTGTCTTATTATGATAATTAATGTTGCAAATATTTTTATATTAGTTTCACATAAAAGGTATGGCAATTACTAAAAGAAATTTTATATAATACTAATATGATAACAAGTTCAGATCATTTTAGAACACTTAAGAATACTTCCAAATATTCTATAACTACAAAATCATATAATCAATAGTAAATTACAGTAGAAATTATAACTAAAATCATTTCTGGTATATAATAGTAAATAAAACACACGTAGTTTCATAATATATTTATAATTGAGCAAAAAGCAGAATATTTACAAAATACGAAGCAATAATTTCTCTGCAAAACAAAGCGCGTTCATTATAAAATCTACTAAGTATCAACTATTAACATGAACAAAAGATAAAGGTAATAAAATGAGTTTTTCCAGCCGTAAATTTGATTAGCCTTAGACTCTTTGATTGTAGTCGTTAGTGCCTTTTCTCTTTCTCTGAAGAGATTCTTTGCCAACATTCGCATTTTTGATATTTTGTCGTCGAAGACAGCCGTAGAAGAATTACTTGGCACATTGACATTGCAGTAGTTCTGATCGCAACAGGACACACACATCTGAAGCATTGCGAAAATAAGGATGTTAGATCTAGTTAATTATTTTGTACTGTTTGAAGTGCTTTATCATTACGATGATGCGACAAACAAAAATGTTTATGCGGTTTTTTCGTTTTTGTGTTCAGAAGCTAGCCAAATAGTTCTATGCATACAAGATCTCAATTATCTCGAAAATGGCGCGATTTTTATACATTTCCTTTTTCTGGAAAATTGAATGTCCTATTTTAATTAACAAAAAAACATTACAAAAAGAACTAACTACTCAGTGGAAATTAGAAAATTAATAAATGAAAAGAGGTAAGCCTAACTAACTAAGCTAGCAACATTGAGGAGATCTTCCAAAAAGACAAATCCAAAAACTAGAGAAGGATTTAAACATAAATTACTCCGGTTTGACTGAAGGGATTTTAACATTTTTTGACTCCTCAAAATTGTCTCTCCTTGTTCTATTAGTGATAGTTCCAATTATTATGTCAATATTACTTACGCTGTCACCGGGAAACTGCGTTATGGAAGTTAAAATGAGAATATAACTTAAGGTACCTTGCTAGTAACGACCGAAATGTTCAAATTATCGCCCATGATTTTCGATACAAGCGTTCATTCTTTGAAGAGTAGATTGAACAGCAGTCTCAATTTCTGCTCTCGAAATACTCTGAATGGCGTTTCGTATTCTCTCGATCATGTTATCTCTAGTAGTGGGTCTAATGCACAAACAAGGTCTTCAATCCGCCCCCAGAGATAGAAATCTAAGACGGTTAAGTCTGGTGACCTGGCTGGCCAAAAAAAAATAGGCCTCCACGCCTTATCCACTTATCAGGGTAAGCATTATATAAAAATTCTCTAATTTGTCTAGAGAAATGCGCCGGACACACATCGTGCTGCGCATCGTACTTGTTTTTATATATTTCCATTTTAACTTCCATAATGCAGTTTCCCGGTGACAGCGTAAGTAATATTGACATAATAATTGGAACTATCATTAATAGAACAAGGAGAGACAATTTTGAGGAGTCAAAAAATGTTAAAATCCGTTCAGTCACCCGGAGTAATTTATGTTTAAAGGAAAATGTTTAAAATTTACACATTTCTTAAGATATCTCGTAATACGAAAAATATATCGACGACATGTGGTTTTCGCTATTCTGTTGCTAATTTGGTCTTCCTTTATATTCCTCAATTAAAACTGCATATTTTCATTCAACATTTTTCAAGTATAGCTACATTTAAAAAAATAAATAAATAGCGCCCTCTAGCGTATACGTTACTAATTAGGTCGTTTCGAAATTATAACTCTTACATTGGTAGAAAGGAGCTCTCTTCAAAAAGACTAAATTTGCATAGATAGGTTAAGTAGAACTGGACTTACAGGCGTTTTTTCATAATAAAGTTTCCGCTTCCCCCCAACTCTTATTTGAAGAGATATACTAAAACTTGTAAAATCAAATATACGCTGAATTTCTTGAAAAATACGATAATCATAGTTTAGATGCATCTTAATTAATAATAAAGTTTCTGAATATATGGTTTTTGTTTGGTAAGCTGAAATTTGGAAGACCCATTTTCTGACTCCATTAAATCAAGTAAAGCTACTTTAGTAACACATAATTAGTTTATAAGAACTTCTAGATTATCGTTCAGTAATTTTTCTGATTTATCGTAATCTCGTAAGTATTGAGATAAGCAGTGACAAGATTGATTGTCAGTTTAGTGACAAAAAACTAACGAGTTGGAATTTTTAAGCGGTTTTAAAATGAAATGTGTCGGTAAAGACGAGGTACGGTAGAGACTAAAGAACTGAAATCGCGAACCTAATGTGAAGTTTATTTTGAATAAATTAGAAAATATAACAAATCTCAAATTCCACATGTTTAAATATATAAATAAGTAGATTAGTTTGAAATGTTGTATTATTAAGTAGTTTTATGGATTTTTTATACTGATATTTGTTTTTTACTGATCAATAACATACCATTTGGGCGTCGATTTCCACACAACCAACTTTATTTCTTTGGCATTCTTTCTCGGTTGTGCACTTTTTGTTTACGAGAACGCTCGTTCCTTTTGAATCCATTATGTGTAGAGTGTGACAGAATGTTTCTCCTACAACAAACAGAAATACCACAAATTTCAATATTCCATAATATGAAATATATGCATTTTGATGGAAACAACATAAATAAATCAAAGAGGCAGCTCAAAGCATTTTTGTTTCGATTTCATATTTTTGCGGTATTATTGATACAAATGTATTCAATATAAAGTACATATTCAAAGTCGTGGCCAGCAAGAACTTTTTTCGGCACCACCAATGTAGCGTATAGTGAAACGACTTTTGTAAGAGATAAAAATTCTTGATCTTATCTTTATTTTTTGAGGTTTAGATCTGTTTCGGTTAGAGTTTAACAAGTATTGAATGATTTTTTTGTATCTACAAAGCAAACTCAAGAAGGTAAACTCTATTACACTCGATGGATATTTCGAGTGTTGCCTGCCATGTGGAGATGCTTGTGGATATTGACCTCGAACTTCTGTAGCTTGTAGTGTTTGGGAAAGACGTATTTGATTCCACAGGCTTGCACTTCTATTGACAATTGACGTTCTAGGTGTCTTCAGGCGAACTCATGAGCCACTTCTGCTTCTGGAGTAGGCCTTGCAAATACTGTTCTAGGTGGGATTATGTTGGACAGCTGTCCAAGCCTAAAAGCCTAATTGCACTCTTCTTTATTGAATCTAGTATCCTAAGGATGGACGAATCTGGGCTTTCTAGAGGATTAGGAGCTGTTACGGAGTATAAAGCTTTTTGGTCACAAATAGGACTCCAAGTTTCTGTGAAGCGTGAGGCGCCTTTGACAATACTCCATACGAGGCTGTCAAAAGAGCATTAGATGCGAGGGGAGTAGATAGGACAACCTCCAGATGGATGGCACAACTACTATCTACTACAATAGCAGAAATGAAAGAAAACAGGTCCAGTGATTCGTTATTATATTTGACATATATACATATAATTGGCAAATAATCTTAGATATTGTATAGCTAACAATGTTTATGTAAATAATATATAACTTACCAGGTTTACAAGGTCTATCTATAGCGAACTGATTACAAACTAGATTGTCGGAGACGTTCACGCATATATAACAAGTGACAGCATATTTGTCAAAATCTGTCAAATCCGATGTTGAATCCACAAGGTTTGACGCTAAATTCTTATCTTCCATAGCACTGTTTGTCATGAAAATGCAACTGATTAACATGCTCAGTCTGAACATTACAATCTGGAACAAAGAGGGAGATGTATATTAGATAAATATCATAGGTCACAATATATATGCACTTCAACAATTTTATTGGAATTTAAAGAGAGATAATTAACCGGAAAAAAATAATCATGTGATCTTCAGGAATAATTTTTATTGTGACAACGGTGAATAACTTGGTTATTACTAAAGTTAGTAAAAAAATTATATCTCCAGGATCACTCGTATCTACATGAAAAATGGAATATGTCATAAGCTATAACTATTGCAATCGGATGTTTTGTTTTGTCACCTCGAGAAGTTAGCATCTTCAATAGTTGCTTGTAGCTTCATAAAGTTCTAACTGCGCTCTGAATGGTCTAAGCTGGCGTATAATGTGTGCGTTGTGGAAATATATGGCCTTAAGGTCTATAGAAAAAACGGCGCACACCAACCGCTAACCGACGAGTCTGTCGCATTCCATGTTCAAATGACCTCTACAATAAAGCGTTTTTCTCTTAAGGGGATTTTTAAGGCCATGAAATAGGACCTACTAATTGGTCATTTATTACACCAATACACACATTAACTGAAATCCTTAAATGGAAACGACATTTTTTTCGCACATATTAAGTAGTGTAGTGTTTAGTGTTTATTGTAGGGTTCTCATAAACATAATTTATGTTGGCATATTTTGTGGTCAAAAGCTGGTGTGACAATTGGAACAAAACTAACAAACACTCTACCAAAGCTAACACAATAGTAAGTAAAGGAAGGTACACACACACATTCTTGCACATATAAATAACGGTTAGTAACGACAATGTAATTTTGATACTTATTAGAGTTGCTCGTTATTTTCATTTGGTACAATATGTATTATTATCTGACATAAAAATTTAATCATCCACAATCAATAGACATTACCACATATATGAAGTTTGATTTTCCATCAATTTAATTTATTATTTATATAAAATAGTGAATAAAAAAATTTATACATACATATTATATTATGTTATGTAGCTACTAATTTCAGTTAAAATCCTGAAAATTGATAGAATTTGTTTAAATTAAGAAATCTCTCGCACACTCGCACAACACTTTGAAAAAAATTTCAGCATCCATAATCCAGCATCCGATTTTCATAACTCACATATTCAACCCTCTTCCACACTCCAGCTAAATCCACTCAATATTGCGTTTATCAATGCCCCTTTCAATTTAAATGAACTCTATATATTTCTTAAAAAACTATCCGATCCGTCACTCTCCAAGCTTCTCAACATCTATAACATTATTTGGAATACTCACCAATTCCCTGATGTATGAAGCAACTCTATAATCATCCCAATTAAAGAAGCAGATAAATCCATATCATCCCCTAAGTCTTTCCGACTAATCTCACTCACTTGCAATACTTCCAAACTCCTTGGAACATTAATCAATAGAATACTCCATCCAACATCTGAGGCTGTTTTCCCAGCCATAGAAACCAGAGCCGATACAAAGAAACACTAAGAACAACTGAGATGAAAACATTAAGATGCATAATAGGAAAGACTAGACGAGACCATGTAAGACAACGAAGATATCCGGCAACAATGTAATATTCAGGATATAGTAAGATGGGGAAGAGAGAGAAGAAAGAATTGGAATCAACACGTAACGAGAATGGAGGAGCATAGACTAGCAAAGATCATAAGAGATGGAAAACCCGAAGGGAAAAGATCAAGAGGAAGACCACAAAAAAGATGGCAAGATAGCTGGTCATCAGAATCACAAATAAGATTAAACATCACCCAGTAAACACAAGTCATTGGACTTAACGCAGGAATAAGAAGAAGAGAAGACTCCAATGATTCCTTGAAAAATACAAACTTATTCCTGACGCACAATCGAGTCCATACAGTTAATGACAACCATATTTACCGATCCAATAGTCCAAAGCATTCACATCTACTAAACTCTCATTGCTCTTAATATAACAGTCTCTCCCATCTGGTTTTCATCGTACACTGGAATTGCTGGAAAGAATCTGCAGATCGCTATGCCAAAGAAATCTGAAAGAGTCCTCCTGAAATTCCAATTCGGCTGGCCAATGATCTGAAGACCAACTTCCTGTGTCTCTTAAGCACATCCTCACCTATCGCATACCAGCAGTTTGATATGAAAACCAATCTCCAGGACACACTTAGATTCCCGCCAGAAATGAAGAAAATCCTACTTAAAGTCACCAAGTTGTATGAGAGAATGTATTGTAATAGATTTTCCAACAGTCCTTTTTTTAACTAATGTATCATTATATAATTGTTTTTGTGTGCCAATGACCAGTGCTGTCGAGGCACGTTAAACTGAAATAAAAAAAATTATTATGTGATACTTTTGGTAAGATTTCACCATTCACTAAAAATTTAATAAAAGTGCGACAATATTGTCGTATAAGTCATTTTCATTAGTTACTTATTTAGTTTCAAAATCACTTATTACATAAAAAGTATTATACACCGGGTGCAATATTCAATACGATTCCGTAAATTGATTTTCCTAAAGCCGGTCATGGAAATTCAAGATTTAGCGACTAGTAGTCGAATGTTGATAGTAGTGTAGTGCAAAATATGGATCGTGTTTTGAAAACTCATTTTTTTATAAACTCTACAGAAGGACTTGTATAATTTGGTTTCGTTAATTTATATAAAAAATGTTGATGACTCGGCATTGAATGTTCTATTTAAGGTTTTGTCTATCTATAATTCTTTCAATTCGATCTAATTCTCTTTCTAACACAAATCATTGATAACAGTTGTAATACTTTTGTTTAATAGTTTTCCGATTCAATATTTTATAGTTATTGATATAATTGAATATTTGAGGATTATCTGTGAACTTTTTAGGGGAGGGATTTCATATTTTTGTTTGTTCCTACTATATAACTTGCATCATGAATAAATTTGAAAAATCAAATGAGCTGTGTAAATACTGTAGCCAATTAAGACTCTTCATTCTACATTCTATATACATAAACATATACATTATTCGTCAACATCAAACACGCTGGTTGAATATGATTTTATGGAGGCTGAAAATGAACAACGTAAGTAAATACAAATTTGACGTTACCGTAGCAATGTTTGGGTATAAAGTGAAACATTCTAGAAAATAGATTGAAAGAAAACATCACAGAAATGAAACACTGAAAGAAAAGTGATATCTAAATGTTTATCTCAATAAGGATATATAAATATGTTGTGAACAAAGTACAAAGACTGAAAACGCAAGCTTCGAAGCGATAATTTGAGTTTTCGAGACAAAGGAAACCCGGGGAAATATAAGGTGAATAGTAATTATCTTATGGAATTTGTTGAAATGTGTTTTCTGAGATCGCACCGTTTTAAGGACCTAAGAAATTGATAAATTTTGGAAGCTGTCTGACACTTATCTACAATTTTTTGCTTATATTTACTTTGACGATGTTGAGTTTGGTTGAGGTTTCAGTTACTGATTAGAAACAATATTTTACTAAACCTCTTTCATCTTCAAACGCGTTGTACCATTCATATATATTAGTATTGGTTACTTGTATATGTATACAGAATTATGTTTGAAATATGAAACTCGACTTTAATTAATTGAATAGATCGCCAAAAATATATTCGAAACTATACATAAATAGATTTCCTAGCAGAAGGATTGGTCGAGAGGAGAAATAGAATGGCCACCACAATCACCCGATTTATTAGCTCTAGATAGAATATTAAGAGAATAATGACAGTTGCACGTTTCAGACCGTTCGCTATGTTTGAGAAGAATTTGATAGCAGACTTGAAAACTTCAATAAAACGAATTTACTATTTTTCTAAACCTTTACGGCTTATAACTCAGCAGTTATTAGGTAGTAACTGTAGAGTTCGTGCTTTTCCTATCGTTGCTTTTTTCAGCTTTGTTTTTATCTTAATATAATTTCAACTACAGTTTATTTACATTTTAGTTTTAAATAAAAGAAATTGTGATTAACCGTTGTGACGTTTTCTTATTCAACTCCGTATATCAGAAACTAGCAGCAAATACCCAATACCCTCCAGGTTACCAATCCAGAAGGGCAAGTAAAACCTGTTCAACAGGGTTCAGTGTATTCGTCATCACCAAACTGATCCCTGGAGTCTTTTATGTTCTTCACTGACGCTGACCGGAGTAAGAGGAGCATAACCACGATAAAAAATTTAACGATAACTGAGCTTTGGTGTCAGAGCATCACGTAGCGACGAAAGAGCGTTACATTGCATATTACTTAATACTAAAAATATCCTGACAATATTACTAGGTGGGAAAAATAAAAATGATCATGGTAAAATTTTTTCAAACGATACAGATCGTGGTAGTTTTAATTAATTGTCCAGGACAAAAAAATGTGAGGAATTGACAATATTACAGCCTAGGTTCACATTATCTAAAAAAAGTGGTTGATCAAGGACTCTTGTATCGAAAATTTCTGTTATAATGCTTCATGTAACTGAAAATAAATTGTCGACGAAGATTCGCTGTCAACTTGCAAAAAAAACTGTATTAAGGAACTCTGAAGTCTCTGAGTTAAGAGATTCACAAGTTGGGATTTCGTTTGAGACAAAAATTCGATAATAAAAAAAATCAATTTAAAAATGCTACAGAAGACATTCAAGCTTCAATTATTAATGAAGCACATTATGAAGTGTGGCGGCATTGTGTGTTTCATGACTGGTCGGTATATGATTCCTTATACCCCACATGAAAATTAATATTTTAAGTTTATCAATTTATTAATATACGTAATAAGTACATTTCTTTCGTTCTTTAGCTTATATTAACATCTATATTGAAATTTGAACAATTGGTAATATTAAACGGTTTTGAAATATTTGGTATATTTAAGTGGATGTAGTTGTCAGAGCATGAAGTATCCGAATCATGTTGATTATCTGTATGCCCTGTGTTATTCTTAGCCTTTAGTAGCTTTAAAAATTTTGCAATGTTTAGCCCTAAATTTCCAAAACTTCGAGTACCAACAGGATAAATAGAACATTTTCCTTTTTAATAATTGATAAATACAGGGTCCTTCACGAAGAGCTGAATCGATATGCATATGGGAAAGTACTGAGACTAATGTTCTGAAAATTTTCTTGCATGGGTTTTCCGAAATGCTCGTTTCAGCTAAAATAATTTCAGTTTTCAATTTTGTACCAACGAGATTGAATACGGATGGAACTTGTGTTTTATAAGAATCTTATATACTTATTTCTGATATTCCCAAATCTCTTTCCGCATCGGTTAATGAATTTTCATGATACGATCTGAAGTATCCCAAGTAATTTCATTGGCTCATTGTATACGACATGTTCCAATTTGCTGCACGGTGCATCAAACTAACCGTGGGTTTTACAATTATGAATGAGTCGCGTAAGTGTATCAGGGGTGGGTCGTGGTTTATCCGGATATCGCAAACGGAAAGTATGGCTGATTCGTTTAATAACCTTATCACATTCCCCGTATATTACCAGCAAATTGAAATAATCTTCATTAATAAATCCTAAATGAGACATGATGAACATTTCTGCAACGTTTAAACGTCAAGCTGTTTTTATTGTTTGTTTGTTTGTTTGTTGACATGTTAGCTTTTTTTTGGTCGCTCCAGACAACCGACAAATAAAAACCATGAAGATTTCAGGTTTTTCTGCAGAAACAGTTGATTTGAGATATTTGAATTTAATAACGAAGTCCCCTTAATTTCTGAAAACCCTATATAAATTTTTGTCAAGGTTTTCCCAAATTTTGAAAGCTGTAAGTGTTATTTGTCCAAATCCCAAAAAATATTAGACCTGAATCACTTGAACTTAGAAATATATTTTTTTAGTGGAGGGTGCATGTGTCCAAAAATTTCAAATGTGAAATAATCAAAAAAATGCACTTTAGGCATACGATGCCTTATATAAAGTTATATTGAACTTTCACGTAGATTCCAAAAATTTAATAAAAACCATAGCATTCCGTTTAAAATAACGAAGTTTGGATACACTTCCGGTATAACCGGATGTTTCAGGAAACTGAAATTATTTTAGCTGAAACTATAAATGCTAAGTGAATAAAATACTTTTGTACCATAGCTTCGATTTTCCGGATAGTAATTTTATTGTAGCAGTAGCTGTTGCATTAGTAACTTCATCAAGCACCTTCTGAACCTCGCTTTCACTGCAGCTTTTCATTATTTATTGAAATAATCGTAACCAAAAACCTTGTTGTTGTGTTAAATTAGTAAATTGATGCATTCTTCCTGGCTTCCTACATTTCTATGACAATATTTTGTTACTAAGTACATGTCAAAAACGTATTTCACTATCCGCTATAGTTTCTCAACGAAAAATCATCCGGAAAATAGGTATTTTCCGAACGATTCGGTCTGTACCGTTTGCAACATATTAAGAAAGATGAAACAATTTCGAGGTGAAGGCATTTTTATTGTTTATACCAATGAGACCTCTACATTCTAGTTAGTTAACGAAGAATATTCAGAGTTATAATATCAACGACGACTTACAAATACTAATTTCGAAACAACAATCGTCTCATCATAATTGCTTCTGGAAATGATAATGGATTTTGGGACGGGTCATCTTTGCGATTGAAATCTCAAAGTAATTCTAATTGAATGTCTGTTATCAAGTTCTCTTTAATGTCCGATTCCATTAGGAAAAAAAATATGCATAAACGACGTGTCACAAACGTTGTGTTTGTTTCACTGCTTGCAATGAATAAAAGATATATTCAACATAAAATAAATAGAAGAGCACGTGCAGGCCAGTTGAAAATTGTTGTTAGTTTGGATTCACGTATGAAGAAATATAACACATTCGATATTTTAATGTTTCATGCTTTAATAGTCGAACGATGTTTTTTATAAATTTTTTTCTTTATATTCAACTAATAAGGAAAATAGTTCAGAGTTGGGCTGTTAAGTTTTTTCTATTTAGAGTAATTGAGGTTATGTATACAAGTTTATCGTCTAACGATTTATTGCGAATTATTTAGCTGTTGCCATTTTTAATGCAGGTTATTAGATATTAAAAGTGATGGAACTTATGGTAATTTGCCGATCCTAAAAGTGACGGAACTTATGGGTATCAGCGTTGGTACTGAAGCTCATACATTTGCTATCAAACGTAACGTAACGTAAGTTGGGATCTCACTAATCCCCCGCTTTTGTAGTATTCTTAGAAAATTAGATTTAATTGATAAGAGTTTCAACATAAGAGTCGAAGTTGTTGCTGCTAGAGATACTCCGACTTTATATGAGGACATTGAAGTGTCAGTGTAACCGCGAAGGTAATTGGGGAACTTTCCTAGTATGCTCTTTGCAATTGCGGGATATGAAGGGATTGAGCTGGTTGGGATTTCAAAAGTTCAGAGGCAAATTTTATAATTGAGTTTACGTTCAGACTCTGAAGACGATAACTTGTTTATCAGACAGTGTAATTGTGGGTGTTGGTGTAGTGGTAGTGTAATCAGTGTGTTCATATCGCCAACGGTTCCAAAAATTCCAACTCACCAAAATCATAGAATTAAATATAAAAGTACTTATAATACCTATTTTCCGGATGCTTTTTCATTGAGAAACTATAGCGGGCAGTGAAATACGTTGTTTTCATGTACCTAGTAACCAAACATTATTATGGAAATTTAGGAAGCCATTAGAAGAATACAGCAACTTACTAATTTGTCATTTTAATAATTGAGTTTTTTCTTTTTAAAAGTTTAAATCGTTTTTAGTTGCGATTATTGCAATAAATAATGAAAAGCAGCAGAGAAAGCGACGTTGAAAATGTGCTTGATGGAATTACTAATGCATTAGCTACTGCTACAACACAATTACTACCCGAAAAATCAATGTTAAGGCACGGAAGTATTTATAGTGTATTCACGATGGATGGATACAAAGAAATGTAAAACTATTATGGAGGTAATTATGGCTTATTGAACACAACAATTAGAAATCTTTAAACCTTCTACTCTGTGGAGCATCTACTCGATACTGGAAAATACTTTTTCAGTTAAAAATGATGTAAACATAGCCACGAAAACTTTGGATATAAAGCAAAGAAATCATAAGTTTTCAGCAGAAAAAAATCAACAAATTTATTAGGGAATATGACAATTGAGCCCGCTTAGTGCATAAGGTAATTTAATAAAAAATCACAATTTTTTCACTAACAAAAATGACAATTTAACATGAAATTAACAAGAAATACATGCTGCTTATAAAAAAACCAGATTTAAAAACACACATTGAGAGAACATTTGGTGTAATTAGGAAAAAAAAATTGATATTATACAGGCAATATTTGTCATTTCGGCCATCCCATACTCTGCATAAAAATGTTCGATTCATCCTGTTAGTATTCGCAGTTTTGGAAATGTGGGGCTAAATATTGCAAAATTTTTAAAGCTACTAAATGCTAAAAATAACACAGGGCATTGCCTTTGTCGAATTTCAAGAAGTTTTTCACTGATGATGGTAGACATATCAAAAATTTGAAAGATATATAGACAATTCACTTACAAAAAAAATTATTAAAACCATAGAAAATTTCTCATGAAGACAATCAACATGATTCGGATACTTCATGTCCTGATAACAACAAACAATTAAATATACCAAAAATGTTGATTATGACCAAATTTAAATATAAATATTAATATAAGTTAGCATTATAATGTTCTTAGAAAATTCCTAATTTTGTTCTATATTTTTATATTAATAACTAATCCATTCGGTTGCCGAAAAAATAATGTACTTAACACGACCGGAAACTATTTTTTCGAACTCGCAGACTCTTCTTTGCTCGTCCAAAAAAACGGTACTTTTCGGGACTTACTACGTGAATTCCTACATCGATAAACTTAAAATAATAATTTTCATGCGGGATATCAGAAATCATAAATATACCAACTAACCAGTCATGAAACACACAATGCCGCCACACTTTCTAACGTGCTTCGTTAATTAACTAAAGCTTGGATGTCTTCCGTCGCATTTTCACATAGATTTTTTTATTATCGGATTTTTGTCTCAAACGAAATCCCAAGTTGTGAATCTCTTAACTCAGCGACTTCCGAGTTCCTTAATACATATTTTTTTGCAAGTTGACAGCGAATCTTCGTCGACAATTTGTTTTCAGTAACATGAACCGTTATAACAAGAGTCCTTGATCGACTTTTTTTTAAGTAATGTGAACCTATGCTATAAGATTGACAAGGCTACACTTCTTTTGCCCTAGACAATTAATTTCAAAATCCAACGATATGTATCGTGGATATTTCTTTTTGCGTGACATTTTCCGTATGGAAATGTTGATAAAAGTTTAACATTCTTTATCGTCTGTGCCAAAAAGTATATCTCTCATATTCCTCCACAATAATACAAATTTAAAGAATACGAGTTATGTAATATTCTTTTCATGGTTCACAAAATGTAAATTTGAAATAACATTGATATACTCTATCTCCCATATATATAATTCCGTTATTTCCATTATTGGGTAACTGAGAAATTTCCTACAAATCCAATTAAAGCTTGTGCAACGCTTTGACAAATCATTTTATCATACCTAACTTGATATGTGATATGTAATGGCGAAAGTTTGAATTTGTCTCTATTTACTAACGGTTCCCTTATTAAATTAGCTTTACCGACACTTGACGAATTCCTTACAGGCCAAGCATATTTTTCCATTAGGCACTAAGACGCATTCTAAACTTCTTTTACCACTGACAGAAGAAGGCACTGCTCAGTTGGTTTGTATTTTTTAAAAATCATATCCAGGAGTAGCTTCGTGATATCCTTACATTTCATCAGTTTTTCATTTTCACTAAAAAATCACTTTCTCGTGTTCTGTATTTTATAATTGTAGCCGTTGATGCCAAGAAATTTTTCGTTACTTGTTCACTTTATACTAGAGCATGTTCATGTTTTGTCATTGAGTGCGACAAGTATGAACTTGCAACTTCCGGCTGATTTGTTTATTACTATTTAACTGTTAATAATTCCTTTGATGTTTATGATTGTGATTTAGTCGCTGTGAGACGCAAGAAGGTCCTGTGATTTATACTATACTAGACATTTTTTTGTGAAGCCTTAAATATACATATTGACTCTTTTAGCAAATAAATATACAGTTGGATAGATACACGTATGTTTGGCTTCAAGAAATTGAAGGCATTATCAAAAATAACAACTAATTTTTGTAGATATTAAGTATGTATGTAGATTTCCGATACTTCAATAGCGACAATTTTTGTCAAATGACATTCTAACACAAAAAAAAATAAACATCCATCTTCGGAAGATGTACAGAATATGTTCCACATTAGCAATGTGAAATACAAACTGGTCTAAAAAAGTATAATGTTCAAACGACCTGCATTTTATCACTTCAACCCTTTGTCAGTTGCAACTGACATCTTTGCACCAAGAAAGCATACAAATCACCCTTTTGTTGATGTTATATGGTAGATGTAAGAAGCGCACGAATTTTGATTACGAGTCTTAAAGTGGAGTGTAGTTGAGAATAAATCATGTTAGCGGCGCGACTGTATGTATAAGAAAATTTAATAGTTTGCGGAAGAAAAGTGGTCGAAATCATTTTGAACGTGGGACATTTTTCAATAGAAAGTAATAGAATAATAGTATCGTTACTCATAAACGTGAGAATGTTTCCATGAGCTATTCTTTTAAAATGTCATGTTTGTTAAAGTGATTATAATTTTTCAAGCCTTGAGATTTTTATATATTTTGGTTTATAGATAATATGATCGATAACTCTATTGAACATTGTGATATATTGCATAATGACGAAAATAGACGATAAAAGGTGATATATTAACTGGAATGTATTAGAAAAATGGATTCGTGAACGACGTGATGTCTATTAACAACGTATAGAAATCACATGCAAGTGAAAAATAACAGGCTCTACAGAGTGAGTATCATGTGTGAGGAACGCCTCAATTATCTGGGTAACGGCTTGTACGATTTTTGTAAATTTTAGTGTACAAGGGTCTTGTAATAAGGCCGGTATAATGGTGGTATTTATATTGTTATCACAACTTTCCTTTTTCCAGAAAAATAATGAACTTATTGTTGTTGTTATTTCAAATGAATCACACCGTATATTTTTCCTAAATACCATAATTTTGGAGTTATAAATCTACATTATCTCCGCCAAATGTAAAATAATACATTTAGGTGGTGGTTCTGACTGCTACAATAACAAATTAGACGTTTCAATAAATTATTATTGTTCAAGTTTATTGAAAGTCACAATGGATCGTTCATCTGTTAAGGACGAATTAATATTTTAATGATATTAGGATATGGTGATAGGCATAGAAGTTACCAAAAAACGTGTAATATCTTTAATAATTTATATCCTAACCGAAATCCCATAACAAGATCTACTGTAAATAAATCAGTAAAAAAGTTTAACCTCATCTCACTCACTAGATAAGCAATAATATACTAATAGGCTGATTAAACAATATATTATTGAAGGATTTGAGACCTTCACCGCCTGTTATACATGGTCAGAATAAAGTTAATTAATGATAAACACTTTATTTACTTTTTTCTCGAAATATAAATGATTTTTTAATCCTTTTGTATAAAACAACTGACTTGAAAGAACCAGCTAGCCCAATAAAATCATATCAACAAAAAACGCGGACAAGAGATAGCACAAATTTATTACGTGATGCGTGAAAAGTGGTTTTAATAAAAGAAAAAAAAATTGGGTTGCTGTCAGGCAATTTCATTTATTACAACTAAATGCCTTTATAGAGATAAATAAAAATAAATTTAAATATGACATGATGTGATACGTTTGTTTTTACCCCTGGAGACGATAAAGAAGAGTGAGGTGGTTTCAATTTCCTAAATACTAAAGACCGCATTTGCAACATATTTATGCAAATGAAATTCAGCTGATTGTTTCATGTAGGATCTCGCACTTGCAACTTTATCGGTTTGGTGACATTTTTAGTTGCAATTCTAGAGAGAAATGAGTTTCTGATGTGCTGATATTCCCTTGTTCTATCTAGCCAGGGTTTGGCCCCCCATCACCTGGGTTTTTGTCTTCTGACCAACAGTGATACACTAACCACTTTTTCTTATTAACTTTACTTGTTATCTTCATAATATTAAATAGAATTTGAGGTTAGGAAATTTTTCACTTTCAAATACTCATGGAATTTTGATTAATGGCAACCATGATGCGATGGCAAGAGACTCGTATAATATCAAGCGACATGCTATGGAAAATATTGACCTCACAAGAAATTGCATGCAAACTGCTGCCCTATCCACTATATTCTCCAGATTACTTCAAAGTGCGATTTCATTATCAATTAACGTGAAAAGGTCACTGGTGTTTCTAAAAATTTGAGCTGAATGAAAGGTCATTGCTTCTACGAAAGTCTTCTTGGCAGATCATAAGAAACGTTTTTTGTTACGTGTTTAACAAGCATCGCTGGGTGAAGTATATCGAAGTAAAACAGACTATATTGAAAAAATAGATAATAACGATAGAGGAGAATTCACTTTGGTCCTATATTGATATGAGAAGTTATAAGAGAATGATGGCATTCATGAGAAAGGACTCTGTAGGATTTAGCCGGTGAAAGTCAAAAGTATGTTCAGGGTATATATTTACAAATATCACCTTAATATTCGTTTATTTTGAAGGGTTTCTGGATTTCTACAATCTGGTGAATCTGTTTACGGGCAGATAGTCGACAATTAGATATAATAGAGTAGCTGTTTTTATCTTACGTTTTGTCCCGCTATATTTAACACACACTCACATAATTTCACACACAGGCATGCGATTACAACCACAAAAACATTCCAACTCAATCCCAACAGAAGAAAATTTGCCTATATCTGGGATATTTCAAATATTTCAACCTTTCCCATAATTTATTAACCAAAGTAAAAAGCGTTAATTCAAAATACGTTTGCTAAAATCCTTTATGAAATTGCAAAATTTATAATTGAATATCGCACAAATTATACATTTATTTTGAAAATTGCTAGTAGAATAGATGAACTAGTACGTGAAGACCGTAAATCTACCCCGCTAATGCTATTGATCCATTGTTGACTAGTCAGCTAGCAATGAGTTTGCAAAGTGAGCTACCTGTCTGGGGCTATGCCAATTATCTATTTATTTCATCTAAATGACGGTGTCCTCTTCTTATTTGGATTTTCGGAAACCTTTTAAAGGTACTGGTCCTATAGAAGAAGTCTCAATTTTCTTCGCCAAGTATGATTGAGTAGCCGCATCAGGGTTATTTGCTTCCAGTGAGTTGAAATACTGGTGCATTTCATATTAGCTTTGACTCAATTGTATAATGCTCCACCCAGACAATCGCGACTCCTAGATCCTATAGACACGAGCGGAGGAAGCACTTAGCTATCCACACTCTCGATGTATTCCATTTTAAAGTCTCCGCCCATACCCTCGCAGTTTCTAAGCCTCGAGGAGATTCTAGATCTAATGCAGCAAAGAGCCAGGTTGTTTTTACGAAGAAGGCTGACATGGCATCTCAGGATTTGGTCCTGCCTGGGCGTAGAATATCACCATCAACGCAAATTTGCTTGTTGAGTTTTGCGGTTGGGAGTAATATATCCTGGCATAGTCACGTGGCTGAATGATCAGAGACAACTTTATAAAAACTGGGAGCCTTCTTCAAGACCAAAAAGATATCTACTCACAAGCTACAGCTTCTAATCAAGGCCCATATTTGCCCATTTTTGAAGTATTGCTCACACACTTCAATCTGAATTCAATACAGAAGGGAGCAATTCCACTTATAGGCGACCCAGAGTTGACCAGGAACTTGGACATCTTGGAGCATAGGAGAATGGTCGCTGACCTGACTCTGTGTTACTGATACTACCACGGCAGATGATCTTCCGAGTTGTCCAAGATCATTCCATCAACAGCAAGACCTTCGACAGACAGTTGGGTTATGAACACCTCCATATGGAAGGCTCCACGCGAATTACTCGACTGTAATAGGATTTACCGACTTGTGCTTACTTTTGGAATACCTTGTAGGGCTGCTGTGACATCTGATAAAATAGATACATTGCAATAGTTGCGTTCTCCGCATATTAATAGTAGAAATGAAGTATGGGTTGAATTATTGCTTCTAACAAAGTAGTTTAAGTTTAATAATAGTTGCATCTTCGTGAAAAAAAGGTTGACAAACTTGCTTTGATGGTCTGGTTGGGCAATTTCACGTCGCGTATAACTTACTTTGTTGCATAAATAACTATTTTATTTTCGTTTGTATTTCATCGACTCTGAATAACGCTTGTAATTTATTTGAAGTTTAATGTTCTCCTGTTGTTTTAATTTCTAGTTCAAGTTGAATAATCTCCATCACAAGCGCTTTTTCAATTGACGTTAGATAAATTTATGTTCGTTTTTAACGAGTTTTATCTAGTTTAATTTTTTGTTATGCGCTAAATGGTTATTTGAGTTATTTCCGTTAATTTATCTCCTTGCTCTTTCTTTAATTTGGTTCGACTGTTAGAGAAAGAAATGAAAATTTTTTTCACTGAAAGATTTATTAAAGTAATATTTTGCGAGTGTTTCTCAACTGCAATCTAAATACTTGATATTTATTATTGATAATAACAAAGCAAACGAAAATATGGTACTGGCTAGCAGTAAAGAGTATTTGAATGTTAATAAAGTGTTATTGATCTCGACATATACAATTTAGAAAGAATAAGCTGATATTTAGCTTCTTTTTGACGATAATAGTACTCTCGTTATTGTTACCTTGATATTGATGTTATTAAATTGTAATATTTAGACGGGTGACGGAGACCGTGCCGGCGCGCTCTCCTTTTCCTTCACCAATGACGGAGAGCGTACCCGCGCGCTCGTTTCCCTTCACTTTACAACTCGACACCAAACTATCCGTTACAACCAAAGGACTAAGATTTTAATTTAATTTATATTCCCGTCATTCTCGAAGAAACAATGTACAAAACGCCGTTTACCGTTTTAAAATCGGACAAGTGAAAATGTACCTTTTTCTAAATTGAGTTTCATGTGAAACATATTTTTCGTAGAAATATGGAGTTATAATTGTAGTACATCAGTGTATTGTTTGTAAATATAATGTTAATTTAAATGTAATTTTAATTTAATTTATATAAATTTTCTTATGTTAATTTAAGTAAATTTTTAAAAAATTGTACATATAATAAACGTTTTATAAAAGAAATGTAAGAGGTTGTTTATTTATTATATTTACTACAATAATTCTATTTGACTGACAATAAAAAAAAGGTGAAATATGTATATAATTTTAAGTAATCGTTCACGTAACTAATATACACTTGGAACCAAAAAGGATTAGTTACAAGGTAAGTCACGAAGTTAGGCTACCCGCTACAGAGGTGAACTGATTCTTTTACCACTGACGGAGAGCGTGCCGAGACGCACCCACTTAATTATCGGAAATAGGACCTTGGGATATATTTAATCATTTTTTAATTCAAATTAATGTTACATCAATTAATTTGTATCAAAAAACCTTTCCGTTAGAGCCCTGTACTCAGTAATAATCTGTGAAAATGGTTGCTGTATTGAATGGGTAATGATATTTAGACAATGTAAACTTTGAGAACACTGGGTTACTTGTAGTTGTTGTTGCTGTTTTTAGTGAAATTGTTGGAAAAACAAAGATAGAAAAGCTCAGAAATTGTGGATGAAAAAGTGCATCCAAAGAAGAAATATACTTGGCGCTTACATATAGTGATAAATGTATTAATGCTTCTAAATTTTCTTCATTTTAAGTCTCTTCTGTTTTAAATTTTGAAATTAGTTTTTTTAATTTTTGAAAAATAAAATTTGACGTTTCGACTTTTCTCGAGAACTTGAAAATGCTCACATTGCTTTTAAGGTAATCAAGTTGAAAGATAAAATAATGAAGAATATATCTAATGGACAAGCTTTTGTAAAAAGCGATAAATCTGGTGAAGGAGTTTGTATGACAAAAAAATTTAGGTCCGCTGGAACGTTTAAATTGAAAGACTCATTACTTTTCAATTTCATCACTTGATTATTTTAATATTCTGATTTCACAATAACATGTTTCATTAGATTTATCTGGTTTCGAAATTTTGAGATGTTTGATAATTTTTGTTATTTAAGTTATATTTCCAGATCTGTTGTTTTTTGTTTCTCGATTTAGTTTCCAAATTATTGTTAATATGTACTACAAATATAAAACCTTATGTTATTTTTAATTTCATTGTATGATGCTGTATTATAATATTGCATAAGGTAATTATTTGTCACTAGAAACATATTGTGCAAAATTGGGGTGTAAAGATGGAACTTCATTCACTTCATTTTGTATTTCAATTTGACTTATAATTTCGATTTCATTATATGCTCATTGTTTGTAAGAGGTTGTTTTTTCAATATTACAATATTACGTTATCAATTTTTCTCAGTTTTTCAGTGCGTAAAGAAACATAGTTTTAACAGTAGTGCATGAAAAAACGTATTATTAGGGTCTCCGTTTTGTAGTGGCTAGAATACGAGGTTCGCATGCGGAGGGTTTCAGGTTCAAGTCGAGCTGATGCCATTTTTTAGTTTTCTACTTATGTAGTAATAATTATTTTTAGGTGATCTTTATACATGCCCAGAGAAGAGTCAACAAATTCAATAACACAAATTCGTCTGTTGTTTTGTTAATTTGTTCTAATCTTGATTCACAAGTGCAAAATATAAATAAACATATGTATATACATTTCATACGGAAAATTACCATCAAACTTCAGTATTTTCATGAAGATTTCGTTAGTATAAAAATATTGTATGCAATTCGAGCCTTTTTTCGAATTACGTGATAGTCGCATTCGTCGAAAAAAAGCTACTTTACACACTTATTACATAAATAACTATTTTGTGAATAGTTGTTGAAAGTAAATTGTTGTTTTATGTATCTGAAGCGATGCGATTAATTTATATTCGTTGTTCATAAATGAGGGAGTATTGAAATAATAAAGCATTCGGTTTCCATCGGCGTATCACTTTTTTTAGTAGTCAAAATATTTGTTTAATTTATACTTCGAGTATTTTTATTTGAAAAAGCACTGATATTAGTATAGTCTTATAACTTCTAAACAGCCTTTAGTAAGAAAGAGAAATTTTGTCTAAAAACTTATAAATGTATAAGTAAACTTTTGAAAATTATGTTCATAAATATTAATTTTAATATAAAAACTCATCAATATAAGTTATTTCTTACAAATGCAAATCAGAATAGGAATCAGAAGATGACGTGTCGCAACTAATATTTACACTCAGTGGCTCGATCATTTCATTAGTAATTTAGTCCAGCTTCATTACACCGATCCTTATTATTCCCGCTTCTGTTTTTTTGGAATGGATATATTTTGTTTGCTTCCACTTCTTTGTTTGTTCTACCTCCAAGGCTTGCTGTTTTATATCGTCGCTCATTTTTTATGGGTATTTTCATCGCCGTAATAAGTGATCTTTCACAATTTATTTCAAGTCAAGGAGTCTGCATGATCATATATCAAGAGATCAATATTCTAAATTTTAATCACAAACAATATGGTTTTCATACGTGTGTAATATCTAAATCGAATCGCCAAGTACTTAAATTACAACTGAACTCGACGGATGTTAACGAGAGACTGACCCACAACTGCAAAATCCCACATAGATATATAACGATAATAATCGGACATACCAACCAACGAACAATAAAATGTTTAACGATCTGGTAATGTCTCGCGTTGAAATAACATTGGAGATAACAAAACTTCTAATTTAAAATTAAATTTAACTCTTTGCGTGTGTTAAGAGACAATCTGCTAGAATTCTAAAATTTATTATATATAATACATAAAATTTCAGCTTAGTTTTCCAGAATTAATAAATTACAAGCAGATTTCATAGAAATTTACTTTAAAAAAATAGGAACGCTGAAGTCATTATCGTTTTCGCCGTATTCTTCGCATCAACTTTCAACATTATCAAACTTTGTTCCATCTTATTAACGTAACTAGAAAAGTTAAAATGTTGATTTGGTCGTTTGAATACCGGAGATTAGATTCTTCCTAGATGCCTGATGTTGAATACTAGTATAACTAGGTCAGTTTTGTGTTTGCAACAAAAATGCAAAATTTAGTGTTCTTAAGGGGAAATAATGTTTACGAAGATGTTGGAGTAGAATATATTATGTAAATACGTGGTGGTGGATTTGAGGGAGTTCAAAAAAGTTATAGGAACATCTACAGACTCAAAAGGGTACCGGAAAACGGTTATTAGAACGTCTATAGTGTATTTTTATGTACGAGATAGTGATAAAACCTAATTTCTAATGCAGAGCTTGTGCCGTCATTTTAAATAATATATATTAGTTATTAGGAAAGAGGAATATGGCGCGTTTCAAACAGCTCGTACAGCTCCTAAAAAAAAATTCGAGTGGAAACTCGTTTAACAGAAAAGAATTTCCAACAGTATACAAAGCTTTTGCCACGGTTCAAGATGGTAAGGATTACCCTGAAATAAGTCAAACCAACAAAAGAATAGGTTTTTGCTAGAAAAAGTATTTATGAAAGTCTATTTTAATAGGAAAAAGCGATATTATAGTGTGGAAAAGAAATTACCTGAGGACCATAAAAGAAATGAGAAACCAAAGAAAAAATATTTTATTTAGATGAATCATGGATCAATGAGGGACATACACCAAATAAATTTTGGCAAGATGAAACTATTTCAAATTGAAGGCAGGGTTTTTAAAATTATTTATCTACTGGTTTAAGTTCACTATTCAAAGTGGTTTAAGGTGGTTTATTTAATTTTGAATCTACTCGTATCAGTATTTACCATGGGGTCATGAATGCTGAAGTCTTTAAAGAATGGTTTGACCAAATAATATATCATCTTTCTCAGAGCTATATAATGGTAGTGGATAATTATCACTAGAGACTTTTAGAAAAGTAGCTGTCTACCAAGTGGTTAGAAAAATATTAACAAAATTGGCTAAACTCGAAAAGTATTAAGTTCCATCGCGGTTTTGCGAGAAAATAAATGTATTATTTGTGGAATTATGAAAAAATATGAAAAATATAAAATCGAGGAATTACGGAGCCGGCCGGTAGTTCGATCACCACTATATCAATTAAACCTGATTAAACTATGGGCACAGATAAAAAGTTACAAATAAAAAATAATTCTTTTGAAATCAGTTATTATGAATAGCTTTTTTTGGAGGTTGTGAATAATCTGAAGCCCGCGAACTGGGAGAAGGCAGTGAATCGTACGACTAAAGAAGAAAATGTGGAAGCTGGACTGAATTACTAGTGAAATGATCGAGTAACTGAGTGTAAATATTAGTTACGACACTTGCATTTGTAAGAAGCAACTCCACTTATACTGTTGAGTTTTCACACCAAAATTATTATATATGAACATAACATTGTTTAAAAGTTAAAGTTTGAATCCTTATACATTTATGAGCATTGTTCTCAACATACCTTGTGAAAAAATAACAATTTTAGAAAAAATTGCACTTTTCTACCTTCGGCCGCTTAGAAATTATAAGCATGCAATAAAAGTGCTCATTCGATATATTTATACAAATGTTTTTTCATATGAAAATGCTTCAAGTATGAATTCTTATATAAATATTAATACAATTTGTCTTACTTCACACAACATTTTCTATATAAAGTACCATTAAATAAGTCACGTTCCAATTAATTGTTTATTTTTAATATCTATCACTGATTCCACGACTCTTATGAGGAAATTTGAAAATTAATTGAAAGAAATAAGACTTGAAATAAGTAAATTGATTCCTAATTACATTTTACAAAAATTTGAAAAAAATGTCGAGAAATAACTGAATCGTACTAAACAACCTCTTGCTAAAAATGAACATATAATGAAGTCGAAAATATAGTTCATATTGAAATACAAAATGAAGTGAATGGAGTTTTATCTTCAGGCCCCAATGTTGCAGAATATGTTTCTGGTGACAAAGAATTACTTATGATAAATATCTTATGCAATATTGAACACAGCACTAATCTTCTGGATAACGAAACTAAAAATAACATAAGAGTTGATGTTTATAGTATTATTAATAATTTTGGAATAAAATTGATAAACACTAAACAACCGAGCGATATTATTAGGTTAGGTTAGGTTAGTTATGAGTTTTGCAGGAATTTCTCTCCAATTTTTTTCAAATGTTGCTACAAAGGTTGACTTATTTCACAAGAGATAGTTGTTAACGCGATTGGTGAAAACCAGATGTTTGCTGTTATGTCCCTATTGGAATTGTATAATGGTTTGGCTAATCAGATAACTGTTGTCGAATTTTTGTTTGTCCTGAGTTAGACCTATACCAGACAAAATTTTACGAGATAACAAGGTATAAGCAACAGGGCTCATTTATCACATCAAACAGCAAATAATTGCATATGGAGATGATTTAGCAGAATAAAAAAAGAAATGGAGAGCATTCTGTAAACTGTAAAAATTATAGATTACGAATAAACCAAGAGAAAACTAACTATATGATGCTAAGACAAAATGTGATTGATAAAAAGGAATATATGGAGATTAAAGCGGGAAAAGACAAAAAATATGAGATAGAAAAAGTTTATCAATTGGAATACCTGGAAGCAGCACTGTCAAATAAAATGAAGAGTGGACAGAAATAAATAAGAGAATAGCCAAAGTAAAGCTGTGGAATCCTTTAGTGAAGAAATAAAATCAAATTAGAATATACCGAACAATAATACGACCAACAGTTACATAGGGAAGTGAAACAAACCATCAATAACAAGATACATATAAGCCCAAAGAGTAATATGGTTGGGGCCTACTAGAAGAATACCGGAAACAAAAATTGCAAAAAGGGCCATTGAAGAAGGGAAAGGAGGTACAAGAAGGAGATGGAGACCAAAGAAAAAATGGTTGGATGTAGTTTTGAAGGAGATTAGAGAGAGAGAGAGACAGAGAGAACCAAATTGGAGCGCAAAAGTACAGAATCGCAATCAGTGGAGAAGAATTGTGAAATCAGTTGAAGGCCCATGAGAAAAGAAGAATATGTCATAGCCTTCAAAGGTCTGTAGTACTGTAAATATATGTAAGTCGTTTTCTCACAAAATACGATTGGAAGTCAGGAAAGTAAGATTGCTCTCTTATGAATTGCTGTAGAATGGAAAACGAACTTTAATAATTTTGTTCAAAATCATTGTAAATACAAACATGTTTTATTTCTTAAAACCTCTAGTTTATTTCACAAGGGTTTTTGGTAACGCGAGTTTGTAATAAGATCGAGTGGAGAAGCACAAATATCCAAAAGCATTGCATGCATTTTCTTAATTTAAGCTCATTTTTTTCCTTGAAATGCATCTTATAAAAAAAGTGTGTGCAATTTTCACACTCCTGGCTATTTTATTTGCTTTCTGTACTACATATCATCCCGAAACTAATGTATTTTCATAAAAAAATTCCATTTTCTATAGGAATTGTAGTGCTTATTCTAAGTTGAGCTTTTTCAATAAAAATATAATATAGGAATAAAGAATGCATCCATTTCAAGTTAGTGTAAGTTTGAGAGGGATTTGAAGTATTTAAGTACCTCAAAATTATTATCAAAATTGTGCCGTTGGAAAGAATGTAGAAATCAGGTACTGTTGAGCTAGAGATACATTTATAGCGGACTATATACAGGAAGTCTTTGCTTTAAAATGATATCACGTAACCCAATTTGTGACTTTGCAAGTCACTAGCTTAAAACGTGTTATACTACCCACGGTTTTCAATTTCAGTATTGTAAGTTAAATAGTACAAGGGACTCCTTGTACAGAATCAAATCAGAGAATAGAAAATATTTCACATATATCAACGCTCGGTCGGTCGAATATAGAAACCCCCTGTAGAAGTGACAAAGTACAGTTAGTTGGAATATAGGATTGTGCACTTCTAAATGATATGGTAATTGAGTTGAATGGAACAATTGGATGGAATTGGAGTATCGAATCCAATAATTCAATTCGTCTCACTATCAGTGAGAGTGAATGTACCGCAATAGCAAGCTGATATTTACTACTAAAATCCAGAAACTAATTCACTTGTTAGTGCCCTAGATTGTAATGTAATGATCCAAAAGTCATTACTTCTTAGTTAATTTAATTACAATTCACCAATGTAATTCGAACCTATTGGATAGTTGACATATATTACAAACTCTGTTTTTATAAAAAAAAAATTGACTCAAAGGAAAAGCAGGGATTAAACTCCTAAATCCAGTAGACGTTTTATTGAAATATAGCAATAAGGTTGCTTATGTGGTTTTCCGCTTTTGTGGATGAATTGAATTCCCACGAGGATAGAAGAAATGAGGTGAATGGTAAACGCTTATCAAAGGAACATTTTTGATATCTTTTGATACTTATGTATATATCGATTTCAATCACTATTTGACTTCAAAGTTGATGTGATGGATAGAGAGAAAATAATATTATTTCTAATTTAATTTTTAACAACAAACTTTACGTCTCTTCTATTTTAAAATTAGTTTTTTTGATAATTTTTGGAAGATGAAATTTGACGATTCAACTTTTCAAAATATTTTGACTTTCATCTACCTTTTAAAAATTATTAAAAAAAATAATTTTAAAACAGAAGATACTAATACATTATCAACTTGTAAACTCTTGACATTTCATAATACCTAAAATTCTGTGAGAAGGGAAAATTATAATGTTTATTTTACTATCTATTAGTAGTAAATAGTGTTGATAATTGTGTTCAATTTTAAATTTCTGTATAATTTTCAAAATTGCATCAGTCAAGTGCAATTATACTTGTAACGGTATATTAACCATTAGTTATTTTGAGATGGAAAAAACAACGGCAAACCTCTTTAATCTGTTCAGAAGGGAACCAAAATGGCAGTACGGAATACCTTACACATTTTGGCTCGCAATTTTTCCGTCCTCTCTGGTTTTAATTGAAATTTTTACAGAAGGTAGGGAATAGCTCAAGGATCATTTTCTATATCATGCAACTGTACGCTGAAACCTTGGGGATGGACATTTTTTTTCACATTATAACTACAGGAATCGATGAAAATAGTAATTCTAAGAAAAAAATGTTCCCTACGTTTTCTTCGTAAAACTAATATTTTTCGACATTTAGTTATTTGGTAGAAAGTAACAGTTTTTCGACGAAAAAAAAAACTGTAGAGAGCAAAACTGACAAAATCCTTTTTTTATAATTTTTCTACGACCAACAAGAACCTAAATACGGCATGTTAATGGTTAGTTTTTTTTTGTTAAATGCATTATTTGAAAGATTCAAATCCGAATAACGGGAAAACTTTTTCGAGAAAATTTCACAGAAACTTTTTTAATATAAGTATATAATTAGAGGTTCAAAATAATAAAAGATTCTAGCATGAAAATTGAGCGACTTATTATCAAAATTAGGTCGGTAAAAACAGCCCTTCTGTGATTCTCTTTATATGTGAATTATCAAAACACTTGAAAAGTTTGACCAATTTAAAATACGCGACTTTAGAAAAAGAGCAACAGATTTTTTTGCAATTTCGTATTTTTCACCCTTTACCTCAAAATATCTCTGAAAATACTGGAGATACTAAAAAAATGGAATACAAAATCATAGCTTTTTTAATGACTCAAATTTTCCTGCGTGTAGATTTTGTACACAATGAATATTTGGCAGGGTATAGCCGTTAAAAACCTCTGTTTACGAGCGAACACCACCTTATCCCAGTCCTTTAAATTCACCCCATTTAAAAATTGAGAGATATTAAGAAAATCAATTCGCATAGTGTTGAAAATCCTTACAAAATCATGTTTGCAAAAACTTTTTATCACTAAAAATGAAGGAGCTATGTTAATAAAATCAATTTTTTTTCGAAAAAGCCATAACAAAAAACAGTGCAGTGAAGGTATCTTCCCTTCAGCCAACTGTTATTGCTTTAGACGGGCATACAAAAAGATTCTATTATCAACAGTGGCCTGGAAATGGAAGCATCCGAGTAACAGATTGGGGATGGCATTTTAATGAAGGTTTATTACACCCCGCAAGGATGAAAAAACGGCATGCAGACGATGAACTTTTAAAATTGATTTTTTGCTAATGTGAAAAAGGGTGCGGCACTTTATGCGGGTGCAGGAAACTTTGGATTGTACTGCAACTTCACTTGTTCTGGTGCTCAGGTGAAGACTGCAATAATACTTCACCAGTAATTGAAGAGGACGGAGACGATATCGACTTGGATGAAAATAAAATTAATGAGCCAGATTTGTAAATTACATTGTATATAATGCGCGACTATGTATGTAAATGTATGTGTTAATATATATTTTTCTATATTATATATATCGAAGTTTAAGGATTGGAATATTATGAAATTGTATCCTACAGCATAGAACAATTCTTATTTCACTAATCCAAGTCAAATTTTACCCATGTTAAGGTTTTACATATTATTTTATAGTTAGGTATTGGGGATAGTTTTCACCCTTAAAAAAACAAAAAGCGTACAACGGCATAATATAGAAAATGAAATAGGAGATGGAAAGAGCCTAATCCAAAAGTTTTGCACAAATGGATGCAGGATGAAAAAGGTTTTTGCGAATAATTTCCTGGACTACATGTATGAACAAACTAAGTAATTCAATATATTAGTTAAGGAAAATCAAGATTTTACAGCACTGTGCAAGAAATTTTATCTATACAGTGTGATTTTTCATGTCATGATTTTGTTTCCATGGAGTAATAATTTATGTCGATACTGATTAGGTAGTTTTAAGTTTTTTTGTTTTTTAGGGAAACATGGTGTTATTAAAACATTCTAAATAAAAATGGGCTTTAAATATAGAAAGAAAAACAGAGCATTAATGTTTTTTTAGAAAATATAGATAAAATTGAAATAATGTAGTTTCAAGACAAGTTATTTTTTTAGATTAAATATGGATGTATGCCAAAGAAAAATAATTGAGATCTAGGTAAAACAATAATATTAATTTCAGATTTTGTAACATATTCACCAAGTATATCGATATTTTCATCAAATAAATATGTCGATTTTGACCAAGTAACTAAAATACAATGAATTTCTTTTTTAATAACCAATTCGTAAAATGCCGACCTTTGAAATATGAATCATTATGATTATTTCTACTGAGTTGACAGAAATTTTGATTTGATTCATATGAATATTGGTGCTGACGTATTAGTCACGTGATGGAAGACCTACACCGTTTCTACTGTATATGTATCCTTTGCTTTTACTCCTAACCTAGCTAGGACGTTGCGAATTTCTACTTAAATCTAGTTAAAAGTACTTTATCGTCGCATAAGCAATACATTAGCATTTCTCATGATAAATAGTTTCTGTAATACTAATATGAGTTTTTCTAATAATGCCTTCCAATTATAGGTATGTTGAAGATCGACTACATTGAGATCTGATATTAAACCACCTACCGGTACGCTACTTGCAGTTTTCTCCAAACTCAATTTTTTCAAGCTATTCGGAAAATAACCACAAAATACATATATCTCTCCCATTATCTCTTTATTTGTACAAAATCCGTATCCACTTAGCCATTATTTCTAATTTGGCAATAGAAATTTAATCGGAGGGAGTTAGATCATGTGCAAATGGCGGATGAGGCAATAAATCGAAACGCAGCACGGCTAATTTTTTTCAACAATAGCCAATAAACAGGAGTATCGTTATTCTGAATTATCCCCATCGCATTGATCGAAAAACAGTTTTCATATTTTTGGGAGCACGGTCCTCGGTTGAGTTTTCATGGCTTGAGTAGATACTACGCGCTAGCCGGCTTATTATAATAATAAAGAGCAGGAAGTTGAAACACGGATTTCTAACAACCCATTCAGTGCTTCAATCACCTACCAAATCGAAGAACTAATGAGTGAAATCCAAGGTGCCCACAATCATGGATAGGCCTACTGATCCAGAAAGCCAAACATTTACCACTGCAGCTTATAGCCTCGTAACATCTGCAACATCTTGTACTCCGCAGGTTCAACCTCTCCAGCCCCACATCTCTCAGCTAAGTCTCCTAAAACTCATGTAGAAGAAGGCAACTCTTCAAAGACAGTTGTTTCACCTATCATTATCAAGCCTGGGCCAAAGCTTCCAGGAAAATCGTCCAAGCCCAAATCAAGAAGTAGAAGGAAAAAGATAAAAAAATCCTTGACAAAAATAAACAAAAGATATCAAAAATGGTTGAAAATATGGATAAAGGATTAGATATTTCGAAGAAAGAGTCTATTTTTATGACATTGGTCGAAAAAACAGTTTTCACATTTTTGGGAGGAAGTTTCTCGAATGAGTTTCATGACTCAAGTACATATCTACTATGCGCTAACCGTCATTGATGAGAAATTCTCGATTTGAAAAACATTATTTCAGTAGAAAACACAAACAAATAGTCATTCATAACAAACGATACTCAAGTTATTTTCTTTAGCTTCATCATGCATTTTTTTCTTGAATATTTTCTCTTCACATACCGCTGATATGATTCACATGGATCTAATCTCATCCTGGCATGGTAAAATCTCGTATCTATTTTACCTACATTGCGAGTTCCCCAAATATAAATTGGGTTGCTTGGAAACCATCAATTCTTAGTATTTCGAGAGATGACTCGATTATAAATATGGTAATTTTCATACATCTCAATATAAAAAGTCACTATGGAACTCGCCAGAAGCCGTTGAATTTTGATGTACATATTACATTGCTATAAAAATATAAATCCTGAAATTTGATTATCTTTTTTTCCATTTAGTCAGATTGCTACTGATTCACTGAAATGTCAACAGTGCTTTTGAAAATTTAAAAGCCCCTGCTCATATTAAGTGCTTACTAAAAGGAAAAAGCAAATACGCCACTTTAAACTGAAATATTTAGTTATGAAACTACGCTTGGAATATATTTTTTTCCATTTCCATATTCGCAACAAAATTATGAAATATTTCAAGTTTTTGGGAGCATATCATGTTTTACGTATGCCTACTATGTAAATCTGACTGTAGAAAAATAACTTCAATACTTCATTTTGCATTACAAACTGCATAAACATGAGTAATTTATTAAGCTTCTGCATAAATAGAAATATGTGAATAAAATTTTATTTAATGAAATAAAGATAATTATTTCCATTAGAGATGATGGTCCCATGAAATACGACAACATTTTTTCCCATAATTATTTTTCTTTTTCAAGATAATTTCTTTTGAAGACTATACACTTAATCCAGTGATGCTCTAGCCTTTTGAATCCTTCCATATAATAAGCAGCGTCTTTTTCCTTCCAAATAGAAATAACTTAACAATGTTAAAAAAGAGAAAAAAGTCGCTGGTGGCAAGATATGGTAGGTAGTCAGCCAATTCGAAGCGCAATTCGTAAATTTTTGCCATAGCATTTACCGACGATTGATAATAAGCGTTGTGCTGATAGAAGTTACTTTCTTTTTCTCTTCTGCTATAGTCTCACCTTTTTGAAGATGATAGATGAACACCATCCAAGGATTATTCCAATTTCGTCCTCATTTGTCAGCCCGATAAAAATGTCTTTGCCTGTTCTGAAGCAGATTTGCCTCTTGCAAGTTCTCGAATAGAATTTTTTTCTCATTTCCTTGAAACATCATAATGACTTTATCAGGTTAAAACAAGGTCCGAGGAAACCTGACGAAGTCCTTACTAGGAGCGCATCAGGATAATCCTATTTAAAATAAATTAATTTTCCATGAGGTTTCCCTGATGACCATATACGTAATCTATCAGGATCACCTCATTCAAAAGAAAAATATTTCTTATCGGGGTGGACGAGGTCTACACTAGGATCACATTAGATTGACTCGTTCGAAAATACATAAATGTTACCGTGACGAGGTGCACATCAGGATCACATGAGGTTGACCCTATTGAAAATAAATGATTTCTCATCAGTTCTTCCTTATCATGTCCACAAGGAATCTCTCAAGTTTACCTTACTTGAAAAATAAAATTTTTTCAAGAAATTTGGATAAGTCAATTTAGTTCACTTTAATCGTGATTTGGAGTTCAGGCTGTCGGTGGAAGCTTCTCCACGGGGCGTAGGAGCTGAGTTTAGCCACCTTTCACCTTCTGGTGAGGAAATTCCATAGTTTTTGTTTCCAGATCATTGTTGGAGACCGAAAAAAGGTACTCTCAGATCGAAGAGGAGGGACTAGCAATAAGTTTTGGAATTTTTGAGTTTTACCAGTACCTATATTTGAAACATGTTAAACTTACAACAGAACACACGCCTTTATTAACTATTTTTGGTGAACATAAGAGTATGCCGAAATTTACAGCTAAGGCGATGGGTAGTGATGCATTCGGGGTACAATAATGAAACTAAATACTTAAAAAGTAGGAAAAATAATAATTTATTTGATGAAGACAAGACTGAAATAGACTATTGTCATTCTTTATCAAAGATGTTTATTTGACTTGCAAAAGGACACAGCCTCTGATAAAATCCTTTAAAAAGTAATAGCCTAAAGAAGTTAATGAAATTTCCTTAAAAGCATATTTCGTAAAAGATTTGAATTTGACATAGTTCAAAATTGTACTATGTGGAATCACAGAATCGTTATTCCAAGCTCAATGAGGCAACAAGTATTAGAAGAGTTACATAAATCCCACATGGCAATTGTTAAAATCAAGAGTTTAGCTAGAGGGTACGTTTGGTTTCCAAATTTAGATTTGTAAATTGAAAATTTAACAAAAAAATGTTACGCATGTGTTTTACACTCAAGTACTTCAAAAGAGCATCGTGACAATGTGAGTTCTCACACATCAGTTCAAACAAAAACGGTTTTGTACAGTCAAAACAACGAATTGATGTATCATCTGTACCACCCTCGTTTGGTACTTCTTATCAACGTTTTTCTCTACCTGATGAAGCGGTATATGTGTTCAAATAACATATTTTGAAGGTACCTCAATAGGAAAGGAAATAATGTATTGTAATTATTTTCATTGCGTTGCTAGCCTCACGTTTTCCTAGCACCGTAACTTTGAGTATTCCGTTGCTGTGAAAATGTTGGCGAGAGGGAGCTGTTAAAGTTCACTTGAAATTTTGCTAGATAAATTTAATATGGAAATAGGTATTTTCAATACTACTTCGTACGAACCGTGTAACTAGCGCCCTCTATGAGACTCAGACTTAAAAACACATTCGTTTAAAATTTCAATACAATGTTGCCAAGAGTTGCGGCAAAATCGTAAAAAATTTGTATCATTTTTCTTTCTTTAACGCCCTTTAACTTGAATACGGATGGCGTTACGAAAATTTTTTACTGTGCAAACCCCAAATATCTTACAGTTTTCTATTTATCCTAGAAGCAGGATCAATTTTTTGAAACACCCTGTATATATAACTTAAGGTTTATTATTTATTCTAAAGAATGTAGTCTATTCCAATAAATTCTCGAAAACTCAATATATGATCCCCCTTCTGAGTATAGAATCGGAATATTTTAGCAAATAACAAAACAAAACAGAAATTGAGGAATATAATAATACTCCATTATGAGGGCATTGAATTTGTTCATTTTACATGAATCATTAGCGATAACATTACCGAGATTATAGCTGTTAAGGAAATTGTAGGTAGAAGGATTTTCTTGACATGAATAAAGATGAGAATAAAGCTTCACACACCTACATCATTCTTGTGAATCAGCTTTGAAAGTAAAGCGCCTATTTCTCATTTCATACCAAATTTATCGCATCTTACAAAATTAGTTGAGATATTCCGTTTACACGGATGTATTATATATATTATATAAGAGAGTTGTTCGAAAAGTTTCCATAATCATTTTGATTGTAATTTTTTTCAGTATGCCCTCCTCTCATGTGATTTTTTCACCTTTTAGAAATGACTGTCCTAAAAACAGACGCCATCAATTTTCAGGTCGATGAAACCGTCTTTCCTTTTTTGGAACAGTTTTTATTTCGATTCATTTTACTCCAAACGCTTGAATAAAGCCTGGAAAATGTTTTGCCTTTGGTCCAATATGAGCAAACGCAGTACCCAACGCGCGGAAAACTCATTCGCGTTCTTTTTGTATATCGATAGCCTCTTCTATCTTAATAACCTTAATCGATCTTCCAGCACCATTTGGTGAACTTTTTCGATGATATCGTTGTTTTTCGCAGTTTTTAATTGTCCTGAACACTCGTCATCAGACGTTTGAATTTAACTGCCCAAAATTTTTTTATCGTGAATGATGGGGCAAAGCCTTCGTAGACAGTGCCTAATTACTCTTTAATTTGCTTTTTAAACACATTTTCTTAATGTAAGCTCTTTATCCAAGTTCACCGTTTCCAGAAAAATCTTCACAACGATTAAATTATACTATTACTAAACAGAAGCTAAGCGTTCAAAGTTACTGACAGTGGTAATATCTTCTTCAAGATGGGGTCGGAAATTTTCAGAAGTACTTCTCAAAATTTGCCAGTATGCGTTGAAATTTGAGGAAATGAAATGTTGAAACACGTTAATTTTAGCGATGAGGGAGGCACACTTCCACTAAACAAACATCTCAACTCGTTGAGTCGCTGCTATCATAGAGTAAATAGGGATACATACGATTAACTATCACAGAATAAGTTGTGAATACTGTGAGTTCAAGGTCGGTTTAAATGAACAAAAAAGTCTTGAGCCGTTGCAACACGCACACAATTCATGAGTATTTCGATATAGTGGACGGTTATATCTTCTAAGTGATCGAGTTAACTGTTGGTGTTGTATCCGCAATAGTAGATTGAATTTTACATGATCATCTTAATGTGGCACTGAAATTGATTCTTGTTCAACGATTTTGAATTCACCATACCCGTTTCAATAACTTTGAGTTAATTTTTTATTATATTCAAGTGAAAAGCACTCGACTTTAGATAGACACTCGTCTTACAGGATCATTATATGATCTCTTCAGGATATCATCTTAGTTTTGCGTGATTCTGAGAGGTATTCAAACATTTCGTGATTTGTTGAAGTCTCTCTATCAAATTATTTATCTATGTATGTCCGATAGCATATAATATGAGTTGTTTTGATCATCCTGCTCTCGTTCCACTTATTGATTGGTAACGACAACAATTCTGTTGTTAATATAAAATATACAACATCACTGCATGAACCGAAATTAATATGTATTATTATGAATTATTTAAATAAACTATAATATAAAGATCTATTGCACTACAAATTTTTATTCGTTGAGTGCCATATTTCTAAAAGGCGGAAAACGTTACTTACATTACCGCTTGGCACTACAATCTGTAATTCACATAGTTCGGAAATCATCCATGACATTGTTCAACTTTCTCATTTTTAGCCAACTTCTCTTATTTGTAGGTACTGCACACCTTAACATTCGAAATTTTTTTGGCATTCGTGAGTCTTCCATACGTTGAATTTGCTCAAACCACTGAAATCATCGAGCTTCGATGTAACGAAAAACGTCTTTGTTTTGTAGGAAGTCGCTTATCTCATAGTTATATCGGATTCTCCATTCATACCTCACTTTTACACACCCATATATTTTCCTGATTACTTTTCATTCGAATATTAGTAATCTTTCTTTCTCGTACTCTGTCAGAGTTCTTGTTTCACTACCGTATGAGACTACTAGGCGAATAAGTTTTGTACATCTGTATTTTGGTTACGCGGTTGAGAAATTTGTTTTTCAGCTTGTACTCGTTCCTTTATGGATGTTGAGCAGTTTACATTGTTTTCTATTAGATTCCTAAAGTACTTAAAGGCTGTTACTTCCTTAATATTTTTGTTTTCAATTACAAGGTGTCGGAGGTTTTATGCACTGAAGCGATTATATCATTGATAATAAGTCCGACCTATCTATCTTCCTCTTCTATGTATTCGAAAAACAGCAGGAAAATATTAAAAATGTTAAATAATGGTAGACATCGTCTTCTTTCTATAATAGTAGCCATTGATAAAACACACCATTTATGATACTTCTCTCACTAGAAGAGGGTGTGGTCTGCCAAGAATGTTATGTACGCTAGTGTCTTTGGTAGTACAGAAATAACTGAAGGAATCAAATTTTAGGACAAACAGAAAGTTAGAGCAAACTGCTATAACACAAAATGTTCACGTGCAGCACTTCACTCAGTCAATAGTCGCTATTTATTGTTGCACATAGATAATACACAGCAGACAGTTGAATTCTTATGTAAAAATGATACAAAGGTCATTGAACGTCTGCCCTCTCAACATGATTTGACCATGTGTAATTTCTGGGTATTCTGACACTGACATGGTCGAAATTTCACGTCAAATAATGATTTAAATGGCAAAATTTCTCAATTTCTTGAGAACTTTTCAATGGATGATTAACTAGCTTTTAAGTCGTGGAAACTCGAGTTACAAATGTACATGGTGATTAATTTGAACTCGAAATATATAGTATTCCCGTTGTATCAACTGAAACTGCATTATTGACAATATTAAATAGAGAGTTTTCATTATTCTTTCAGTCTTAATCTTACAAAACTGTAGTCGTCTGGGTCATCCTCATTTATTCACCGCACAAAATGTATCTTAGGATGAAATTTATGATGATTAAAAACATAAAATGGTTGGGATAACTGTTTTCTGTGGTCCTTTCTCTATAGAAAAAACAGTCAAGGATTATTCCAGGCGTGACTTCATTCAATGATTTAGTTCCTTTAATTATTTTATGCAAATTGATTCTCTATTTTTATTATTCACCCGGTATATTAATATATTTTACGGATTCTTTCTTGAATTCTCAATGTAAACACGTCCGTCGTTTTTGTGATAAGACCCGTCGATCGAGTTACTTATTGTCAATCACCCCGGACAAAAACCGTTCTCTCTGCTCGCCGAAACCGAACTGCAGGAAACTACAAAAAGTAAACTCAAATTGAATTTTTTTGGAACAACTACTCTGATTTACTATTTAGAAATATCCAGGATATTTTCCACTCTATATGATTTTTGTGAGCTATATTCTTTACGTCATTTCCTGTCATTTATTTTATTATTTGACGCAATACTAATTTCATTGGGTTAGTTAATTTTCATTGGCTATTTAAAACTATAGCTTGCCAGAAATTTTATGATGCTAAATTGGCACTTTTATGTAATGGGAGATTTGGAGTTTAGTCTGTCGCTTCCTATCATAGCTGATGAGGAAATGTATTTCCATATCCGAAAAGCTCAATTGCAATATAGCTACGTAAAAATTTATCGGATATCATATCAGCAGAAGCGGAGTAGGCATAACAGCATAAAAAATGTATTCGTCATATATACAAAGCAGTAACGTATAAAACAATATTTTAGATGATAATTATATTAGAATATTGTGAACGATTCAGATCTATCCACCACAAATACCTAAATCAGTGTATATGAATTATTCTTTAAGAATCTAATAATGAAACCCTGTTTCTATAGAAATCTTAGCCTCGGGAAAGGCGTCATTTATTAGTCACTTTATATCTAGACTTGTAGGTATGTTTGTAGATATTGGGGTGTCATATACACTGTAACCTAAAGAATCTATTGTGTCCTCCTTTCTTGCTGCGATACTTGGGAGCCCAGTGTATACAACTAATCTGTTAATATCCCACTTTTATAAAGTCCAAAATATGGGATGGCTACAGCTGTCAGAGATCTATGTCTTCTATTTCTTACGCTTCCAGGTGTTGCGCTGTGGAATTAGAGGTATTGTCCTGTATGCAACAAAATCCGCACGCCTCATTATCTGCTAAGTCTAGCGTCGTAAGGTGTCTATTGAGGCGACAGTGCCCCGATAGAACTTCTGTTAGTATTTGTAGATTGTTCATACTTATGTTGATAGATCTTCTCTGGTGCAGTTTCCCAGGAGATTTTTAGTCTGCCTCGGTCCCTGTAGGTTGTCTCAATTGTATTTGCTCCTATCTATCTGCTTCCTCTATTGCTCTTTCAAGGGCTTGTCTACCCCCACTTTAGAGAGAATCAGCTATTCCATTTCCCTTCATTCCGGTCAGGTCCAGGACATCCTAAACAAGTTTTTATTTTATGGTATTGGAGCTTAAAGCTCTAATGTCTGCTTGGCTATCGGACAGGATGATGATCTTCTGTTTGCGATAGTTCCACTTTAGATTGAACAGGACACATTTTTTAATTGCATGAATTTCTCCTCGAAAAATGCTTGGTGTGTTTTCCAGGTTTTCAGAGTGTTTGGTTCTGGGCCCGTACACTCCTTTACCAATTGTGCCTAAATACCAATGGCATTTCCTACTTACTTCTACAGGTTAGTATTGAGGTAAATTTTCTCTCAACTTTTTCGATGCATATTCCTAAGGAAGATTTTTAACGACGGGTTTTCCTTGGTGATTGCATTTATAAACGATCTTAGTGATATTTTTTCTGCCACACTTTCTGGTCCCAAGTGGAGAAGTGAAAGATTTAGAATCACTAGTGTTACATCTGGACTTGATTTTAAGTGGCCTCGATTGTTTTAGAAATGCATTACGTGTTTCTTTTGGGTTGAAATTCGTTTGTTATAGTGAGAGAATTGTTATAAATAACGGGAAATTTATCACCAGCTAAGTTTTCAATGTACGTTTAAGTTTATATTCGTATATGAATGCTTAGACGTTATATGTTCTAGATATATGTTGTACTGTAACAAATACTTATTTTGTAATTTTTAAATTAATATCTCAACTGATTGATGGGAGAAGAAAAATATTAAGATGAATTACTGGTCATTGCGCCGTCGAAAGTAGTGTTTCAACCGCTCTACACCAAAAAAGAAATTTTGGGCATGATTCAGTATATCAATGCTTCTAAAATACATAAACCTATCCTAAAAAAGTATATTTTTCTGTAGATTCTTGTCTCATTTTCCAAGGTGCTAGTACTATTCTTCGAAGTATCTAAGCCTTTTGCAGAAATGGTCAGGATATTTGCTGAGTCCATGGCTTATTCGCAGAGTTGGTAGTTGTCAGCCTATGCCGTTCCTATCGTACTAAGATGATATTTGACGGGGCAAAATGAAAATTTCCTCAAACTTCTTAGATGAAATGGTTTTGAATCTTTTGTTTCAGGTCTGGAATGTTTCTCCAGTAAGAGTTCATCTGATTATTTAGCTATACATTCAGTTTATTGTTAATGTGATATCTTATAAAGACAATAGAGCTCTGGTTCAAAATATGTAATTTCCCGACTGTGGAAAATAAAGTATAATGTAATTAGTGCCTCAAGCTTCGAGTGAAACCAGATCGAGCTTGTCTATAACAGCCTAACTTAGCACAACATATATTTTGATTAATATTATGCTTTTGTTAAACTGAATATCGAAGAAACATCGGTTATAACTAAGGTAATAAAGTCTAATTAGATTCACTTAAGATAAAGCTTCAAAAAATACTGATGGTTAGATCTTTTTGATTTCACGGAATTTATAGAATTTCATATTCTTACCTTCATCAAATTTTAGAAAAACCATGAGTATTACGCTTCGAAGCGGGTGGAAAAACTTTTGTTATAGAGTAATGAATTATAATTTTACACGGGTAGGGACTTCCTGAACTGTTTCGCATCAGTTAATGAAAACTCTATATACAGAGATAGTTTCAAATGTGTAAACAACTGAATATCTCATGAACGGAAAAAAGAGAAGCAGGTTGTTACATGGTTGCCTTAAGAGCATCTTTTTGCGATAAAATGAAACCGAATGGGTGTTCCTACAAGAAGTAACTTCAATCATACATTTCATGCCATTCTCAAACCCTATCATTAACTTCTACAAAAACAAAATATAATGATTTCAATTTTAATAATAATAACCATAAATTGAAAAGAATTACTGAACAATTATTATAGTAAATGTTCAAAGAGCGAACCATTTATTATTCAAAAGGATTCTAAAATCTATCACTGCACTCAATGTGAAAATATTTTTACGAGCAAACTCACGAAATGGATCCTTAGGCTGGCCCTATCCAGTGACCCCCCCATTAACTAAAAAAGTCGAAATTCAAGCCCTTATACCAATATAACAATTCTGACACAATATTCTTAACATACTTTGTGATAAAATATAATAGATTGTATAACATTTTAGAAAAAAATGCACTTTCCACCCTCAGCTGTTCATAAGTTAGAAGCAGGTTAATTGAGTGATAATATACTTGCATACCCGTTAAATTCATTATATTGATACAAATGTTTATCACACGAAAATATTCTTGATATACTACAATGCTACTACACTACATGCCTAGGGATTATGAATACTTTATTATTTTGGTTAACTATTTTTTTTTCGTTAGAAGCTATCACATTTTTGATTACAACCACAAAAGAAAGTTTCATAGAAAAATCTAAATTAACCTCAATTCTTCTGATGTAGAATAACAAACCAGACATTTTTATTCGGGGTGTTCCGGGACTTCATGACGTGAAAAGTATGCTGTGACATACAATTGTGTACAATTTATAATAATTTTCTTCAGAATTGCTCTTTATGGCGAACGGTTTTCTTGGCATGTATATCGATAAAAAATATATATCTCCTAAGCCATAAAATTGATATACATTGTGCGGGTTGTCCCTGTAGAAGTTACCGATTCTTAACCATTGGGCATGAGTTGTTCCTGGCCTTTAGATAGTACCATAGAATTTTTTCGTCATCTACTCACTCCCAAATTTTTTGCATAAAGACCCAGAACACCCTGTATATCATAGTCATTACCAACTTGCCATTAGGGAATCTTGTAATTAACAATACTTCACAACTAATTTTTTTACATAACTAAATATTAGCGTGCGAAAATGCTTTATTAGAAAGGTATACTTAAAATTATCTTAACTATAAGGAAGAACTCCTTCAATTACTCATCAAGTTTCTAGAAATTTCTCTATTTAATTTCAGCTATTATTAGGTTATTAAGCTCTTGATATATAAATTAACGATTGGTATAACGAGATTTTGCATAATATAGTTTCGATAAAATAAAAAAAAACTAGGAGAAAGCTGCCTCTTGGCTATTTGAAATTCAGAGGAATAGTATATTTTATTAGAGAGGATGGCTGACCTATTCAGGAAATAAAAACCATTTTTGCTCGGAATGGCGACATATTTTTCCATCATGTCTTTTATGGAAAGGAAATTTTATTCATATTGGTTATAAATTTTTCTTATGAAAACATTGACTAAAAATACGTAGAGAAGATAACGCGAGCTTGTTAAATGATTTTAGCAATAACAAGAGTAGACTTACTCATATTCTTATGGCATTTTTATCTATTCGTACATATGATATTCTAATTTATGCAGCCATTAACAGTTGTTAATGACAGAACGGGTGGCATGAATTTATAAATACGGTTCATCTTATTTACGTAATTTATTTATGCACTAACTATTCACTAACACTTACACACTCAACTATTCAGTAATATTCAATATATGTACACATCTAATTTATTCTAAATACAGTTTGCATTCACTTGTCACTGTATTTATATATGCACTATGCTATCGAATTGAGAATATCATAAAGAAACAAAAAGGCCCTTTCAGAAATTGTGTCTATAAAAACAGTCACAAAAAGATAAATAGATATAACAAAAATATAAAAAATAACAGGCGCATCCGCCGCTTTTTCTCACAGAAGTTTATCAACTCTGAAAATTGTTCTGAACTGATAAAAGAAGGACCGATGTTTAGCATGAACAAACTTTATTACAGAGAATGTTCCTATCGAAATAAAAAATAATTCTTATTTAAAATGAGAAAATTTAATTCTCTCATTACTTGATATCATTTATCCAGCGTATTATGACTTCCATAAAAACTTGCAATATGAAGAGAACAATATAAAAAAAATACCAAAAGTGACAATTTAGGAGTTTAGAAACGCTTGACGAATATGCTAGCGAAATGGACCGTATACTAGATTGAGATTCGGATGACGATTAGGATCTTGAATATTTTTCTCTTTTATGAATATTAATTGCCCATTTGTAACATTTTTTTTTGTTTTCTAATAAAATTATTTGAAACTCATGAAATTTTTTTCATGAATCAAAAAGGTACAAGTGACTTTAGAATTATGTAAAATAAAAAAATATACGATCTAGGTAGATTTGATCTCAGTTTTACTTTTTTTAACGGCACTTGTACCCTCTTGCGTCTTACGTCTTCAATTGATAATTAATTCACTTACTAAGTGTGTTTATCCATAAAAGTGAACCATTTTTCATAATTTTTCCAAGGAAAAAACTTATTGCAACACTCACTTTTGACAAAAATATTTCTAATCACTAAATATAATTATTTTGATCAAATTTTTATGAATCTGTATATAGTTTTAGTGTCAGCGATGTTTCTTAGAGGACATATTAATGTTAAGGGCGTTGTATCCCTTCGAAACCTCGTGTTCAACTAAAGTATTGAGGACCCGGGAAACACCGCGCCGATAACGATCGAATGAATACGGAGATCTACGATAAGAAAATTCACTATCAAAATGTAATGGCTTTTCAGAAGAGTTTTCAGGAACATTTTCATGAATTATTACACACGTTTCTTATTTCAATTCAGTCTTACGTGATAAACGGTTTAAATGCTATGTTGTTTAAGGCATGGATCTCTCATAAATTTTCTCGTTGCTTTTGAAACTTTCGATTATGAAAAGTTAGATATATCGATAGCTATGCGAATATGAAATTCTTAGTCTAATTGTAAGATTCGAACCTAAATCGACCTACACCGAGCTGATAATAGAATAAAACTTATTTTATAATAAATACAGTATATTGGAAAATATATTAAAAATGATTTTATCAAAAAAATCATATAAATAACATGATTAATTATTGAAAAAATTATTCATTAAATTTTCAACATAATGAGAAAATTCTACCCTGACTTATGGTATAAAATATATAGGATGTAAAGACATTGGGTTGTCTATTACTTATGTAGACGAACAACTGGGTTGCCAGGTATAAACAGGTATGTTGATGCCAGTCACTTTCACTTGATTTGATGATAGAAAAAATTTTATATCAATATAAGCACTGTTTTATTGAGAACAAGTTGATCTGGGGTTGACTGCAAAAAATTCTGTCCTAATAGGGATTTGCGAATTTTAAAGATTTAAATTTCAAACCGTGTCGAAATGAGTGATAGGGAGATCGGAGTTAAGTATACTGTGTAATAATAAAGGACCCATAATTGCAATTGTTACATGCCATTCGGCTTGTTAATTTAGTAAAATATTTACTGGGAAATACCCATGAAATTCCAGTAATCTTTGTTAATTTCCTTTTGTTTACACAAATTTTTCATAATAGTTTCCGCGTATATATATATATACACGAAAGTGTTCATTATCTATTGGTTGACAATAAAGTAATTTCCTTTTGCCATCTTTCCTTCAGCTTCATGATCGCGCTCATAAAATTTCTGGTCCTTATAAGCATAACATTGAGCCTGGTGCGATTGCAGGTCATTTGCTAAAGTTTGACCATTCAAAGAATTCTGCAAACTTTGAAGTAAATGGTAATCAGATGGTGCCAGGTCAGGGCTTTATGGGAGATATGGCATCACTTTCCAGCCAAGCTTCAATAGTTTCCCACGATTTTCGAAATATGTCATTATCATTCTGACCGCTCCATCCAGTTTCATTAATTGTTGACAGTAAACATCAGAATTGTTCGTTTGGTGTTTTGGAAGCAGAAAAACACAATACCTTTGTATTCCCGCCAAACAGATTGCATGAGATTTTTTGTTGTTTTACAGCTTTCCATGTGGTTTGTGCTGGTTTATTATGTTTGCTCCATTATTGTTTTCGAAGTATTTTACTGTACAGGACTCATTTTTCATCGCCAGAGATGATTATTTTCAAGAAAGGGTCGCAAAATCGCAAATGTTGATTGAATTTCTTTCAAATCATGTGGTACCCAAATATCAAGCTTCTTAACTAGCCCAAGGCAGACATTTCAAGTGTTTTTCTATTGTTGTCTGCTATACATGTAGCCTCTTCGTAACCTCTCGTACAGTTATATGAAGATCCTCTTCAATAATGACCTTGACTTGGTCATCATCAACTTCAGTAGGCCGACTAGAAATTTGCTCATCTTTGAGGGAAAAATCTCCAGAACGGAGTTTTTTATACCAATTCTAACACGTGCGCTCTGTTAAGCAATCAGCACCATTAACTTCACATATTTCTTTGGGAGCCGCAGCAGTATTCTTTCCTTTACGGAAATAAAAAAGTATATGTCGAAAATGTTCGTTTCTGCACTCCATTTAAAGCACACATAAGCTATTCAAAAAAATGAAGCAACGCTCTTTTTCAGTAGAAGCGAAAGTACTTAGTTGTCGACCTTTAGTTGATATTATAACATACAAGATAAACTGATATTGTTCTGAGAAAAGTATTTTCGTTTTTTTTTCATGTTTTTCAAACTTAATAAATTAGTATACATTTGAAACACTTATTAATAATATACTGTGTTCCCGGATAGTTTAAACTGAACCGTCTAATAATAAGTTTAATACTTTATTAAACTTAAATGGTTACTATGTTAACAGTAGAGGTAACAATTTATATGATTTAGTGTTATGGAACCAGCAAAATATAAATACATATGATTACTGCTCTGTACAGTGAAAGATATTTAGATGGTGCAATAAACAAAAGTACTGCTTGACGCTTAAGTTGTTTCTAACAAGTATCATTAAGTTCAATATATGCAGATCCTCAAATGTTCCTCATAAATCGAAGCGAAATTACAATTATAAGTAGAACACATTTACAGCGAATTTATAGACCAAACACAATTTATTCGCACGAAGTCAAAATTTATGACATTGTAGAAAGGTGATGAAATAAGGCAATGTGGGAATTTCTGTTTCAAATGAAGGAGCGCATTCACTGCTCTATCTAAGCTTAACAAAAATTCATTAAGGTCGTTTTTCTGATCGGGTACAATGTTTTGACGCAATGTCTAAGTATATAATGTTGGTTTCTGTCTCTGCTAATCCATTCGCTTTTAAAACAATAATATTTTGTGAAGCTATTCGGTAGTGCTATGAGCAGAGCAACAACTTTGAGATCGGCACAGATATTCCAATTAGAATCTCCGTATCTTATACTTTGGAGTGATATGCACATTTTTTGATGTGAATATTTCATATCTGAAACTTAACCGATTGGATGGACTTCCGTTTCCATAGAACAATATAACAGTAATTCCAAATATCTTTGGTTTATCATTAAATTTGAATTTTGTTTGTAGTGAAAAACAATAAAAATATATTCTCCTATTGAATTGAAATTTTCAAGGTATTGAATTTATTTGCACTGCTATAGGTATTTGGCGAAATTAATTTATAAAACTGGCGAATTGGAAGGAAAGCTTAATTTCTATAAGGTGTTATTCTACACAGTTAACAAACATATCGTTGCACTTATAGTATTGGATGAGCTTTGAAATTCCGTCACAGAATTTTGCTTGTAATCTTTCTAAAGGTGCGTTTACACGTGCGAGTTTCTCATTATCGAGTGTAGCTCTCCCTCTTTCGTCACAGTAGCAGGTGTAAACACTTCTGAGAGCTACTGTACAAAATTCAATTCGAGTTTGACTTTCTGAGAGTACTCTCAAGAATGTCTTCACCAAAAAAATGGATGCACGAGAAAGTTTCGAGGCATATGAGTCTAATCGAATCCTTTGGAACATTAGGGAGCGTAACTATAAAAATAGAATTAAAAGAAAACCTAATTTTTCAAAAACTAGCCAAAGACTAGACAAATATAGTGGAAATAAATAGAAAAAAACACAACCTGAGAAATCACGTGAGTTTATTTCAGCTAAACAATAACAATTGTACATTTTAATTAATAATTCACAACGTATCAAACCTTGTTTTTCTCAATAACTACAGGTTTTTTTAAAAAAATGAGAAATAACAAGAGTGTAAATGAAAACTTTTTTTCCTAGACAATTTTTACAGAAAATTAGGTATGAATATCGGTTGAAATGGAAGGAGGAGCGAATACAACAATACAAGAGGCGATTGTTGCCAATGGTGGGGTGAGTGATTGTTGCCGGAAGCCTCCTCCCTCTACTACCTGTCCACCGCTTCTATCATATTCAGTATTCTTTGGAGACACCTGGTTCTCAAACCCACTAGTTTCAATTTGTATTTTCGCCGAACTTGACTTGGTTTATAATTCAAATGTTTAAGAATCAAACAATTAAATAATAATATGTATAAAAATTCAAAAGTGCATTGATGTTTAAGTTTAAAAATATTTTATTTAATCAATATTTGTGAATTTCATGGCATGGCATGGCAAGATTTGCCAATAATAGCAATTGTTTAAATTTTGAAGTTTAAATTGCACTAATATTGTATATCAATTTTTAGATGCCAACTTCAAATTCTGTCGAGTATATTGATTTAGAAAACGCCACACTTCTACTTCAATTGACACATCAACCGAAAAATTATGTGCGAAGAAAAGAATATTTGGAACAATGACCGTGTCATTAAAGCAGCAGTAGAATTGCTCGTTAGAAACCCCGATGATCACGACAAATTCGGAGAGTGAGTACGTTGCGTGCGAACTAAGACCGATGCGTATTTGAGTTCTCCTGCCAGCAGTTCATATGTCATTCTTTCTCCACCCCCACCTCCGACGACACCTTCTCCTTTGTCTACAAATCCCATTTAGTTCGAAAATAAGAATAACTCACTATCCTAAGAAATTGTTGAGTTGTGTGATTTTGTACATTTATAACATTTTATTGCAATTAAATACGTTTTTATTTTTTTTTAATTTCGAAACTGCTTCTTCTAGTTCCAATTCAATGTGTGGTAACCGCCTAAATTATTCTGTCTTTGGACCCCAGACTGGTCCATTTTTTTTCTTTTTCGATTCGTTTTTCTTTGACATACACAAAATCAACAAAGCCTCTACTATTTCTCGTTCTACAGTTGATAGCCCTGAACTGAAATCACGAGTTATTAACTGGCTTAAGTCACCCTCAGAACTAATAGAAATCGCCCGTGTAAACAGTCTGAGGGTACTCTCGAGACTTGCCATGGCGAGTAGCTCTCCGAGAGTAGACTAGGATTAATTTCACTCTCACGTGTAAAGGACTCCGCGGGAAACTCTCGAGAGCACTCTCGGCGAGTTCCTCTCACGTGTAAACGCACCTTAAGATCGATAAATACGAATAATATAACTCACTTTGAATTAATTCTCTGGATCAAACGAAGAATATTAGACATACCTGTAACAAAGATATTAGTGAATATATTTTGATTTGACAACAAAAGTTACAATGGAAATAATATAAACAAGCACTGAAGTATTTGAGTTCACTCGTTGACTTGAAGAAAGTTGAATATAAAAACTTTTTGCGTTTTAAGTACGTTATTACGAGGATTACTACTTATGGTTTGAGATATGGCAACACTGATGTGAATATGTCTAATGTTACATCGCCATCATAGAGTTTGACATTTTTAATGATGAGCGTACTCAGAACGTGTTCTCATTGATCGTAATGGAGGATATTTTGAAACACAATAAAGCTATATTCAATTATAAAAATTTCCTTTGTGTAACCCTCGTGAAAGTCTATCAACCCTTGTGAAACTTTCGATAGAATCAACAATTATCATGAAATAGTGTATAATGATTTTAGTGAATGAGGATATGAATATAAAGTTTTTTTGTCAGTATATATTGATTTCTTAAAGAGGTTTTATTGGATTAGTATCCAAGAATTATCTACAAAGGGAGCGTTCGTAAATTTGGGAGAATAACTCTGATTTTGATCTAAGAAGTTACTAAATTGGATTTCAAAATTGCATTATTCTACGACAAGAAGGAAAGACAAGAATAAAAAGTTTTGCTAAAAGTTTTCATGAATTATTAAAGAGAAGGACTCTAATAAGGATTATAACAGTGAACTTGAAATTTATCAGCCACACGAAGAAAAGTGTGATGTTTCCTATACCCCATTGAATTTCAATTGTATGTTTGATTGTGCATTTTGTTGTCAATTATACATCAACCATTATTTTGCACTACTTCATTTAAGAAGCTGTATGGATTAAAGAAAAGAAATATATTTGGAAGTAGTAAATGTATATACAACACTTTCAACCGTATCAGAAGAGCAGTAGGATGTAGGAAAAATACAAAGAGACATGCTTCCAGCTATATTGTTGCCTACAAGACAAAACTTTGGGTGGCGGAAATTTCGCAGCTGAGTAGAGGGTAGATAGAAACAAGTAGACCTCATTATAGACATGTGAAGGTTCGTTAACACAGATACAACACCGACAGGATCACCGATTTGGATTGTCCGTTCTGAGGAATGGAGGAAGAAACTATTGTACACAGTAACGCCTAGAGGATGGTCTAACTCTGGAGAGTCTCCTTGGGCTGAGGGTCAGGGCGATCAAGTAGATTGCAAAGGACTATCAAGGCATTTAGAGCAAACAAGGCCTTCCAATTCCTAGTAACATCGAGGCTGCAAATCTTATAAATTAGGTCCGTCAAAATATTAACATCAATTTTTTGGAGATACTCCATAGATTGAAGTGCGTTGTTTTACTAGAAAGTGATTTTTATGACACAATTAACAAAGCGCCTAACTGTGATACTGTACAGAAAAAACAAAAGCTACCACCTCAGGTAATACCACCTCCTCACAAAGCATCACTTCAACAGTCTTGTGCACATTAGCTCATTCAACATAAAGTCATTCTCCACAGCAGCGTTTTACCCTTCCACGTCTATCTTGGGTACCTAAACCTCGCAAAATTCATCGCTGACCACGATATCACGGTATTATGTCTCCCAGTGCTGTGGTCCGAATATAAAGGATATAAAAGAATATAAAGCATGCGTATAGTAAAAAAATTACATTCCTTTCTAAATCATTGGTCTGTAATCTGATGAGTAGTAGGAAAACGGTCACACATTGCTAGGGGCCTTGAGGCACAGTGGTATGCTAAGGGATTACCATTTGGTGTTGATTTTTCTCTGCATTCTTGTGCCGATACAAGTTACACACTCATGATGTTGAATGATATATAAACTTCTTAATGCCTCTCAATTCTATTAATATCAAAAAGGTGATCATTTGGATGTCTCGAATGATTATGTTGCCCAAAAATCTAGAAGACGAGATTGTATCTCCTGGATTTAATATTTCTAATGTCACTGAGTATATCATTTGAACTATAGTGGAGACTTTAGGCTACATTCTATCAACTTACTGAAATACTTGAATATGATAATTAGTTTAAAAGATAGTAAAATTCAAGTAGTTGTATCCAAAAAGCCCTGTATGAATTATCTAGAGTAGTATGAATATAACGTGCAAACTGATGTTCTTTGTTGCGTTTAGATTATTAATAGACTTCTCTTAGTCCAGGAGCCAGATGAAAATGTGTTTAATTATTTCTTTTCGAACGATAGTTGGTGAAACGCATATGATAGTTGTTGAGTTTATCTACTGACCAGGTTTCCCTAGACTTAGTTTTTTCATTTTAGTACAATTAAGTTACTTACATTATTTTCATCTAGGAGGAATTGACTTATCTATAATTATTCGGCATTACGCTCCAATATGAGTTTTAAGATGACCTAAATATTCCGTACTTTCATTTAACTGGATTCTAAATTATTAATATTCATTATAAAAAGTTGATAGACAGTTACGCAGAGAATAAAGATGTAATTCAATTACTTTTGATCTCGCTTTGGCTCGATCCACTATCCTCCCTCTCTGCTATTATATTTTCATCATCATATCTACAAAGATCGGAATAAAAATATTAGGATGCATATTTAGTATAATTGAAATGATAAAAAAATGTTATTTCATCAATATTTCTTTAAAAATATGTTTGTCTTCATCCGCCTCCTCGTCTGCTTCTTCTCTATATGTGCACAAATCATTTTTTAAGTTGCGCCCGACTTATTTCTCATTAATTAGTAGATTATTTATAATAGTCTGTATGCCATATTTATGAATATAATCGCTTGAAAAGGCAATGAGGCAAGAGTAGCGTTATTTGAAAAATTCTACAAATTCTTGTAAACTGAAACATTTAAGTTACCCGAATAAGGTATTGATACCTCTTCTATATGCATATCAGAGCTATATCAGCATCTTTTAAAAGCATGTTATATTGCGCAAATGTGGTCACGTCCACTTCTGATGATCCTGAAGACTATTGCTGGGCACAACTTGACGACAAATATGAATTTACCAGTCAGTTACCAATATAATTTGGATTATATTATACTAAAATACGCATCCTAATACTTGTTAAATTTTTATACAGATGATGACGATGAAAACATAATAGCAGACAGCTCTGACAGTGAATCAGAGACAAATGAAAGTGAATGAAGCCAAAGGATGGACAACAAATTTGAATTAACTTGGTTGTCTGGGAGTTAGTTATCAACATTGATTGATGAAATCACTATTCAGAAAACATTTTTTTTATTTATATTATACTAAATATGCATCCTAATATTTTTATTTTGTACAGATGATGAAGACATAGTAGCAGAAAGCACTGACAGCGATTCTGACAAAGAATCAAAGATTGAGTCGAGCCAAAGCGAGAACGAAATTGATCAAATCATCGTTATTTTCCTTTTAATTGCCATCAATTGTTTGTAATAAATATAATTAATCTATTATTCAGTTGAATCAAACTACAGAATATTTATTTCATCTCAACAGTCATATTGAAGCGTAATGCCGAATAATTAAAGATAAGTCACAAGCCAGATTAAAATTTGTAAGTTAATTTACTGCTGTGATAAATAATGTTCATGAGGCTTTATGATACCACTATCTGATACATTCTACTAATCACCACTAGTGAGAAACTTGGTCATGAATATGTGTTACGGGCTCCAGGATTATATCTATCATCATTTTTTATTAAATGGACAACTCTTCTTCTATAAATTTGGAATGAAAAGTTTTTGAGAAATGCGTGTCCGGTATCTGGACTTCGTAATATTCAAGGCATACAAAAAATGTAAGTTTTGAAGTGAAAAGTTTCCTGTCAGAAGAAAAAAGGAAATGGGTATGAGAATTTTTGTCGTGGCATTTTTATTAAGTTTCTTTCTCATTGTTAAGTCTCCCTAATGCCTCGCTAAGCTCATTTGAGATTAATGAGTAAAACTAGATGGTTATAATACGAATAATAATTTCTCGTTCAGTAAATGATGATTAGTTGCTAAACTGTCAGATGAAAATTTATCGTGTTTGAGAAATTTATTTCGTGGAGAGCGTCAAGTAGTTTTATATAACTTGTGGATTATGTTTCCCAAAAGTAAGATAAGCGAAATTGAAAGATATATTATGGCCAGATGCCACAAGTATAGAAAGTTACTTATATTGTTGAAAGACTTTTGTGACTAATGAAATTGAATCATAGCCGTGCATTTAGTCTATTAAATAATCTTAAGTATTTTAGAAGATTATCATTGTGATAATGACATAACTATTCCAATATGACCAAACACTAATTTCTATAGAATTTAAAAGCTAACTAGTGTAAAATGCCGTTCTTCAAACATTTTAAATATTCCTTTGTACACGTATTGTGGCACGGTAGTCACTTCTGATTTATTTATTTAAAATTGAACTCCTACTCCATTCGAAATTCAATAAAACCTCGGAATGTATACAAAATCGTCCTCTACCTATCTAGACTCTAGTATTTAAGTAAAATTCCCTTTTGTTCTGAGCAAATTTTGTGTAATAGTTTCCGTGTGAGTAGAATAGATTCCTGTTTCGTTATATTTAAAAAATGCCTACATTTAGTTTTTTTTATATGTTAGAGCATGATCTCCTTTTTATTCAAATCTGTTCCATCTACTCATCTCAAATATAACTCCAACATCTGGGAATCCAGTTAAGGGGTGCAACCGTATCGGATTTCCATAGATAAGTCCCAGTCTTAACTTTAATATATATAAATCTGAGTTGTGTTCAATTTATTGATGGTTTTCGTTGTGAATAGGTAGTTAATGCGAATGTTGATAAAACTTTTTTCATTGTTCACAGCGATATATATTAATTTGGATAATCGTGTCCGGGGATAGTGCACGCTGGGCACCAATTCGTAACCTTACTTCCTCGACAGGAGACTCTTCCTTAGAAAGTGGTATTCAGCATCAGTTAAAGTATATAAATAACTGGTACTCAGATGGAGTGAGCAATTAATACTTAATTGGACAGCACCAGCTTTTTAATGAACGACGTTAAAAGTGAATGTATTGGTGGAAAAGCTGGAAACATCTTATGAATTAAATTGATGATAAAAATTTAACAAACTTAAACTATTCCCATGGAATGAATTTATTGACGAATAAAAACAGCAGTAAATAAACATAATTGGAAAAGAATTCAGATTTATGTATATTAATGAAAAGGCTGGGATTATCTAAAGAAAACCGAGAGGGTTGCAACCCTCAACTGAATTCCCAGATGTTGGAGTAGTATTTGTTGGATTGGTATGGTGCACCGGGTTAATCCCTTGGTGAGCTCCCAGCTTGGCAGCTGTAGAACTGCAGAAAAAAATTAAATGAGGAAGGAAACGGGAGCACAGATGGAAATTACTAAAGAAGGAACGGGTAGATAGAACTGATTTGAATAAAAAGGAGCTTATGCTCTAAAATATAAAATAACCGAATTTATATATCTTTTTAAGTATAACCGAATAGGAATCTGCTTTATTCTATTAGTTCTGTTTTTCAAATGAATAGAAAATACCAATTTACACGGGAACTATTATATAAAATTTGCTTAAAACAAAAAGAAATTAATAAAGACAACAGGAATTTTTTATTGAAGATTATAATAAAATATAATAAAATAGCAAAGTTAGAAATATATTTGAAAAACTTACCAGCGAATATAAATAATGATATCACCACAAATTTACCAAAATTTATTTTGATTCTATCACTGGAGTGTAGATAGGTAGAAGACGGTTTTGAATACATTCCCAGGTTTTATTGACTTTCTTGAATATTGTGGGAGGTCGATAACAAATTAATTTCTTTGAATGTTATAATAAATAAATCCAAAGTGACTACTGTACCACAATACGTGAACAAAGGAATGTTTAAAAGGTTTGAAGAAAAATGTAACAAACCGAATGGCATGTTGAACTAGATAAAAACCAACATTAGTTCCAATCTAATTTGTGTCGTCTGTGTTCTAAGTGGTTTTAATATTTACCAGTAGTAGAGGAACTGCAACATATTTAGAACACTAGTTTGTTTTTAGATGATAAATTTGAAGAGAAATGGGATAGCTCAATAAAACCTACATTAAACTAAATTATTGACAAATAATTAAACTTTCATAATGAAAATAATCAAATATAATAAACACCAAAAACCTTATCAACTTGTCCATCAAATAAAAAAACCCCAAATTTGTATCTTCCCCTTTTCAGCTATAATTTTTGTATTCTACTGTGGACTCACGTCAATGTTAAAGATACACGCAGCAGGGAAAGACTTACGAGCCTGGATTCTTTCAAGATTATCGTAAAATTAGTCAATTCTTTCCGTATTAAATCCATACCATTGATGTGTTTTGCCGTATACCAGTGGCCAGTAATCAACTTATTGATCATTGGCTGATTAGGGGGATGAATGGTTGAGATGAGCATTAATCAGTTTTGATAGTTATGGAACGGTCACTAAGATATAAATATATTGTCAACTTTGGGAATGATAATGGTGTTCAGCATCACGGGGAAAATGAAAACGCCAAGCAGGCGCTGAATAGGCCGCAGAGCTGAGGAAAAGCTATCTAAGATTGGTTTTTCTATTGCTTGTCTAGAGATTTCGTCGAGTCCCGTCTGAAAGTGAAGGTTCTCTCAGCTCAATATGCTAATGCTGATAAAGACGGTGATTGTCTTCTGGGGTAAAGAAATTTTTCTTCACCTCACTACACTTCAAGGTTGTAGAAATGTTGTTTTTCAAAATATGAGAATGTACTAATCCAATGTGTAACAATTAAACTTTCAAATATCACAAGACTAAACGATGACCTATGTTTTCAGTTTGACAATTATTTCTAAATTAATCCAAGTAACGAAATTTTATGTACACACATAGTTTTCAACATAATTATAAAGCAAAATATATTGTCTTCATCATCACAATCAAGCATTTTGGAAAAACGCTGAATTATTGAGTTTTATCATGAAACTTCTCTACACCAAAATTGTAGATCATAGAATTATCTACAAAAACGTATGGATTCTTTTTTCTTACGAGCCACCGTTTTTGAGATATAACGATTCAAAAAGTTGTAATCGTCATATGCATCAAAAAACCGTCCTTGGTACGGTGACGGGTCTGCGCAATAGAGATTCCGTGTTCCAACCGGGTGATTCTGTTTGTGAAACGTTTCCGGGACGGTCTTTTCGATACTTGGTTGATAGCAAGTACTGTTACAAGAACCGTCCATAGGAGGAGATTGCGCAGAAAATATCTACAAACGCTTCCATTAACCGTTTCAAGAACGGTACCCTCTAGCAGGTTGGAACAAACTTTTTATATATATGCTACGTTTAAAGACCGAAAACGGCCAGTGGCCGTTTAAAACAGCCACAACGCGTTCTGTGCGCCTGTAGCCAGAACCTGAATGAAATTATTTTAGATTTAGAAGACGTCAGCTCACTTAATATAATGCTGCTTATTAATAATCATTTGGTAACAAAATAGTACAACACTCATTATTTGGATGAATGTTTAATGACAATGACAATACTAAAAGTAAAAAACAAGTTAAATTGGCTTGTCTTCCTCCAACCTCAGTTGCTGGTCATCAACATATTTTTCGGGTGTATTACTAAATTCAAGTGCTGCTTATTTATTTTATAATAAAACTCACCGTTTTGCGAAAATCTTTTTTTGACCTTTGACCTTGATTAAAATGTTTTCCATACACGGGAATCATAGGTAACTCTTATATTTTATTTTTAATTATATTTACTGATTTTCAGCTCGGTGGGAATTTATGTAACTTCGAATGTCTGAATTGACTGAACTAACATCCGTTTGATCATTCTATTAATTTAATATCTGAACATTTGTTGTAATTTTTGTAGAGTTCGGTTAATCTTCACAAGCCCAATTGTGGATAGGAATTTTGAAAAAGCTGTTTATTTTTTACAATTAGTGATCATTCAATAGAGTTTCAATCTGATAATCGATTAATACCCTCTCAAATAGAATTAACAATATGAAAAGGCTCTATAATTACACTGTTTTTTCAATATTATCTTGCAGTTTTCATCACGACTACCTGATCCAACTCAGAAATATCTATATATCCGTTTATATTTTGACCAGCCCTTCCTGTTTTGAATAATTCAACCCCCTTACTAAGTTTCCAATGCTAATCATCCCTTAGTGGCAGGGTTAAACATACACCACTAAACTTCTAGTTATACTCTCCTGAACTTTAAGTAAACTTGTCGGTAATTTAATTGATCACAATCGCGAGAGGCCAAAGAAATTGTAGAGAGTTGCAGAGTGATTATTCGATACCGATGGATGATAGAATGGTAAATGTTTCATAAATAATAATGAAAGAAAATAATGATAAATATTTTTTAGACGTTTTCACACTTAGCTCAGATCTGAGAATAAAGGAATAAAGCAATGTGGAATAGAGAGAATGCGAGTAAAATGGAAAAGATTGCAGAGCAAACGCTAGGCTAAGAGAAGATAACAAAAAAGAAATTTAGATGAGAAGTGCAAAAAACCCGGACAAAAGGAGTCCAGTACGACTAAGTAAACTCAAAACTGACTTGACAGAAACCAAGAAAAAATACTCAGAAATTCGATAAAACCCTAAAAAGATACTTAGACGGGAAAAGAGAATATACATGTGCAATAAACTAGAAAATATTGAAGATTTTGAAAATAGAGAATTATGAAATGTTCACAAAAAGGCCAAAAATTCACAAGAGGACATAGTTAATTACCCTCTTATATCATAAAATATTAAAATATGGGCTCAATACTTTAAAGAATTGTTACATGGATATGAGGCAGAACAGGAACAGAAAGAAGAAAGAGATGAAAGAATAGAAAGGGTTGATTACGTGGAGTGGCCAATAGATAAAGAAATCTTAGAACAGGTAGTCAATTCGAAAAACCATTAGAGCACAGGAGAGAATTGAATTACGGCAGAAATTATTAAATACGACGATTGACAGAAAAGAATATGCAGAATAATACAGAGAACTCGGAAATAAGAACAAATGCACGAGAGATGGAGTATTAGGTATATTATGTGCAATATTTGAGAAGGGAGATAAAAGTAGGTGTCAGCATTATAGATGTGGTGTACAAAGTTTTGGCTGATATGAGAAACCGTTGGAACGACTACAAAGGAGATTTAATGAGCATTATGTTAAAAATCTTTGTTTAAAGAATACTAATCTCTGTTCAAATGATCTATTTATTTTCAAATGTGACATAAATACTATTTCCCAAATTTATTTAATGCATCAACGTAAATAAATACGACTCTGCAAAATAGCAGAGATAATGAAAGCCAAAGCCCCGATCATATGTCATTTCTGACATTACGCTACAACATTTCAATCCAAGTGATGTTTTTTATATAAATTTTCATATATATTCATTCAGAATGATGAATATACTGTCTCACGTATTTAGAAAGAGAATTTTTCACTTTTACAGTTGTGATTCATGCATCTACCTTTGAAAAGGAACATAATAAATAATTTTAGTTAATAAGAATAATTAAGTTGATATATTCGAATGAATGAGATGTTTCGATCTGATGTTATCATGTATGATAAATTCAACAATGTATTACGATAGTGACATTTCAAATGAACTATTCATAGAGTATTACGTCCACTTTGAATAAATGATTTGATATATTACTGCCATATATACAAGGTGCGACTTTTGGACAAATATGAGGTGTCTCTCTCTGTATAAGGGGAGATATGTGTGTCTCTCGTTTTTTATTTTGATAACTATAAAATAACGCTCCGAAGCACTAAAAATACTATCTTTATATGCATGTTGCTATAAATTCGAAGCTGCAAAAACAAACCCGAAAAGAGCTTGTTGCAATACTCATAATCACGCCCCCGTGGAGCAAAATGCCGATGATCTCCGCTACCTTAGTGAAGGGCTTGAACCAGAGGAGGCATAGAGAAAGGAAATCGAATATAAATCTGAAGTTGGTGCAGCAAAAACATCATCATTTGCTTTGTGAAGAAAAAGGGCTTTTACAGTTAATAGAGATGTAAGATGGGGAACTTCACGCTTTGCACGCGAAGGTCCTGAACCGAAAGGGCGAAAGTAATTGTTAGCTTCTGAGTGTGAAAGTATATAAACCATCGTACCCGACGATTAATGCCCATGGTTATATCATTTTCTTCTTTAAAAAAATACCAGCGCTATTAATGAATGTAGAAAAAAATCCATATCTGTCACCGGCCAAAGAAAATTATCTTCCCCAATTGAAGTTGAAACGAAGCTGCCGATGAAGAATACCAAAGGAAAGACACCCTTGGAAACCTAAGGTTTATGAGCGAGTATCAAAATAGATCAAGTGAACGCTTACCATACTAATGGAGCATCAGAAGTCGTCGAGTGGCCGTTCATCAGAGAAAACCTTAAAGTAGTCCTAATCCAGGAGTCCAGGAAAAGAGTTAGAAAACTCATCTGTAAAAACAACTGGCAAAAAGAATAAAATTGGCCTCCAATAGGTTCTGGGATACATTGGTGTGGAGGGATATTAAACAGCAATCAGATATATTAAACTTTTTGGTGGACTTGAAGCCTTCTGCGGAATCAGATACAAGGCAATAGAGAAACACTAGAAAAAGAGTGATCTACATAGATTCAGACGTAGGCTTAGTATAGAATGCAACGTGCAAATTTTGCTACATAGAGGACAAAACCTCTATCCACATTCTCTATCTAACCAAACGCTAGATGGAGAGCTCTCTGATTGGTTAATAACCAAAATAATGTGGTAGAAGAGAGACTATTCAAAAAGGAGCTAGTGCTTTTATCTGAACAACAGTTAGTAGGAAGTAGTTTGGATAGAATATCAAATAAACACGCAGTTAAAGTATACAAATGAACTAGTTTGAGCTGATATGATATGTTCAGCGAAACAATACAGCATTTGTATACGAAATACCAATAAATATTTATAGCACGGAAGGTAATTCAATTTTGGTTGCAGATTAGATATTCATTTAATACTAGGTTTCGAAAAAAATTCCAAACCTAATATCTGGTAGTGTGAGTAGTGAATATTTACAGTTTACTATTTTTTTTGTTTGGATTAGATGGATTTATTATATAAATAATTTGATTATGGTATAGAATAAGAATTGTATTTTATTTAAAATAAATTTTCCAATGTATGTATGCGCTAAATCAAGGATCAGAGAGAACATACTACTTACAACAATTTAACTATAGTTGTCCTTTAGCTCTTATAGTATTTTCTGGTCTATATAGTCTATACTTTTACCTGGTTTTATAATTTGTAGCTCTAGCACTTTTATCTTTACTTCACAGGAATAAAGCCGAAAGTTAGCGCCATATCATAACTATAGAACAATAAAAAAAATGGACTCTAAAAGGAGAACAGACTCCATAGTAGACAAAGACCGTTCCATCCGCAAGCAAGTTCATAGTGTCGGGTTTTTATGAGCTTGACGATTCTTAATATAAAAAGGGTATGGAACTTATTGAACATCGTTTGAAAGAGTTTATATAGCTAAAAGGATACGTCGAAAAATAAATATATTTTTTTCCAAAAATTTTGTGTTTTCTTTGTTTGGCCTGGTACTTCTGAGACAATCATCAATAAGTCCTAACTTCTTATCAACATACACGTGAATTATTTCAGTAAATAAATAATCTCGTCTTTTTTAAATGAGGGGGTCTATGAAAATTTCACATTTGGACTTTAGCAGCTCAGTATTATAACAACTCTATTGATGGAATCATCTTTGTTAAGTCACCTTGTATTTATTTAAATTTATGTCTTCTATTCGAAATGATACATCAATTTGTTGAGAGTACTCTATGGTGCAACTATTCAAAAATGTACAAAATATTCACATCCGTCTGATTGGAAAGGAAATAGCTAGAAAATTTTTAGAATAAGTTACGTAGCCCAATAAAGTAATCTCGTTATTATCAGTTCCAGATAAATATACGAGAAATCCAATTTTCTTCGGAGATTTCTGTACAAATATATTTCTGGGATTTCCTTCTTATGACTAGAAACTTCCACGGAAGTAGGTAGCTTCCATCCAATACACTATTAAAAATGTTCTGGAAAACACATTTGAATTTTTGTATTAGCAGTATAGCCACCATACAAACTTCTTTAATATGATTAAATTTCTCGAAGGCACAATGGAACTAATCTAATGGATCAATCAAATATCACCTTCTGGAGTAGATCTGTGAAAGCTTGGCAATAATAAGAAAAATAGATACAAATATTCCAATTTGGATTAAAGACGTCGATAGTTGATATGGTCTTGAAGATATATTTGACTGTCGCTTCTCTATCCTGGTTTGGCCGATCATTATGGACAGTTAAAGAGTTATCAAATTGTCAATTATATTATTTTTTTTTCAACAAAATGAGTGCTCTGTTCGGGCAACGTCTATTTTACAATCTATATAATTTTCTGACTATTCGCAGTGTGGTAGACAAGCATGACTCAACTGGTTTGGTAAAGGAGAATCTGAGGCAGTCGATGCCAAGTCGTTCACGAGATCTGACCCTTCCGCAGACCACAACTTGGTGAATTTTATATCTTGACTGAGGCTTGTATCCGAAAAAAATGATCTTCAGCGATCAAGCTCATTTCTGAATGAACGGATCTGTTAAAAAACATAGTTGTCGAATCTTCGACGATACCAATCCACATTAGATTGAAAAGCATCCAGGGCATTCGCAAATAGTTTTTGCTATTAATTTTGAAATGGTGACAACATCGCTCCATATATGTCAAAACATTGTATAGGACATAACTGTTAATAGAGGAAAAACATTCTCATAGTCAAATATAGTCTAATATTATACTATGGTAGAATAAACCTATCATAATACGAAACTGGATAGAAAAAGCTATAACACGTGAAGATATTTGCTATTTTAGATAAACAAAATTCAAAATGATTACGTTGATTGAGGAAAATACTTTACAGGTAGCTGGAAGTCATGCTTTAATTGTCAATATAAGATAAGCTGTTATCTCCATTATTTTCCAAAACAATATCTGCATTGTACGGAATAGTTCTTACGACAGATTGCAAATTTGTAAATTCGATCTCAAGCTTCAGTTTTTGTCTTAGAATAATAGTAATCATCAAAATGATTTATGGGATTACGCCATATAGATGAATCTGTAGAATACTTTCTCTTTTTTCTTTTATTCACTGAATCAAAGACATGCTACATCCGTCAAACTACACATAGAGTCAAGTTTATGGAGACAGTCAAACATTAAAGAGAATGATACCTACCGCTAATATTGGATGGTATGACTGTTGATTCTGATTATTGTACAATTTGAGAAAGTGATCAAATGAAAATTCCGCGGCGTAATAAATCTTGAAGTGTAAGATATATGGTTTATTATTATGGATAAGACAATTATTCATCCTGCGTTGCTGCTGCTCGAAGATATCGAGGAATATATGCAAATAGAGTTCAACTAAATCGTTTCAATTGATTTGGTCATATTGTACGATTAAAGCGTAAACTTGATGTGGGGACAAGTTGAAATTATATAATGCGAGATAATATCTCCAAATTAAGCAATCTTTGTTTAGTAGCAAAAACTGGAATAATCCAATGATTTTTATGAGTATTGGGGCAAAACATTTACTATATCATTAATTCTAACTCTTTCAATAATCACATTATGTAAATGTGTATTTAGAGTAATTTTATGGTACATTATTTTTTATCGGTAGTAAAACCAAACTTCGGTAATAACTACTATTTCCAATTATTAAAAGCTTCAATTTCTGAAGGTCTGAAAGAATTGCTACTTAATATTTGGTTCACGCAGAATGGAATGTCACCTTATTATCCTTTAATAGCACGAAATTGATTAGATCCGCTAGGTCCTCGTTGTATTGGAATGAGTAGGCACACAGCTAGAATTCCCAAATTTAACGCACAAGATTCCTATTTTTGAGGGTGTATAGAATCACTAGTATACTCACAAGAAATAATCGTTAGGAATAGAGCAGGAAAATTTGAAAATTCCATTATCATAAATCCAAATAAATTTGTTAATGCAACAGGATTGATAAGCTTATAAAAATAAGTTAATTATTGAAAATTTTTTACAGTTTTGTTCATATTATTTTATAGAGAAAATAACTTTTGGTATTATCAGTATAATCAATCATATAAACCAAAAATAACGTTGAGAAACTATAACATCAATGAAGCAAATGAAAGTAGAATATTCGGCATCACATAAAATGAGTGACTGTTCAGTTACACCTACTCAGAGATGAAATCCGGAGAATTTATTGAATAAAAACGCGATTTAGGCATGGACTTAAAATTGCGTGATGCACATTTCTAAGAGAATATGCGAGGATTGCGTGCAGCTGGAATTTAACGGTTTTGTTTAGCCTGTCATGTTGATGTTTGACGAGGGGGGGACAAGGCCTAATCCTACTCCCATTTAACAACATAGTTACATATTCCTTAGATGGTATACCTGCTATGAGTAGGTATTAGTTCTAAATCAGTTTAATAAGTTAATATAGTTGGTATGTTTCATGTCATGAGCAAGAACTGATTTGTAGTTTAAGCCAAATATTTTTTGTCAGCAACGAGGATGGTTCTTGGTGGTGTACGATTTCTTCATTCTGCTGCTTCAAGGGTCAGGTCTTGTGTCACCCTTGTCAAACATCAACCTGACGGGCTGTATGCAATTTTCGTTGAATTTCCGATCTTAGCGAATAGGAGCTGGTGTCTATGGAGAAGAGCCAATTTTTCTCGGCCAGTGTGCCACTGTGTTTCAAGCTACAACCGCATCTATTGAGCTCTGTACTCCAAGAAAAACTCTCGTCATTCATATGTATAGTGAAGTAGTTTTGAAGGCAATTAGTTTCAGATTGGTCTATGCTTGAGATGATCAGGACAGAGAACACTTCTTTTGTTCTTTGTGTCAATTCCGGAGTCATTTTCTCAAGTTTCATCATCATTTTTAATATTCATAGGTTAGTTACAGCTTCTGCGATCTATTATATAATAATATCAATGAAAGTTAAAAGAGTGATGTAGAAATGATTGCTATATTATTTATACCCCGTATATGATTTATTGGGTCCGGATCGGTCAAATTTTAGAACGTGGCTGCTTGACTGAAGGTGGAAAGACGTACAGTGAGTAAAAAGTAAAGAATAATTGATTTTTACGGTTTTATTAATTCAACTTATTTTCATTCGAATTGGGAACTGTCTCTTGAACCCTTGATGCTTTTAAGCAGAATGAGGGACTGATACATTTTATAGTTCACTATCTCCTTTCCCGAGTGAAACATATATTCCAGTGGATCATCCGCAACTTTAGTAAGTAGAGGGCTGTTAGGTTTGATTATGTTAATTAGTGGATAACATTTCTATTATTAAGAGGAACTAACGTTTCAAGTAATCCATAAATCCAGTTTCAAAAGCCGAAATAAAACAATTTATTGGTAAAGTTGAAAGTATTTACGAGGATGGTCACAGAAGTACCTGGCCTGACCTAGATATGGCGGTAAATACTGGAAAAAATATCACTGTATTAGAAAGTACACAATCTATACAGCATATGTTTCAAGTTTGAAGACGCCACGTTGTTTAGTATTTGCAGCCATCGATAGTGAACATTTTCAGTGAATTTGTAAACATGGAAAAAATTAGTCATCGTTGTGTGATACAATATTTTTATTTGACATGCCTTAGCCCAACCAATATGAGAACTTAACTAGATTCTACTTTAGGTGAGATTGCTCCTTCGTTATCAACAGTAAAATAATGGGTAGCAGACCAATATCGCAGTGGTCGACAGGTGAGGTAACGACTCCAAAAAGAATTAAAGAAAATCCACAGAGCAGAACTGGATGATAGTTCACTGAAAGTACGCGAGCTAACAGATATAGTATATTGAAATGAGAAAGTTGTGCACAAGATGGTTGCCGTTTTTGCTCACAATGTATCCATCGAGTGTTTGGCAATGTTTCACAAAAATAAAGCCTAATCTTTGCGTTGATTAAGAATTATGAATGAAACTTGGGTCCAACACTTCATACACAAAACAAAATAACAATCAAAATAATAGACTGAGAAGGGAGAACCGGCACCAAAGAAGGTAAAGACCGTTTCATCTGCAAGCAAGTTCATAGTGTCGGGTTTTTATGATGCCCGAGGGATAATTCTTATTGAGTATTATGCCAGGGTTGTTTTATCAAGACAATGGACCAGCTCACACATCCGTTATTGCAGTGGCCAAAATTAGTTAATTACAGTTTGAATTGCCACCTCATGCACTGTATTCACCAGATTTAGCTCCTTCGTATTATTTTCTGTCATCAGGCTTGAAAAAATGGCTCGGTGGTCAAATATTAGCCAACAATGAAGAGGTGATGTCGGCAGTTAATGGAAATTTTCAGGAGCTTGAAGATTCTTTTTATAAAAAGGGTATCGAACTAGTTGAACATCGCTGGCAAAAGAAAAAAAAAATTTTTGTACACGTACATTTCTGTATTTTCTTTATTGGGACAGGTAGGTACTTCTGGGACAATCCTCGTATTTCTGACATCGAAAAACAGATTTTGAGATCTCGACAAAGTCAAGTAAGTACGTTTTTTATGAGTCCAAGCTATACAGATATGGAAGTATTTCCAAAATTATTATTCGCTGACAACACGACCCCTTCCGCATGCATTCCACTCCTCCTCGTGTTATAGCGATTCTTTAATATTTGTCTGTAACCTCTCATAGCATATTTGCTATCGTTTGCTATAATTCGAATCACTAATCGATTGTTAAATGGTTTAAATGTCTTTTGAATTGAAAATTTGGCAATCGATTTCTCTGAAAATCGTCTTCGTATTATCTGTAGTTTTTCAGATTATTATCTCCGTCTTTGTACGATGAAGTTCCCTTGCTCTTGATTTGTTTCTTATCATTTATTTCTTGGTAGAAAGATATGATTAATTTGGTTTGAAAAGCCTTCTAATGTCTCTAATTTTATCACATTCTTTTTTTAGCATTATTTGATTTTTTCCCGTTTGTTTTCGTTCTATCAATAGTGACAGTATTCCTAACTTTTTTTGACTACTTGCTTACATTACGTACCAAATCGGAATTTTAAATTCGAGTTGATCAGCACGCATGCGGTAATTTGCTTCGCGAGATCTGTACCACCACTTTGTAGTTACAAGACAGTATCCGTAGGGTAGATAGAGTTACTATGCCTTTAATTACAGTTTCTTGAGTGTTTTACCGTTGTTTCACTTACTTCTGCGACTCGGTTCCTGGAAAGCTTCGTAAGAAACTTTACCAGTAAATACCCAGGTTGCCAATCTTCACCTTCAGTGCTTTCGGCATCACCGTAGTGACCCCTGGAGTATTTTATTTCTTCAATGATGTTACAAGTAGAGCATACCATGATAAAAAAAGTCGTTACATCCTTCAAAGGACAATATCTTTATATTCGCTGTCGTTAGTATCTCTTTTACCTACTTTTAGCTTCATTCTATTTTCCGGATAGCTGGAATTCCTTTATTTTATTATTGGCTTACTCTTTCTATCTGCATGATCTATTCGATTATCTACTCTCCACTAAGGTGAAAACCGAGTTCCTTCTTAGATTTCCTATCCTTATTATTGTTATCAAGCTGTTTCCTCAAAAAATATCAATTTCATTCGGTTACCCTTGAAACGTCAAATTATTGTGCTCAAAACCAAATACTCTCCAAATTTTTTTTGGCACTAGAAAAACTATTCCCATCTTATTTTCCACACTTTTTCTAAAAAGGATTATGTTCTAATTTTAATGTCTTCAATAACTAGTTGTTTCATTTCTTGGATTTGTGTTGGAGAGGACACTGAGAAACAACAAAATCGAGATAATTACCTCAAATCAACCAATTGAATGATTATGTCATTCTACGAGTAATTGGAAACGATAAAAGGAAAGTTTCCGGAATAGTTTTTGGAAGTCAAGTGGCATTGGGAAAGTCGTCCATAAATTAACAGCTATTCAAACTTTTCACAATGAATTAGGAATATACGCCCAAAGAGTTCAATTTTACCAGCAAATTTCATTAAAAATAAACTTGGAAGAAATGACAAGATAATAAAGGAAGTAACTGGATAATATGAAAATTCATTCCATTAAACATTTATCCTATGGCCTTTTTCATAAAAAGAATATTAGATTTCATAGAATTAATGTTGATTGGTGATCAGAGGGTTAATGCCTTTCACATTGATTAATATCATTCGATGGAATTTTTCCAAATGGACGGAATTATATAGAAGCTTTAACGAGTTCGATTTTTCATTATGTGCTTTTCTACAGATTTGAAATATGACGATAATAAAAGAGAAATGAATTTGACATCAGTGAATTGAACACAACAATGTTTTCAAATTAAATTCAACGCACCGGGTGGTCAATTAAGTAGGGGTCTCGACACTATTTCTGAGAGTAATTATCGTAAAGATAGCATATAAATTTATGACTACGATAAATGTGGGAATAGTATATTTTAACTCAATATACAGCTCATTATATTAATTTAATATAATTGAGCAAAATGTGTGACCCAGCGGAACTTTTTCAGCAGTTGTCTCTTTAATGTTGTTGTCAACTAAACTAAGTTATTTTGTCACAATATTCTTAAACGGGTGGAATTTTTGCTTGGGAATGGAGTATTTATATTATCAAAATCATAAATCGTAATTAAATGTTTATTTGCAACAAATTATGTTGATTAATTTTCAAAAGTATGTCCAGTAAAAGACAATGGAATAAGTTTCTCATTGCTCGGCTATTTCATCTGTGAATCTGAGTGGTATTGCGTGTATTAAATGTCCTTCTAATGGGTTTGCACACATTTCGTTATTAATTTATTTAAAAAATGTCTAAAATAATATTGAAGCAGCACGGCATGCAAAGTTTCAAATATTTTTCGGTGAAAATGGAACTTTTATTTTTCTCTTGGGTCACAATTCCACTGGATCACGAAATATGTGACACCCAGGGAAATTGAGCCATTTGTGACGAGACTTTTGTTACGTTTTTTCGTTAAAATCTATTAATTTGTCATGAATATAAATCTTCCATACACGAGATGCTAAAAGTTGCTAAGTTGTTTTGTATTATTTTGTAACTTATCACCAAAAAATCTTATTCACTATTCTGGTGTGGGTATCTTTAGAAGTCAATAGGATATTCAATCACAATATTTCAAGCTGTTTCTGTAGCAAAGGATCTGGAGGAACTATGCCGGAAAATGCTGCAAATGAAGCTTATGAAAAGGATCATGTGAGTGGTAATGAATTTAAAGCTTTTGGGAATGTATTTGATTTATCCAAGGTAAGAGAAAATTCAGAAGATGAATTGACTCTCATTTCTTACAAAAACAAAACAGTAAATCTTCTTTGCAAAAAATGGAATCGTCTGACTGGTACAATATTATTTAGCAGACCTCAGAACACTTTGAAGACGTACATGCCATGGATGTTACAAAACCTGGTTGTTCAGCAACAAGGAAAATCAGTCTTTTGAATGCGGAGACTATCTACTGGTGAAAATTCATACCACAAAAAGTAAGATTTTCAAATATGCTTGTGTTGTTAATGATTTACAGGGCGACAGAGATCTAAGAGTCAAATTTTCACGTTTTTATAAAAATAAAATAGTATTTAGTCTTGAAATTGATGATTATGATATTTTTTCCTTAACCTCAAGTTGCAGAAAATGGGGACAAACGTACTATTTTTTTTCAATAGATATCGCTGTTGATTTTTCTGTTATTATAATACTGTATGTTAAATTAAGTTGGAATGGATTCCTATCATATATGGTATGGTTCTCTGGAAGCACAAAACTTTTCTCCTGGTTGATAATTATGTCCTTTTTAACGATTTTGTTTTTCTTCTGACCAATTTCTAATAAAAAAAGTGAAAAAAAAAATAAAGTTTCATTTACGGTGGTCACGGAATGAGTCGGTTTTATTTTTAAGTATCACTAAACAAGATTTCATCAAAAATCTTTGTTTAATTTCAAACGTCACCCAAGGAAAACAATATGTGAAAAAAACGAGAGTTAATGTAACTTCCTTTTTGGATACGTTTTGCATTTCATTTTTTTGTTGGATAATAATGAAGCATATTTCATTCCTATCTAGTCTTTTTTTTCTTCTTCTCATGCCGTCTTCTCATTGAAGATTGGCAACCACGTTTTTAAATGCATCTCTGATTCTTATATTACGGAAGCAGGATTTCTTTTTCTGGCCGATGCATTTCTTTCCCTCTACTTCCTGCATTATATTCTGTAGCAGTAGGTATTTGTCGTTGCATAAGATGTGTCATATGTAAGATGTTTTTCGTATCTTAATAATTGTCAACAGCTTTCTTTTGCGATCAATGCCTCTTAGTACTTCGTCGTTGGTGATTATGTCAGTCCAGGGAATCTTCAGAGTGCATCTATATAGCCACATTTCAAATGCTTCAAGTTTTTTGATTATTTCCACTCCGTATAGCGGTACTGACTACACAATATTCCATGAATCCTATTCTGACGTGGAGGTTTAGATTTCTGTTTACCTTGACATATGCCTTTCTAACCATTTCAATTCTGATCTTGATTCCTTCATTTGGATCTATTTGAGAGTTTATGACTGAACCAAGATACTTGTATTTTTGCACCCATTCTATTTGTTTTCCATTCAGTGTGAGAATAGGGTTAATATTAATATTTTGGTTCTTACTTATAACCATGAATTTATTTTTTTCAATATTTATAGTTCTACATTTTCAGATTCTTGGTTAATAGGATTTGAATAACTTCACTCTCAGCTAATATAGCAGCATCATCGGCGAATCTTAGGTTGTTGATTAATGTTCCTCTGATGTTTACCCATACAAAAAATGTAAATTACATTGTAATAATTTCACTATAATTATTCAATACGTAATTAGTGACGTACATTTAGAACGCAATTGTTGTTATAAAAGACGCTGATTGTGCCAGCTTAACAGTTTTTGTCTCTAAATATGAAGATGTGTTGTAAGACGAAAAAGTTAAAGTGGAGTAAAAGTTAAGTTGAAGTCTGCAGAAGTGAATCTGAGAACATAACTATATCTATTCTCTCGACAGTAATCATGTGTAATATACTATTTCTGAATCATCCGTGTCCGCATCTGGGCTACGTAGCAATTCACCTCTCTGTTGAGGCGGCTAAGCAGTTGTGCACTCGTGGAACAAATCGGTTGTATGGATCCATCTTCCCTTAGTCGAGGGATCCCATAACACATGCCAACGATCCCACTGATACGCCAACTTTATTATTTCTAAAAATAGACTTTAAAAGTGAGACCTTTGTGTGCCTCTGTCAAAGTTCTATGCTACTATTTTCAGATTCTCAATAAGGATAATGGAAAGAAAGGCAGAAATAAAACTATCTGGTCCCACTAATTGTTCATACATGTTCATTTGGGTAACTGAGGGAGGTAGCATTATCTAATCTAAACTAAAGTAATAAAACAAACTCTAAAACAAATCTTCCGGTAAAATTTGACATCAGATTTCAGATTACAATACCACAAAATAATTCTCTGAGGTGTAATAAAGGTTCATTCCATATCGTAGCTCAAGCCAAGCACTCACGTAACTACTCGTATTATGTTATTACCATATTATCCTTGTTGAAAGTGTCGACCATTATGAAAAGACAAAGGATGCTGTCGTCGTCAAAACATTTACTACATTGTTATGAATATTTATCAGATATTATATTAGTTAGTTGAAAAATGTATCTAATTTGATTCATTTTTAAATTATAATTTGATTTATTTTTGTATTACATCAATATCTTCAATCCCAAATTGTATTCCGAAATTCAAATAATGTTATTTTTTTCTAGAAGAAACTTCCTGGACCACACCTTAACAGTTAAGGTAGATGTAAGGAATATGCCCATGTTTGTTATATGCCCACACCCTGTAATTCCTACGTGCTTGCGCTAAAGACTATCAGATCGCATGGCAAGTGTTAACCGACACCATTTGTGGAAGTTTGATCCTGATCTGAATTTATTTAAGACTGGGACTCGTGGGAGATGGTCTAGGCTCATTTCTATGCGCGTATTATAAAAAAGCTAACTTTTGACACGTCACCACTTTGTAGTAAACTGTTTTCTTCCCTTGCCATTATTATAGTGTATTTTCTTATAAGATTACTTAAAAATTAATTTATAAATCAGACGAAATATCAGTATAATACATGGTTGTTGATATGTCCATGACTAAATGGAAATAATATGCGGCATGGGCGTATTACCGTTACATACAATGATTCATCTTAACATTTTTTAATTAATACTTTTCGCTGATATCCCATTTCAACAGCAAGTGTTTACGATTACAGTGGACCGAGAAAAGTCTTCAACTAGCTTTATTGGCCATTCAAAATGGAGAGTTCAAAAACTCAGTCTCGAAAAGATTTAACATATTTAGTACATTAAGTCGTTACATGATTAGAAATATAATTAAAAAGCAGTCATTTGCAAGGAAAACTGTGTAGAGTCCTAGAAATGAAGCCGAATTGGTTAACCGAATTATAGGATTAGCTGGTTATTCTCAACACAAACGGATTCTACGAAAACAAGTTTTTAAATACTGTGAAAAAAAAAACCATATACCTCATATCTTTTCACATGATAAACGATTAGCTGGTTAGTAGAGAGAGAAAAAGAAAAATGCTTTATTGTCAAAAAATTGTTACAATTTGTTAGCAAAAGCTTGTAAAAACTAAAAAACAAAGATAAAAATCACTAAATTAAGATAAAACAAATAAAATAAAATTTTAATCTACAGAAAAAAACCAGAAATAGTAATAGGTAATAATTAGTGGTCCATTTAAATTTTATTATTAGAATAGTCGTTTGCCGAGTAGAAGGAACTTTCCCGTAAGTATTACGGAATGCGGGAAAAGATGATATCGATTTGATTTCAATTGGCAAGTGATTGTGCATTTTTTTACATTGTAAAATATTGAGCCCTTAACTAATTCTGAACGTGGATTAGGTAGGTAAAGGTCGTGCTCCGCGTTCCTAAGTGGATAGCCCTGCAAGGAAGAGTCAAAATTTTCAATCTTTTAAAGAAGTCCTTGCTGTTTGGTCCGAGTAAATACCTAACAGCTCTTATTTGTAGTTTGAAGATTTGCTCAAATTGAGTCGCACGACACCTACCCCAGAAGGAAATGGCATATCGGAGATGCGAATCAGTAAGGGCATAATAGACTGTTGAGGAGATGGATAAGTTCAGTTCTTTGGAAACTGACTCAAGGAATGGTCCAAAACAAGCCCTAAGAATTTCACAGATTCAGCGACGTCAATGGTGGTGTTATTTAATAAAAAGGCTGCAATGTATTTTCATATGATAAAACTTTGTTGTTAAAAACGTTAAGACTGAGAAGATTAGGATTGCACCATGATTTAATTGTGATAAGATCACTAGATATGGTCCTATGAAGTGCCGTGAGATTAGGGTTGCTCCAAGAGAAGCGAATGTCTTCAAATAGACATATTTTACCACTGATATCACGATAAGCGATGTCGTTTATAAACAGAAGAAACAAAATAGGGCGTAGTACTGAGCGTTGGCTTTTAGAAGACATCGTTGTATCAACCCTTACAAGCTGACTTCTGTTAGTGAGGTATGACTTGAACCATGCGGGAGCTGTTCCCCTGAAACCGTAGTACTGCAATTTGTTGATTAAAATATTATGATTAACACAATCGAAAGCCTTAGAAAAATCACAAAAAGTTGTTGCAGTGGAGTGATGGCTGTTTACGCTAGAATAAACATTATTTAGGAGGGAGAATATAGCATCATTTGTGCATTTGTTAGTATTTTATATTTAAACAGAAATTATAAAAGATTGTTTTTCATCAAGTTTTGGTTGAAGGCATTCTTAAATCGTCACCCGGAAATCACTATTAAGCGGGCGCAAAATATATTTTATAAAATTTACTTTGACAAACGGAAAGTCTTATTGGAGCCTGATTTAATAGATAAACCTTAAAGGATATACAACGTAGAAAGAAGAGATGTAGATTAAACTTGCGTCATCAACAAAGTATTCTAGCTAAAAAAGGAGTGAAGTGAGTGCACTTAACAACCCCAGAGAACGGATAAAATGTGCAGTGGTTTCGGCCACAGCCATTTTATTTAAAGGGCAAAAGTCGAAGGCAGAGTGGGGCGACCATCTACCACCAGGTTCCTTTAATCTCATAACGTAAAAGAGAAGCATGACGGTTGAAACCTTCAATAAATGCTTACAACACCTAGGGAAGTATAGACTGTCAAATTTTTGATGGTGCTTTATAACACTGAAATACATCTATTCTGGAGACAGCTAACACTAATGACATTACACTGTTTTTCCTCCCGGGTAACACGAACTCCAACCCATGAGCAAAGTTGTTTTAAAAGCTTTTGAATGTTACTTGGATGAGCAAGTGCAATAATGGATAAGTGACAAAGAAAAAAGCATAAACAAACAGAGATTTGGTGAGATATTGTCGATCGTTTGGAACTTAGCCGTAATACGAAAAATATTGCATCTGGTTTTTTTGCCACGGGGACATATCCATTTAATTCTGAAGCGATTTCCGATCTCACTTTTGGTCAAAGTACTTCATAGTCTATTTCAGAAAGGTATATAGCAATAGACTGGGGAATTCCATCCAGTTCGGTGTCGGCCATAGGTGTAGGTCTGGAAATATTGTGTAGGGATTACTTAGGTACAGTTACGTTTTGCGTTTAACAGGTACCATTCACCCTGCTATTAGTGCCTCTGCCTAATTACAACCCTAGTTCATATTCGGCTTAATCATGCACCGTAAGGGCAACCCAAAATTTTTAGACCTTTATAAGTATATTTGTTTAGTTTAACGCATCAGTATTTAGTGTTAAGCCGAAAATAGTGTTCACAGTGTTATAACATTAGTAATAAAATGATAAAATATCTTCCAGCTGATTCAGTAGTAGTTATGGATAACGCAAGTTATCATTCTCGACGCATAGATAAGACTACAACTTCATTTTGGAGAAAACAAGAAATTATTGACTGGTTAACCATTAAATCCTATAGAACTTATATGTACCTAATACACATAATAATGCCTAACTTTTATTCTGTTGAAATAAAATTCTTTTCTTTTTACGAGTATCCTACCGCCTTTGGCACATTATTTTCAGTGTTTGTGAATGGATAACAATAGGCTAAATCCATGTATTGATACTAGATAAAAAAAATTTACAATGAAATCAATGCCAAATTATGAAAGTGGCTTAAATATTCGTTGGGTCAATCTGTGGTCCCTTTGCATGCCTACTGAGATTTTAATACTCTATACTTTGCTGAAATAAACTATAACAGAATTACCTATTAAAGAATATTTTTCCGAAGACGAACACAAAGGGTTATTTGAGATTAATTGATAAAAAACTGTCCTAACCAAAACCAGGGCTCCCAGAATCATGTCAGCGAAGGAACTACCAACAAGGTTTCAAATAAAATATACCTCTAGCAATATCCCCAAAACAACAAAAACGAAAGTATAAGAACATGTGGACTTCATTAATTAGCGTTAGTGACATATCTTTGTATAGTGACACGTCATCTGATATTTTTACATCAGGGGTAGAAAGGCAAATGGAGGTTAATGAGGAAAATATTAACAACAAGCAAGAAATAACTCGGGAAGAAGAAGTTCTACAAGGAATCCAAAAAGAAACAAATTAAGAAAGATTTCACAAAACAATAAAATGAGAATGAGAAATCACGTGAAGAAAGTAGAAAAAGAAGTACATGATACAATTTTTAAAAAGGAGCAAGTGAAGAGAAGAAATAGAGAGAAGACCATCAATAGCGAGGCTTTGGTGGTTAAAAGAGACGTTCTAAACAAGGAAAAAATAACAAAATAAAGAAGAAAATAACCGTCATAGAAAAGATTAAGTACATGCCAAACAAACGTGGAAGAACAAAGACTTTTAGTACAGCAAACTCTGTGATGAAGATGAACAAGAAAATATGAGGCGGTGCATAGTTAGTTTAATCTACGTATACAGATCATGCCAAAAAATTAAGTTTGTTTGTCTGAAGTGTTCGTAATAAGACTAGGTTATAGTTTTAAAAAGTTCCCCCCTCCCTTTAAAGGAACCAAAATTTTTTTTGTTTTGAAAACTTTGTTATTTTTAGAGTTATATAATTTTTGTTTTATTTGCGTTTGAGCTATTATAAAGACTGAAGAGTCTTTTTTTTTGTTAATAAAAATGGAGAAAACTCACTCTTGTTTATTTTCTACTATTGAAATTATCGATAAGCATAATAACAACACAATATGGGCATACCACCAACCTATGCTGGGAATATGCTTGGATGTAAAGACTACAAAAAATAAAAGCAAAACATAAAAAGAGATACATCAACTTTCTTTCCCAAGAAATTTATTTTATGAAGTAATAAGAGTATTTCTTGCATGAAACAGAAACAAAAAGTCAAGTTTTTCTGTTTTTTATTGAGGAATCTTCTTAACGTGGGCATATTACCTTCACCTACCTTATGTACATTATCAAGTGAATCACTCCATACAAAAGTCACTGAAAGTCAACAGAAAGTAATAATATGCAATTATTTTGTAAATCAAAAAGTGATTTGACATATTGGGTTATGTTTCAACTCATAATTTTGTATTTCGATGGAAGGATAAAGTTTATCATTCCACGTGATGTATCCTAGCACACAAGGATGAAAACAGAATATTATATGAATAGGAGCGTGTGTAACATAAAAAACAAATATTTGGAGGGGAATTTGATATATCGGTGGGTCTTGGTAATAACAGAAATCTGCCAGCATCTGGAGCTAACATGGTCGCACAAGAATCTTTATAAAATGGATGCTATCTAATATTCTCATTGATCATCATGTGAGAGGCTCAAGTCTTGAACGTTTTATTTTTTGTCAGATGATGCCATCATATATAAAAAGGAGAAATTCATAGTAGTAAATTGGACGAGAGTGTGGATTCTCTTCACTTTCGTGTTAACCTTTGAATACAAATGAAAGCAAATAAGTTGAGAATCGGATACAATTTTTAATAGTATTGAAATATTTACCATTGATCAGAATGAAATGCTTCGTGATAACAAATCGATACCGGTTTTTATGATCGGAAGTGCCAAGTATAATGTGATAAAATAGCAAAAATGTTATTGATGGTGTTCTCACTTTGTAAAACTATAATCAGCTTAAAAACATAATTAAGAATTATACAGAGTTATACTTAATATAACAAGTGAATATAATTCCAGTAAAATTAAATAGAAAGATCAATTTATTGTTTTATTTGTAAATTAAAAACGATAATAAAAGTACCATACTTTTCAGTGAAAGTTACTCAGAAAGCTTAAAAATCTTTGGCAGGAAAAATGTTAATAGTGAATATTTCATATCAGTAATATCATAATAACTTTTTCACTTCTAAGCCACAACAATTCGATGGAAAAATATAAAATTGTGACTTACAAGTCTTTCATTTGGTACATGTTGCATATATTAGTTTCCAAATCTTATTAGGAGAAACTTTTGGGTGAAATGTTATTAATTCTTTTCTGTCTTTTTGGTTAGGACCATATTAATTTGATTGGATTTAAAACACAGCAGTGCGGAGGTAATCTTAAAACACTGTGACCATTTTTCTTGAGGATTTCTTCTACAGTATATTCTTTGTCAATTATTTTTGTTCCTAAAAACTCTATGAGTTGCTTCTTTATGCTTGTCTTGAATGCTACGAGGCATCTAGACAATTACATTATTTGCATGTAATGCTGGTACCAGTTTTTCATTGAATCAAGACTCGAAAAGGATCCTTCCAATATTCTCATGGTAATCTGAAGAACTATCCTTAACATGCTTCAAACTCAATAATAATGTATCATTCACCCAATCTCGCTCCCCACCACAATATAATATTTATATGCGTTGTACCTTTGTACCTTTGGGATGGAATGCTTTAGTTTTAAATTTTCAATTATCACTTGTCCAGACAGTATCGTGGCTGTGAAACCATGTTTAAAGTACAGATTTGTCTCCTTTCTTTACGATTTTTGTTGTATATTCGTTTCTTAACATTATCAAACGTCCAATTTCCATTACTGTAAGTTTTTTTATTTATATACCTTTTATCTTTCCGTACCGAACTTACCTCAAGGATATGTTTTCAGTTCTGCAAGAATACCTTGAAGAGGTTTATTCGAACATATTGTTTCGCATATTGGAGTTAACCTATCAGGTTTGATTTTCAAAAAAACTCTAGAAATATTGCACTTATGGCTCGACGTACAGCCGTCATTTTGAGGGAACTTAGCTGAGAGTTGTTTGATAATCCAACCTTCAGTCCTGGCTTTCCTCCTCGCTATGTTCTTGTACGTAAAATAATTTCTGTCTTCCGATGAGAGTATTAAAAAAGTTGGAGACATCTGCAACAAGCTGGTCCTATTCCCAGGCTACAGAGTTCCACGTCAGAGGGACGTTAAAGTTTGCGGTGTTCTCTATGTTAAAAAATAACTGAAACAATGCTGTACTCGTTGCCCATACTGGATTTCGGGATGTATCTAGTGTGTTTATTCTGTTTCTATTACTTTTAGTTGAGGCTGTAAATACATATCTATGCACTAGCTCTCTCCCTGTAACCGAGTGAGATTAAATTAATCTCTTCCTAAGTACTGCCCTTGGCTGAAAATAAGACATCCAATTACTCTTTTTACGTTTTACATCCGTAGTTTAAATTCCTAATTTCACTCGATCTTCTTCTGTTCATTATTTCCTTTATTTGGTTTCAGCTTATATTAAGATTAAATCATCATTTATTAATATTACACATAATTAATGTCTGAATTAAACATTAAAAGTACGCTTTTCGTTAATATTTTTTTTAATTCCCAGATGCAGTAATGTTTCTTAGCTTGGTTAATATGGACTCTAGGTCATATATAACGCTGTTAGCTACAAGGGTCGAGGTGAAAAGCATAGGCTTACATATTTTTAAATAGTTCCATTTAAATTTTATTTTCCAAATTAATGCTTTTGATTTGTTATGTCAATTTTATGAAGCATCCTCTGCCTTAATTTTTTTTAGCTGACTATGGAAAACATTAAAGCCAGTATTTTCAATAGCCCCCAGATTAGACAACTGTAATCAGTTTTTCACAAGTAATGTATTATAAAACGTATGCTAGCTTTGTTTTGCAATTATAAGCTAATCTTTCGATTTGTTAATAGTTTTTTCAAATAATTGCCATATTAAGAGAGTTATTACATTGAAAACTCACCTTGTATAATATAGAAAAGTGGCGAAAGGCTGTAAATCTGCTTTAAGATTTTAATACTACAACTGGTAACGAAAGCTTTGTTACCACTTAGATATACGATATGTTAGGCTTATAGTCCTTCTGAATGATTTAACGGGATCTTCATGATTCTTCGGCTTATTTCTATAAACCTTTTTCATTGTTCACTATCTCCAAATACCATTTACCGAAAGAAGCAATTGTCTCAGAACGAACAGAAAGTCAACAAATGATTTTTTGGTGTGATTCAATTCCGATTTCATTATTATTACTTGTTATTAATTTATTACGGAGTACCTTTTTACAAATTTTATCCGTGAGACGGGTCACAAGTTTACATAGAATTTTTTCGCCAAATTCAAGTAGTCCTTCTGGAATTTAATCCGCACTAGGAGATCTCCATTTATTTGGGGTTTTTAAGTAACTTGAATAAATACTACAGCTATTGTTGTTAATTCATGTCTGCCTTCCTTATTCGCAAAAAGCTAAATCAGAATCTTGTACTAGAAATGTTTTATAATTTGTATCCCACGTTCTGAAGTCTGTTCATCTGTTAACTTCTTTTTTGATCGATTTTCAAGTCCTTTTATCAATTTCTCTGGTATATAGTTCTCATTAATGTCTATTCTCTCGCGACTAATATTGTAAAACCAGTTTCATCAGGTACACTTTATAGCGTTCACTATTTCGTTATATTTTATTTACATCGAATTCTCGATACCTAAAAACATATATTTGAATGCATTGGCAAAGCGGGATGGTATATTCTCAATGTTAATAATAGCACAGTTGGGTACAATATTGCCTAAATTCACTTTCGGTTTATCCTTCTCTCTGTTTGGTCGTCGAAGCTCGCTCCAACTGAAAATCCTAGATTTCAAGAATGAATACACAAGTACATTCGATTCTCTCATTTTAAATTCATGTATGAAGAATATTCTTGGTTATTACAGAAAATGCTTTTCATATCGATGTATAAATACACTGTTGACGTACCGTGAAGGAGTAGGTATTTATTAACATGTTATATATAAAACTGATTTTTAAAATTTCATTCAATCTAATCACCAAATTATACAGAAAAAGGATGTATGTACAGACGAGCTGAATCGATATGTATATGAGAAAGTACTGGGACTAGTGTTCTGAAAATTTGCTTGCACAGGTATTCTGAAATGTTCGTTTCAGCTAAAATAACTTCAGTTTTCTGAAATTTCCGATTGTGCCGGAAGTGGACTCATCTTCGTTATTTTAAACGGAATGCTATGGTTTTTATTGAATTTTTGAAATCTACGCGAAATGTCAATATAACTTTATATCATCGAAGCATCGTATGCCTAAAGTCCACCATTTTTTAATTATTTTACATTTTCGAAATTTTTGGACCACTAAAAAGATTATATTTCTAAATTTAAGTGAGTCAGGTCTAATATTTTTGAGATTAGGACAAATAACATTTACAGCTTTCAAAATCTGTAATACCTTGACGAAAATTTGTATAGGGTGTTCAGAAAACTTAATTTTTTCAAATGGCAACCCCCATTTTTCTCTTTACCATTGGATTCTACGCTTTAAATTAAGGGGACTTCGTTAGTAAATTTATATATCTCAAATTAACGGTTTTTGTAGAAACTTGAAATAACTGAAATTTTTGATGGTTTTTAATTGTAGGTTTGCTGGTAATATACTGAGAATGTGATAGGGTTATTAAACGAGCCTGCGATACTTTCCGTTTGCGATATCCGGATAGACCACGACTCACCCCTGATACACTTACGCGACTCATTCATAATTGTAAAACCCACGGTTAGTTTGATGCACCGTGCAGCAAATTGGAACTTGTCGTAAACAATTAAGCGAATGAAATTACAGACTTGGGATATTTCAGAACGTATCCTGAAAATTCATTTACCGATGCGGAAAGAGATTTGAGAATATTAGAGATAAGTATTCACAGGATTCTTATGAAACACAAGTTCCATCCGTATTCAATCTCGTTGGTACAAAATTCAGAGCCAGGTGACGAATTGCTTTTTGTGAATCTTTATTAATTAAAAAACAGGAAGACGAAAATTTTTTATGAAACTTAATTTGGACAGATGAGTGTCAAATTCAGAAGAATGGAATATTTAACCGGCGTAACTCCCATTATTGGAAAGATATTAATCCGCACATGTTGCGTAAAAGACAGTTTATGACGAAAATTTGAATGGTAATCTTGATATTTAAATTTGAAGGTGAATTTTACTCCAAATTTTTGTTTATTTCAGGTAACAGATATTTAGAAATATTAGAAAATTATTTACACCCACTAAATCAGAATTGGAATCAGTTGTGCTATCAGCACGACGAAGCCCCACCACACGATAGTGCGTTTGTAAATAACTTTTTACATACTTATTTTGAGGACCGATGTATAACACACGATGAACCGCATCAATGGCCTTCCTGTGCACCGGATATCACCCCATTATATTTTTTTCTTTGGGGTCGTATAAAAGATATCGTGTATGCTTCGCCGCTAACTACAAAAGAAGACTGTCAGGAAAGAGTTCGGAATGCATTTCGATCTGTTTCACCGCTAGTAATTCGTAACGACACTCAGCATGGGTTTTTAAGAAGAAGAAGAAGAAGAAGAAGAAATGTTTGGAAGCTGGGGACAACAATTTCGAACATTTACTTTAGTTTTGTTCTTCTCCTCTTAGTGTAGTGTACAATTAAAAACTATGAAAATTTCAGTTTTTTCAAGTTTCTACAAAAACCGTTAATATGAGATATATGAATTTATTAACGAAGCGTAGAATCTAATGGTAAAGAGAAAAATGGGGATTGCCATTTGAAAAAATTTAGTTTTCGAAGTTTCCAGATAGCGAAATTCGGCACCATTTTGTGAACACCCTATATAAATTAATAAATAAATTTTTGTCAAGGTTTTACAGATTTTGAAAGCTGTACATGTTAATTGTCCAAATCTCAAAAATATTAGACTTGACTCACTTAAATTTAGAAATATAATCTTTTTAGTGGTCCAAAAATTTCGAAAATGTAAAATAATTAAAAAATGGTGGACTTTAGGCATACGATGCTTCGATGATATAAAGTTATATTGAAATTTCGCGTAGATTTCAAAAATTCAATAGAAACCATAGTATTTCGTTTAAAATAACGAAGATGGGTCTACTTCCAGTATAACCAGAAAACTGAAATTATTTTAGCTGAAACGAGCATTTCGGAAAACCCATGCCAGGAAATTTTCAGAACACTAGTCGCAGTGCTTTCCTATCCTATCCTATCCTATAAACAAAAAATATCTCCTCCAAGCCATAAAAATTTGTTTAAAAACATTGGTGGTAACCCCAAAATGATGTATATCAATCTCGTATTCTCAAATATTCCATACAGACACATACATTTATTGAATCACCGCGCGCATCTTCAAAAGTACTGGCCAATGATGCCCTTTTAATATATTACCACCCAAACCGCTTCTTTCGGAGAGAGTAAAGGTATTTGATATTTCTATTTAGGGTCTATACCCCAAAATGTGCAATTTTCTCTGTTGAGAAAGAAGAAAGAAAGAAGAAGGAAATAACAAGTTGTCAAGTTTTTCTTTTCCTTCCAGAATTTACGTCCCACACTGTACTTGACAAGGTCTCTTTTCTCACGAATTCCTGTCAATATTTTCATTTTTTTGCTATATATATATATATATATATATATATATATATATATATATATATATATAGTAATGGCGAATGCTTCTACCCTTGCACGCTTTTGGTCAACATTCAAACATCTGGTTAGGATCCATTTTGCAGCAATTTTTCTTATGTCCAAATTGACGTGAACTATATGATGAACGCGTTCGTATGAAATATCCAGTGCTTCATAAATCCGTTTTAGCCGAATTGGACGGTCTAATAAAATCATGTCATGAACTGCATCGATATTTTCGGGGACACACACAGAAACTGGCCTTCCCGATCGATCATCATCTTCAATGGAAAATTTTTCATTTAATTTATTGCGTAACTCTGTTTTACTTTTTTGACGTCAAACTTTACACTGACACTTCTAATAAATTATTGTTCGTTGCTATGGTAACGCAATATTTTGTTTATGCATGGAACTGGTCTAGGCTACCTAGATATCAATACATCCCCGTATTCTTGGATTCATAGTTCATTAATTATCTATATTCACTATTTCCAGTTTTCACTATTCCATTAATTTTCCTAATTATTCTATTCTCCTCTTATATATCCGTAATTGTTCTTTGTCCATATTTGTTAGTCTCATAGTCTTCACGGAGTATGTACCTAAGTACAGGTTTTAACTCAGTCTTAATTAGGTTGCTGGGCATTATGATTTTATATTATTGAATGCCCTATATCCTGCACGATGTTTTTGTCTTGTCTCCGTCTTTATGTCATTTTCACAGCATATCATTGTTTCTAAGAACTTGCAGGTGTCGACAATTGCGAAGATTTATCTTCACTGTTTCTTGTTTGTGGATTCTTTCTTCAAATTTCAATATATTTTGTTTTTTTCCAACTTATTTTTAATATGATTTTTCAACTAACTTTTTTCTAAGATCTCTTTAAGACTTTTTCAGATTTATTAATGATACTTCCATCGATATTATATTCCCTTATTATGTCATCCACTGCAATGTTAATCAATACAAATGAGAATCAATCACCTTGCCTTCAATGAAAACTTAATACTTAAAAAACATCAAAGCCCATGAAAATTTCTTTCCTGTTCAATATTCATCAGTTTAGAAATTATTGAAAGACAAATAATGCCAATAGTCGTTGATGATTGTATTAATTTCTTATTTATCATATCTCGAAAAAAATCTATAATCTGGTATGAAACGCCAATGCACAATCCTACTTCAGAGTTACTCATCCAATTCGTCTCTAATCCTATCATTTCAATAATGAAGCTAGAGAGTAATGAAATTTCAGATTATTGAATTTCCACTTCCGATAATTTTAATTCAGTATTTCACTGTGTATTTAAAATTTCATTTCTCTATTGAGATTTCATTTCTTTTTATTCGAATACAGATTTGTTTTGTTTTTTTTTGTCGAACAAAAATCGTATAAATCTATGTAAAATTTTTTATTAGACTTTATGTCTCTCAAGCCATTACCGCAGATACGAATGCACATATGGTAGATTGATAAAAGAGAAAAAAAAGCAAAAAACAAAATGAATTTTTGATTAAGATGTTTTAGTGAAAGTTTTAGAATTTTACAGAAAATAAATGTGTTTCACTTTTACCAATTCAAAATTTCACAGATATCCTTGGCAGAAAAACAAGAATCAGTAAAATTAAATCAATGCTAGATCAATGAATTACAAGGGCAAGTACAAATTTATGCTCTTCTAGGGTTGTCTGGGTTGTATCAAATAAACCGAATGCTTTAATTCCCGCCAAGGTGTTTTTTCCCGCTGGAATTAATTTTCACGGGAGAAACAGGTAAGTCAAGAAATTAGATTTTAGTTTACCTTGGTTAGGTTAGTTAACCTGGTTAACTTGGTTATCGAAACGCACGTTAGGCAGTGTAATTTTGAGTCTTGGTGTAGTGGTGGTGTAAACAGTGTATTCAGTATAGTAGTTTCTGGTGAATCGAATAAAAAGATATAGATAACTGGTACCATAGGAGGATTGCATTTTAAGTTTCTACAAAAAGTTTAACACAAAATAATAAGTTAAGGACAAAGCATTTAATTGGTTTTTGAAATATTCGCCTTCAAAGTCTATACATTTTTGCATACGTTTGATTCAATTCTAGAAACATTTTTTTCACTCTTGAGCTGATATTGTAGAAACATGATTTTGGAAGTCTTCTTCAGGTGATTTAAATCGTTGTCTGTGCTTCTTTTGTTTCACAGTGGAAAACAAGTAAAAGGTAACGAGATATTAATTCCATGTTTTTCTCTTTCAAATATTCAGTTGTTTCACGTGATTCACGGGAGTTAACATGGTAGCGATGGATAAGGCAAAGTGAAATGCCTATATCTATCTGTAAGTCACATGTTGAATGACAAACGATTTTGAATGACCTCATGGACATTCATCAATGATGTAAACATGACCATGACTCATGCCACAACTCATTAAAAAAGTTAAAAGGCAACTATCGCATTTCCTTAATAAGGGTCATAATGAAGTAACAAGATAAATCTGAGTGTGTAAGTACGTTGAATTTGCCAATCGGATTTCATGATATCGAGATAAATCGGAAAAGAGTTTTCAGAGTTGAAAATGATCATTACTTATACTTGTCACATGCCGATGGGTTTGAAAAATTCTTCTCCAACTTCATAAAGAATTAGGGATGATATGTTTATGGGATTGCGATGATGAATTTGCCCAGTTTATCTTCTTGAAATAATAAGATCTTCAACTTCTTTACAAGTACATATAACTAATTTTGACAAAGTTCTTAAAATATTGGAAAGAACAAATCATTACAATTATATTAATGTTATTTTATATAGTTTATAACTTTAATTATTTCGAACAATAAGTTCTTGATCTGGATAAATCGAGTTACCGATATTAATATTATACATAATTACTGAGAATAGAACTAAAAACTAAACAAGCTAACAGAACTGTTTCTTTCTACAAAAACATCATTTGTAGATTTCAAAGTTTCCCGGACACAATGTTCGATTGGACAAGCTTTCAATTTACAACTCGTTAAGTGACTTGACACTTTCGGTTGAAATTTCAATGAACATAATGGAATTATGCCATTTCATTATTAATGAATATTCAGCCCCGCATTTTCCGCACGATATTCAATTGAATCCATATAACTGTGTTTGATTAAAAACATTCTGAATTAATTTGTACAGATTTACGAAATTCATTAAAAAATTGTTCCATTTTTCTTTCACTGCAGTTCAAATGATCCGAACTTTCACAGCTTCACACGGTCAGTTTATAATCTATCAACTTTTATCTCCACGTTCAGAATTTTATAATGAGTATTATACTCGTATTATCACACTAAAATAGTATGAAAGAAACATTGTCGAAGTGCCTATTGTTTTTTTTTCTCTAACTACAATTCACTAGAGTCGGGATAATTCTAATAAATTATCAAAGTAATGATGAAAATAACTAAATAAAGAAAACACAATAGTAATAGATAATAATTAGTAAATAAGTCCATAGCAAAAATTAAAGCAGTATGCAGCATGTCCTAAATTAAATATTATTATTAGAATATAAGTCATTTACAGAGTAGAAGGCATTTTCCAATAAATACGCCCTCAAATGATTGCCGAATGCGGGAAAAGTTGATATCGTTTTAATTTCAATTAGCAAGTGATTGTGCATTTTTCTGCATTGTGAAATATTGATACTTTAGCTAATTCTGAACGTGGAGTAGGTAGGTAAAGGTCGTGCTCCGCGTTCCTAAGAGGATAGCCTTGCAACGATCATTCTGAAATTGGAGAAGCGTGCTTACGAATTAGGTTAACGGATTCAAAGATGAATAAGAAAGGGCATAATAGACTGTTAAGGAGATGGATAAGTTCAGTTCTTTGGAAACTGACCTCAGCGCAAAACAGGAGGAACTTAATTAATCAAGGAATTGTTCACAACAAGCTCTAAAAATTTTACAGATTCAACGACGTCAATGGTGGTGTTATTTAATAAAAAAGGCTGCAATGGATTTTTATAGGATAAACCTTTAGTTTAAGAAACATTGAGACAGAGAAGGTTAGATTCGCATCATGATTTAAGGGTAATTAGGTTTTTTTGGCAAATAAAAAGGAGACACTATCTCTCCTAATAGCTCTTCACATGTGTGTTGGAATACTCTTTCAAAAAATTAAACTGAGAAGGGAAAGATATAAATATCGACGGTGAGTATCTAAACCACCTGCGTTTCGCAGACGATATCGTCATAATCACCGACAATATGCAAGACGCTCGGCAGATGGCCACGGATTTGAAAAGAACCACAATGAATGTTGGCCTAGAAATAAATCTAGACAAAACCAAATTTATGACAAATCTGGTAACAAATGATATCATAATTATCGATGGAGGTGAGATAGCGCAAGTATATAACTATAAATATCTAGACCATGAAGTGAGGATAGGAAGAGATAACCAAACGTGTGAGATAAAGCGTCGAATACAGTTAGGATGGATAGCTTTTGGCAAGTTGAGTAGTACCTTGAAATCAGACTTACCAATAAGCCTAAAGAGAAAAGTATATGAGCAGTGTGTTATACCTGTGATGTCCTATGGGGCAGAGACGCTTACCCTCACGAGACAAACTGCAGGAAAGATGAGAATGGCGCAACGGGCAATGGAAAGGGCAATGTTGGGAATTACGAGAAAGGATAGAATTACAAATGAGAACATAAGAAGAAGAACAAACGTTAAGAACATTATTGAAATCATAACCCAAAAGAAATGGAAATGGGCAGGCCATGTAGCCCGAATGACGGGTAATACGACGAAAAGAATATTGGAGTGGAGGCCAAGAATGGATAAGAGAAGTAGAGGCAAGCCGCCAACAAGATGGAGTGACGATGTAAAGAAAATTGTAGGAAATTGGATACATACAGCTCAAGATAGAGACAGATGGTTTAAACTAGAGGAGGCCTATATCCAGCAGTGGATGGAAGCTGGCTGATAGATGATGATGATGATGAGGTCACTAGATATGGTCCTATGAAATGCCCTGAGATCAGGGCTGTTCCAAGAAAAACTAGTGTCGTCTGTAAATAGACATATTTTACCACTGATATCTAGATATGCGATGTCATTTATAAACAGAAGAAACAAAATAGGGCCTAGTATTGAGCCTTGGGGCACTCCACATTCTATTGACTTGCAAGATGATATCGTTGTATCAACCCTCACAAGCTGACTTCTGTTAGTAAGGTATGACTTAAATCAAAGGTGTTCCCCTGAAACCGTAGTACTGCAATTTCTTAATTAGAATATTATGATTAAAACAATCATAAGCATTAGCAAAAACACAAAAAGTTGTTGCAGTGGACTGATTGCTGTTTAGGCTGGAGTACACATTATTAAGGAGGGAGAAAATAGCATTATTTGTGCATTTGTTACTTAAAAACCCAAAGTCAGTATTTTATATTCAAACAGAAATGATATAAGCCTCTTTTAGATCTTTCTATGATCTTAGATAACGTGGGAAGAAGTGTAATTGGACGATAATTCGACGCTTGTTCAGAGGTATAAATTATAGCCGTCTTAAGGCAATTGGGAAAAGTGCCATTTTGAAATGAAACGTTAATTAAAGTGGTAAGGTGATTTAATGTGCAATCGGGTAGACTCGAAAATGTATAGAACTTTTAACTACAGATTCGCCAAGTTTCCAAAAAGAAAATTAAACAGAACTATCAATAACAGGTCCATCTGGTATACAAAATAAATTCGTGAATTTTTCTCATCCAAAAATAAGACCGTTTCCCAAGGAGCTCGAAAATACTCCATAGTCGTCGTGAACGCAAATTTGCTGTATTGGCACACCTAAAAAATACTCATTAAAAAAATAAATAAAAAAAATTTGTCAAGACTAAACAAAAAGTGTAACGAACGTGAAGGAAAAGATAAAGATGAAGGAAACTCCTCAATAATGAGCAAAGAAGCTTTTTCATGCTCTAATGCCCTCTATTTTCATATATGTACGTCATGCGCACTACCTCTCTCAATTTCAATTCGCTGTTTTCCACAATGCTTCCTGTGAACGTTCTGATGGTTGAGCATCATCTTTTGTACTTGTACACGAACAAATTAGTCAATGATGTTTCCTCATAATAATTTTTCCGGTTGGAAAACAGAGCTTAATCAATAGTTTATTATAATGAATTCTATTAAATGAATGAATGAAACTATTGAAGGAAATGAGCTGTCGTTTCAAATTGATTGGAATAATATAAAAATGTGATTTGTGAAGATGTCTGTGTATCAGGCTGCGGATTTATTAATCGCAAATATATATCTAGCAATCGGAGAAATCAAAGTAGTTAACTTTCCTATTTAAGTGAGACTCAAATTAATCGCAAATTATATTGTGATAGTGATCAATTCATTTGATAAATGTATACCAAACGTGATTGAACTAAAAAAAGCTAGTTGAAACTCAACGTTTCTCATTCTCCAGTCGATTTATCGAGAACATATAAAACTGAATGAATCCTTTTCACCAGCCAGTATAATCGAGTTTCGATTCTCCATAAACTTCATACACGTAAATTTTCCATTCTACAGGAATTTGAACCGTGGCACAACGCGAGCTATATATCACTAAATACAGCAGAAAACAAATTCAATGAAGTTATTTTGAAAGGTAGTTTTTGGAATATTTCACGTTTCATACGCATCAGAGAATTGGGGATGATAAAAAGGAGTGGCTCTCGTTCAACCCATATAATAAATACCATAGTCTTTCTGAAATTTATGTAGATATTTGGAAGACAAATATTTTCTATGAAATATGAAGAGTAATGGTTTTCACTTTAAATTGGATTAATCAAAATAATTTTAGTAAAATTGATCATTATATACGAATCAATTACTCACAGACCTCCAGCATTTAGAGAATCCTCACAAATATTCTATTGGAGTTGACACATAATTTTTGATGTATTATACAGTGAGTTTGGAACCTTCACAGATAACAAACATTTTCTATTAATTTCGATTTTATCACATTCTATGTTAGCATTCAATGTAATTACTATCTGTATTGTACAAAGACTTTTCCCAGCAATTATTCAATGTCGACATCATACATTATCCAAATCCAAATATTTAACTAAACTTAAATCTGAAACACCCAAAAACGAAAGAAGTAATATTTTATATCAAGTTCCTTACAATAGACATCTCAATATTTAGAGAATAGACAAAAAGGTAATCAATATGATAAAAAAAATAAAACTCCATTAACGAACTACGAAATAGCAAAAACATAAATTCAATCATAAAGATTCAAAAATTCTTGAAACTGACTCAAATATACGTAAAACAGAATTTTTAGAAATTCGCTGCCAAGTTGGGAGTTTCAATCAGAGTTCTAACAACCATACTAAAAATTCAACTCACACCAATATCTGGGAATCCAGTTGAGGGCTGCAACCATGTCCGATTTCCATAGTTAAGTCCCAACCATATCAAATTTGAGTTGTTTTTAATTTATACTGCTTTTGTTCGTTGTGCTCTTTTGGATACGCAGTTAACGCGAATTTATTATTTTTTCAATAAATTTATTTGTTGCTGAAACTTTTTTATTATTCTTAGCAATAATTATAAACTTCGATAATCGTATCCGGGAATAGTTTTTGATTGTAATTTTCATTTTAAATTTAATTCATAAAGTATTTCCAGCTTCTCCCCCTTTTTTATTAATTGTTAAAGTCGTTCGTTGAAAAGTTGGTGGCGTCCAATTTAATATTAATTATTCACCCCATCTGAATACCATTTTTTTATATACTTGGGAAAGAATCTTCTGTCGGGGAAGTAAGGTTATAAATTAAGAACAACTCGGATTTATTTATATATAAAAACAGGCTGGGACTTATCTCTGGAAATCCGGGACGGCTGCAACCCTCAACTGGACTCCCAGATGTTGGAGTAAGTAGTCTGGTGGTTAGATCTTTGTGGTTGAAACTCCCAACATGTGAGCTTTCTGACAGTGATTATAAAGAATAAAATCATCACAAATTCACTAAAATTTACTTTGATTCTAAGAGTAGGTAGATAGAAGAAAAATTTGAATCAATTTAGAGACTTAAAATCAAGAATTTATTAAAAAATTCATACACAACAGGTATAAGAAGTAAGAAATTGGAGAAATGTATTTTTGAATATATATTCTCGATATTTGATATGGCCAGCCGTTCTTTGAAATTAACTACGCCTACAAGCAGCATATATTTTGTTTCTTAACGGTATACTAAATGGTGAAACTCGCTTTAATTGCTCGAAAATTTCAGAGTAACACTTTCTTGGTCTCCGTCTAAACCATTAAATTCTCATTTTCAGTAAAATTGTGAATTAAAGGACAAATCCGACAGTATGCACTATCCTCCGTTTACAAGGTTCTTTGCTGTAGTTATTCAACGCAGTGGCGTATATTCAAGTTATAGGAGACCAGTTATTTTTCTGTGAAATCCATTATTATTGTATTTATTGTGTAATTGATGCATATATTTTAGATTTTGGAAAAACAAATTCTATAAAAATGCAGCTTAATAATTAACAACCAACTAACCTCACCTAAACTATTAATTTCAACTTCACTTATAACCTAGCCTATAAAATTTATTGTCATTTACATTCTAACCAATAAATATTCAGCTACATTCATAACGACCTAGATATTCAATATTATCCATGAATCAACCAATCAATATTGAACATCATTCACTACAACTTATCCTTATCTAACCTATAAAAATGCAACGTCCTTCATAATCTAACCAATTAAAAATCAATAAAAATCCCTTTGGTAACCAGAACCAATATTTCAATTTATCAATATTTCTATCAATGTCACTTTGAATTTTGAATTTTTAATACTATAAATCTAAACATTTTTACAAGAATTAATACAATTCACAACTACCGAAAATCTTAATCAATTATTCTTTTACATTTATACATATCTCTTATATTGTATTTGACCATAATTTTACAGAATCTCTGGGACTTAGACCACCTACCCGTCTATCGGATGAAATTATGATTGAAGAAGCTAATAAGCTATTCCCCAAAACCAATAAATTGAGACTCATTAGATATCTCGGAAGGCAATATACTTCTCGTCACTTCAGAATGGTTCAAAAAGGCATATAACAAAATAAAACTTAAAAGAGCTCCAGGAGCGGACTATATACCACCTGAGATAATCAGACAAGTAACTGAAAATTTTGTTGATCAGCTATGAAACTCTATGAACCGTCAGCTTATAAAGGGTGAAATCCCAAAAATATGGAAGGAAGCGAGGCTAGTAATTCTAGAAAAGCCCCAAAAATCGGTACCAAATAGAACACCGTACAGACCTCTGTGTTTGCTGTACTGCATGGAAAAGCTTCTTGAACATCTTATCAAGGCAGCACTTATCACAGAAATAAAGAATGTAGGTGGATTTTTTACCGAGGGGAGATCGACTATCTATGCTGCAAACCTGGTTATATGTAAAGCAAAAACCTGTAAAAGCTTCGCATAAAATAGCTATAAGCTTTGTCTCTTGGTGACACTTGATGTAAAAAATGCATTTAATTCAGCCCCTTGGATAGGCATTGTGCAAGCGCTTAGAGACAAAAGCATATCGCCACATTTAGAACGCTTAGGAATGAGCTACCTTCATAATAGAGAGCTCTTGCATGCAAATTACATGTGGAGTGCCATAAGGATTCATTCTTGGGCCAACTCTCTGGAACCTCTACTATAACAAAATCCTCAACCTAGGGATGCCATATAACGTCATTCTTATTGGTTATGCAGACGATCTTGCAGTCTTAGTAGTCACCAGTGCGTCAGAAGAATTACTGGTGAACCAGACAAATATTGCAATACATAAAATATAGGGGTGTATGAAAAAAATGATTCTGGAAATCGTGGACGAGACGACCGAAACGGTACTCATGGTCTACCGTAGGACAGTTAGGTAGGTGACCATAGAAGTGAAGGACACAAGTGTCCCAACTAGAATTAAAGTACCTCGAAGTTTGCATAGACCAGGAATCTTTCATGAAAAGACATATTTTGAACACCTGCAAAAAAGCTGAGACATCTGCGTTGGCCTTAAGTCGCTTAATGCAAAATCTCAATGGCCCTACCTCTGTAAAACAAAAACTGTTACAGTACAGTCATTCATTCGATCATGCTATATGCAGACCGAGTTGGTCTCGTGCCCTCATATTCCAAATTAGAATATGCAGCGCATTTCGAACGATCACTTGATACCAATAGACTTATTGGTAAGAGAAAGAAGCTCGATGTATGGTGAAAATAATGTAGCCAAATCAATGGAGAAAGCGAGGACGATGGGTCAGTACGACAGGCAGAGGTAGCTGGACATAACGATTCCAAATATTACATGGATGTACAAATTATCACCTGACGCAGCTATTCACAGGGCATGGAAGTTTCATTTTACCGGTTTAAAATCACAGACTCACAAACTTATCTCTACTGTCATAATGTGGAAGAAGAGCACACCTTTTTTGTCTGTCAAAGATGGTAGGAGCAACGTAGAACAGCCATACAAGAACTTGGAAGCGTACCGTCACCAGAGAATATCGTCCATGAAATGACAGCTAGCGAGAAAGCCTGGAAAACCTTATCTGATATGGTGACAAAGATAGTTAACCAAAAACAATAAGATGTTTCTTTGATTTCTCATTTCTTAGATCTTTTGATATGTTTCTAAATGTTCTTGGTTTTAGGTCTCTTCTGTTTCATAATTATTTTTTTCTTAACAAAGAGTTAAGATTAGTGGAAACGTCAATTTCTATCCATCTTTTAAAATTTATTTTGCAATAGAAGAGACCTAAAATCAAGAACATTTAGAAACTAAAGAATCGACCGTTAGGCGGTACGAAGTTCGCCGGGTCAACTAGTTATTGATAAAAGAATTAACAATGTTGAAAGTCTCATCTCAGTAGTCGAGTATCTTTTTCACGCGTTGCCATCCTCATTATTAAAGAATATTGAATTAGAATTGATAAAGGAGAAACATTCGAGGTGCTTCTAAAGGCTTATTATCTCTTTGACGATAGAATGTTTCAAATTCAATTTGACCTTTACAGAAAGATAAATGGAAACGTTGAATATAACCAGCGTATCATTTTCGTTCATTGTATCGAATCCACTTTAATTGTCTAGATTCCAACAAACCATCTCGTCTGAAGTTCTGTAGATTTCCTTAGCATTGATTCGTGAATACTTGATAATTACTTTAAAATTGCAAAAATAGCGTAGATTGTGAAGGAAATTCATTAATACTTTGTTGGGATGCAATGTTTCAGCGAATAACTTTTATAAGGAATTTCTAAAGTTGTTTTAAGAAAGATGCATGTGCAAATGCACAATAGTGATATTCTTTTACATTGTAAATAAAAAGAGGGAGAAGAATTCATGATAACCCAGGCTTACATTTTTTAACACGTTGAGAAGTTGATTTGAAAATTTCAACTGCTTTCTAGTGATTAGGTAGTGTTTATTCCAAATGAGCTTTTATTTTTCAGAACAGAAAATCCTTAAATATAGAAAAACCACGAGTCATTTATAAATTTCATAATATAATGAAAAAAATGAAGAAATACACAAAATGTATCTACTAAAACTTATGAAAATATTTATTTATGCTTTACGCTTCTTCTAATATCGTTTTCTTTGTTGATATTTCTTACAGTTGCCGGAAGATCTCGTTAAAGTAAAAGAGTTACAGACCATCTTTTTTCTATCCCAGCGTCCTTGATATATTTTTCACATATCTTGAATATGAACAAATTTTTTCATCAATATTATCATCAGACCAAGCTTTTTGATAAGTATGAAATAATGGATTTACGTTTTGTCCATTTAGATCGTGATCAATGTCCTTACGGTATTGTTTTTGTAAAAACATTGTCAACAATACTCTAAAGTAATGTCGCTTTATATGTGACTCGAGGTTAGTTTTTATTTCGTACCACCGAAAACCTACAAGCGTGGTTCAACTATAAATCGGAGGTTTTCAACAAACGAGCGAAAGATTCAGTTTTGTGAAAGTGGCTGCATTGGACCGCGTAAGCTCTATTTCAAGCGTACTTATGGTCGAAGATATTGTAAAATTGGCGGAAATTAATCGAAAATTACTTGAGCAATTCGGGGATGAATGCCACTCCAATACTCAAGGGTATTAATGGCGCGGCGCCCCAAACCAAGTGTTACGCCAGTTGAACAAAGTTCACACTGTCAGCGTGGAAGGAGTTGTGTACCGTGTTTTGGGACCTGAGAGAAGTAATTGCACACAATTTTATCACTAAACAACGAACTGTGAACGCCTAATTTGAACCTCCTGAAAGACTCTGTGCGACTATTATTTATTTGGTCCACGAACTGGGACTCGAAAGCTTCATCATTAATGGTTTTGTGGCAAGCCCTGAGATTTTTGAGAAAATCAAATATCAAGAGCATCAATGGATGTTTCGTGGAGATTTTAAAATACTAACAAAGTTGTTGGGTCAACAGTCAAGTTATATAAAATTCCCTTGTTTTCTATGTTGTTGGAATCGTAGAGCCAAAGAGCTACACTGGACACCAACTGACTGGCAACTACGACACGGTTTAAATCTTGGCGAGAAAAACATTATTAATACTACTATGGTTTCGCCAGGAAAAGTTTTATTGCCACCTCTTCATATGAATTACTAAAGAATTGTTCAAGTTAGTTATGTTCCAAGTTGCCGAAATTGTCTAAAGCAATGTTTTTACTGGCCCCGACTTGATAAAACTTTTGTCTGATTCTCTCTTTCCTAAATCAATGGTAAAAATCGAAAAAGTTGACAGCGTATAAAGCTTAAGGGTGCAAGATAACCCTAAAAGTTCACTGTTCACACTCCTATATTGAATATTTTCCTGAAAACTTGGATGTCTACAGTGAGCAAGGTGAAAGATACGTGATATCGAGAGACGCTACCAAAGAAGATGAGATGTCAGTATGTTAGCGAACTACTGTTGGATGCTTAAGCAAAGAACCAAAGAATAATTCGGTAAAACTTCGAAGAAAACAGGAAAAATTAAAAAGTAAATAAAAAGTAATGTATAAATTCAAATAAGGAAAAATAATGGTTTACGGGTTGTGATAAATATTATGTTTGTTGTAATAAATATGAAGGCCGTTTTTTTCTTAACCTACGATCGCTTCGTGCAAACGCTACGTGGGCAGTAAAAAGGGAGCATTGTTGACATTCAAGCGTCAGTCGGCGTTGTGCTATAGCCACGTAAACATGTCCGCCATTATTGATACTTCCGCAAGTGTGAATTCCGAAATGTGATTTGTTTTCTACAGGCTGAAGGCGATAGTGCTGCAGAAATCCATCGGAGAATGAGTCGTGTGTATTGAGCGTCAATGGTGTTGAAAGTTTAAAGATATGTCATTTTAGCTGACTTAGTTCAACGAGTTGACAGAATGGTTAAAGAAAACCGAAGATTCGCCATTACTGCTTTGTTCACGGAATTTCCAGAAGTTTCAAGGTCTGTTTTGATCTAATTGAATTCATTGGCTGCAACTTTCCTTGAAGAGGGTATTGAAAAGCTTATCCACAGATAAAACAAACGTCTCAATCTATTTGGTGATTATGACGAAAAGTGCACCGATTTTTCTCAGTCTTGTGTTTTTGTTTTGGAAAAAATATACGTGATGGAGGGTAATGAAAGTAATTTCATTTTAAAAATTGTAAAAATACAATGATTCGATGTTTATCTTTATTATTTCACTTTAAATGATATAGCCTTAATACAATTTACCGTAATTATCAGATTGATTTAGACTTTAAATTTGATTTTCTACAGTTTGGCATCCAAAAAAATATCACGCGTAAAGTTTTGAGACTGTAGGACCCTACTGGAATGCAACAATATTCTCCTCAATTTCACAATTGTTGTTTTGTATAGATTCTGAGAGAACATATTTGGAAATAGGATGAAAACAAATACTATGATCATACAATTAGAGTTTAAAACTAAACAATTGGGACAATGGGATGAAAACTACTTCAATAAATCTCAGTCATTTGGAAATGGAATCAAATCATTGCAGTAGTTGAATAAACAGTGAATATCAGAAGAGAACAATGGTGACATTAATGTTCTGAATAAATATTTCCGTTATAAACAAAATTGATTCGGATTTTTTGCGTCTATTCATAAGTGTGAATGGAATTTGGATTCATTGAATGTCTGTCAGATTTTGTTTGTGTTTTTACTGTGATTGCAAGGGACGCCTCCTTCTCTTCAGTTAAAAATAAGTTGTGCTATGTTACTTGTGGCTTGGACACATTAGTGAGCTTTTTAAAGAAGAACAGGCTCTCAGATCGTTTGAAATGTGTGGAGTGAAATGCAATACCCTGATTCCTGAGTCTAGAGTCTACTGTGCAGTGACTGGTAATCACTACTACGACCCTTCGGATCGAGGCTTCCCCATAGCCTAGCAGTTCGGTTGTCTTCCTCTTCTGTAGCACCGGCCATAAGGTGCGTGAGATGATACAGTCATCTCTATTACTCCATCTCATGTCGTGCTCTCCCTCTAATGCTCTATATATCGTGTCTCTCAGCAATTTGATGGGTGGTAGTAGCAAGCCCACCGCTTCGTCCCCGCTTCTGGTCGTTCCCAATTTGGCTAGTTTTTCTGCCATTTAATCCCCTGTACATTGCTGTGTTAAGGTATCCAGCAGAGTCTAACCTTTCGGTCACGAATCCATGACAGTGCTTCGCGACATTTCACCACTGACCTAGATCTCACTGCCGTAGACGATAGTGATCTCAAAGCCGCTTGGTTATCCGTGTAGATTGTGATGTCACGCACTGTTTCATCTGGGCATATCATTTCTAACTGCTTTTCTATATATCGCAATTTTTGGACGCAATGTTAGAGCTAAAGCGACGACAGGGGATAAGGAAGAAGTATCGTGATAAATGAAACAAAGGTAATTGATTAAAATTCTTGTCAAATAACTTCATTTATTTATTTATATAATGTGAGTAGAATAAAGAATTGGGTGACTTAGAGAAAGCATGCAACTAAAGTAGCAAAATGCATTAGAACCACTATAGAACAAGAAAAAACAAATTGCCTCAACCATCAATAATGAATAAAGTAAAAGGGTTCTATTTAAATCGGGGTAGCCGTTTTGGAGGAGTACCATCACAAAGACAAAGACGCCTATATTTTATACATTCATGAAATTACTAATAAAACCTGGAGAGAATTCTCTTCTCATAATTTCAGTAGATGTTTCGTTTTGGATCGTGATATTATCATAATAAATATTCCCATTCTCATAACAGTTACTTGGAATCGAAAAAGGATCGTGTTTAGGTCACTAATATTGTTTTTATAACATCCTAAAACACTATATTATATAGATAAACGTTTATCGGTCAATTTCCTCCCAGTGTCTGGAGGATACAGCTTTCTTTTTTTTATTGATACTATCACTACTTCTTTATACGAGGGTGGTTTAATTGGACAGAGATTTTTAATGAAAAAGTTACTTCAATGTGAAATAAAATTGTAGTCATTAACATAATTTAACACATTTCGTAGATCGATTTTTCCAATATTTTCAATCAAATACTTGTATATCTCTGCCAAAATCTAGTGATTTATTTCAAATAGCTTTCCATCAAGCTATTTTTTGAATTTGAGGTAACAGTAAATTATCAGAGGAAGCCAGGTGAGATGCATATGGCAGAAGAGGTGATAATATTCTTATAAACACATATCAAATCAACATAATGTTGGCCAGTTATCATTTTCCATCTTTCTTAATTTCCTTAAACATGACACTTTGAGAATCCTTAAAACATTGTGATCATAATCCTATTTGTCGAAAAATCGATTCATGCTTTTTTTAGAGCATATATCTTGGAGAATGTCTGCTTTGTAGATTGTTTTCTTGGTGGCAAGTTTCATCTTCTGTAAATATCGTTGGAGATACTCCTTTAGATTGCATTCAATGATAATCGAATAATATTTTAAATTTTTCAAGAGCAAGCTTTTAGTCAGCATTAAGTAATTGCGGCACTGATTTCTTTTTATTTCTCGTAGTCTAGTCCATAAGTTTATATCGATGTTAATTCGACATGTCTGTGCGTAAGAGCTTGATTAGCATATAAAAAAATTTCGAAGGTTGAAAACAATTAAACACCTTTGAAAAATAGTATCTGGTTTTACGCGTATCGCCTGTAAAAAATATAAATATTTTTCCATTTTTATGAAAAGATCATTGAAGAAGAGGAAATTTATTAAGAAGAATTTGGATTGCCGGAAGGATACTTTCATTATAACGCTGAAAATAGCTTTCTGCACGCCATTGCGAGGTTGCACGCATCGCCTCGAAAGTACATCAATAAAAAAATGTTTCTATTCAGAGCATCAATTTCCAATTTGTGTGGTTTTGAAAATTTTTTACCTTGTTAACAAAGTGATTACACGGAATACTCTCGCTTTATTTGTATATGGGTAAGTAGAGATAAGGAATTTCATTAGGAAACAGAAACCAATGAAACCTATTGATAATCCAACAGCTGTTGATAATCAGAAACAAAATCCTACTTCCACCATTTTATATCAAACAAGGAATGATACAGCAATTTCAAAAAGGTTTGCACAAAGGAGATTATTTTAATCACATCTGAAGTGTGTTTAAAGGTGGCATAGTTGAAATAGGGCAGTTGATGAAAGATACAGATTTTGTTAAAAATAGGACGGCTAGACTAGATAAGATAGATAAAGAACCAAATTATGAAGAAATTTTGTAAAATATGCAAAGAAATTTTCAGAAAATTCAGAAAATTATAGTGATGTATAAGTGGATCGCTTCCACTAGGATATAAAAGTGATAGTAGGATCAACACATTATGGCATATTCTTCCTACTCCATTTTAGGCAGATTGCCTGTTCATTCTTTGCAGCATGTCTATTGCCTGAATTGATGATAAGATTATCATTCCATCTTTTTCGTGGCCTTACCATACTTCTTCACCCCAGTGGTGAGTTCTCTCGTGCTATCCTTACTGTTCTCTCCTCGGTCATTCTACTTATGTGTTGGCGCTCTCTGCTCAGTACCCATTCGTTAATATTATCCACTGTGCATTTTTGCCTTATGTTATCGCTACGTTCCCTGCCTAGGAGCATTTTTCCAGTAATTTTTAGTAGGACTTTCATTTCGCTTGTTTTCAGGAGCCTTTTTGTTTTTGCTGTATCAGGCCGAGTTTCCGCTGTGTACGTCATTATGGTTCCGATTACAGTTTTGTAGGTTGTTGGCCTCAATACTTATGTATTTGTTTTTCCATATAGTGTCGTTCAGATATCCGGCTGCACTTGCTGCTTTTATTGTTTGGTGCCGAAGAGAAGGCGTTTCAATAAAATGTAATATGTTTTTTATAAATTCTTCTTTCTGTTTACTTCGATGTATACAAATTTTTCAAAACAAAACTGACGTGTTCAACATATTATTTTTAACACGTTATTCGATATTTGTAAAATTTAAATTGCGACTATTTATCAAGGCATCAAAATTATGGAATGGAATGGAATAGGTACATCTAAAAAAAATATAGTATATTCTAAACACTTCAGAGAACTTATTCCCATTAACATTTTTATTAAGTCTATTTGCAACAAATAGAATGCTTGTTAACAAAAAGAATTTTTTCAATAAATATTAGAACATTTTTTTGCTTCATGTTTCTTTAAATTTCCAAAAGAATATATTTTGTTTAAAATAATTTTTTTCAAGTAAACAGTAGAATGAAAAAATCATTTCTAAAAAAATTGATATAGCCCAACTATTTTCTGAGCAAATAAATATCTTTTGACAGGAAAACGATAATATATTATAAGAGATAAGTGATAATATTTGGTTTTTTTTCATAAACTTAATATTATAAACATAGTATTTATATTTTTGAGAATATGAACATCAATCGTACCCACACAAAGACCATCCCGAACATATATAATAATATGAAGTCTGCAGTTAAAATTGCCAATGAAGGAATGGAATCGTTTCCGGTCAACAATGGCCCAAGACAAGGGTGCTGCATCCTTAAAACGACATGGAAAACAAAAGCAAAAGAATGAAGATCTAAAATGACGATGATATCTGATTATGCAGTTTTCAATTTGCGGATGATCAAGTAATATTTGTAAACGACAGATATTACTTGAAATACATGGGACGCAAACTAAAGGAAGAATATGGAAAAAGAGGGCTGCATATAAACGTAGAAAGACACAGTACTTGTATATAGGAGAGAATACGACTAGACAACAACGAGATTATAGCGAGATGTCAGAACTATAAATATCTATCTATTTTTGACAAAGAAGGGACAGATGATATAGAAATAAAATGTGGAATAAACAGAACATAAATAATAACCAAATCACTAAAAAGAACATTAAAAAAAGATAACAACAGAAACTGAAAATCTACAATACGATTGTTAGAAGTACGTTGGTATATGGATCAGAAACGTAAAGAATAAAAGAACAACGGAACAAAAAATACTGGAGCTACTGCGGAATAGTACGGAAATTAACACTTTGAGAATATTACGAATTCATTTCCGCCCTGGAGACGGCCCTGATTGGATATATTAGAATTCGGCGAAGGCGCCGCATTTGATGAAATCCCCGGAATTCGTTTGATCTGTGTTTTTATATAACTTTTTATAGCAAGAGGTTTATTTACATTGTTTCTTGTGAATAATTTCAAGAAAGGTCTATTTATCTATTTTTTTATTTCCTTATTTTTCTAGAAATTTCGGAATTCTTTGGGGATATATTTAATGAGTTTTTGTAGCGTAGTTTAGTTCAGTTTATAATGGATAGTCGTAGTGAACAGAACGAATTAGCAAATTAATCGAATAATTTAAAAAAAATATTCAAGTTAGTTAAGTGATAGTGATAAATGAATTATTATAAGTTAGTGAAGTGTGGTGTGATAATGTTTATTAATTAACCCCACGAATAGAAATCATATAAATAATTGGAACAAATATTACGTCAAGGTTGGATCGAGTCAGAAACGACCCAATAAAAGAGCAAATGAACCAGATAAAAACAGTTATGGAATATACTGAGGAAAAGCAGTTGATTTGATACGGGAACGTGTAGGATGGGGTAGGAGAGATTGTAAAAAAAAATAATGACACACAAAGATCTCCCATAAAAACGGAAACTGCAACAAGAAAGAATGGCAATTAGGCATCGGAAAACGTCTCGACTTCATATATATTTCTTCAATTTCTTATTTCTTAGACCTTTTGATATGTTTCTTAAACAGATATTTTGCGTTGGAAACGTGGTGAAAACTAACAATATAATCAACATATCAGTGTTTCAACCTCCTCTGAAAAATCTCTTCGTCAAAGTGCCCTCGTATTTTGTTCATAAGAAATAGAGCATAGACAATTACCAAATCGAATGATATTCGAAGTATCTCAGATATTTGGCAAACAAACCCTTAGAATTTTTTTGTTAACTAAGTCCCAGTTTCCTCTTACATCTCGATGCCTTATTTAAAGAATGATTCGGCATAGGCGGAATTTTTTGTTTTGTGAACTTGTAGAAGTCACTAAATTCAGGGAGACAGATGAAAATGAATTCATTTAGAAATATAGTCTGTGAAATGCAAAAACAAACAGTATTATTACAGAGTCCTGGAACCAATTTTTTCAGTAAACAAGTTTTATGATTTAAATTTGACGTGACTTTTGACATAACTGAATTGAGTAATCAAGCGAATTGTCAAAATGAGATGATGCTAATTAAAAAATAACCCTCGTGGGGTAAACAAATGCTTTTGCCTTAAGTTTTTGTGAAGTTGTTTGTTGCATTTCAAATATTCTCATTTTCAGTTTCATTTCGAAATGATTTCGTGAGGAGTTGCCACTTCAAGAAGTACAGAATTCGTTTCCATAAACATAGTTTTGTTGATTTTTTTCCGATTATGCAGTGTTGTGCTTAGTGTAGTTAAACGGCGAATATAGTTTGAAAAGTAAGTATTTTCGCTGAAAATAAGCAGGATTCTGACTAAAGCTTCTTTCATTTAATGAAAACTTCTAAAGCTTCAAGTTTGACTTGACTTTTCAGCTGCCACAGGGCTACGAATATAACAGTAAAATTTAATGTCCAAAAACTAAAGTAGCTTCAGCACAAAACGAATACGAGTGTTCTAAATAGCTGGAAGCGACGGAATTTATTTGCAGATAATATACTCCCTTTTGTTTTAGAAGAGTTATGTAACAAAAAAAGCAACAGGATTCAACTGTATACCACCTGAGATAATTGGACAATTAATTGGAGATTATTGACGATACATAATATCTTATGAACCATCAATTTTCAAGAGTAAGCTCCTAAAAGTAGGAAAGAAAGCTAGTACTACTAGAAACCCCAGAGATCAGAATCAAATATAGAATCCTACAGACCTCTGTGTTTGCTTGACTGGGAATGCTTTTCGACTATCTCATCAAAACAAGAATCACCGCGAAAATGAAGAACGAGCGAGGATTTTCCAATCGTTTAGTATTACCGAGTGAAAATCAACCATAGATGCTGTAAACGTGGTTATAAGTAAAACCTGATGAAACCCTTGCATGTAATAATCAGAATTGTTAAAAGAGTAATCGGCAATGTGCTAATACGAACTAAAGTTGGCTGTGAGTGTAAATAGACACTTCAAATTTTTGTATAGCTGGGGCAATAGGTTATAACAAATTAATAAAAAAGAAAACTTTGTTAGAACACAGTGAAGTTTCATTCTAATAATACTTAAAACAACTCAAACAACGAGAATCTCTGTCTCTTGGTAATGCTCAATGTGAAAAATGCATTAATTCCAGCTCCATAAATGGGGATTGTACAAGCGCTCCAAGACAAAAGAATATGACCATATTTAAAACGTTTGGGAGGAAGCTACCTTCATGATAGAGAGCTCTTGATTAGGTGGGAACATCACATGCAAATCATATGTAGAGACCTCTATTATAACAAAATAATCAATATAGAGAATAGAGATGCCTCTTAATGTAACATTGATTATGCTGATGATCTTGCAGTGGTGGTCATCGAAGCACTAGAAGAATTATTGGTAACCCTGGTAGATATTGCATTATATAGGATATCGGAGTATATGGAAGAAATAAATCTAAAGCTCGCGAAAGAAAAAAATTAAGCTGTTCTCATGGTCGATTGTAGGGCAGTTAGACAGAAGTAAAAGCATACGTATCGCAACGAAATCAGAATTAAGGTACCTTTGAGTCTGCATAAACCATGAACTTCTATTTCAAAGACATTTGCAAAAAGCTGAGGCATCTGCGATTGCCTTAAGCCAGTCAGTACCAAATCTCAATGGTCCTACTTCTGTAAAACTTCTCAGTATGGTCCCTTACTTAATCATATTATATGAGGCTCCGTGTTAGTTTCCTGCACTCAAATTCCAGGAACATGCTCATGCTAAGATTAAAAAAAAACAGCCATTGGAATTTCGAACCATATCAACGGAAGCAGTAGTACTACTAGCTGATTTAATACCTTTATACTTACTGGTGAGGGAAAGAAGCTTGGCTTATGGAGAAGATTATGTAAAGTGAAGGAGAAAGAGATATTCGTGGAAACTTACCAAAAATTTATGGGCAGTATGACAAACAAAGGCAGCTGGACAAAAATTCAATTCCTAATATTGACATTTGGCTCAATGGGAAGTTTTAGTAGATAGACCAAGATAAGTCCAATCAGTGTGAAGTAATATCTTCTGATGGTTCCATTATACTCTCGGTTCAGAAACAAGGAGGAGATTTTTAAGTGTATAAAAATCTTACCTATCATCGGAACTCCAGCAGCTAAGATATATTTTAAAGATTTTCCCCTACACAAGAAAACTACCTCATTTTCTCATTTTCTAATATGCAACTACATTCTTTGTTTGCGCATCTCAAATTTAAAGTGGAACGAGAGAAATTTCTCACTCCTACAACTTTTATTAAGAACTTTTTCACATTTTTATTCATAAAAGAAATGAACTGTCGATAAAATTTTACCAGTGTCCTTATACTTCATTAAATGTATCTCGTAGTTTGAAAAAAGTAAAATACTTTCAGTGTTTGTCGCAGCGAACTACAGAAATTTGTCAAAAGTAAAAGTCCATAGACATTCCGTACAAAAACAACATGAAAGTAACCAATCAGGACCTCCAATTGATATTGACGTCATAGTTGAAATAGCTGTTGTCATGACATAAAAGTAGTTGTGATTTCTGAAAATTACATTAATTTAAACAAGTTGCCATATTCATTGTAAGTTTTTTATATAATAACTTTGAAAATTCTTCTTATTTTGGAGCGATCGTTGAAAAAACGCATCTGCACATAGAAATTGAAATTTTGGCAAACAACTCGTATTTCCTGGAAAATAAGAGTTAAGTGCATATTCTACATGTTCTTATTTTAACATTATTATTAGTTTTATACACCTGCAAATCGTTTTTTACCCTCTGTAGAATTGGAGTTTTGCTTTTATATCACTGTTGATAATTCTTAATAGTCATGCTGATAGACTGGAAAATTGCTTCATTTTCTTTCCGTAAATGGGAAGTGATGGTCTAACCTTTTAAATATTGGCTATCTGTCTCCTGAAAACAGGCGTTTATTCATGCAATAACATCTTCATCTGATGAAAATTTTTCTTTTAAGAGTTTTAAGGTTAGAGAACAGCAAACAGTCACTGGTGACAAGATCCGGTGGGTCGACCAAGTCGAAGTGTGATCACTGAAGTCTGAGAAGCTGCTTTATTCTATTAGCAATAATGGGTGATTCCTCCTGATATTGTTTCACCTTTTTGAAGATAGTCGATGAACACAAACACATAACTATCCCAGAAACAGTTACCATTACTTCTCCGACCGTTGGAACCGTCATTAACTGACAAGGTTCGCCCTCTGCATTCTATCAAAATCACTTAGATAAGGTGAGAATCATTTAAATTGGATTGCGCTTTAAAATTTGCTTCAAAATGGGGATAATTTACGTAGGCATCATTTTTTAGTCAGTTTATGACAAATACATCATGTGATATATTGATTTCTTTCTCTACATTTCTCACCTTAATCTGACGGTTGTCCGAAACCATTTGAAGAACTTTATTGACAATATCGCTGGAAATCGCAGGTTTTGCCGATCCCCAATTCTCGTCGTCAGTTTAATTCGTATTAGTGGTTTTCTCTTATGAAAACGAATATTTAATGACTGAATTTTTCCCATTTTCAAAAAACTCTTCACAACTGCTCACTTATGATGATTGTTATTCATCATCATCAAAAGCTAAACTCATCATTTAAAATAAATTTCATCTTCACGTAGCATGTTTTTCCGTAGCTGTTTTTATTGTTTAAAGTTTCGTTACACTTCCTTTGTCTACGTCCGACACGTTAAATTCTCATTTTCAGCGAAATTGCAAAGTAGAGGACAAATCCTGCACTATGCACTACGCTTCGTTTACAATGTTCTCTGCTGTCACTTATTCTGTACAGCGGCGTGGTACATGACAATTTAAGCTACAACTGGTTAACTTCTGGAAACTATTAAGAGACATTGAAAATTCCTAATAGAGACTTCAGGGATGGAACAAATGTAAGAAGAATCACAACAGTTTTAAAATATTTAGTTAACAGACCAGTAGTATCAGTGCAATTTTTATGCGATAAAAGTATATCTCTACTAGCTACAGACATAGCAATCGAAAGACAATGTAATCACCTCATATGAATTTTAGTTTACAGATACTAGGAAAGGAACCTTCGCAATTATACTTATGTTGTGAATTCGACATTGTTTCATCCATATTTAAGTGAAAGGATAAGGTTTTGGAACGATCTAAATCAGCATTTAGGTATTGGAGAGAATCTAATTCATAATTTGTTGTAGTATTTATCAGATAAGTTGTAGTTTGTACAACGTCAAAAAGTTTCAAAAGAATTTTTGTACAAATCATCAATCTAGAAATTGATGTTGTGACGTGATGAAAGAAATCAAGTTTAAAAAGTATTGATACAAAAAAAGTTTACACTACCACTTCACCGAAGGTCTGTTTACCTTCAATATCTGAAGACGATCACTTGGTTATCGAAACGCGCACCTGATATTAAAATGGTCAGATATTTGTAACATTCATCTTTATGAAAAAATGGAATTAAATCGCAAAGTTTTTCAAGACTTTTGGTAATGAAGTACCATCTCGAGCCACCGTGTTTTGCTGGTTTTACGAATTCAGCCGTGGTTGTACTTCGCCACAGGATGAATTTCGTGAAGGTCGTCCAAAATAGGCTGTTGTGCTAGAAAACATCGATACTGTGCGTAAACTGATATTGTAAGATCGTTACGAGACATGTTTGAAATACTGAAAAAAATCAATCGCGGTGCTTCAAAAGATCGTGTCAGGCGATGCATTATGGATCAATGCATATGCACTCGAAACTAAACAACAATTGACTATAGGGCTCTTCCAAGATGAGCTAAACGCAACAAATGCAAAAGCAATGATCGCCGTCGGAATAACAAGACATGTCGCTACTTTCACAAAAAATTAGGGACACCAATCGCAGAAGACGACAATGCGACCTCTCACAGATCAGTTCAAACAAAAACATAGTCAAAATAGTCAAAACATCGAATTGATGACGGTCATCCGCCGTACACTCCTTTTCAAAATAAATTGCCTGATCAACGTTTTTCTATATCTGTAGATGCTATTGATGCGGTAAATATTTGTTTTTATTTGTATATATCTTAACTTAAGTAGCAACCCTCGTAGTAGATTGACAATGTGTTCAGTATGAACATATACAACGACTTTAGAAATTCCAACTCGATAAAAAGATTTAAATTATTTCACTGACTGAGTAAATCAGATGTTCTTTGAACTGGCTACTCATTACTCAAATTTAGTAAAGTTGATAACAAACATTATTGAAAGTATGGAGTTCTAGTGAGAATTTCCTAATCTAATACATAATACAGTGTAGTTAGACAATGTATAATGTAAACTATATACAAGGTAAACAGTATGTTTTTAATGGCTTTAAACGTCGTTTGTTAAAGAAACTGGTGGCGTTCAATTTAATATTAATTGTTCACTCCATATGAGTACCAGTTATTTATATACTCCACCTGAGGACGAATAACACTTCCTAAGCTAAAGTCTCCTACCGTGAAAGTAAGGTTACAACATAAACTATCTCACTTGTAATATGAGGGAAAAATTTGATTCTTCAGATAATTATTTTAGTAGCTAAACTTGAAACATGAAAATGAAACTAATTCTTTTTATTAATATTGCTGAGTGGGGTTGTTCGTTCTCCGAATGGAAATTAAAACACCTCAAAATGTTTTAGAATTTTTTTACGCCGATATATACACTACCATTCATAAATATTCGCCCATCCTATAGTTTGCGTGATACACAACAAATCAAAACTGCTTTCTGACTTCCCTACAATAATTCAATAGGATTTAGATCGGAGGGCGGTGACGGTCGAACTATTACTTTTATTCTTCCTATTCTATTCTTTCAAATCTTCGTTACACAGCTTCAAGGAATGCTTAGGTTCATTGTCTCGAGTATCTTCCCCATATAATTGGATTGTTTCTAGGTTCAAAGTTATTTGAAATGCTCTTATGTACCTACGATTTGCAAAAGAAAATGTAATTTCCATGAATGAGTGTACAATAAAATCAATCTTGATATTTATTTTTATATATAAGTAGTTATCGGAGCTGTTCAAATTTTAAGAGCGCATTTTCAAGTTTTTAAAATTTCGTATATCTTGCCGTCATTTCCCCGTCAAACATATTAGCTATCTACAGCTACTTTATTGAAGAGCAATTCGATTTTAGCTCAATTTCCCAGTATATTTATTCATACTCATAAATTGGATGAGAAAATAGAGACTAATATGACGTATTATCCTTTTCTTGCAATTCCAATCAATGGTTGGTAACTGGCGAGGTGAATTTATATACTATTTACGTAATTTATTCATACACTAACTATTCATTAACACTTAGATGCTTACTATTTAATGGCACTTAACAAACTAAACTATTTTTTCACTTTTATTATCTAATATGATAAATTGTTAAATGATTCACGTGCTGATAATAGCTATACTATAATCGTTTTCTAGAATCTAGATTTTCTGGAAATCTATAATTTGTCGTTAACAAATAAAAATGCCTTATCAGAAATTACGGGTTGGGTGACGCAATTTTTGTATCTCATAATAAGGGTATCCATGTAGAGAATGCAACATCCACCTCTAATATTGACCAATAGAACACACACAGAGCTATCGTTGGTGTTGCAGGCTCTCTGTGGTTTTCCTGTGACCTGGTGATTACTAGCCAAATGGCCGACGATAGGGAATAATGCAGCCGCAGCTGTACCCACTCACTTAGAAACAACATATAAATATCACCGCACCGTTTGTTTGTTTTTGGCGTTTTATTGTTTTTCCCCGTTTTTATTTTTTTTTAGATTTCTCCTTCAGCCTATTGCAATACGCATCACTCTAACATAAATTACAACTTCTTCTTCAGAGAAGTGGTGAATAATATCCTCACCCAACCAAAAGAGACCCAATTCTCTTCGCAGAGCTTAGTCTGAATCATTAGGAACAGCAACTTCTAAAAATTCGAACCCCATGAGTTGGTGAAATGTCATCTAGTAGTAGTTATTTTCGACGACGACCCAACCACTCAAGAAACATTCATACAATGGACGATGGGCGCGAAAGATAATTAATATTAGGTTCTTGGGTTTGGGTATCCTCACCAATCACCAAAGCCTGATAACTTACTTGCTTTTTTCAGTGATGAATCTTTCTCCAAACTTTCGTAATGTAGAAGCAAATTTTCTAGATATCCTTCTGCAAGCTGTAGGACCAAGAAGTTTATGCTGTATTTTATATAAAATTTATATCTGCACCTTGATATAACTGGTACCCATTTATATAGTATAAAAATTAATAATGGAGGTACAAAAATGAATTAGGAACTTATATTCTCATGTAATTAGAAATTTTCATAAGTTTCACAATTATCTTCACAGAAAAATATGAGATGAATGATATAACATTCCTCACTTGTGTCCAATTTTCCCAATTTTTTCTCCTTTTCGGTATAATTCAAACCAATTGAATTTTAATTTCCCTGAAGCACACCACTGCTGTTATATCACCTTTGTAGGTACACTGTGAATTCTCTTGTGTACCATTCTTCACTTTGAGTGTTTTGTTGTATGAACACAACTAAATCTAACGCTTAAGCCGAAACTGAGACTTTTACCGGTATCCGAGTCCATGACGCTATTCCACCGTCTTTGGAGACTCGTACATTAAACGTTTTTCCAGTATTCATAAGAACCACTAATATACATGATCATTTGAAACAAAGCAAGGCTATATATAAATGTAAAACACATGAGAACACCTACAGGATTTGCAAGCAAAGAAATATGGAATGGATTTTAAATATGGAATGCCTCAATTATTTTGGAAACATAAATTTTGGTTTGGTATTGTTTTGTTTTATGGTGAATTTTACATTGTTAAGTTTTTCTAGGAACAAAATAATATTTTGTATTTATAAAACATTACCCTAAATTTTTGTTTTTGGAATCGATGAATACATTTCCTCAGATGATTCTTACACCGGATTGCCATAATTTATAGTTATATTCAATGACCTAATTAGATATAATGACAGAGTAATGCACAAAAAAAAAAGAAAATAAACAATACAATACATCAAATTTTTCAATTATTTAAATAAAACAGTCTCAGTCTCATAATTAGCGTCATACCAATTTCGCTACTATGGCTTCTTCTTCTAAAAAAAAAGACCGGATAGAAATCATAATTCTAATAATGGTTGGTTACATCCATGGACTTCTAAGTCCTTATGAAGCATGTGCTTCATTTGACGTGACGCATTTGAAGTTTGGTAAGCAGTATTTTTGAAAATTTTAATGAAACGGTAAGCGTGAAATGCTCCAAAATTTCAAAAACTAGGAAAAAGCGATGATGCAAAGTTAGATAAGGACAAAAAATCCGCACAAACTTTATTAAACGATGGTTACAACATTATAATCACACATATTTTATATAACTGAATCAGCAACCATCAGTCGGGTCGCTTTTCTAATTTTTGATTGTAAATGTTGCATTAAATTATGAAATACTGAATGTGGCGTTTGTCGGAGTCAAAATTCTCTTTTTTAATTCTTCATGTGCAGTGGCTTCTCAACTTTCAGAATATACGTTTCGTTAACAAAGAGTTCAATTGGCCTCAGTTGATGCACATTAAGAACATAGATTTTTCAATAAACTGAGTGTTGCAAGAAAACTAATGTGGGCGTATCTCAAGGAAACACGTAGTTGGGTCTTTTTTAAAATACCATTATAGTTGATGATATGTTCCGAAATTGAATATATTATGTTATTCAGTAGCTTGGATATTAAATTCCATCAGGAATATTTTCCTCAACACTGTAAGAAGATATTTGGATAGAGAATATCGTGGAGGATGACATGGTTTAATAGGATGACCAGTTAGAGCACAAGACCTTCTATTGATATATTTTTTTGTGGGGCATATTAAATCGTCGGTTTATGCCCCTGGATCTGACAATACTTTTAAAAACAGAGTATTTTTGCAGCAAGGCCACACCTTCGAAACTGTACAGTGACAATAACAAAATAGGATATTTCACTATCGAAAGGTGAGTATCATCAGAAAAAAATAACAGATTGGCAAATGGTGAAAATATCGGCACAAACATCAATCAACAGCCAAACGACTTGTATCGAATAATTTGTTTTAGTAACGCAAATACTTTTTATCTAAATGGAAATGTAAATAAGCGTAATGATAGCTAATAGAGAAATAAAAATCTTCATATAAATGCAGTACGACGATATTTTTATGAGGAATATTATGGTATATGCATTGGATGACGTAGATCAATGGAATGACCAGCTCAACCACCGGAACTTATGGTTCTTTCTGTGAAGTAACTTACGCCACTGAAATTGAAAATATTTATTTCTATATTAAACAACGTATGTTTGTAGCATATAGGATAATTGCACCTTTAAGACAGTACAACAAGAATAACAAAATGGATTATTCCACTGTCAAGGAGTATATGGAGTTCACTCTCAGTAATGGGACTAAAAACGAAGTTAAATGATTGGACACACCCCGTAACATCAATTTTGCAATTTACCGCAAGTCTCTTGCACTCATAATAGCGCTGATGTGAATTTTTAAAAAGGCAGTATTTTTCTCCGTCCTCATTTCTTCTTGCTTACGTCACCAGCGCCGATAGAATTACGCCCGACAAGCTACAGCATATTGTTATATTTTACCATCCTATCACATCGAATTAGTTGTATTTTTTGCTAAGATGTCGAAGCCTGAATCCACAAAGTTTCGTTATAAATACTATATTTGACCATAATGTGGCAACACCACTTTTACCGCACCAAAAAAGTATTTTTAAGTATCCTTAAGAAAGAATTACGAAAAAAATAGTGTGATGCAATTAAGTTGGAATTTCTGGAACCGTCGGTGATATTCATATTGAATACTTACCAAGTTTATCTTCAGTCTCTGAAGGCAAAAAATTGGTTATCGAAATGCGTATCAGCCAGTGTAATTGTGAGTGTTGGTGTAGTGGTGGTGTAAACAGTGTATTCAATAGTGTGATGCAATGAAAAGGGAAAATTCAAGGAATACTGTTTTATTAAGTACAAGTTATCGGTTCTGTTGTGAAGATCATTTCGAGGTAAGTAGGTACTTTCATTTTTTGAATAGCATTAAAGCTTACGATACAGGGTAGCTTGACGTAACAATAATGTAGTTTATTTGTGAAGAGGTTTTGCTTGAGGTGAGATTCCTTTTAAAATTATTTGTCACTTGACAACTTAATCAATCAAAATTTAGTTACCAAATTTCACTGGTGCATACATAAACGTACCGCGAGGAAAGCCTCTCATTTCAAATTTTTATTCCACTATAATTTGGTTCGACTCGATAAATACTATTATACTACATTATTTTGAATTTACATGGTTTTATTGTATGAATTGATATGAAAGTAGGTGCAAGCTTGTAATATTTCCACCTTTTGTGACATTCTATATTTCTCTAAATTGAAGTTATTATCTGAAAAATAGTGTCAAAACAAGTGGTTATTGCGGATGCATTTTTCATTTCAAAGTGAGAATAACTACTTGAAATCCACCGTAAAAGTATCTAGACACAGGTGTTTTCGGTAGCTTCAGACTCTCATATATCTTTCAAAATAAATAGCATTTATGGAAAACGTGCAACGATGCCTTTTCCAGTTCGGAATCGATTCCCAATGTAGTCATATATTTTAGCATTAAAGAATTCAATTAGCTTCCTGAGATCTTGATTTCTTTTGAAGATCCTTTTCGTTGCTACTTTTATCTTTTGTGAGGAATAAAACACTGGCCGGTAGTTTTAGAAAATAGACTGTTAGGAATTCGAGATCTGAATTTTTAATCTATTTAAAGAGCTTCAGTATACGATTTTTATATTCTGAAAGCAGTACACACCTTTTGAATCATACCTACATTAACGTGAATTTATAAATTGAAAATAAGGAAACTTAAACATGATTAGATGCAGAGATAATTACCAAATCTATTGTTGGAATTGGAATTTTTTCTTTAATTTCGAAAATATCAAGAAAAAAAAGCATATCAGCAATTTCAAAGTTCAAACTATAGCATGATATAATGTCGAATTCGAAGTTGGAACTGTTCTTTTCAGATATCTTCAGAAATTAGCTCTAAGTAACTAAAACAATGAGCAATTCTTATTGTCATTGCGTCTTTACTTTTCTCTTCTATTAAGACGTAGTCTTGTTTCTTCTACTATTCCTCATCTTAAGAAGTGGATGTCTAGCTTCCGTGGTTTCTTTGAAATTGGTTTTTCAGCCCATCGATCTCCGTCATTGTATCAATATAGTCGTCTCTATCTCGTAAATCGTACCATATTTTGAATTTTTAGCTTTTCCCTTATAGCTTTGCTTCTTATTTGATCTCTTGGGATCACTCCTTCAGTGGTTTCCAATGTTTCCATCTCTGCTGCTTTAATGATATTTTTCGTTTATGTTTTGTCCGCTCGAAAAAAAAAAAAATGGTCAAGTTGTCGAATTTCTGTTAGTGCTTCGATCTGTATTTTGTTGTTTTATGGAGCTATTCTCTACGTTTATATAATTATATAATTTACGAGTTTTCTATGTTCCCGAAGTATATTCTAATTGCTTTCTTGAGATCGACAAAACAATGAAATAATCATTTGTCTGAGAATGAAAAATGCGTCAGCGTCTATTGTTGATCTATTTTCTCTGAAGTCTTGTTGTTCTTCGTTTATTTCTATTTTATTCATTACTTTGTTATGATTTTGGTCAGCATTTAACTACTTACACAGTTTAACCATCATATCATTCTATAATTTTTTCGACCGGTTTTAGTTCCTTTTTTGTATATTGGAGTTGTGATGATGTTTTCCCAATCAGTAGATAGTTTTTGCGTCGAGATAATGTTTTGAAATAATATTGTGAGTGCTGTCTCTAGTTCAGGTCCTCTGTACTTGAGCATTTCGTTAACGATCCGGTCAGTTCCAAATGCCTTTCTGTTTTCCAATATTGATAGTGCTTTATGTTTGCTTCTTGTAGAAGTTCTATGTGCGGTTATTGTCTGCATAATCTTCGTTATCACGTGCACTTGATTCATATAGGTCTCTTACGTACGTTTGTCATTACATGATGGCGTAATCAAACTATCCATTTCCAATTACGAAGTCTGATCCTTTTGTTTGTAACTTGTTTTCTGCATAATAATAAATTGTTAAAGATATCATCTTCATTTTTCCATATAGTGTCCATTGAATTTCTCCCCAATGTTCAATAATTTCCAATGCATCTCGACCTGTAGCAACCACTGATTTATCACTCAAGTCACCAGTAACTGCTGGAGGCTGAATCTAGAGAATATAGTGGATGCTCAACTAATTGGAAGTTTGCCTGAACTGTTGTAGTCTGAATGCCAAACTGGGATTTTTGGCTTAACCTGGAAGTGAAGTAAGGGAAAAGATTTTTGACGGTTTTTAGTTGTCTACTTTGAGAATCCGTTTGATGCCACCTTCATACCCTTAAGCATTTTGAGAAATTCAAGATGGCGCTGTTGCAGTAGTGGACTTCTAACTCTGTGAGTTATACTGATATAAGAGAAAACCTTTGCGCAATCGCTCGTAGTGTTTTTCTTTTATCATCGCACGTAATTGTGAAACCTAATTGTGGCTGTATTTTGCAGCTGGGTGACATATTTTTCTCCAAAATATGCATCTAAATAAAAGAATTTGTTGGTTAAAGTATGTTCATAAAAAGAATTCGGTACGCCAATTCCTGAAACGTAGAATTTAGTGCCTAAGAAGTGACGTCCATATTGTACAAGTCGCGTGAACTGTGGCTTCATCCTGTTGGAACTATATTTATGTCGTATCGATCATTAAAGTTGTGAGTTGAGAATCAACTTTGAAAATTGCACCACCCTTTGGAATAATCAGGGGTCACTACAAGTAAATACTCCATTGGTATGGGCATAGAAGCTGAGCTTTGTACATAAAGTGGAAATTTTATTAAGAAAATATAACATAACATAATAACATTATGAAGAATATCAAAAATGCTCGAACTGCAAAAATTTTTTCTATTTTGAACTTATAACATAGTCAGTACGATACGCAAATGATACGCAAAGTTTAAATGTTGATAATGACGACAATGCCACTGTTAAGTGTCAAAGACAAAAAAATAGAATTTTTTTCTTATGATCTCAAGTGGAATAATCAACAAATTCTAGAAAATACTTTGTAGAAAGCAGAAGTCGCCGGCAACGAGTGAGTGACCAACGAATGTCGAAAGTTTCGAACAAAACTTCAAAATTTCCGCTGTTATTATGTATATTGTCGTGCATGTATAATCAATTATTTTGAATAAGAGAACAGAATTTTGAAGTAATATTGTGTTATCAAACAAAAAAGGTATATGGTGTCTAATTAAATGAGTAACTCAACGAAGCGAAGAACGAAAAATAACCTATGTCTAACATATTAATTGTGAATCGTACAGTTAGTGAATACTTCGATGGTAACATTTGCTGTGTTTTATACATAAACAGTGCTGTTTTATTGTAACCAAGTCACCACTTTCATTTTCCAAGTTTATGATACTGGACCTACGAAAACAGGGACCAACATAAAGCTCATAATCTGGCAATTTCAGATATTGGTCAATTAAACGTGGCTTTCTTCCAATGGTATTTATGGCGATTGGACTACTAATGCAATCCCCGTTACGAAAAGTTAAAATAAGCGTTTATGTGTTGAGGTAGTGGGTCACGGATTTAAATATTTTTTTATAATTCCAATCTCTTGCTTCCCTGTAATTGCAAATAGTTTTGAAATATTTTTTTTCGTTTAAAGTATGATAATAATGGCTTAAAACCCCTAAAAGGATTTCGCCACAAATATGCTATCTAGATCTTCTTATTGGGGTGGATCAATCCCCATAGTTATGTCTACACCTTGTCGCTTATTTCGTATTTCCTGCCTTTTCCTGTGAGTTTATAACTCCTACTCTGCTTACGATATCTTCCATTTCTTTTAATCATTCTGTCCTACGCTTGCCTTGTCTTTTTTTTAAATTACATCCTATTGAATGCTATAGATTTTGTATCTTCTCTCCATACATACCCCAACTACTTAATTTGCCAGGATTTCATTTTTTTACAATGTTTTTGCCACTGAGTTCGTCAGTTATTTCTTGGTTCGTTCTTATCCTATATTTCCCTTCACTAACTTTTACTGGTCTCATTATTGTTCTGATTAATTTTCTTTCCGTTCTTCTCAATTTTTCTTTATCATTTCTTGTTAGTGTCATATCATTACTTGTCGAATCATTGTTTTATATATACAAAGTGAGTTTTATGTATGGAACGCCTCAATTATCTCGGAAACGGCTTGTCCGAGTTTTATAAATTTTTGTGTACAAGAGTCTTCTGATACGGCCGGTATTATGGTGGTATTTACATTGTTGTCAGATCTTTCCTTTTCTGGAAAAATAATAAACTTTGTTAATTCAAATGGATCACCTGTATATTTTTCGCTTTTCATCTAATGTTTTTTATATCTAAATGCTATAACTTGGAGTTATAGCTACATTTGCTTTATACCCGCCGAAGTAAAAATAATACATTTATGTGGCTATGACTGCTAAATTAACAAATTTGACGTTTCAATTTGTAAAATTTAAAAAAAATCGATTGTTAACCATTATGCGAGAGCCGCTCCTGGTCTTCAGATAGTAGTGTAGAATTATTTTTTCCCGAATTTTTTGATTTGTTAAAGAATAAAAATTTTCATGTGTACATATAGTTTGTTTATCATTATTTCGACCCAATTAAATTTACCACACTTTTCCTAGTATAATATTCAAACAACGTTTGAATTTAAAATTGAAAATAGGGGCAGAATAGAAAAACACGGTATTAGATTCATTTGTTTTATAAGCTCCGTCGTATAGTTTCGTGGAACTCGTTGCTTCCGCGTGCGACAAAATAGTGTCCTATGAAAATTTTTTGAGCTCTAGACTGTTCTAAAAGCTTCAGCAGAAAAACAGTTTTTCGGTTTTGCTGGAAGTGGGCGCTTGGTTGTTACCAGAGGATCTGAAGAACCAAACAGAAGGTGAGAGAAACCTTTATTCGTTGCAGAAACGCTTCAAATCTTTATTTTGGCTCTCTCGTGCTTACTCCGCGTATTGTGCTGGTAAGGGCAGTACGATTCTGGGGACGTTTGGAGTTTGTTTGGTTCAAGAAGAGGTAATACCATAGCTTCAGACTAGAAATAAATATTTGATCGATCCAAATGAAATTATGAAACTTCAAAAGTAAGGTACTGCCATTTTCCGGTAGGTGTAATAAGAATGACAATGGAATACTTTCTGAACTGAGACTTAGAGTCATTCATGTAATTTACGTTGCTTGAAATGGATTCGTTTTGGTTTGCTAATATCTCTAACAATTTCTATTCTATCGTTAATTATTTTATTTTCAATCCGAAAAGGGAATCTGGTATGATGTTTTTCCAATATTTTCCTCAAGTAGACTGTATTTGTTGGTGCTGATGTGTTAAGACAGCGTTTCTCAAACTTTTTTGATGGCGGAGCCCTTATATAGTCTGATCAAATATGACAGAGCCCCATATGGTATTTAGTTGAAGAAATGTAAAAATAAGTAGAAGTAATTAAAATAATAAAACCAAGTAAAAAATGGATATTTTTATTTTTAATGTGTATGTAACAAGACTAACGCGATGAATGATTGTATTTTATTTTTACAAATTTCTTTAATATTTGGCTTTATTGAAGATATGTGTTTACAAATGGTAAAAGGACGGAAATAGCTTTTTTGTCAACTCTGGATACTCCTCTTTAAGGCTGCACCAAAACTCTGCTACTGGTTGATTCTCCAACTTCAGTCTTAGTGAAGAATCGGAAGTCAATTCTATAAGTTTTTCGTATTCTTAAAAGCATAAAGTTGGAGGCTTTTCATTTATAAAGAAAGGATTTTTAACCCATAAAAACTTTTCCAGATTGGTACCCAATTCCTTAGGAAAGTACTGTGTTACCGAGTTCCCATGTTTCTATGAGGATTAGCAATATCAGTAACTATTTCTTGAGGTAATTCTTCTGTATTCGTCTCTTCACAAAATTCCTTCAATGTTGGAAAACAGTCAAACTCCTCACTTTCAACGCTTCTTAGCTAAAATAGTAATTTCGTTTTAAAAAATTTTATTTTATCATTTGCTGTAAAGAACTGATCTGTTTTCCTTGAAGTGACAAATTAACTTCATTAAGTTTAGAAAATATTTCTGTTAAATTGGCAAGCCTAAACAACCAGTGTTTATCAATTAATCTTCTTTGTAAATCAAAAGGATTTTCCAAAAGAAAAGTGTGAACTTCAGCTCGTAACTCAAACAATCAAAGTAGTATTTTACCCCGAGATACCCAAATAATATATGTGTACATTTATGTAATAATATGGTTAAGTTTTCCAAAATGGTCTTAGAACCCATTAAAGTTACATGGAAGTAGAGATCTGAATGTTATTATTCTTGAGACGAATTTACGGAAGAGCCGATACCTTCATCTACTAATGATTTTATCACGGAGTATGTCTTTGAATCCTTGACTGTTTTCAAAAAGGTCAACTAATTGGTTGAAGTCCAGTAATTGAGTTTAATTTTCTAAATATTTTCTCATAGGTTCTAGTAATGTTGCGAAGTTAATGCTGTCTTTTTTATAGATCTTGATTTCTTCCTCTAATTGTAAGATGGGTTTTAGAAAGATGTCGTCTACAGGTGTTGAAGATACTTCAAAAGTTCTTTTTGGTGCTGAAGCTGGTTGCCCTTCAAGGGTGTCAATGGATGTGTTGTAATTGTAAACTGGTGATTGGCAAGTGCAAGATAAATTTGAAGCATCTTTTTCAGTTTCTGGAGATATTTGAGTTGTGTGTCTGCTATAGTTGAAGTTTTAACTGCAGTAGACGTATAGAAGGTATAGGTGTCAGTTATTGGACTGAAATTAGTCACTGAATTTTGGGATGTAGCGTGTTGAAGGAAGTTGTTCAATGTTTGGTTGGGATAATTTTGAATAAGGTTTGTAAGCGTATTAGTTGAACATGAACTTCGGGATTACGTGCTTAGTTCCTTCGAGATAGTTGTTGAGGGAATGCTCTTCTACGGTATAAAATAGAATGGCTTGATGTCCATTTGGAGCTAGAAAGCTGCGTTGTTGACTGGTTGCTCAATCTAATTAATTGTTGATACTGTTAGTATCAACTGAAATAATTTCGACTTTAAATGAATGTTTAAACATCAAAATTCAAATAGTAACGAGTAATTTTATCAACTCACGGTTTGTACTTGATATAAACAAATTATTAGGTTTTCGTACTAAGTTTGTCAATTTAATAGTTCGTTTAATTTGAGACTTTTAGACACAGCTGATTGAAACGACATGTATCGTTTTCGGGTTGTGTTGAAAATACAATACGTGTTTTGAACTCTTGTCAACATTTTCATCTTCTTTATTTTGATATATATGAGTTATAACTTAGTAAGACGGTGTGACAAATTTGTAAATTCATGATAAAGTATTTTACATGTAACTTACAGAAAATGAAGCGTATTATGGAGAATCGAGCATTATTTATTTCAAGGTTCCTTCAAAATTTGATGTTGAAGTAAACCATGGAAGTAAGTGAATACAATACTATGAAATTGTTGCAGTTCTGGTGGTACTGAAATCTTTTATAAAATTTTCACTCAATTTGAGCGCGCTAATATTTCAATTTCTGATTTTTGTTTGATAATGAATGCTCTGGTTGAATTGAAAATCCTCAATTTTTTGTTGGTAGAGCTGTGGAGAAAAATAATCTATCAAATTTAGTTATTTAGACAGTTGAATTTAATTTTTTTTCAAATTTATGTTATGAATACCCTAAAATTGAACTCTCAATATTCTGTTCTCTCAGTTGTTCATTTTCTGATGGAAAACAATATTAAATTCATTTGAACATTTTCCCGTTGAATTTATTTTAAGCAGCTTATAAATAAAACACGACGTGTTATTTCGAAAGTTGAAATAAGTTTTGTAGTGTGGAGTTAAACTGAGAAAATAGAAAATATTTCTACGATTTTCGAGATTATTGCCGTCAATATTTATTAACTTCATTGAAGTCTACTATAAAGAGTTCTTGTCGCAGCACGAGTGCTACAAAGTCGATTTGTTAGGAAAATGTAAAACATGTTCAGTGGAAATACTTCATGAAATATCACTTATTGCGAATATAATAACTAAATAATGTTATATATGTTACATTTAAATTTAGTTAACAGTAAAGTTTTCATTTGAGCAGGAAACAGTACTGTATTAGGAGTTTGGAAATAAGGATTTTCACGTGAGCGCATTTTTTTGGTTCACTCATTATGTCGACAACATGCATGATTCTCTAGATTTTTGGGATTTTCGAGTCTTATATGCTCATATTCAGCATTTCTGATCGTTTCCATTGGTTTGTACATTGCCCTCAGAGTTTCGCTTAAGATGGCTGTCATATACTACTCTACTTCTTGGTAGGTCTTTAGGGCAATGTCGATGATGCAATATTTAGCTGGTATCTTTTTTATTCAACAATATAATCATTACGTAAAATCTTAATAACAAGTAGCAGATGAGTGTTTCATCATTGAAACTCCGACGATATTTTAAACGAAAATGAGCTTTCAAGTTAATACACGAGCAGAAACATGTTTGGACTGAGGCTTGATGATGATTTAGCCTACATTAAATCGCGTTCAAGTGTCGAGAACATAAACAATATAACGCTCGAACTCATTATAGTACGGGCGCTGCCAGGGGTTCCCGTATCCATTTATGGATCGCCACGATGTTTTTTGGTCCGGAGATTGAAAACAAAACTTGTTTAATTTTATTTATTAGTAACATATAAATACTTACTTTATATAGATGCCAAATGGAATCGGTTAAGAAAATTTAGTAATAATTTGTGTAAGATGTTATTAAAAAATGCAAAACCAACTAATATATGTTCTTCAATTCATATTTGGTAAAATATTTATGCTATAGATTGCAAAAGAAAACGGTTGCTTAGATTCGTAGATTCACGTGCGGCGGCGCTCGCATAGAACGGCAACCGGTCGTACTCCGAAAATCGGCTGGAGTTTATTAACCAATTGTCATGGAATTCCAAGTGAGGGCTTAAAAGTTGTATTTTACTATACAGAATAAAATGGTGCTGTTTTTTTTTCGAAATTGTTTAGTCTTCTTTGCGCGTATGGCCTATAAATATATGAAAGGGTCAATTTTCTATTGAAATTTTGTGCTATAAAACTGTTCCAAATGCTTGAAAATGTTCGTATGAGGGCTCGGTTTAAAGAGAAAAATATTTTCTTTGAAATGGATTCTCAAAAGTTTCATTTGAATTTGCCAAGGCCGAAATACGACCGATTGAAAGAGAAATCAGCGCATTTTTGCATTTTATACTACTTTGTCTTTAACTTTAGTTCTAATAAAAATTTTTTTCAAAATTTAAAACCAAAAATATTCGTTAGAAGATTTGCATCCTGACTGTTTCATCAGAAACCCCGTAACTAATGTAGATAATAAATTATAGCCGTTTAAATGATTAAATTATTAATGAAAAAAACTGACCAACTCCGAAAAATCGATTTTCCGGGCCAAAAAACATGGGTATCAATCATTTTTTCGTGGCGATCCATAAATGGGTATGGGAGCCCCTGCCAGCGCCTGTACTATCACCGTGTACGACTTCGCTCAAGGGTTCACTTATTTGAGAACCTATATAAAACGTCAATCGCTGTATTAAATTCTTATCACAATTGTCCAACATAGGTGTATTTTTTCTACCGTTTTTCCTTTCAAGATGTCACGATATATACTCGTAGTAGAAGTGAAGTAAATCTCCTCGACTATTTATAAAAATTATATCACTAGAGCTCAGATTTAAATGTATTGATTTGGCAAGGCATTTTTTATTCATTCAACCAACTAATGGATGTAGGTTTTATTATGCTCTGGACAATTCTAATATTTCTTGGAAGAATAATCGCTGTTTTAAATGTTTTTCTTCAAAAGAGTTGAAATTATATTAAAAGGAAAAGCAGGGATTATACTTCCAATGTCTGTAGACGTTCTTTTAAAATACAGTTGGCTAAGTGGTTCCCCGCTATTGTGTATGAATTCAATTCCCGAGAGGAAGCAGAAGGAATAAAGGGTGAATGGTTATCAAAGGAAAAATTTTAATATACTTTTAAATATTTATGTAGATATCAAATTTTTCAACTGTTTGATTTCTAAAAGTTGATGTGAAGAATGGAGAGAATAAATAATTCTGAATCTATTCTTCATTTCTTATGTAAAATAAATAAAATAGGCTTTCATTTGAAAAATGACGAAGGCCCTATCCATATAATGGCGAGCCCGCCTTCTGTAGAAATAAGAAATCGAACTAATCCGAGACTGATTTATGAATTTTGAATGAGTATATGCGGGTTGATGATAAGACAATAAAAGCGATGACGTCGAAGAGAGACTTGGAAAATACTAACAAAGCTTTAGAAGAGGGAGATCCACCTTAGAAGCCATACAGACATTGAAAAAGGAACATATTATTTATCGATTTTAGACAAGCTTTCTATAGTAATAAGAGGAGAAAGCTAATAAGAGACGTGGAATACATAGGGGAGCCAACAAAAGTGTAAAATAGACAAATTAACAAAAATGACAAAGGAAAAGTTAAAAGCGAAATTACAAACCATAAGGTTCTACAGAAGAGATAGATATGGAAGAGACGGACAGGATAACAATATTTAATATGGCTCTATAAGTTACAGTGAAAGTAATTGCAATCCAAAGGAGCTTTGTATAAACATTTATGCAGTTGAGGGTATATGTACTCGTAGATGATATAATACTAATGAAAAGAAAAAGGTAAACCTTAGAAGAAATAGCACTCAGGTTAAACAAAAAATAGAAATAAACGAGAAAAAAAGTCTAAATACATGATAATCATAAAACATAGAACTACCATAAAAATACGAAAATACTGTTTTGAAGAAAGAATTAAAAATTAGAAGAGATAAAAGACTAAAGATACAGCATATTGGAACATGAAATACAAGAATGTAAGCATCAAAACCAATTTAAAAGTCTACAAAGCAGCTACTGTTGCCATATACGAAGTAGAAACTATGTGTTTCTCGAAAAGAAAAGAAAACCTTAGAATATTCCAAAAGAAATAGATGAGGTGAATTATGGAAGGATACTGAATAAGGATTTAAAAGAGATGATGAAAGGACAAGTCAGTTAAATTTGAATTCCGTAATAAAAAAGTGGAAAAATGGCGACGAATGGAAAGTATACCATGAGAACGAATGGAAATACAAAGGGACAACCAAGTTAAGAAAGATATAACGTCAAACACAAGATGAATAAAAGAGAATGGATCATAACAACGACTGACGCTAAAATCCATGAAAATTCAAAAAATATGAAGGAATAATACCATAAGAAGCCATGCGGGAGAGATTTAAACAATCGAAGAGCTTCAAGGAGCGGCCCAATTGTCCCGGGAATATATCGATCTTTATGTACGGATTGCATACGAGTATATTCTTTTGAGGATTTATTTTTTATTAAAAAGGATCGCTGATTGATTAATCACTTATCGTGTATACAGTACATAATAAATTCAATGATAAGTAGGAAAAATCAAAAAAGCTAAAGTGGAAACATCAAGCTAGTCCAATGAATAACAGTTTTTACCTAGATTTCCATCAAGACACAACAAGATTTTTGGCGAAACTGAATTATTTCATGAAGTTTTTTCGAAAAATCAATACTTTTGACTTATTCGTGATTGAAATTTTGAATTTTTGTCACAAAAAAGTATACTTTCAATCGATTTTTCACAAATAACTCTGATTTTAGCAAAAAGCTGTAGGAAGAATAAATGTATCTTTAAGAAAAAGAAAATCATGTTTTTATTATAATAGACCTGATACACACCCACGATTTTTATCACCAAAAGATGCACTACTTTTTTTGGTGCTTAATGTACTATTTTTCCTCTCGCCGGGATGAAAAGTTCGTCCTTGACGTATTCTAATTCACTATCACTAGAGTCGTCTTAATAAATTTTTTTTAGTTCAATTCTATATTTTCCGGCGTTAATAAATACTTAATATCGTGTTAAGCAAATTTTTATCGATAGTAAACATTTCGATAAACAAGTCGTTGCTACGATACCGGGAGCAAAATAAAATTCTTCCCGGGAGAGAATAGACCACTTTTGTCCCGCATACCTAGACGAAAAGTGAACGTTTCTTCACGGCGAGAGAAAAAAAAATATTTTCTATACATATTATCATCTCACTAATACAAATAAAAAGTGATTCACAAGCTATTAGACGATGATAATAGCTGAAAAATGGAATTTTGTGGAAAATGTGGACACGAAAATTAATTAATCATATCTAACCAATTATGACCATAACTAAAAGGAAATATAAATACACAAAATGTGAAGTATTGAAATCCAGCAAATCCTTGCTTATGTCATGGAATACATTCTGTTTTCCGAGAAGCGTCGGCAAATATCCTGCGAAACCACACCTGTTTTTTTAAATTACAATTCAACTGGTGAGATTTATGTAGAGAGAACCGTTAATCCTTGAAATTTTGGAGGATAATCCAAATGAAATCGGTAATTTGGAAATAACATCCCAACGTGATGATGCTACTATACTGAATAGAAGTCGGTTTCCGTTACATTTAAAAAAATATGACAAAATTTTTTACTGTCAGAAGCTGATTTTTAGAATTTATTTCTTTTAATCCGTAATTGATATTGAACATCAAAATTGAATATAGCATAAATAAATCCTATATCAATGAATTGGTTTTACCAATACTTCTGATAAAAAAATGTTGCTTGTCATAGCCTTTTAAAACGATTGATCTTATGATGTCAGTTTTGACAATTTCGTCACCTGTAATTACTCAATATAACCTTTCCAAACATAAGAAGGAGGGAAACTTTGAATAATACTGTACGTATGTTTGTACGTAGTTTAATAATGTATTTGGTTCTCTATAATCTGTTCGAAGAGAACAAAATCAACTGATCTATTACATGCAACCCAAATGAAGTACTGCGAACATGGGGTTGCATCCCAAACAGAAACTTCTGAGTTGTTGGTGGAGTATATAAGAAATTATTTATTTTGAAGCCTTGTAATTAAAACTAACTGTTAATCAATATTTTTATTGTGAAGCAATCTTCGATCGCAAACTATCCGGCGATTGTAAAAAGAAATATGTTAATTTGCAAACCGACAATGAACGACCAACGTGTGGAGGTGCACCCGGGATAGCACCCTTGGATTCCCATTTATTTCGATCATTACAGCATTTTCGTAGTGGCAAAATATTCTGATATTTTAATTATAATCAAAATATATCGAGATATTTTATTCTAAAACCAATTTATTCTCATCGGTCTGGCATATATGGCAAAATGATGATTACGAAATTCATTATTTCAATAATTGGAAATGATAAGAATTTAAATCAATTTGAGGAAGCACCCCACACTTTTTGAGCAGCACCATGAATACATACAAAGGAATTTCTGCTTGAAGGACCTTATGGTTCTGTGGCATAATTCTATAATTCACCATAGACTCATTAGACTAGTATGAATTAATTTAGTATAAAGTAAGATATCATTAATATTAAAATTATTAAGCCTGTTATTTTCATTATACAAAGTAAATTTTATGTATGGAACGTCTCAATTATCACGGAAACGGCTTGTATGATCTTTATAAATTTTTGTGTACAAGAGTCTTCTGATACGGCCGGTATTATGGTGGTATTTCCTTTTTCTGGAAAAATATTAAACTTAAATTTCAAATGAATCACCTGTATATTTTTCGCTTTTAGGAATCCTTAAGAAATAATTATTATTATTCATTTAATGTTCCCTATAGTTAAAAGCCATAATTTGGGGGCTATAGCTACATTTGCGTTATCTCCCCAAAGTTGAAATAATACATTTAGTTTGCTTTGACTTCTACAATAACAATACAATAATAAATTATTATTTTTGAAGTATAATATCTTTAATAATTTATATCCTAACCGAAATCCCATAACAAGATTGTCAGTAAATTAGTAAAAAAGTTTAATGAAACAGGTTCAGTAAAAGATTCATCCAAATTAGGGCACATAAAAACTGCATCAACTGAAAACAAATCTTTGGATGTTTGTGTCCTGTTAGAAGACGATACACACTTGCGTACTAGACAAATATCCAGGGAACTTGATATCTCGCAAACATCCGCAATGAAAATTTTTCGTGATTATTAATTCTATCCATACAAAGTAACGTTGGTTCAAGATTTGTTCGAAGATGATTTTGATAGACGTGTAGAGTTTGCAGACCTAATGATGGTGATTTTGTTTTGCGATGAGGCCACTTTTTATATTAATGAAAACGTAAATCGGCATAATTGTAGATATTGGTCACGTAACAATCCTCGTAAATTATCGATTTGTGATTTAACCAGACGTGATAGAAAAAAAAACAAATTGCATTCTTAAAATCAGCGTAACAAACTGCTTGAAGAAGATCTATTTTCAGGGCGGTGTTTGTACTTTTTTCATAAGTACAAAATGAAGTTTATACCCTTCCAATTGGTTCTCTCAGGTATTTCTCATTGAATTTTTTTAGAATATTAACGTTCTACGAATATCGGTCATCACTTCATCATTACTCTTGATATGGTTTAAATCAATACATCTTTGATCCACGTGGATAGAATTTTTTCTATTGTTATTCTATCTCGTTGATGCACGAATAGTGGAAACTAATCACTTGGGAGAAAATTTAAATCAATAGAAACGAACAAAAAGTTTATAAGCACCAATAACTGTAGATGAATCAATTTTTCCAATATCACAATTCATTAATGATATTTGATTAGCTCGAATTTAAAAACTGAAACGTTTTCAAATATTTTTTTTCTTCTCTCGCCATGCGATGGAAAATCAGTGAATCTGCTACTGGAACATTTCAGATAAATTTCACGCGAACGAAAATATTCCAACAGTAAATTACTGAAAATCTGGAACTAAGCATTTCGTGTTTGGAAAAGGAAAATTAAGATGTACAGTTTGTAATTTCCTCCAAGCAAATTTTTTGCGAGAATTTAGATTGCAACTGTTTGTGAAATTTTAATTAGAATTCATACGTTTGTTCTTTATAGTGGAATATTTTCCGGGACTAAATTGGTAAAATGAACACAACATATCGTCATAACTGAATAATATTATGTAAAAATATTTATATGTACAATTCAACAACATTATTCATAATTTGAAATTCACAATTAATTATGTACTAAATTACCAAAGTACATAGTATGATACAATTCGATTTGACTTCAGATCTCTTACCATAAAAAATCATGTTCAAAAACAGATGAAAATTGACGTATTCGTCTGTATTAAATTACTCATTTAACAAGAATACCATATAAAGAAGTTTAAGAAGTAGCAAGACAATCAAATTTGACTTGGTTTGCTGCATTCAAATCAAATCTGTAACATTTTTCTAAATTGGTTCAAGTCTCGATTAATGTACGTTTATCGGCTATTTATTTGAGATGTGAAAAGCGGTATTGACTATTGAAAAAAGACGTTGAGTAACGAGTTTAATTGAAATTTTCATATTGAAAGTGTTTAATTGTAAAAAAATTTGTTTCCTCTCGTACCTAATAAAATTCTCTTGAAATATCAATGTTTAAAGACAGAAAAGAATGACTGAAATCTAGTCAGATGAAGGCTCACTAAGAACAACATTTAATTATATTAAAACTAACATATTATCATAGAGATCAATGTATCAAATATGTAGTAGATGGAATAATGCAGAAATGAAGCGTAATTGTAAAATATAGGCTGATAGGCCGTATATGAGCATAGAAAAATTTTTTTATTTAATCTTATTTCGCTATCACATCACATATAGTCACTTCTTGACATTGGGAAACGTCACATTTTTCATCACTTCCATATATCAGTTATGTAAAAACTTACGTAACTGTTAAGTTTTAAAAAATAATTTATTAATTACTGTAGAAATGGACAATTATTTCATTATTAATATACATTATTGAAGACATGGTTAGTTATTAAGTCCATTTTCTGGGTGAATATTCTCTTGAACTTATTGTCTAATTCTATTTGAAGCTGTGATATCTACTTGTATGCCATGGGCTAGGCCCAGAATGTTTTCTGAAATTTTCAACTTGCCTTCAGCTACAATGTTGGATTTCCATCCTCCGTTTTTTTTTCAGAATGTCTTGAGTCTGCCAGGAGAGACGCGCCTGAAACAATGTCTTGTTTATCCTTTAACATTAGGTAGACCCAGGTACTGACCAATCTGTGATGGTAAATTTCTTAAGGTATTCATACACACGACTTGTATGCCACATTTTCGATTATAATATCGCAAAAGAAACTCTCGTGCTTTACAGGAGATCTAATACTTTTGGAGCAGGTCAACAAGATTGATCAGCAATATTCTTAGCAGTGACCACAAATTCGCGAATAACGTGTGTTTTGCTTTTTCTGGAAATGTAATTTTAAAATCAATCAAATCATCAAATATGTCTCCTTCTCCTAGGAGCGTCAGTTCAGCCTTCCTGCAGGCTCCTGCAATCCCTATCATCATTAATACCTAAGAAATAGAGTTATTCGATAATACATTATCAATATATTGTTCTATAATGAAAAAACATCATATAGCGTATTTAACTCACTATTTTTCAATCGCTTACATTTTTCAACGGGAATAATGATTTTACAAAAGGATAACGTCAAATTCCATATTTAAAACGTTAGCTCGGTCAGTTGGTTTTCGATGTACCACAATTAAAACTAATACACGGAAACTACTAAATTTTTTTGTCCCTGGAAACAATTTCCATTTTTTTAGTGATTCGTTTATTGAGAGTTATGTTACTGGAGTTTCATTACCATTAAAAACTTTATCCACGTGACTGTCCAAGAGAAAACTAGAAGTGATGTCTAACATTTCTTTTTAAACTTAGACATTTATTTCTTGAGAAATAGAAGGTATCATTGAAGCTTTTGTGACAAATGAAATGGGAAAACTCGTTCGTCTTTTAACATTAAGTAAAAAGTTTCTGAAACTGCGGAAATCCATATTATAAGAGCACTACCATATCCAAGACAGTGTGAGATAATAAATTAAATCTATACAGAACACGAGTTTGATATATTCATCTAGTATTTCAAGGAATATTTTTTTTCAAATTTTTTATTGAGTCAACTTTACACACTTCAGTAGTATTAGTATTTACAATAAAATAGCTACTATGATCATCCGCATGCATCTATGAAAAACTTCTTGAATTCATACAGTGTGTTTTTATATTCGACCGACAACTCTCTACCACAGAGAGAGAGCTCAATAAATGGTTCATTTGGATACGGGGCCTAGTTGCTGAGATATAGGGTGTTAAAAATTTTAAATCAAAATCAAAAATTTTCCATAAATTAAGAACGCCTTTAAATTTTTTCCAAATTTGGTGAGCAATATGCTCCTTGATAAAGTAATGTGCTAATTAATTCATTATTTTATCAGCAGTCATTAATCCAACAGTCGCAGAATCATCTATGTACTGCTCCGCCTTCACTATAGAGAATGAATTTTCCTTTATACATTACCCAGTAAAAGTAATATCACTTAATTTAACGTTTAAATTATCTAGCATATACTAGTATGTATTTGAATACAAATCACAACAAACTTTGAATTTATATTGTAAACACTAATATTACCTCAAAAAATCATATTGTCTACTTCTTCAGTCTTCTTAAATTTGGCCTTTTGCCTTTCGGCACCCATCCAGATTCATATTGTATTCGCGTATTCCCTTTATTGTTCGAGACCATATATAACATAAGATCAAGAAGCATTTCAATACATGTATGTTGTGTTATTTTTTAGTACATGTGTAAAATAAGCTACTTTCTTAGATGAAAATGAGTGTGCAATCTATCATTTTCATAAGTGGTCACAGGAAAATTAACAATAATGACATAGCCAAGTAGACATATCAAGAAAGACGGTCTGCGAAAGTTTCCCATTAAAGCATTTTTATTTTTTGTGATAGTCATTTTCACAAACCGAGTTATGTGTTATGATTAGGCGAAGTGCACCAATCAAGTGGTTTGACAATATCACCAGAAATTGGGTGGAAATATGCAGCAGTTAAGACTGATTACGGCCAGGAGTGTATTTACAATAATATATCGAATAAAATAAAATTTTACTGACTCCCAAGAATGTTGACAGTCTTAATTTTAACAGCATTCCTCCTGATTTGAAAAACCAAAATATCAGTATTTCAAACAATATCAACTTCATGTGAAAAACTTTTCATGACGTTATAAGACTCATAATAAAACGATAGTTGGAAGCTCACATTTGAAGTAAATTTAACATTTAACATGAAAGCTGGAATTGGACACTGTTGAGAAAGAACATTGAGTAATAATAAGTAAGAGGCGATCTAATCATTCTTGGGAATTAATTATGGGTGTCCTAACCTTGAACTTTCACAAAAGATTTTTATCTGTCACTTGATTGACAAAAAATTCATTTCCAAACCTTTTTTCACTCTTTTGCGTTTTCAAAATTAGAAAACGTTTCTCTCTGGGAAACCATGTAATTAGAAAACTTCGTCCTATATTCTTCCACGCTTCTTATTCAGTTTCCTTCACAAAAAGTTAACACCATTAACATATACACTTTTCACTTATATAAAAAAAATTCAACAATATAATTACCCAATTGCTAATTATCAAATTTGATGTATAAACTCATAGCCAACAATTGACTTCTTTGTAACATTTTAATAACACCCCTAATTAACTCCCCATAATGGTTAGATCAACTTCAATGTACCAAATTTGATATTAAGTTAAAGAGTTGCAAAGAAATCATTTTTTTCAGAATTTTGTGCCCTACTTTGAAACCCTATAACTCATCAGGCATGCAGCTTGGTATTAAGATAAATTACCTCAAGTTATTCTATTTTATGCATCCCTATATGCTTCTGCTCTCTGTCGGCCTCTCGGACTGGGGAGTTCATATAATCTTAGAAAAAGCGTTTTTGTAGCATGTAGTGGTATTACAACTATAGTTCAGACGGATAATTTTTCATAAACATTTAGAAATATACCGAATATATGAATATATATTTCTCTCGAAAACAATCGTACATTATAAATACTCAAAATTCACTTAGTCATCTACCAGAATCAGAATATTCTTGTTTACCCTAAGACAAGTCATTCCATCCCCAAACTTTCAAAATACAAACTCATTCACTAGTATTAATTGTCTGAAGTTTCTCATCCAATCTCAGATTATTATTATTCCCAAATTTCCAGTCGAACACAATCTTGGTCTTGGTCCGTTCCAAGATATCCGCTTATTGAAAACGTTGAATATTTAATGATACCAACATTTAGAATAGTTTCGAAACTGAGTGTGGCAGGATGCCCATAAACTTCTAACTTTGACCTTTTTTGTTTGATGTGATACACGAGATCGATAAACAGGGTGTGATCTTGCACCGAGAAAGCAATGAGAGTAAAAATCAATTCTAAGTTGAAAAAAGAAATTGGAAATTAACAGAAACAATTAAAACAACCCGTTGGAACCTATAAACAAAACTATGAAATTGGAAGTCTTATCAGAATATTGTTTCCTAGAATTGGAACATAAAGTAGAAATGAATTTGAAGAATCTAGATGAGTACTTGAAATATTCATCTTGGTAAAAAAAATCGAATTAAATCACCAAATACTTCAACGATCGGTATTGAGTATTCCGAAAGACGAAAGACGTAAGACGTAAAAAACTTAGTTACATCAAAAACTCAACATTTTGCATGATTGATGTAACCGCTAACCATGCTTCATTTAACAAGTTATGTTTTTTGATGAGGCTACATTTTGCCTAAATGATGTAGTCAATAGTCAAAAATGCAGATAAGAGGGTTGGTATTTAAGCTTTAGATATGGCAACACTGCTCTGAATATGTTAATTCTGACATCGTAAAGTTTGAAATTTTTAATGGTAAACATACTCAGGAGATGTTGTCATTCGAGAGCTCTTTGAGTTGTTTACTGTAACCATTTAGTAATGGTGCTAAGAAATGATTTTGATACTTGGCATTGCGTTTCTCGGATTAAGTCCATTGTTTCGACTGTTGTTTCATTTCTGGGTGCATACGTTAATATCATCTACTATGATATTAACGAAAGCTTATAATTTGCATTAATCAATCACGGCATTCATCATGTAGAAAGTTTTTCATAGTATAGTTGCAAGCGGGATTTTCTCGAAAAGATTCAAACCGTTCAGGCTGTTTTCATTCGCGAGTACAGCCTTTAAACCGTTTTAAAACTATCATGGAAAGGTTTTGTTTATGTTTATAATTATGTACCGGAATTATTCTTTAGAAACAGTTCGCAAACGGTCATTTGATTTTGACGACGGTCTGAATTAAATTTTTTTTTTGGATAGAATATCTTTCTTGTACTGCGCTTGAATATGGTAATTAAGGCCAGAGCATTTACGAAATTACGTGACAAAATTAATAGTAGAAAGAAAACAACGTCATCGGGTTCTAGGGCTTAAATAAAAGCATAAAATCCACATTTTTTGTCTATGGGTTATTTTTTTAAACGATGAAAATACCAAAAAATCCGTACAAATTTCTTTTTTTGCGTTTTGCGCTGAACCTTTGCAAGACTCGTCTTTGTTTCTATGGACAATATTGTAGAGAATTGAAAAATCTTCTTTGGGTTGAATTATCTAAGCAACAAATTATGAAAATTTTATTTATAAAAGCTTATTTTGAAGATCTTTGAATTCTCTACAATATTGCCTATAGTAACAAAGACGAGTAACTCCTATACTTCCATTCAATTTGTGAAGAGAAATTACAATATCCAAAATATATGGAGCACCGCCCTCTAACATTCACGTTACTGAATAAATTACAAGGAATCTATATATTTTGTATTTCTGGACAAAAGTTCTTTCAAACAACATCAAGTTTTTCTCATAACAAGGTTCACACTTTCCCTACTTCTTTTTGGAGAGATAGAAATCAAATGCACAATGCGCATAATTTTTTTAAGAATTCTATTATCAAATATACCTTACTTGGGTAAATTTCCACGTGTGCTGTTAGGCCACTTTTGTTTAAATTTTTTTTCTAAAAGTGTAATATAATCAGTTCCTAAAATATGGCCGACGGTCGTTCTTAGTGACGCACCTGGTACAAAGGCACGGATTTCATTTAATTCTATTTATGTCTAAAGTAGTTCAGCATCATTCTTGAACTTTTAAAAACAGATAGCCACTTAGAAAACATTCTATGGGACATTATACTGCCAGGATAATATTTACGTAACTTTTTCTCGGTTTCTTATATTATTTTTTTCCATATTTACCTAACAAGGAGAACTGTTTCTTTTATATAAGTCTTATAACTAATCTATCTCTCAATTTTGACAGATGATTTAGAAGTTTGAAGGAAATTAACAAGAGTCATGTCAACTTCTGTGAAAACACTATTCCGTCAAATCGATTTCATATTCAATTTTGCTATTCGCTTTTCTCTTCAAATATTTATACTTTGATTTTCTGAATTTCCTCGGGTATAAAGAATCTTTTATATTTTTCATTTATATTTCTTCATTTTCTTAGTATGTTTACTAATGATTTTTCTTCATAATGTACTGTAAATTACTAATTTGAGTCCGGAAAATGGAACTTAAGTAAGTCACAGAACATCGTATATTATTTTTCGTACCTTTTCTAAGATTTAATTGGAATAATTTGCCCTACTGCATCCATAGTTTTCTCAGGAATTTTATTTGAATTATCAGGCATTCTTTCCGATAATTCTTTTTTGTATTTCCAAAAATTCAATATGTCTGCCTTTGTTTGCAATGTTATCTTAGTGACTTCGATTAATTTTTATTTTTTTTTAAATTATCAAATATATTTCATATTTTAAAATAATTTTGTTTTTTATTTAAAACCGAAAAAAGTATGAAAAGGAACATATTACAATATACGTCCGTGATTAGATATTCTTGACTCGGCTCCTTTGCCGCCTCGTCCATAAACATCTATCTCGTATCGTACTAAATCACTTCCCAGACTTATAACGTGAATAACTATTTTCATATTAATTATGATATGTTTGTCGTTACAGATTTTTCTTCTTTTCTCTATCTATAATCCTTTTCTCGAAAGGCTTCTGGGGAATCATTACTCCAGGATTCACAACTCCGTTTCACATTTCCTAATATAATGAGCTTAATATAAATTGAATACATTTTGCGTTAATTAATATTATACCGGAGAAGAATTAAGGTAGAAGATGCTTACTGCGAGGAAGGAGAAACTACAGATGGCTTGATAGAGACACTGGGAATACATTAGAGTGGTCGCCATGTTTAATCCAAACTCAACTGATTAAGCATAAATTATATTTATTCTTCTCGTAATAACGCTTATAAAATCGTAATTTATATTCTCAAATATTTGATCAAAACTTATTGTATGGCTCATTAGTATTTTTAACTAAAAAAATAATTTATTTTGTGTCGTAGATGATTTAAATTTAAAATAACGATAGTACGACTAGTTCAAATAATTTTCATGTTTTCTTTGTGAATGCTCACGTTTATTTTCTTGAAAAAAGCCTGCCTAGTAATTTAATATTATTTAATATTATTTAATACTATTTAACTAAAAGAATAAACACTGTAAATTTATGATATAAGTTGATTAATTTCACTGTAAAAACTCCAAAAAAGGTTTCATTTTGCAACCATAATATAATATAGTATGGCATTAGTATATATTTAGATTAAACAATATATTATATAATTGTTTCTATCAATCCACTGTAGGAGACACTAGGAAAAATAACTACCAGATGGAGTTCTAAGACCAGTTTTGTATCTATAATCTTGACATCTTTGAGGTAAAGAATTACTTCCACGAATGACACTACCTTGTTAGGCCGCTGATCACCATGAAGTTACAAGTTACTTCCAAGTATCTATTGACAAGATTAATGAACGAATAAAACAATAGCAAATCAAGTTAATGGAAGCAAAATCTGCGTTTGTGAGCTTTACAAATGGAAGGAACCAATCGTCATTATTGCAATATTTGGGCATTACTTGGAGAATGTAGAAATTTGTATTGTCCAATGTAGATATAAGTCTCACATGAGCCAGCTCGTTTGGATGTCCGGATGCCTTAATCTGGAATTAGTAACGCTCTGATTCCATTCTTAGTATAGCAAAAACTGTGGCTTTCACATCACTAAGTAATCTGCTCGCAAGACCCTTATACGTGCGAGTTTCACACACTGAAGTCAGCCTTACAGTTTTTCTAATCACGTTAAGGTACCTGAAAAGCTTCTCAAAGAACATTTACCGGCTATTAAATATAAACAACGCAATCACGCTTCAATAAAGTTGTCTCGAAAATAATAGGGGTACAAAGTGGTCCTTGGTATATTAGAAATAGTGATCTGCATAGAGACACTAGCATGGAAACTGTTGAATGTTGATGAAATAATTGAGAAATTTTCATACAACTCAAAATCGGGGCGACCTAATTCTTGACTGTGTGAGCTTGAACAAGATTCGAGACGATGAAAAGTCTTGAGCTAGCTTAGTGCAAAGAAAAAAGTGGGGCCCAGGGTAGGGAAATCTCATTATAGAAATACTTCAATTACTTTTTTCATGGAGGAAGGTAGATAGCAGATCAAGTAAATATTGATGATCAGTTCTGATCGGATCAGTTAACAGAAAATATGTAATGATTTTTTTTTCAAATAAATATATTTTGAATGATGCTTCGATATTTCGAATAACACGTAGATATAAAGTTGCTCTAAAGTTAAAAAAAATCCTTTTATTTCTATTGGAAATATGTCATAAACCAGAAAAATACACGTTTAAAAAAATCCAGTATTTCGTTTGACGTATACAGAGAGAATGTTAGCGACAACATACAATTATATTTTCAATTGAATATTTTTGTTCAAATGCTCAGTGTGAAATTTTTCATTTCAAATCCTTTCATATGTCCTGAAAAGATTAATTGAAAATTCATTTCTCTAACTCTACAAAGTGAATAATTGAAAATGTATCTCTAGTCTTTTGTTACTTTATTGATAGATGATGAGCTATTGATAGAAAAATGAATTTTTGTGATGTTTTTTTATGGAGGAACGGAGGAAGAAATTATTGGTATATCCGGATATCAGTAAAAAGTATGTCACCTCGACAAAGTTGGTTAGAGATAAATAAAAAACTCATCACATCGTTATGGTATTTAGTCGTAACCAAAAAACGATTCTAATTTTTTGGTTTTACATTTGTAAATGAATAACTTTCACATACTTTCAAATATATCCAGTCTTAGAGTTTTGATTGAGTTTAAAGTTTTTGAGAAATATCTGCAACTACTTTTGGTTCTTTAGCGACGATATTTTTTTTTTAGTCGCAAACGGTTGAAATCATTGTGGAGTTAGAATTTTCAAGCAATTTCTTTGGTGGAATATTCCTAAGCTGTTGATCTCCAAAAAATTTCTCCGTTTCTACTGGGTAATCGAAAAATGGTCAAACAAAAGTTTGAATGATAATCGAATTTTTCAATAAACTTTTTTTGCGGGACATATCAATTCCCATTTTCTTTTTTTACCCTATCAGTGAGTATTCTCACAATTTCTAATTTATTAGACCTTTTGATTTGTTTATGTTTTTAAGTGTTCTTGATTTTAGGTCTCCTCTGTTTCAAAATTAGTTTTTTTAATAATTTTTGAATGATAGATATAATGTGACGCTTCGAAATGTTTTAAAAAAGACTCAAAACGTTAAATTTTATCTTTCTTTTAAAAATTATTGAAAAAACTAATTTTAAAAAAGAAGTGACCTAAAATCAACGTTTATAAAAATAAACATGCTCGATATATACAGTAGAAATGATATTTCTAGAATACTAAAGAGTAAACAAACAAAATCTTTCTAAAAATTAGTTAAAAAAACCATGTAAATGAACCGACTGCTATGATAAAAACATATATAAAATCAAAACTCAAGAGAATTCCGCGGTTCTGAAGTATATCAAACGTGCCGTGCCTTCGCCACATTTTAGAATTCCATTATAACCAGACAGGATAGGCTCCATGCTGGAGACGAGTTCGTAACAATAGGTTATCACATTCTATCTGGAAATTTGAATGGTGATATGTACTTGGATTTTTTATACAATCACTCGATCGAGATATTAGATGATACAGTTCTCTATTCTTTATGCAGAATGTTGCTCCACCACACTTGGTAATGTTGTAATTGGTTGTGTAACCATTTTCCTGATCGATTGATTAGTAGAAGTACAGAAGCTCCGATTCATTAGCTTTTCAGTGACATGATTTTATTGTGATGAGATGAATTCACGTCAAGAATTGGAAGACGAAAGTCAACTTCATTCTAATGGCCCCATAGCTAATCGGAGGACATTTTGAACACTTAATTGAACCCTGCTTCATCGGTGAACATCTTGGAAATTTGTACCTATAGTTGAACCATGATTTTTAAATGAAACTTCGAATGGCAACTACAATTAGTATTCACTTTATTAAAGGTTTGTAATTAAATTTGAAAGCATCTAAAATTAACATAGGTGAATATGCGTTAACCATTGCTAAAGAGGTTTATCACTATTCAACTCTGCGAGCTGAGTAAATGCATGTAGCACCTTTTGGTAATTCAATTTAAACAGCATGCTTATTTTACGGCTTATCCTTTACCATCCGTTATAAGCTCATTTCACAATCGTATTATCATACAAATTTCAACGAAAAACAAACTAACGTACAGTTCTAGTATATTTAAACAAACATTCCTCCATTGATTCCCGTAAAATAGTAGGGGAACTCAGAACTCATGATAGTAAATGTGGATTACTCGAACGTCGTGGTACCTTACTAGAATTGATAGATTAGATGATAGCAAGAAAACTGGTCCTATAATGTTTCCACTTTTAGCAATGGGTGAAACATCTACAAATTTGAAAATTAAAAAAAAAACATTGATTTGGAAATTCTTAAGCGCTCAGATTTTGATATTTTTCATGTTTAACATATCACTGAAATGAAATATACTCGTACAGTATTGTGCAAAGGAATTCATTCGTTTTCTCGTGAACCGGATGCTTTAAGGGAAAGTCTTGAGAGCTGTAGATTTTTATTGTTAAACAGACTATTCGTAAAGATACATTCTAATTTTTGACGTTCATCTATGTGAACGTGGTAAAATCATCGTTAAAATTTTTGAATTTAAATGTGGGTGTTATATTATTCGTAAGATGTTTTAAATACCTATTCAGCCAATATGTTATTGATGTTTGTAGTTCTTTAAAAAATCAATTAATTTTTATGATGACAATAAATTAAGTCATTAAATTGTCTAATACTTCAGCTAAAATACAATGAGATTGACGTGAATCTTCTCTATAATTTCCGGAGGTATTTGTGTAACCTCAATTCTTATCCTCTCTTTGAGTTCAACGGAATTTGGTAGTCTATTTTGGGACACTTTACTTTTCAAATAACCTCATACAAAAAATTAAAAGGAGTTCAATTCAGGAAGAAAAAATTCTAATTATCGAGGACCTCTTCGTCCAAAAAAATATGATCCAGTAATCCTATTATTTATTTTTCCCGCCCAAACATCAACTTTCTCCGGTTGTTGAGTACACAGTATAGTTGAGTGGATTGACATGACCGTTTAGTGGCTTCACCAGGGAAAAGAATCCTTATTAACATTATCTTTTATAAGTCCTTGTACTAAACTAACTTTGTAAGGATGCCACTTCTTTAGTTATCTGTTGTATGATCCTTGTAATTATCTAATGCCACTTACCGTGAACTGGTTTAGTAATTATCTTGAAAGGCTAACAGAACATCTAGTTGTTTGTTTTCAGATATTGGTTTCCTATTACCTTTAGGGAGGTCTTGACATGATTTGTTTCTCTGTATTTCTTCTCAATTTTGCTCACAGTGGATTGTGAAATTGGTTCTCGATTGAGGTATTTATTATCCAATAACGGACATATTTGTTTCTACGTTCGTGTTTTCAATCATTATCAGAATTTCGATTCTTTTCTTTCCAGTTAGCTTAGTGTTGATAGATACAAAAACTTTTTGAATACGTCTAATACAATAATACTATTAATCAGTTAACAGAGGGGTAAAAGTAAATAGATAAGACGTATCATTGCCAGTGACAGCCTATACAAAATTTATTTTTGGATTTCAATAAATACCTACATATCAATCAAGACGCAAATCAATTACTGTACGTATTACAACACCCACATTTCTATTTAAAAATTTTAGCGATGACGCTGGTTCACAAAATAATGAATATTATCCTTTCATTTGCAGCATGATATATTCATCTGACGATTTTTATATTGGTGGTGATTATAAGGAGGGGGTGAAAAATCGATAAAAATTTACTTGGGCCCACCAGATTTTCAGAGAGTGTGTTAAGTTATAGTTTTTACAATACCAATTGCAGATTATAATTGCAGAGAAAAATCATTATTATATCTCGGTAACTTGCTACAAGTAAATATTAAATTATAAAACGTAAATAGACGAGTGAAATGCCTGTTAGGGAGTTTGGTTTAAATAGGATACCAGACGTGAACAGATCCCTTTTTGTACTCCATTTCAACGCAAAATCCACGAAGAAAAATGAATTCTTTCCAAATGAAACAAAATAAAAAACAACATTTCAATTTCGGAATATCTTTATAAATAATAATGGTAGTCAGAATTGTCTAAGCTAGGTCACATCACACACTCATCTTCTTTGATAACATGATCAACACAGTTTTTCCAAAGCTCTTGGCGGTCAGCTGCTAGAACTTTCTTTACGAGTCTTACAACCTCTTTACCCAGTTCTGGAGACTGATTACATTTTCGTTATTCTGATTTTACGTTTGCCCATATCAACTTTATAGGGTTAAAAATGCAATAGTAACGCTGTAGTCTGAAAAGAGTATGATCCTGTTCTTTGCACAGCTTATCAATATAATAAATTTTCTCTGACTTTAGACCTATTAATATCAGTAAGCAATTATTTTTTTGTTGGGCATTTTTTACGATCATTGTCAGGAATAGAAAATTTTTTTCGTTTAACCACTTTTCAAATAATTCTGATGTCTTATCTTCATGATAATCAGTTGCACAGTTTTTAATTTTTTTAGCAGATTTTAATAAAGAAACCGTCTTTGCATCCAGTTTGTACGATTATAATGCGTTTCTCTTTAGAACATGGAGAATTCAAAAAGCAATTTTCACTATTGTCAACACACCCGAAATTTAATACATCGTGACTGTCAAAACAGGTTTCATCTAGATAAATTTTTTGTCTATTAGACTTCGGTAGTCTTTTATCTGACGCAAATAACCTTGTCGCCCTCGAACGATCTTTGCCAATTCGGTTATTGCCATCCTTTTATTCAGTTTTTTCTGTTTAAAACCTCATGCTGTCAAAACTTGACACAATGTTTCTAAACTGTTCTCCTCATGTAAACTATAAATTCTCCTACGTATAAAATCGTGAGTAGCGTTGTCAACTGATTCGTGACTACTCGATAAATGGAAAATTATTTACTGTAGTTAACTCAGTATTCTTATTATGATTGCATTATCAATTGCTGAATATTTTCATTTTTTAAACATTCGAATATATTCAAATTAACTTGCTGTATTTGTATATCTAAGTCTCTATTTTCGAATACATACTTGTCTTTATTCTCACTAAACTGTGTAATTTCATTGTCCTCATTCGCCCACGGACTAAAGAACGCCATATTTTTATTTATTTGAAGCCATTTATGACTTAAATGAATCGCAACAAGCCACGCCACTGCTTATCTCGGGCTGTCTAGCAGAAATATTTCGAAGAAATTCTGTACACACGCCTTTCGACAGCTTCGTCCAATAGAAATGCATTTATGCATTATACGTTTCGATGCTTTCATCGGTTAATGGTGGATATGATGAGTCTGGACGTGGAATCTCGGTTTGTTAGATGTTCACCGAATTTTATATGGGCCTCTAAAATAAAAGAAAAAAATCTCCCTCTTGTAATTCCACACCCTCTTCGGACACGATAAAATCGTCAGATTAGCGTAATTGGAATTACTTAGATCGTCATTAACACCCTTTATCTTAATCTGACGCGCTCGAGTATTTCAGATGATCGATTTTATTCCTAATCCCCTGAGCGCACTCCGTTATACTAAATGCTCATACTATGTGAAAGTACTTATCAATAAGTAATAAACCGTCCCTTATATAGATTTGACGCCCTGGATTAAATCCCAAAATCTCCACTCGGGCTCTCCTACAATATGCAAAACACATGTAATAAAAATGATAATATCTGTGCTGCGGTATCCATTATATTCTCGCTTAATTTTTGACACCCTTATTTTACTGAATGTACTATATGGTTGAGATTTTCTATCGTCAGTTTTGCTTACGTGTGTGACAACTGTTGGAATTCTCAATGGATAGCAAGTTGTATCTATTCTTTCATGAATTACTTCACGTTGTACTGACTACTACTGTTTACACTACCACTATATCAAAATGCACAATTACACTGTCTGACGCACATTGCGAATCCATGTTATCTTCTTCAGATACTGAAGTTTGCGCGAAGCTGATTTATTTTCAGTCCTTGGTTATCGAAACGCGCTTATACAACCAACCAACTTCTAATGTGTTGTTCCATTCGAGATACTTTGACTTGATGCTTTGGCAGCCGTTAATAACGAAATAATAATGATCATATACAGGGTGTTCCGAGACTTGACTTGACTTTAGGATATATGTAGATTCTTAGAATGTTGTAAATACACAGGAAACTGTTCGCCACAAACAAACATTCTGGAGAAAATTATCGTAAATTGTGATTATTCATTGAAAATACTTTTATGAGGTATTGAAACATAATCAAAAATTACTAATTGAAGTCATACTGTCGGACATCGCGTTAGTTAAGTAAAGAAAAAATTGAAATGGAGGAAAATTCAGTTGAAACAATAAACCTCAAATAAAAACACAAAAAAAACTATAATAAATGTTTGAAGTGGGCACCTTGTACTTATACACACTTCCGGAGTCTACGGAGGATATTTAAATGTTATCATCAGAATGATGAAGATGGTTTCACACGAGACAGTTTTATTAATTATCAAAATTTACATTTGGAATGGAGGGTAATGATTTAGTAGGTCCATATTTTTTTGATAATAAAATGTGCCACCCATGTTATGTGATATTCCACTAAACATTCGCAGAGGCATGTGGTTCATGTATGATGGAGCCCCTCCCCACGTTCAAAAGTCATCTTAATAACATTTTTCCTAATAGGTGGATTGATCGGGGAAGTCCATTTGCAAAGCTACCACGTTCCCCTAAATTAAATACAATGGATTAGTTTTTTGGTGATATCTTAAAAGCTTGATAATGTAATATCTTCTCAGGGAGAAGATTCATGGTCGCTGCAGTTGCCGATTCAACAACATCTTCTGGTGTGCAGTTTCAACTTTCTTCACTATTATTCTCCATCACTAATAATAATACTACATTATTTTTAATTGGACACACGGATTTTCTTGAAGGAATATTAGAAATAAAAGTGTAACAGTTTATCGGAGGAACGAATTGTCATGAAAAAGAAAGCGTTCAATATTTTGATAAAACAATATGTTGATTTCGTTAGAAAATGACACTTCTTCATAAATGCAAATGATTGAAAAAAAAACTTGAACATTATAACGGATGTAGAAAGAATAAATAAATTTGTTGAGAATTAGAAAAGTGTTTAGTAATGAGCCTAGTGTGTAGTTTAGTGTAAGGTTATAAATAAATTAAATGAGTGAAAAACAGTGAGTATAAATTTACCCCACCGTATAAAAAATTGTGTAAATAAATTGAGAGGAAAAAATCGGAATATAAAGATCATAATTAAAATTATACTGTACGAATTGATATGAATATAATTGAAAGCTTCATATCATATTTTTGTCGCAAATTGAGTAATTACCAAAGGAAGATTGTGAAAACATTACTCATTTGAAAGCAAAAGTAATAACATTAAATTTACCGTAGAAACGTTTAGACACAGGTGTTTTCGGTAGCTTGGAACTCCCATATATCTTTTAGAATAAATGGCATTTATTTGAAACGTCCAACGATACCTTTTCCAGTACGAACTAAATTCCCAATGTAGTCATATATTTTCGCATTCATTTGGGTCTCTGAAATCTTGATTTCATTTGAAGATCATCCTCAAAGCGATCTTTTGAATGAAATAAAATCGCTTGACATCTGGAAAATAATTTGTCTTTTACAAAAACCAACACTGAGATAATTCGAGGTTTTGAATTCACTATATAATAAACCTTTCAAATGCTATAACCGGCTGTTTAATGAAGATGGCGCTATTCAGCTCATTATTTTAGTTATCTCAAAGTGGTATCATGCTTTTATAACCACTTTAACGTTGTTTAATTCATTGATATATTTTCAGAATTGACGTAACAAAGTTAATAAAATCAATTTAATACTTTATATGAGTTACAATTTGCGGTATTATTTGCACTGTTACGTCTTGGGGCCGATTTGGACCTGAGATCTTGCAAGCATCATAAGTACCAGATTTCATTCTGGCATCGTTGTCGTCGTGACTTAGGCGCTAGGCGCCTCGCCTCGGCTCGCAATTAACAATATTTTTTATACTCATTCTATTTTTTGTTTATTGTTACTGTTAGTGAGAAAAATTGAATTCTTGTTAGTGAGTTTTTTTTCTCCTTCTTCAACTTATTTTAGGGATTGCCCTATATTCTCCAATTTTTTCAGTCCCGATTTTGAAATATCGATGTACATGGAGTTCTTCCTGCTGATCTTTTGGTGGTTAGCTTTCTTTTGAATGTTTTTGAAATGAAAGCAGATGGGTTGTAAGCATGTTCATCAGCAGCAAAATTTTTCAATAATTCGACTTAAATAATAATTTGAATATCCTTGATGAAATATACCAATAGATATGAAGTATAACGGTAATCTATACTTGAAAGCTGAGTGACGTTTAAATTGTTTGTTTTGTGAATGTAATTGTTGGATCCAAAGAAAATGTGATTGAGATCAGCATGACCAATCTTCATTTTAAATATACTTGTTGAACAAAATTTCGGTGTTGTGTAAATGAAAATATAGTTGGGAGGTGATTGATAGGATAGGATAAATTTGAAAATAGGTGTTATTTGGAGATCGTGAAGCGTTATCTCAGTGCTTCTACCAGGATAAGTACATTTTACTTCATATTGAATTAATCGCAAACTTCTCCCATATAAACGTGACAAACAATTCCATTAAGTACTCAATCTTCTGCTAATTGTTCAGTTTTTCTCTACCACATATTCCAATATGTCGTACTCTAATGAAATGATATAATTTTAATATCACATAAAATAGGACATTTAATTTTTTCCAGCTGAAATATAACACAAAACGCTGATCTGGAGTCGGATAAAATCACACCTTCCTTGTTTTATTTGACTTGACAAACAGAAAAGGCCCTACTTTTTTGAAAAGACTTTATTTCAGAATAAATGATTCTGAACAGTTGGCAATTAGAACAAAGACAAGTTTTTCCTAGAATTGTTTAACAAATAAAAAGGAAACAAGAATGCGGCATAAAGTGGAATGAAATAAGATAAAATATATGATAATTATTGTGTTAACAGAATGTCTATACATGTTTGCTGGAAATATAAAAAATGTTCTCAAAAACCTGAACGCAAATAATGTGAGACTTGTCCTGTCAGAACTTACAATAATATTATTTCATAATTATGTCCTTGTCTCCATATGACTCTCGTCTTAGATCTATCAGTATATATAATTATATCGTCAGCAAACTCTGGTAATATGGATTTTAACAAGATTGAATTAATGCGTGTTGATTCCGTATAATTAGGAATTATAACTTTGTGGATTACGAGGATATATAGTCTACTATAGAACCATACAAAAGTTCAATGTCAAAATATTTTATTACTCTTCTCTTAATTAAATACATTTGTTACAGCGAAACTGCAACGTCCCTAGACATTTCAAAAAAAATGTTTCTTCTTGCTCTGCAAACCTGACCTCCACAGCTTTTATAACCTCCTCGTTGGAATATAATTTACGACCTTCCTCAGTAGAGGAAGAAGTTGATAGTCGGATGGAGCCAAATCTGGTAAATAAAGGGGGTGTTCTAGTAATTCAAATACTAATTCACGAATTTTTTGCATGGCAACATGAGATTTGTGTCCAGGGGCGTTGTCGAGCAAAAACAAAACACCTTTGGATAGCTTTCTGCGTCTTTTCTCTTTAATTTTTTCCCGTAGAATGGTCATTAATGTCGAATAGTAATGTCCAGTTATTGTTCTACTCTTTTTCAAAAAATCAATCATAATTACTCCATAGTAATCCCAAAAAACTGAAGCAAGAACTTTTCCAGCAGATTTTTGGACAGGAAACTTCTTAGGTCTTAGAGAAGCAGAGTGTCGCTATTCCATCGATTGTTGCTTTGTTTCTGGATCAGTCTCATCCATAGTAACAATTCGGTTTAATTACACACATTAATTTTTGGTTCAGTTTAAAACTTGATTATCGTTACATTCTAATATCGTCTATGTAGTAATATTGTATTGAGCTTTTTAATTTGCACCAACTTGAGCGACACTCCATTACTATTAATGGAAGACAAATTGCTAGGAAATTGTTCATAAAATGAGTTGCACTTTCAGCAAACTGCAGAACAAAAGCTCTTGTAGCGTTTATTACGAGTTCGCACAGAATGATTTGCGTCTTCTCATTTTTCAAGAATGAAATATACACGCTCTAACTTTGAAATGGAGTCGTCATGCTTTCACGTTTATTAGCTTCTCAGGACCGCAGAACGTGAGAGTTGGAATGGGAAATAGGGACAAAAAACTTTATTTATGATATTGAAACACAAAGTTATTTTTCTTATCAAGAAGTTGAAAATTTTAGAAATCTACTATAGAATTTATTGTATTTTCAAGAACACGAACACATCCACTGAATGATATGAATTATCACAAGTATGTAAATTATTGTTTCTGGAAATAAGAAAACTATACAGCATTTTCATTAACAAACGTAACTACTTGATATTGGTATTGCTGTTAGGTTTACAAGAAAAAAATACTGTATGCGAGTGTCTTGACAATGCCCTTTGTACTTTGCCGTAAACTCGAGAGATGTGGCGCCGAACTGTGCCTTATAAGATAGGTAGAGGCAATTGTCTCTCAACGGGAGTTTCTAACCTTGTTGTGTCGTTGATGACTTGATCGTTGACCTTTAAGGGTTTGTATAAACAGGCTTATGCTTATTCCTTCCTGGAAAAGATGCTCCTTACTAGCGAGCTCCTATGACAAGGGCTCTGTGACTAGTGGACAGGTGGTGCCAGTCCAAAAGGCTAGAGATTAACCCAATAAAAATCGATCTTCATTCCGCAACATTAGGACTCTTGCAAGTGTAGCACTGAGAGACGTAACTCATATATACAGTGTCCTTCACGACGAGCTGAATCGATATGTAAATGGGAAAGGGTTTTCCGAAATGCACGTTTCAACTAAAATAATTTCAGTTTTCTGAAGCTTCCGGTTATACCGGAAGTGGACCAAAACTTCGTTATTTTGAGCGGTTTTTATTAAATTTTTGGAATATACGCATTTCAATATATCTTCATAGAAGGCATAATATGCCTAAAGTCCACCATTTTTCAATTATTCCACATTTTCGAAATTTTTGGACACATGCAGCCCTCCACTAAAATATAAGTTTAAGTGAATCAGGTCTAATATTTACACCTACTAAATCTAAATTGGAATCAACACGACAGAGCCCTTTGGGGGTCATATAAAAGATAGAGAGTATGCTTCGCCACTAACTACAAAGGAAGACTCAGTACGGGTTTTTATGAAGAATCCATGAATATTTGGGGGCAACCATTTCGAAAATTTACTTTAGTTTAATTTTCAGTTTTGTTCTACTCTTCTTAATGTAGTTTTTTTAAATATTTTTTAATGACTAAAGTATTTAAATTTTTGATACATTAAGTTTTGTTATTCGTTTTTGCCATCAACAGATGACAATTAAAAACTATGAAAATTTCAGTTTCTTCAGTTTCTAAAAAAACCGTTAATTTGAGATAAGTCCCTTTATTTTAAAGCATATAATCCAATGGTGAAAAGAAAAATGGGGGTTGCCATTTGAAAAAATTTTCGAAGTTATTAGATAGCGAAATTCGGCACCATTTTCTGAACACCCTATATAAATTTTTGTTGAGATTTTCTAAGCTATAAGTGTTATTTGTCCAAATCCCAAAAATATTAGACCTGACTCACTTAAAACTAGAAATATAATTTCTGGACTGCATGCGTCCAAAAATTTCGAAAATGTGAAATAATTAAAAAATGGTGGAATTCAGGCATACGATGCTTTATATAAAGTTATATTGAAATTTTGCGTAGATTCCAAAAATTTAATAAAAACCATAGCATTCCGTTTAAAATAACGAAGTTATGATCCACTTCCGGTATAACCGGAATTTTCATCAAACTGAAATTATTTTAGTTATTTTAGCGAGCATTTCGGAAAACCCAGGCAAGTAAATTTTCAGAACACTAGACTCAGTACTTTCCCATATGCATATTGATTCAGCTCGTCGGGAAAGACCCTGTACTATAGAACGGAAAATAACTCTGTACACAAAACTGGTCTGATATCCTCCACTAGATATTTAACTCATTGGTGAAACTCCTTTCCACGTATGGGTCTTGAAGCCACACATCACTGATACAGAGTAAGGAACTAGTGACTGTAAGCAAGCTATACTGAATAATAGAGTCACCTGGTGAGATATGGCTGCAACATGTAGCTCGTTTGGATGTCGGTTACTCACCGAACCCTTATCGTCGGTCAAATTGATACAGCTAAATTTCAACCTAGGTATCCAAAATGTTTCGGTTGAAAATTAGGTGTCAAATTCTTTTTTATTTGTGTAGGCTCAACTCCTTGAAAGAAATATTCATTGAACGCTCATTAATCTTCTTTTTCTTCCCGGAAAATCTTCAAAACCACTTACTTATATGAGTGCCAAACAGGAACCGGGCGTTCAAAATGGTTGAAATATAAGTGAAAATATCTCAACATATCCGCAAATATATTTCCTAACTTATATTGATAAGTGGTGACATCTTCAGGTCAAGTTCGGAAGCTTTTTAGTTACAATTTATATATTTGTGGCGGATATTTATTAATATTGTGTTAGCGTGATATGTTAGCCTTTTTAACGGCTAACGGTTTGTCATATTCCTATCCTTTCGTATTAACAGTTCTATTTTCACATACAACTAATCGAGTACGAACAAAACGATCCATTGATTCTTTGAATAAGTTTGGGTGCCTCTGTTCGAGGTACCATTTTCAATATTTCTAATATCATATCTGTTTTACTTTTCATAAAAACACGTGAAAGGTTGATAATATTTTTATAACAAAAGATTAATTGAACCTTTGATTGATGATTGTGAGAAGAAGGTATAGAATACTTATTGAAACTTTACAGCTAGAATTTAATGCTTCTAATCGATGGAAAAATAACGCTTTTTATTTTCAAATTTAAGTCTTAAAAATCGTAATATTGATTGAAAAAAATACCAATTGCTTGTTTTTCACAAAGTAATCAGTCCGGTCAGACAGCCGGAATTAACCTGTTTAATCTAGGAGTGGCCACATCCACTTCTGCAATTACCAAGGATTCTCCACGGCAGGGGTACACACAAAATTAATTAAACTTCACTAACAATGCAGTTGGTAGTTAATAACGTTACTAAAGCCTTTTTAGCTTCCAATTCCTATCCACCATTCCCTGATAAAAATCTTCCCACGTATGATTTTAAATGGATTAAGTTTTGAAATTCAATTTATCTTCACAGAATTAAAAGGTCTCTAAAATGTACACGACGACTGTTAATTATATCATTTTTCTAATGGATGATCATAAAAGTTTGATGAAATGATATATGATTACACTAAACAATCTGAGGTTACATTAAATAGACATGTTGGTAGGAATGGGAAAATTGAGCACTTGGAATGTCTACTCAAAAGATGTTTGTTGACTAGACATGTAATAAAATTTCTGTTTAATAATCGACTTTCTTCTTAAAGTCTTTTAGTGACAATTACAACTGAATTACTAGTAATTTTCTTTGAATAACATCACCCTTGTTAATTCACAAATCGATGACTACTTCTATCGCACATTTCTCGTGTGAAGTTAGGATTTACATGTACACCATCGGCCTGTTACATGTTTTTCTTGTCTGTCGGCTCCTTAGTCATGAATTCTTTTCAATCATGCATCGATTGCAGTAATCTTTTTTTGCAAGTTGCAATTCGTCACTTTATAGTCACGTCAGCTTACTTTTCGTTCTTCTAAACGATTCGAAACGGTTTGAATAGTCCTGATGTTTTGTTATGTTTGTGGTATATTTACAGTAGCCAAACAGAGAAGTAACATTAATGGATTAGCAAGGATTTTACATATTTCAAAGAAGAAGATGAAGACAAATCATGGACTTCCAATAAAGTGTGTAGAAGGATTGCGTCGCTGGAAATCAGGAAAAAAAGCAAATGCCCTTTGGGATCCCTATGGTATGGCAAAATTCGCAGAATCATGTAAACGACTGCTATTTTTGTATGGTCAAGACCAGTGGATACATTTCTAAAAATAAAAAGAGCTACAACATTCCCTCAGCAATACGACCTGTGCCACATGGGTCAGATCTACCGTTTACATCTCACCTGACATTTTAATCGAAGTACCAACTAAATCTGAAAGTGAGGCTAATTTATCAGAGGATGAATGTACTATAGGAAGACGCAATGATCGCAGCTGTTTACCCAAACAAAATTAAATAATTAAGATTAAAGGTTAAATATTTGGAATATCGGAAGAGGAATATGATGTTCTAGACTCAAAACTCTTACTCCTTTCCATGGTATCGCTATAGAGAACGAGATTCACTACCTTTTTTTGAATAGAAAAATTCAATGGTGTTCCATTGTAATATTCTTGATATAATATTTTTAAATCACTTAAAAAGTCTGAGTGGAGACTTTTGTCATTTGAGGAAAACATATAAAATGTCCCACATGTCCCAATGGCTTGTGTGTGGTTATTTCAAAATGATATGCCTTCTGCTGGGTCAACAGCTGGGTTATACGAAAATGCTGTGCTTCTGATGTCAATAGAAGAGTAGAGTCCGTGACAAGACTGGAAACAAAAACTGTGGCCTGAACGACAAAATTTTGTATCTGGTTTGAAACATCCTGTATGAACCGTTGATTCACCCTCAGATCTTGCTACCACCGCAAAATTTTAAGAAAGGATAAATCAGAAAGAAAACTAGCTAATATGATCCTTAAAAAATTGTTCGCGGTTTTCTGGGCAACATGATCCCGAGTACAAAAACCTAGTAGGAACAATGTTACGCTATTATAAAAATATTAGATGTGTGCACTTCCTACATTCTCACCTTGACGATTTCCCTGAGAACCTAGGATATTACGGTGAAGAACAAGGTGAACGGTTTCATCAAGACATAAAAGAAGACATTAAGAATAGGAGATTAAGATTAAGAGATCCGTTATTGTCCGGTTTGAAGAGCACATAGCTCATTTGAAATATGATCGGACGAGTAAATCAGGTATTGCTGATCACTCTGCCAGTCACAATCATGAAATAAATATTAATAAAGTAGAATTGTTGAAAAATGAATCCAATGTTAAATTGTTGGATGCATTTGAAAGCATTGAAATTGCTAGGTTAATTAATCGTCATTGGTTGAAGAAATCTGTATGTGAAACCATTTTTTTCCAAACACAAAGTGAAAAACCAGAAAAATTTGCTGTGATACCTTTCAATCCTTTTCATACAAGGTTGGAAGGAATATTTAGTAGAGTGGGTTCCAAATTGCTTTATAAATCCAAAAAGACATTAAAACAATTGTTGAGCAACCCTAAGGATGAAAAACCAAATTTGGAAAAGATGGTATACATGAATTAAGCTGTGGTGATTGTGACAGAAAGTATATTGGGCAGACTGGAGATCCGTTATTGTCCGGTTTGAAGAGCACATAGCTCATTTGATATATGGACGGACCGGAAAATCAGGTATCAAGCTGCCAGTCATAATCATGACATAAATATTAATAGTGTAAAATTGTTAAAAAATTCAATAATAAATTGTTGGATGCATTTGAGAGCATTGAAATTGCTAGATGAAAGAGTAGCTTAAATATGAACAAAGGGCCAATTTTTTAGAGCCCACGCTATAGTTTAGTAGTTAAAGAATGTACATGAATATTCCCGCCAAGGAGTTTTTTCCCGCTGGAATTAATTTTTGCGGTAGAAGGTTTATTGGTGGGAAAATTTAGTATAAAACAGTCAAGCTATTAGATTTTTGTTCACCTTCAGTCTCTAAAGACGATAAATTGGTTATCGAAACGCGCGTCAAACAGTGCAATTGCGATTGTTGGTGTAAACAGTGTATTCAGTATGAATATTGCTAACGGTTCCAGAAATTCCACCTTAGTTGATAATTGTGTGAAATTAAATTATGAAATTGTGCAAAATCCAGACGTTATAGGTAAGCAGATATAGAATCGGCATAAAAAATCACTTCAGAAACAGCTATTGAACAAAAAAGATGTTTATTTTGATAAAGGCCTCAATAATTTATATATAAGCGTTTTCTTATTTGGAACGTGGCACTGAAACACCAAAGTAGAGTAATTTTAATATATTTTCCGAGCTTTCGAATACTTATGTATTCATCATCTGGGACGGAAATTATGGTCAAGTACAATTTGAAAAATATATATAAATATATAAAAATGATAAAATTTTACTAATAAAAATTGATTGAGATTTGTGGTGGCTGTGTTGTATAGATTTCTGTAAAAATTTTTAAATTCGTAGGATTCAAAATTCAATATTCAAAGTGACGCTGATAGAAATATTGATTAATTGAAATATTGATTCTGGTTACTATAGGAATTTTTATCAACTAACTAACCAAAATGATCAATACATCAATAAGAAAACTGATTTAAATAACCTTAGTGTTAGATTCTATAAAAAATCAACGCCATAAACTTGTTTGTAACCTCACCTAACCTATAAATTTCAACTTCACTAACCTCTAAAATTTATTGACATTTATATTCGAACCAATAAATATTCAGCTATATTTATAACGACCTAATCTATTAAACTTTAATATTATCCATAAATTAACCAGTCAATATTTAACATCGTTTACTACAACTTATCTTTATCTAACCTATAAAAATTCAACGTCATTCATAATCTAACCAATTAAAAATTAATGAAAATTCCTATAGTATCCAGAATCAATATTTCTATCAACGTCACGTTGAATATTGAATATTGAAACCACTAGCCGATGGTCTAGCTTCTATTCGATGTATTCGAGTGTGGTGGACAGTTTTTAACTACCCTATTATCAAATAATTGAAACTAGATTCAGAAATTTGTAAATTCTTCAGTGAATTATACAGGGAATGTGACTGTCGATATTGGAAGTTGGTAAAACTTCATACCATATTATGAGGGAATGAGGGAAAATAAACTAAACCTAACTGAAAATAACGGTAAACTAAACAAAGATTGTAGAACCAATTTTTTCGGGAGATATGGGAAATCATTCAGTATTTGCATCATAAATTGTTATGATAATATAGATAGATTGTATCGTACGATTAGGCACAGTCCACAAAATTAGGGAAAACTTCGCATGATAGAGTTCAAATGATGAAAGGAAAATATGAGGAAAATACTAATACGGTTTCAAAAGTAATTGAACTAGAACGGACCATGTTTTCATTTGAAATACAAATAACCTCTCTTGCAAATAAAACTAAATAAAATAGAGCAGTGAAGCATTTCAATATATTAACAATGAATAAACAGCATAACTCAGAAATTCATAATTCAGACTGGAGGGTAGGTGCGTGTGGTAAAAGTAAAGGTCGGGACTTTCTATACATTTTCTCGCAGTGTTATTTGGTTATATAAAGTCAAATTTCCCAGGAGAAATACTTTAACTTTTCCACTAAACTGACTGATAATACCTGGACTACTACGAGGAGTAATCAAAATGTACTGTTGATCATTTTTAAATAAAATAGATTAATCGTAAAAAATCAAATTAATTTTCCAAAGTACTACACCTGACTAAATTACACTTATCCCAGACATTTCTTCTTTCATCTGTTTTGTCATCGCCTTTTCATGATAACAACAAGCAATTTCGCATTTTCAAGAAGGGTCGAAATTCCTCTAGTGCATAATATCTAAAGAGAAACACTTGTGAATCAAAAGATAGACGTTTTCATATATTCCATGTCATTGTGCTTACGGCCATTTCGGTTTCAATTCTCACAACCTCTGTATTACACAAATGTACTAATTTCTGCATTTCAATCTTTACTTTTGCGATGACTCTATGTCATCTGCCTAAGACAAATTACTGAGTAGGTGAGACCGTTGTACCTTGGGCATACTGTACCTTGAACCGATTAACATTTAACCAGTGTCTCAAACTATCAATCCATAAATGATCTATTAGGTCACTGAAGTAAATATATTCAAAATATTTGAATGAAACTATTGGTAAGAAATTACGCAGTGTTATTTTTTTGAACAAAACCTCTAAGATATAAAATTAATTGATTGGAAACATGCATCCTCTTAAACAGCTGTTCTTAAAATTCTCAAATATCTTGACCATTTTATTAAGTTTGTAAAATGTTGACAAAATGACAATCCCGATTCCCATTTATCCATTGAAGCAGTCAAAAAAACTTCGGATGGTGGGATCATCATGATAACATTTCCACCTCATACATCAAACAGACTCCAGTCACTTGATTCAACTATATAGGTCCATTTTAAAACATTTTACAGCCAATGAGTGGAGTACGTTTAGTAATGGAGAAAAAACGTTTGACATTTACTCAGTAGTAGAGGTTCTGGGAACTCCTTTTACTTGAGATTTCACGCCCAGTAATATTCTAAGTTGTTTTAAATTTTAAGGGTTACTACGTAACGGATTGCGATTTGGAAAATAACGTAACACAGCCCAACCTTCCTATAAAAAGATAGTCTTTAACCTCAAATAAAGAAGAAACAACTGATGAACCAAGAGCTGGGCCGACAGGTGTAAGAACTTCACCATTAAATAAGGGTTAAATATATTCGGAAACCTTCGGAAAAGGACTTATGTCGCCAGAAGAAGTACAGCCTTTTACAAAAGCACCAACCAGGAAAAACACAAAAAAGGGAGAAAGACTGGGAAAATGATAGCAAACGACACCTCAGAGAAGGATGAAATAAGAAAAAACAAGATCAAAAATATAATCAGTAACATAAGACTAGAGTGTGAATTTTCTTGAGAAAGAGATTTTAATAATTTGAATGCAGAATTTTATAAATGATTTTTTACAATTTGTTCTTAAATTTTTAATAAACTCATCTTTTAAATCTGTTATTTTATTATTTTTTTTACTGTCCGTTTCAAGGTACAAGATATATATCAAATTTTTCAGCATAATTTTCTCTATATCATACTAAAATTTTAACGAAATCTGAGGAGTGTAACCTAATCTAGATAATTACCGTTATTTTTATGATTTCTGTTCAATTGCTTTTAGCAAGGTCAGACGTATGTTGAAGAATTTTCATTTTATACAGGGTGTTCATAAAAAGTGTTCAAAGTTTAACTTCATAAATATCAAATTTCTTCATTTTTTCAAATAGAACCAATAAGGCAAATTCATATATACTTTCCTATACCTAAATCGTTCCGTTATCCAGATATTAAATGTTTTCTCTAAATTTTTAGATATGCAGATGCAGATCAATAACTGGTTTAATTCGACCATGTATTAAAAGCAAATTTACATAATCTTCGTTTTTAAATTGAGAACATTTTGAAGATTTTCGAAAGTATCAACAATTGACCGATGACAGTTAAATAAGTGTCATTAAAAAAATTAAAACAATACAATATATACAAATACAATAACAATTTAAACCTCAAATATCACGGAGACGACTAAGATGTAGAAGTTTATATGATTTTACTATAAGTATTTTGCCATATACAGATAGTATTAACTCGTCGTGGGACACCCTGTACACAAGAAACTAAGCCAATAGCTGTCAGGTTTATTTATTTATTGAGCATAGAGAGAATTAGAGCAGTTCACATTAAGACACGAAGCTTGTGGTTACGGTAGAAATACCACCGGGTAGATAGGAATTAGTCTGCAATTAACCACCATAAGAAAGTATCCATTTTGTTCGTTTGATAGATCTGTGCTGGACATTGTACTGCAACTATCTTTGCTGCCACTCTCTTTGAAATATAGAATACAAATACCAATATTTAATAAATTCCCCGTGGCGTAATTGTGCTGATATCATTTTTTTATTCTGCTGAAGTTCATCAGAATTCATTTATTATCTAAGAAAATTTACTCTGTGTGATAATACTGTGATAAGTTTTGCTTTAGTGATTTTATACGACTGAATTGGGCGGATGAATAGTTTAATTCAAAATCTTTTTGTTTCCTTTCAAATCAAATCTTTCAAATTATTGTAATAAAATATTCTCACTAATATTTCGTTTGATTCCAATTACAGTGGAACTAGAATCGCAAGTGATAAAATTAGGAAGTCTAATCACTTATACTTCTATATTCTAACGAACAAGCTTGAATTTTAATGAGAGGTATTTGCTGTATTTAGGAATAGAGCTGTATGATAGTGAAAGTTTGGCACTTCAATTAAATAATGGATAACAATGTAAATTAGATATGAATACCAAGCTGCAGGATGAAGGATCAAATATATTGCCCACTATTACTGATATCAAGACAAATTGATAATTTCCAAGCTGAATTATAAAATATACAGAATGTCCCAGTATTAATATATTCATCTAAAGTTCTTTATTCATGAATCATTGAATGAATTTCAATTTCCTACCGTTAGAAAGGGAAGCTAATACGAAGTAGTATGAAGATCATACAAAGATATACAGTCGCTGGTCAAATGATTAGACGCATTGAAAGTTTTCATGTGAAATATCAATTACCTTTTTATTGTTTTGAATTGATTTGTTTTTCATTTTTAAATCTTCCAATAAATACCAATGAATTTAACCTAGATCTAACAGCATTTAAATAATCATATGTTTCTTAGGTTTTGAAGAAAAGTGAAAATAATGCAAGTAAAAGTCAATAGTCAGTTGAGCCACCTTTAGCCGCTATTTGAGCTTAATTTCTACACGGCATGCAAAATTGTATGCTGTATTTGAGGACTCCAAACATATATAATTTTTTCTAGAAGCTGAGTTTCGTTGGTGATTAGTCACTTCTCTTTTCATCAGCTCCCACACATTTTCAAATGGGTTCATATCGTGGCTATTATCCGGCTAATTCAACATAGGAATATTTTCTCCCACCAAAAAAGCTTTAACAGACTGAACATTATGGCAGAGAGCTCTATATTAAATGAAAGTGGTTGGTTCCCTATTTGGAAACCATGCTATGAACGGAATCAACCCATTTTCTAATACTTCTTTGTATTGATACTTCCTATTCTCCTTCCAATATGTACAGATAAAGATTCCTTGTCGCTGATGATTGACCAAATCATCAATCATTTAGGTGGGATGTTTAACCGTCGGAACGAGACAGTTAGGATAAATCTTTTCTCTATGACGATGACGCACATACAGAGCTTTATTCTGCAAAATTTGCTTTATTAAACTAAAAATGCTAATAATGTAACAATCAAATTACAATATCCTACCGATCTTCAGAAATCCACATCTTTGTCTTATCATTGTTTAGTTCACTGCAGCTGTTAACTCGGGCTTCCTGGCGGGGCGCCAAGCCTTAAATCAGAAGCTAACGACACATTTTTAATACGTGTCATTTTAACACGTGTTAACACGACACATCAGATAAGCCCGACACATATCTGTGATGTAAAACGTGTGTGCCAGCTGTCATTTTAATGTTTTTAAACGGGTGAAGTAGTATCCTCAACCTTCAAGTTCACACAACACATATCGATAATCCTCCGAGGCTTATAATATAATGGAGCACCTACCAGAAGATATAGATTGGTTGGATGAAGAAATAGTTGCGGTTACTGCAGCTACAATATGAGTACTGGGAGTACTGGGTTTATTAGGGTGACCAAGAAAGCATTTGACGTGGTTTACAATTTACTAGAAATTAAATTAAAGAAGCAAAATACAAATTTTAGAGAAGCAATATCTCTAGATGAACCGCGAGGTGACAATAAGGCGGTGCTCCATTCTCTTGATAAATAAAGTCTGTGAATCTTCCATAACTTGAGGGAACATCCATTATTCCAACGTGTACAGTTCAGTTACTTCTGCAAGAGATGGGGTTCAAAGCATATTTATCTTCGGTTAGCTTCTTTCATATAGCAGTGTGTAATAGGAATTCTGCAAATCCTATATCCGAACGTCCTGTCTGTGTTCCAATATCTGTAAACAACTTATATAGCACTTGTATGACGTAACACGTTTTGAGTGCGTCAGTATTAAAAATGTCAAACTTCAAAATGGCAATGTCAAATTTGACATATTGAGATCAGTGTTGCCATATCTCGAAACTTGAGTAGCTACCGTATAACTCCCGTCACAATCTATATTCTTCCATACTGAGAGAAAACAGCTTAAATTAAAATAATATTTGACTTGTGGTGGAGCCTAGAAACTAAACTGAATTTTAATAACGCGTCTTATACTAACAGTATACAATTTATGGATTTTGTTATGTCTTCTATCTCTCCGTAGTTTCTATTCTTATAAAACTGATAGATTTTATCGCTTAAAGCTAAATAAGGTAAAGTAATCGGAAGAGAAACTATTTTTTTGGATGCAAAAAGAGTTTTTGCTAGTAGATTATCTCCTCACCAGTAAAACAATAAATTCCATCACATTATTTTAATATTTTAGACCAATTCTATCTAAAAATTCGGGACAAAGAAACTGGTTCACTTAAGAAAAAAATAATTCTCAATAAGTTAGAGCTCATCGCCAAATGATACAACATCCACCCTATTCGTCAGAGTCAACTTCCTATAACCTCTAGCTTATCTCAGATCTTTAAAAATTCTTGAGTACAAAATAATTTTCATGGAATGAAGCGATAATAGCAGCCGTGTAAGTATATTAAAATAATTTTACTCCAAAAATACATTTCATAAATCAAAATATTACTAAAAATGTGCATTGGGGTTCTAAAAGACTATATTGAACAATAAAGTCTCTTTGAAACCACAAATTGTTTCTTTGTTTCGAATGACACAACTTATTAAATAACCAGGTAATGTTATGTTTACATCAGAGACTTTAAGTGCATGGAATGAGCTCAGTAAACGCGTTGTGTTGTAATGGGGGAGAGTATGGTTGGTATGGGCTACAGCATACTGTTAGGGCTCATAGCAAGTTTTAATTAGCTATTTATAGCCTAGTTGTGAGAGAAAAAATTGTCTATGAAAATATACTACGAAGAAAGAAATTTTTAATTCACTTCATCTGATAATGCCCGTCACGATCTATATTCCTAAACATTGAGTGACAGCGTGAAAATAATATCCGTCTTATGGTGAAACCGAGAAACTAAACGGATTTCTAATAACATACTGACAGTATGGAAATTATGGATGTCTGCGTCATGTGGTATTTATTTTCACAAAAAATAATATATTTCATTAGATAAAGTAACTGTAATTAGGCCATTTTTATAAAAAACTTGTCTACCAAAATATACTACGAAGAAATAATTTCTACAATAGAAATGAAATATTTGCAAAAACTTACAAAAATTTATTTTTGTGACATTTCAACTCAGGTTTGTTATTACGTGTTCATAGATGGGTATATCGTATTCCGCAATTCTTACCTAAATTAACATACAATTACATGAAAGATCACCATAATCGCAGGAGAAATCAATATTCTTTGCGACATATGACAGAATAGTATTCCCTGTAATATTTTCAAACAATGTGTAACTAAAAAAATATGGTTTATTTTTTTGTTATAAACAATGCACTTATCCTAACGTTTGATCTATAAATAAGAGCATTTCTTGGTATCTCCTTTCAGAGAGACTTCCGTCTGCACGGTGATCATTTCAAGAACAGGATTTGTAGCAGTACGTTTATAATTTAACACATTATCTATTTTTGGGAAGTTACTATTTTTCTAAACCGTTAAAGAACGATATCACCGATTTTAATGTAAAATATAGTTCTGTTCTGAAATTATTATTTTCAAGGGTTGTATTCTCCCTCGCGCTCCGAAACTCAAGAAACCGTAGCCAAGGCGACCCCACCTATCGTACCGCTATAGAAAGGGAAGTGCTCACAGGAATGAAGGAGATAGTACCAAGTCGAAAAGGAAGCCCTGCAGAGGAGCTATTCCTATATCAGGGCCTATTCAAAAAATCCTCCTTATCCTACCAACGAATCTCTCCCTCTCTCTCTCTCTCTCTGTCGAAAAGGAAAGTCGTTCCGCCGTCCTCATCAAGGCAAGAAACCAACCATTGTAAGTATAAGTCTAAACCGGAATCCGCGCAGGTCCAGTGGATTGGTAGAAGGGAAATACCGGTAACCACCTTAATATTTGGAAGAGAAAAGGACAGAGAAAAGAGTCGTAAAAGGGTTTCTGCGCCAGTCCGTCCGAACGTTAGTTGGAGAAACTTAAGTAAGCCGATATAACTCACTGAACTTTGAGAGGTAGGTCAGCAAAAGTGTCTAAAATAATCACCAAGGACCCCAGGTTAGAACCCGAGGTTAGGTTGTGGGATTGCTTTTCTCAACCGCCTAACTTTAGATTTCTTAGGTTTAAGGAAACTGCCACTGAGGGCGCTGTGTGTTCACATCTCAGTAGTAGTCGTGTTAGTGCCTTAAGACTATCGAGTAGAAAAACAGTTTGAAAAGTTGAGAAATTTGAGGACCGCAGCCGTTACCGTAGAGCTTTGACTGAGAGCTCAGTTTTTGCACGGCGCTAACCTCGCTTATTGCATGCAACCGCTTTTGCTTTGTCGCACCGTTCAGTACCGTTTGTGCCTCACTGTTTTTATCTTAATGTCATTTCATGTATAGTTTATTTTAATTTTAGTTTTAAATAAACGAAATTTTTCCGCTTTCTTATACGAATCCATAACTCAAAAGCTTCGTAAGTAATATGAGCAGTAAATACCTAGGTTTCAGATATCTAGATAGTCAACGCACTACTCGTTTTTTACTCCGGCTGTCCTGACTTTTTTTCAAGCTATAAAACTATAAAATATCCAGGTGGTTTTATGTTTACAGCATGTAAATACTGAAGGCAGCTGTACAAATGCAAAGGGTTTTGTGCTTTGCCAATGAACAACAAAGGTGGTTTGAGCGTTACGGCAGCATTCAGACAGGGCATGGAAGTTATTCTTTCGTTGGAAACCTTAGAACCTAGAGCTCTAGCTTCTTAGTCAGATGTCAGCATTTTGTCTAGCATCGTTTTTTGATATAAACTACGTATTATAAATTTGCTCTGCGAATGAATCTTTCTTCTTGATAATATCCATTATTTGTCCTGGTATGGTTTTGCGTGTCTTCGTTGTTTGACAACTTCTTGCCGGTTATTTTGCTCAAATGCATTGAGCGCGCAAAATGTTTATCACGCTGACTGACGGTCTCACCTCCGTCAAAACTACGGCTAACGATTTTCTTTATTATTTCAAAAGTATAAAAATTGAGGTGTATAAATTTCATAAGGTATAAAATTAATTTGTTTCTCAAATTTTCAATGAAGTTCATGCACGTCACTGACATATAATCCCCCCTCGTCAATACAGCTGACGACAATTTTTTGAAAAAATGTGATTAAAACAATAATATTATACATTTATGTTCGGTATAAAAATCATCGGAGCAGATTTTTTTCCAACGAGTTTTTCATGTCTCCTTTAGCTCCACCGCTATTGGATCGCTGACGTTCGTAGCTATTATGTGTTAGGTGAAAACTATAGCGCTACCTCCCGGACTATAATCAAAAAACTTTAATCACAAAAGTTCTTTGTATTTGAATGAATTTTTAGATTATTGACTTTTGGATTATTTTTTCTTCAGTAGCTACATTTTGAATGGAACTCCCTATATTTTATTGCGTTTTTGATTTAGTGTCAAAGTATTCTTCCAACGATATAATGACGATGATGATGATGAGGTTGGCATTTACAACATAAGGGAGTATTGCTATTCAAAATACACTATACGAGTTAATTTCGACGATACTGATCCCAGATATTAAGTTAACGTTTTGGCAAATTCAAAAATATATTTCTCATTATAACAACCCAGGTTTCTTTTAACCTCGGGTCGCTGCGTGCAGACGCTACACGGGCAGAAGAAAGCGGACATGCGCTGTAGGCGACTGCGAAGCTCTCGCACTACACACTCCGCCATTGTTGATATTCAGGCGTCAGTCGGCGTTGTGCTAGAACCACGTAAATATATCTGTCATTATTGATGACCCCGCCAAGTGTGAAAATACTTGAAAGTTTTCAATGTGAATGAAATTGTTAATTGTTAATTGAGAATGAAGTTAAAAAAATTAAATAGAAAATTGTAGACTTGGGGATATTTGCTATTAAGATGGATCTTATCGACGTCCGTATGGGCATATAGCAAGCAGCAGGACACGAGAATATGTTTCTCCACTTTGACATCGAGACTATCCTGCAACTTGATATTGTAAACCTATATGGACGAGAATCAAACCGTTCAAGTATATAAATTATTATTTCGATAGCAAAATTTATTGTTGTCGTTAATATTCTATATCTACCAGAAAAATATATAATTGAATAGAACGCATCATTAGTTCAAATTATAAATCTGAAACGATCCTAAATATTTCCTCTTGTACGCGATGTGAAAATTTTATAAATCTATTACTGGAATATTGTAGATAAATTTCACCCGAACGAAAACATTCCGACAGTAAATTACTGGAAATCTGGAACGAAGCAAACATTTCGCGTTTTGAAAAGGGAAATTAAGATGTACTGTTGGTAATAAATTTCAGTTAAATATATTGAGGCTCTAAATTGCTGTGGATTATTTATATATTTATAGAATGTTTGCACATCATAAGTTTGTGGTTAAGAGGAATATTTTTTTTGTAATTCACGAGGGAAAATACAAAAAGTAGATGTTAGGACAAATCAATTATATCAAATAAGTCGTATGAAAAGTGATTTAATCCGGGAGCGGACAATGCTCCCGAGTGCAATCATAAGGCCAAGGATAAAACAGAGGTATTCTTACGTATTTTGAGCGCTGAATTCAAATATTTCCGGCGTTTTTGCGAAAAACTGATACGTTTTGTTTAAAGACCTTATGAAAAAATGGTTTTTCAGATACGAAACATTTTTTTATGCAAATATGACCCATTTTAAGAAGATAAGGACTTATTTTTCCGTAAATGCATATTTAAAAATTTATAAAGTTTTGAGAGTCGAAAAATCGTCAATGTCAATAACTTTCTGACCAACTGGACATTTTTTAAAATTGAAAAATCGTACTTGTTCTTTGAACTTTACTCTACAAATTGGTATACTTCGAAATTAGTGCAGGTCCAGCGTTTAGCACTTATCACGATTGACAATTAAGCGCTTTATCAGCGTTGCAGCGCGTGGCGACAAGCCTCGATCACCGCCACCACCAAGTTCTTCCATCTTATTTCACGTAACTTTCGCAGTATGTGGTTTAGCAATGTCTTGTTACTTCCGGTTAACCAAACCTGATTATTTCTCTGATAATGTAATGATTTCACCAGACACACAATAACAATTTCCGCCCTAATCGATCTCTCTTTGTGAACGGTTCTGGTAATTATCTTTCATCTAACCATTGATTTTCCATGTTCGGGTTGTTTTAATAAATCCATTTTTCATCAGAAATAACAATGCGTCTGATACAACGATCATTTTTCGGTAGGATGAGGATCTGTTTACCCACTTCTGCTCGAAGTTCAGCTCGAATCTCGGTTAATTGGTTAATTCGTTTAGCACTATTGTACAACTTTTATGGATCATACTTAATAATTTCAAATGACGATGTATGGTATCTCAAGGAAGTCCAAGGGAGTCCGCGAAAATTTTGCAGTTACTTCTGTGTAATACATTTTAATAAAATACTGGAAAACATTAATAATTTCTCATTTCTATATTATTTTTATGATTTTAATTATAATTATGGCATAATATATAGTGTTTTTAAATTCTTATAGCAAAATTTCCTCAGCCCATCCCTTTCGAGATATCACCCTTAAAGGTGGTCTTTCAAACTGAGTTTTCATTTTTTTTTCTAAAATTTCAGTTATGATACTGCAGGACTAATTACGAGAATTTTTTCAATTTTTGTTACATTATACGGGGATGATGATTGCAGCCTTTACCTTCAAGCATTTATTATTAATCGTAACACATCTTTATTATTTCTCACTCAATTTATCCAAAGAGTTATAAATTCAGTTCTTCTTTTCTATCTACAGCTATTGGTTTTGGGAAAAAAATTAACAATTAAAATATTTGTAAATAAACAAGGGTTTTAAGGTATAATTTTGTTTCAAAAAATAAAGTTAAGGCTGCTAATTTCCCCCCTGTATAATTTAACAAGAATATTGAAAAAATACCTGTAGTTGCGAGTACACAAAATTGCAGAATTTGAAGTTTCCAGCATAACTGCAATTTTTGAAAAAAATAAATGAAAACTCAATTCCACTTACCATCTTTTAAGGGTGATATCTAGGAAAGGGGCGGGCTGAAGATATTTTTTATTTGAAAGAGTCATCAATCCTGAGTAACAGTACTACCTGCCAGTAGCAAATTGAAACTTCGTGTAAAGCTTGCTAAAACTTGTTACATAAATATTTTTTAAAACGCACTCTATTTACTATATAAAGAACCTGAACTTCAAGTGGATTTACATTTATTGTGAGATCACAGCTGTGAAAAATCAGAAGGGTATAAATCAATCGCAGTTACCGAATGTTATATGGACAAAAACATATATAGTGTGTCTACTTAAGTTGTAACCATATGGTGAACTTTTTTATTAGTGGTTTTATGAGAAAACGTTATTCTTGATAAAAAGTTCTGCATGGTCCAAAAGTTACAATACAAGCATCAGATATCAATTTCTCAAAGCACTATACGTGATTTTTAGAAAAATTTGATTTCGTGCAAGAGTAAAGTATCTTCATTTTTCACAATTCAGAAAAATGTTATGAAAAGAAGTTGTTTACTAATCATTTCGTATTATTGGAGACAATTACAAAACACATACAGAGACCGCAAATATTTTTAATAATAGACATCCGCATAGAAACATTAGGCATTAAACAGGTACAGAAATTTTAAATAAATTCAAGGCTAGTGGAATAAAATTAAATTTGAAGTGATGCTTTCTATCCTAGAAGACCCAAGAATTTCATTAAGAAAAAGGGCCTCTGCAATCCAAACTACTTCAGTAAGTGAAGATACAGTGGCAAATATTTTGAAAGGTAATAAATATCATGCATACAAACCGCAATTTGTACACACATTACTACCAAAGGATTACGATATTCGTTTTGAATTCTGTGCTATGATCCAAGGAAAGTTGGATAAAGACCCGTTTTTTACATGAACTATAATATTCATATCATTCATAATATTCATCTCATCACATGTCGCTGGTGATCCAACAGTAATCCAAACTTTGTATAAAAAACTCGAAACAGTATTCTTTAAAAACGAACGTATGGTGTGGTGTGTACAAGAATGAATTAAATGGACATCTTTCTTTTCGACATTCCTTAAATCCCGCACAGTCCTTACAATTATTAGAAAATCAAGTAAGTGATTTTTTGCACGGTACTTCCATCCATAGTACTCCTTGAAAATATGTTTAATGGGAAGGTGATTCACAGGTATTCAGATATTTTTTGGCCTACTAGGTCTGTTGATTTGACTCTCCTTGACTTTTTTATGGGGTTACTTAAAACAGCAGGTTTATCAGCGAGGACCATTTGATGATGTAGACCATTTGGAGAGGATTATTTCTGAAGAATGCTAGAAAATTTCTCTAAATATGATACAGAAAGTATTACAAGAATTTGAGAAAAGAACAATTAAATGTTTACCAATAGAAGGACATTGAATTAAAATTCAATCATGTTTGTTCCTGTTTAATAAATATTCTTTGTATAGAAAGAAATAATTATTATGCATACGCGTATGTAAAATGAAAGGTTGTTCAAAAACAGTAATAAATAGAAAGATTATCATATTTATAACAAGTGAGAGAGATGAATTGTATCCAGGCAAAATAATTAATTAATAAAGGGAATGATTAGTAAATAATCACAAAACCTCAATTTTCATAATAAATGGATGTAATTACATATTTGCAATGTGAAAAATGAAGATACTTTACTCTTGCACTGAATTCAAATTTTTTTGACAAACCTCACAGACTCGTATATTGCTTCAAAAAAAAATAATATCTGATGATTCCATTTTAACTTTTGGACCATGCAGAACTTTTCATCGAGAATAAAACCACTAATAAAAAAATTTACCATATGGTTACAACTTAATAAGTAGGTACACTGTACGAGGATGTATTGATATCTAGTTAGACTAGACTAGTTCCATGCATAAACAAAATATTGCGTTTATTGCGATTTGAGAACGATGAAGACTTCTTAAGCCGAATTGTTACTATGTATAGGCCTAGGGTAAATTTCTACGATCCAGAAACAAAGCAACAATCGATGGAATGGCGGCACTCTGGTTTTCCAAGACCTAAGAAGTTTCGAGTCCAAAAATCTGCTGGAAAAGCTCTTGCTCTAGTTTTCTGGGATTGCCATGAAGTAATCATAATTGATTTCTTGGATAAGGGTAGAACAAACTGGAGATTACTATTCGACATTACTGACCACTCTACAGGAAAAAGAAGGAAAACTCTCTACAGTAAACTCTACAGAAAACTCTCTACACTCTACAGGAAAAGAAGAAAAACGCGGAATGCTGTCCAAAGGTGTTTTGTTTTTGCAGGACAACGCCTCTGCACACAAATCTCATGTTGCAATGCAAAAAATTCGTGATTTAGGGTTTGACTTACTAGAACACCCCTCTTATTCACCTAATTTGGCTCCGTTCGACTATCATCTCTTTCCTCAACTGAAAAAAAGTTTAACGTCGTAAATTTGCTTCAAACGAGGAGGTAATAAAAGCTGTGGAGGTCTGGTTTGCAGAGCAAGAAGAAAAAAATTTTTTTTAAAGGTCTAGAGACGTTGCAGGTTCGCTGTAATAAATAAAATGAATATATAGAGGAGAATATGTTGAGTAATAAATAATTTTGACGTTGAAATTTTGTTTGGTTCTATAGTATGCTAAGAATTTTTCAATATATCCTCGTATAACATGTTAGAACGAAGAAGAAATATAGAAATGATTAACAAGAATATTTCTACTATACTGAGAATAGAAAAGGATAGTAGTGTAAATGAAAACATTCTTCTTACGAGGTTATAGATTTAACTCGAAGATCCCAATAGAGATTTACCTACCAGTATTACCACGACGGTTTAACACTAGATTGCCTAAGGCTTTTAACATCGGTTAGAAAAACAATTGTGTATATAGTGACACAGCTTCTTAGAAATTTGAGAATTTTTGTACAGCAATAAATGCGTTTATTGATTTATAGAATTGACTAAATTCCTCATATGAAATAAGAACCATTCTGATTATAAGAAATCACATGGGCTCCGATTTCGTATTACAGTTTATATATTTTTTATTGTCATCGAATCTTTAGGCCAGATCTGCCCGCACCTCATCCCCCTTGAATGCGTTATAAGGTACTTCAGGAGGGAAGGAGGATCACCGTTCGTAAAATCAGTTACTGTAATCGGTCTTATGGGGTAATTTTTTCCATGTCACAGCATTATTTTCACGTCATCCACTCATTCCCGAATTTTTTGTATCTTGTCTGCAGCTCCTCCTAGTTTGACCATTTAGAAATTTACAGAGAGCAATGAACTTTGGGCGAGTTAGTATATCAATTATTTGCCTGTATATCCACAAACTGGTTTCCACATGTTACTCTTTCACTTGTAGAGTGATATATTGGAAAATACATCGAACGGAATATAATCCTACCAATAGAGCGAAGATGAAAAAAATGTATCCATTACGAAGCCAGTCATGCATTGACTATCAATCACTGAAAATTGCCAATTGGAAGGTATTAAACTGCATCGAAATGAAAGAAATTTCGAATGTAATTGTTCGTCTGGAAACACCAGAAAAAAACAATTTTTGGTTGCGTGGAAAATGTAGTTTTATGCCACGAAAGATAAGGTTCTAGATTATTTATTTGGCAACAATTTGCTATGTTATGCGTGAAGTGATGATAAATTTATGTGAATCAGAGTTCATTACTTGTAATAATAAAGATACAATACAGTGTGATTGGAAAAAACAACTGAACACCAATATTTCAATTGCTGTTTTTACATTTGATATTTCCACAGGTAACAATTAAATCATCATGAAAATTTTTTACCTGTTATTTCAAGCCAAACTATGCCTCGCTCGAAAATAACACATTTTTCAGAAAACCAATTTTCATCACAATACATCATGAAGGTTTCAGTGTATTCTAAACGTATGACGGGAAGGTTTCAAGCATCGGGGCTTATTTCTGGTCTTCATCCCTCACGCTTCCTGTTTCATTAGATTTTACAGCAATTCTGCTCACTACGCTTATAGCAATTGGAGGTCTTTAATGTGTTTTTCTAAGATTCGAAGTCTATCTCTGTGACCCACCACCATTAGCAATTCTATCCTTTCTCTTTCGGTAAGAAGATGAGAAAAAAGTGTTATGGAGCTAATTGTATGACTGACACTGACAAACAGTTGTTCTATAAAAATAATTGAATAGATTGATGAAATAGATATTTTTACTAGGTAATTTTAAGTTCTCCATTATTTGTATTGAGCTCTTCATGAATTTTGTGCATAAATCTTTATATACAAAGTTGGTTTCTTATATTTATATATATATAATTTCAGTCCACGAAGATAATTGCACAGTTATTCTAAATTAGAGTTCAATATCATGCATCAAAGCAGTTTTCTACAATTCTCTCTATATTAATATTCCATTTTATTAAATCTCCCCCATATGTTCTAGCTCCAGTATATTTGCAATTGTATCAAATCTTTCACATCATACTGCGATCAGTTCCATATCTTGTGAATTAAAGCACGATTTGCGATTAATTAGCTAAGAGATGCAGCACTAAAAAACGATATTTGTTTTCTGTGCCTCATCATATAAAATAGCAGATTTTAGAAAGCACAACCGCTCACAGCTTAGTAGGACTTGAAGTGTGTGAATGAACAAATAATGCTTCCATGTAAAATGAAATAGTTCAAAAAGAGTCAGGCTTCAAAGAATTTTGATAACAAATACTATATCTGTATTTTCACAAATTAAAATTCGGTACATCTGTTACATTACTAAGACATCTTGTATTCAATGAAAGTTTTTCAATGTTACACTATAATCTTGTTTCTACCGTCGTCCTAAAAGCTGTCAAATGAAATATTTCTCAAAAAATTCTACAATATTAGATGGAATAGTAGTGACTTTTTCAGGTGAAAAAAAATATGTAGAAACATCCTATAAACTTACTACAGTATTCGATGTATTGGGGCGGAACAATTGGTATATTGTTTCCAAAAGATTTGTTTTCAACAAGAAACAAATTGTTGTAGCTTTGGGTGTAATGGATATGGAACAATTTCAAGAGTTATATTTTGAGCTTAACGATCGCAGTAACTTCATTTCTCTAACAATTTTGATATCAAAAACATTTTTTTAAGAAAATAGTTTTTATAAATAGAAGAAGAAAGTAGGTCTTTTCTTCCTTCTAACTTCTAACTTTGATTAGATTGATCTTGTCTAAGGCCTTCTGTAAATTAGAAAGTTTGAATTAATAATGAATCTGGGTATCGTAGGCATACATGTGGTATTTACAATGTATGTAAGTATGAAAGTTTGAAGTAGTATAATATATAAAAGGGGATTTAAAATACTCCCTTGAGGGACACCTTATTGAATCATCAAATTAATAGACTTGACATCATCTAAATTCACCTTTTGAAATCAATCAAAGGACAACGTTAGTCTCTTAACATGAAACAAAAAGTTTCTCTACTCCTAGAGAAATCCGTGTCATGTAGTATTCAGTTTACGTGTTAGTTATGGATCATGAAGTTGAATTTATGAATTAATGAAGGTCTAGATGATATCATCTGATCATTGTCGTCAATAGCCCAAATTATAAAGTTAATTGTTTACAAATCCATTTCACGTTGGACGTTACCAATGAAATAAATTTTTTTCTTTACCCCCTCAGTCGCAACTCAATTCAATTTATTTTAACGTGTGCACTCATTAAAAACCTTGAGATATATAGAATCTTATAATAACTTCCTATATCTTCTACTTATGTGGTTATTGAAAATTGGTAAAAAATTATGTTAAAAATAAAAAAAGGTAGTAATACCCACCTTTCTACAGGTGGGTTAACTTTGAACTTGATATCTAACATGTTCCCAAACTTTTTCTTAGCCGGTTTGCAGCAAGTTAGTGAATTTGAATTACCCAATTTCAATAATTTAGGCTATGGTACCCTATAGACGCTATCGGCCGCGTACAGTGTCACGCCTACACCGCGTCACGAGGTTTACTATAGGAATGTACTGTTGTGGTCTCTTTTATACGTAGACTTTGGCGTGTGGACACCATTGATTCCATTCAAACGCTTTGCGCTGCGTCTCTAGTTATTTCGAACCATTGCAGCATAAACGACATATTTGTGGTCAGCACAAAATGTCGAAATTCGATAAAAAAAAAAGATTGGTTTAATCAGTCCAATGTTATTATTCATCATACAATAAAAGTGACAAGGAACATAAAAGTCACTATTTTTAAAGAAATCACGGACAACCCCCTAAATCATATACCTACTTTACTTTCCAAATAAATAAGTCAAAATTACTCAAAACCGATCAAACGATTATAAAATATTTAAAGTGCTCTTGAAATGGAAGTATCTTCGAAGTAATCACTCTAGTCATGTATACCAAAAACATGAAGAATGTAGATGCGAAAAGCAAACTATTGATTATAACATTGGCTTCTTTCCAGTTAAAAATATTTGGCATTCTACGAAATAAGAATTTATTGCGCGAATTACCATTTATTGTGGCTCTAAATTGGCACTGGAACGTATACAAGCAGCGAGTGTAGTGGAGCTTGATTAAACTCATTAGAAACGCTAACTTAATAATGTTTTTTTTGTGACTCAGTTCCTGTTTTGTTCGTATTATCATTGTTCAGATAATGTTATATCAATCACTTTTGATGGAAATACTCCATTGTTTCATTCCAAAGACTCTATTGTTAAAATAAAAGAAGCGTCTGCGAACTTAACAGTAACAAATCGACAGCAGATATTTCAGTACTTTTAGGTAAATAACACTCGAAGCTATAGAAAATTCATTGAGATTAATGACGGAATGTACTTTCTCAAATACACAATATTATAGTATTATAATCCGTTATTTCACAACGAGCTTTTATTGACCGAAATCGGCCTGTTCTTAGGCCATCGGCTTCAGATTGATCTTTTACTTGCCTACCAAATGGTAAACAAATATCGCTTATAGGTATATACTGTTTGTCGCAAAAAAATGAAGACATCTATCGTTATTGAAAGGATCTTAGTTCAAATTTTATGAAAGTACTACTGAAACTTGAAATATATGAGGCATGGCTATTCAATAGCGAAACTACTCCGCCTTATTCAATCAACTCTTGTTTCAAAATTTTCATTGTATAAAACAGTGGGTAGTCCAAAGGTCGTCCACACATATCCGTGCCATGACGTAACGTGACGTACCGTACCGTGACCTTCGGTGGAAAAAAATCTTGACTGATGAAATTCATAGTAAACTAAAGGGAGAAATACGGTACGCGTTCAAACATGAACGGCACTTTTCAATATTTTCATTTTTGTAATATGAACGACAAGTTCTTTACAATATGAAGGACCCCAAATACATAAATGCCTATTGGGAAAGAAGAATTTGGTAGGAAATTGGTCTCAAAATGAATGTCGATAGTGAGTTTTTAAGTTTATTATCTTACAAGATTTACTATATTATTACAAAATATCAAAAAATTATATGAAATAGTAAATACATAATAAAAAACCGTAGTACCTACAAACAATTAACCGACTGTCAAATAAGGACGTGATAAACGTCATTAACAAAACCATTGATCTCCACCACCAATAGCAACATAATATTTAAATGTATCTCTAATTTGAAAGGTGTTTTTGGAAGTGTGGCTAGTCCTGTATTCTGTCAGCTCCATTAGGAGCTCCATTTTTTTGAAATGGATATTGTACGTTTCATGTATTTTGTGCAACACACTATCATAACCTTATATGTATACCCAAAGCGCAATTAGGTACCTACCACGAAAGTCTAGTCGTCTATTGCTCAGTACTTATGAGGAATATAATTCAATATAGAAGCTAGGAAATAGGAGAAAGTTTATTTTGAGAATATATACTCGTAATTCTTATATCATTAACTCGCAAACAAGTTACCAAAATTTCTAAGCGTGGTCTTTACATTATCAATTTATTGAGTTCAGAGCCGATTTTTAAGTATCTATCATCGGTACCCAAGTAAGAAATTATGTGATTTTAACCTATTAGAGCTCTGATTTCAAATCAATTTGATGGTCGTATAGTTTTTCCAATATCAATTGCAAAAGACAGTTTGGAATAATGGATATTTCATAAATACGCACAGCACTTACATGAAATTAGGAAATGAAACATTAATGAAGCCTCTTATTAAAGTCAGTAAACATCTAACAAACCATCAGTACACGTGTACCTACTTGATGAATGCGTGTCAAAATTCATGATCTCCACTGTTTACCAATGAAAACATCAAAAGATAAACATAAATTCATTTCTATAGGCCGACGCTGTCGGAAGGCGTATGTACACAATTTTTTCGAAATATTACTGCCAGACAGTCTGCGATAAGCAGTGGCGTCGCCTGATGAGATTAATTTAATCAATAAATTTCTTTAAATAAATAGAAATATGGCGTTCTTTAGACCATGGGCGAATAAGGGACACTCCTTAAGTTACCAAATAATAGTAATAACAAAGCTCAAATTTTAGCATTTAAATCTGACAAAAATAGCTATACTATGCGATTTAACATACAGCATACATTCTTTTACACCATAGAGAAAATATTAGACAATATTTATTTTAAGTGTATGCGATTGAGAGGGCTTCTTTTAATACCACAAATGTTCGTCTTTACCCTGAAGTTAATCTTTAACGGGCAGACTGCATTGAAATATTATCTTCATATTTTGAACCGCTGCCGTTTGAATCAATACACCTTCACTTTTCCATCTAATTTTTCTCTACACGCTCAAAGACCTATTCGGCAAATTTTACGCTTTTACGACGCTTAGAACATGAAAAGTCTTTTTCACTATATTTTATGTCAGTAATACTAAGGTTATAGGCCACCCAACAACGAATATCTTTCGTGTATCTTTCCTAGAATATAGGTTAGCGACTAAATAGCACAACAGCATACAACACCCGAACCGTCAGCAGGAATACATACTGATAACCTCTGTTAGTGTTCCAGGGTTGGGATGATAACAGTGGTAAATAGTCGTTTTATTGCCCTTATATATAAGATTGATTTTGGATATATTTATGTCCATGAAACGAGCAATGATTTTTGAAGATTTATTTCGCTTTTGTCTTTAATCTTTATTTCTATCTCACAGTACGAAAATAGGAGAATGTAAAAATAAAGCTAATAGATATTGAGTTAACTAGACAAGAAAATATTTACAATAATGTTTCACTTCAACGAAACGCGTTTTATGAGATTATTTTGGAATTTTATGAGACAAAATCTGTTATTAAATACCAGTAATAATTTACCATCATAGGCCGGTTTCATCGCTCTCCCTTTTCCTTACCATAGTTTCCTAAATTATCGGAAAATCTGTTGAGATTACTTTTATTTACTCCAAAAATCCTGAAATTATTTTGCTTAATTTTCCAGGCTTCACTTTCTTAAACAGTCATTTCTTCGATAAAATTTTCCATTAATTGCCATATTTAGGGACCATCAAATCATCTGATACTGAATTTCCAAAATTTTTTAGAAATGCAATCTTCCTCTTTATCTAAAACTTCTCGAAATCGATTGATCAGTTGAAATTTGATGAATTTGTTACAATTTATATGGAATTGTGATTTTTGATATCATTCAACTGATAAGTATGAACATTGATACTGATTGATAGAGGTGAGAATTATTAACTACAAAAGAAAAATGTTTTTCAGTAGGAGTCTGGAAATTAGGATTTTCTCGTGCGTGCGTGACAAATTCTCGTTTGAGGCTCGTACATATGGAAAAATCCATTTATGGACGTATATTTTTTGTCAGTTTAATTCATGTCAATTTTAAAAATTGTACTTAGAAGACAATCCAATAGTCTTAAAAATATATAAAAGCTAGTGGCACAAGCCAGTGCTGATTCGTTACCGACAAAATCTAGGGCGAGATATGAATACGAGTATTAAGTTCTTGTGGAATGGAGATATCTCAAAAAAGTTGAAACTGTAAGTGATGGTATTATTCTAGTTGATTTTGTCGATAAAGCCAAGAATATGAAATAAGAACTAATGCTTCTTTTAAGTGTCGGGCTGTGGACTACATTTTTATGTGAAGCTTCAGATGAACAATATCAGCTGTCAAAAGTGATTTTAGTGTTTAAAATCTTTTGCGCATGTTGTAGAGATGATTTAATACGTTTGAGTTTAGATGGTATGGAAGATGACCCATGTAGAAGTCTCCAGACTTGAAGGACGGGGCCAACGCTGGGAAACCCGGTCTTAGCAAACCAATAATGGCCCAAGCTTGGTTAAAGTGTCTGGGTATCTCATATTCACTTAAGCCTGGCTGAACTCTGGGTAACCGGACCTCGGCCATCCTATAGTCAGCCAGGCTTGGCAGAACTCTGAAAAACTATAATAATCGGTTCCTTATAACTGTGATTTTTCTTCGAATGTGGTCTTTAGCACTGTTTGTCGACTATTGTTGTGAACGAGACACGTCTTTCCCGTATAAATTGTATTGACCCCTAAAACTGTTGCGTCGATTCGAACGTTGACGCTCAAGGCGGACGCTGCATGTGGTATTTAATAGGAAACCGAGGCATTAGTGCCCTTCGAAATCATTCCGGATTGTACAGCTATCAATGCCGAGGTATATAGTAGATAGCTGAGGCGAATGTATCTGAGAAATATCCACGTTTAGTTAAACGAAAGCGGGTTCACTTACAACACGACAATGGTAAACCATATACTTCTAAAGTTACACGAGATAAAATTTAAGAACTAACCAAGATCTCAAAGAATGGTTTTTCCAAGATCTCAAAAAAAGTCGGGTTAAACTTTTGTGTGATTATTTAATGAACAAAGTGAACATTAGAAACCGACATTATTCATCAGACATATAAAAAAAATTCGATATTTCTACCTCGAAGCAAGATATTAAGAAGGGTCGGTTCCTATTAGGGAGCTCGTACCAGGCCTTGTGTGATAATGTGAAAGTCTTTTTATCTGAGATGCAATACATTATATAATAACTTTCCAACTACTACCTCTTTTTGCGTAAGGAATACGAGTACAAATGATTGAGTATGTGTTCCTGTACGAAAAAAAGAACTACCACACCTTTATGCGTGAAAAATACGTACAAATGATTCCGGCTGCGTTTCTGAACGAAAAAAAGAGCGACCACCTCTTTTTGCGTGAGGACTACGAATAGAAATGATTCCGAATATCAATATCTTCCTTTGTATCCTCTGAAATTTTTGGTATGAATTGATTTGAGCATGACGTATATGCCTCCAAATGTATATAGTACAAGAAGAAAAGATGAAAACTTTACTTAATGGCAATGTCCTTGGTGTTATGAAGAAACGCTTTGGAATAACAAAATTTTGATTTGCGTATTCATAAAAAAGAGTTTTTTTGAATCCCAAATATATTCCAATTGATTTCTCTATTTGAAATCAAGCAATTATAAAACCAGAGCTGGGTATTTATACCTAAACTGCTATATAAAACGCAAAAGAAAGATTATTTTCAACTTTTACTGGGGAACTTCGGGAAATTAGTTAGAATCCAGACAAGAGAGATTCATAAAACTCAATTCTTCGGCAAGTAAGAACCGCGTACTTGATCTTAATTTGTTAAGAATATCCCAGAGAATTATCTAGTTTTATCTATTGTAAATATGACTTATTAAAACTTTATCTACCAATTTTAAGAAGGCATCTGGGAAACTACGGAGAATATAGTTGAAACTAATAAAAAAGCACGTTCTACGAAGGAATTTATGAGAAACTTTTATTGGAAGATGAACTGGAGATCTTGAGAAACACAACTTACTTGGATGATTGTCTGTGCGACGATTTTGAATGAAGGTATTGAAGTTTGTTTTACCGCCTGCTCCAATAAATGAAAAGGCAATCTCACATCTCGGCTTTTATCTCGTTTTGTGAAAAAACTATTCGTTACACCCAAAAAAGCGAGCAACAGACATTTATCTATCTTTGAGAACAGATTGGGTAACAAAAGTTCACTAAAAAGCATTCTCTTATTTTTAGCAAAAATGTTTTCATACTACTGTACGTAAAGTACGAGGGCGTAAAATTTTACGCACTAGTACGTGAAGAAACATACTTTAAGCAGTAGTGCGTGGAAAAAAGGTCTACGTAGTGTAGTGGCTAGAGTACGAGGCTCACAAGCTTGAGGTTCCAGGTTCAAGTGCCATTTTTTATATTTCATCTTATGTAGTCATAATTGGTGAATAGAGGCATTTATACATGCCGAAGAGAAGAGTTGATAAAATTAACAACACAAATTCGTCTATTGCTTTGTTAATTTGTTCAAATATTGATTATATTGTTCAAAGTATTAATAAATATATAATATATTTCATACGGAAAATTACCATTGAACTTCTGTATTTTGATAAAATTTTTTCGACTAATATGATTATCATATTGTCGATTTTTCCATTCGTCATAACTATTCCCTACCGTCCCCTATTTTGTGGTAAACTTTTTTTTTCCTTCAAATTCCTATTACTTCACTGAACTAATATGAATCAGAAAATTAGTATTAACGATATTTTCATATCAATAGTTGGGCAAAATTTTCTCGATACGTATTTATAAAACGGTTACAAACATATTCATAATTTATTTTAGATTTTTCTGTTAATGAATTGAGATAACATTTCCAGCAACAACAAAAAGTAAATTTCAAGCAAACGATTTCATAGACAATAAGATGTTATTAATTTGTAATTATGGAAATTCCCCCATGCATGTTATAAAAGTCCTTCCACTAAACTCAATGGTTATTGGTTATGACCTAGCAATTTACATTGTCTCTTAGAAATGTATCGCTTTAACAATGAAACCCTAATATAATTGTATTATTAAAAGTTATATGATATGAAGGGATGAAGTGGAATTTTACCAGAGGACATTTTCTGCAGCTAGTTATCGTATGCAATAGTGAGAAATTATTATTTCAATTATATTTAGGAAATGATTATTGATATTTATTAAGAAAATCCTTAACTACATTGGTAATCTTGTACCTTCAGTCTCTGAACACGATAACTAGGTTGTCGAAACGCATATCAAACAGTGTAGTGTGTAAGTGTGGTAGTGTAAACAGTATGTTCAAAATGAGCATGTTATATGTATTAAGCTGGGGTAAAATATGTTTTGGAGACATTTTCTGATAACACAACTCTAACAAAAGAATATTTGATGTCATTATTGAGTACATAGGTCTAGGTTAAATATGTCTTGTTCGTTTAGCTTATTGAATATTGGTTAGAAACATTGCGTAGATGTGGGTTGTGACACGTCTCCAGATTTCATCTCACCTAATTTTACAATATGAGCAGAAGTTTTGAAAATTCGAACAAAAGCACCCCAAAGGTCCAAATGATTCGAAATCGGTCGATATCTGTTATTTTTCGAGATTAAAAAAAATATAGATAGAAAACAAATTAAAGTTGAAACACTCTGTACATTTCTCTGTATTTTCATTGTGTATATTAATACAAAACAACATTTATTTTACTTGTTTTCGTTTTCGTTTTGAATTTACAAGAATTATTTTAGCGCACAAATAACAGTACACTTTTTTCATATCTACAAGTAGTTTTTTGTATGGCTTAATCCATATTGAAGCAAAACTCACTTTATTTTAAAAATTGAAAAAAATAGTTCAGCGCTACAAATCACAAATCGATGTTAAAAGCAGACCGCCCATCAGAAATTAGATTTAAAGGTTTAGAACGACATCAAAGATACTATCAAGTCCTAGTGTCAACAATGACTTAATACCATCTTCAAATTCGATCAAGTTTCTTGGTCTCCATATTGACGGTGCCCTTCAATGGTCTGTACATGTAAAAACTTTGGCAAAAAAAGTATCCTCTGCTTGTTTTGCCATAAAAAATATGTGTCTAAATAGCTCGATTTTCGTACTGTTTCCACAACTTACTACTCGTTGTTGGAATAGCATCTTCGCTATAGTTTGCCTTTCTGGAGTTTTGCAGCTTTTCGAATTTATTTTCAAATCATGAAAAAGAATTATTCGTTACATTTATGGCTTAAGTAGTAGAACGTATTGCTTGATCTTAGAATCGGTATATTTGCCTCCACAACTCAAGTGGGAGACCCATTCACAGTTATCCTACTTGAGAAAAAAATTTGGACACTTATTTAACTATACTCACCTGTTCTTTGGTGAAAAATTCCATCATATTCAATAACAAAAAACTATTCAACCAACTACCAGTGGTAAATACATTTAATAATTACCAGAGATTGGCAAAAGCTTGAAGGACCTTATTATTCTGTTTCAGAATTCTACAATTTACCATAGACTAACATAATTCAATATTAAGTATGGAATAGGATATTAATATTGTATTATGATTATTATCAAGCTAAATATTGTTATTGTACATTATATGATATTAAATTGTGCCGTTTTGTCTGTAGAATTATCTATCTCTCTATTTTGAATTTTAGACTGGGAATTTCCCAACATTTCCATTGAATCGTTTGACCGTCTGCTTCAAAATTAGTTTCTTGAGAGCTGCAAATAACAGCAATTGCTTTAGAATAGCAAATGATACATTTCCAAATTATCAAATATTTTCAGAAAATGCATATCATATGTAAAATATGCGATTATCAAAAAAAAATTATGGAGAAACCGAATAACCATAAATCAAATAGATAAATTAAGCCGATAAAATCAAAAGTAATAACAAACAATTAAATACCTTCCCAGACATTCTTCAACTTAAACTTAAAACTATCATTGAATATCATGTTTATCATTTGTTGGGTGAATAAGGAGTGATAATATTTTAAAAATATATTTTTTTCTGCTTAAACTTCAGTTCCCCCCATTTTATTTTTAACAAATTAGTGGTTTTATCCGCAGAAATATTATTCATTGTCTTCCGTTTTCCGTCCCTTGTTAACAGGCGCGTATTTAATAAATGACTAAATGAGAAAACTTAATCTTACTTCGAATTCTCCTCCCTCCAATTTCTTATTAAGAAGCATTTTTAAATGACTAAATTAAAAAAGAGATTCTTGATGGGGAAATGCACGTTTCTAGAGAGGATAATAGTTCGCAAGGAAAAGGTTGATGACCTCGACGTACCGAAAACAGAGAGTCCAAGTAATAGAGATAAGGGGATGGCAACGTGGAAAACGGATTCCCGATTTACCGTGTAACGTTTTTTTCTTTGAAGTACATATTGAATGTCGAGTTCCAATTCCACATTTCTTTCTGGAAGCAATTCCAACTACGTGGTCTGTCATGAAGAAGTTATTATGAATGCGTAGGAAAATGTGTCTCTTCTCTATCTATTTAATGAACGCTTTATTTCAACTATGTTATAAAACATGAAAAAAAAAAAAAAGAAATAAATAAAATGTCTCTGTGAGTTAATACCTTCAACTAACTTTAAAAACTTAGAGATACAAGACGTATAACTACACTTAGAGTTTTTCGAACCAAATCTATTGTGCATTTTATTGTTAGTACCCAACGGAAAAATGTCAGTTTTTATCATTCACCACACATTCAATCGTTTCAATGATTTTTTTTTTCATCAAATTGTTACTTTTCTATAAAATTCTATGAGTAACTCGAGTTATCATCGATTATTTTCCGAAGTCAACTTTGGAAGTTAGTTGACAGCTGCATTATGCAAATTATCACGCAAATGTGTTAATTTTCCCGATTTATTTTGTTATATTTGCTGTGAATATACTACTAAAAGTCAAAAAAACGTTATTACACCTTTAATTAAGAAGTGCTATCTAGCAAATTTCTACCTGAATATTCGCAACAATGGTAAATATTGGGTGTCACACATCTACTGTATCTCATGTCACAGAAATTCGACTGTTTAGATTAATGAACAATATTCTGCAATGACTTTTGATAAACCAGTGATATGGCGCTAATCTACCAATCGCATAAGCGACTGTTACTTTTGATTGAACAATATCAAGAGCTTTTCGAGAAAATTCAAATTGAACTGTAATCTCCTTCTAACTCAAATCCCAGCGATGTTCAATAAGTCTGATACACTTTTTATAATAAGAATCGACAAGCTCCTCCAAATAGCTACTGACTGTCCACATCATCTCTTCAATGTTGGAAAATCTCCGAAGAGGCTAAATTTGGTGAATAGGGTGCATGATGTAGCAATAAGTTCGTCTAAAACTCGACGTCATGACTTAGCCTGTAGTTGCCTTCTTCTTCTTGTCCAGCCACTCACAGCCACTTCTTGCGTTTCTCTGAGCTCTTGTTGGACCAACGATTGCACGATGTTTCAGCGATGTGCTGACAATGAATTGGATCCCTCGGATCTCTCGGATATGTACCTTTTCCTTTCGAAACCGCGTCTTTGATGGAATTGACTGCTTGAGCAGCTTTATCACTTGTTGCATACATTTTCAAGTAGACTTCTTATTTGATGTGTATCGGTTTGATGGCTAACTGATGGTGGTGGTAGAAACATATTAAATCTTCATGTTTATTGTTTTTGTCAATGTTTTGCAATTGCAGGGTTGTCGCCTGCCATAGCGAATTGGATTTGTAAATTGAATCTTCTCTATTAAAAAAACACGTTATTGAAGAAGAAAACTCACATTTATTTAAAAATATAATTAACATCGTGTTTAACGACATCCATGTCAGTCGAAAGATGTAATATCTTTTAAGAAAAACTGCAAAATATTATTATAGTTTCTTTGGAAAAATACATTTGAATTTAATTAATAATTTTTAGGGTCACTATATCATTTTTCAGTATTTGTATAAGTTTTATTATCTGTATAATTTTTTGAATAAACATTCTGATAATTCTTTATAATCTCTTTGATTTGTCTTCTGTATCAAAAACAATTCTTTATTCGAAAGAAGTTCCAGTGCCTTCTCCAGTTTATGGCGTTGAAGAAAGTTCAAGCAGTTTTGAAAGCGAAGAATTTACAAATCCTCAAACAACGCATTTAATTAACCGATTTATGATGATATTTGATTTGCTGAAAGGAAAAAATGAAGTATTAGAACGGGAGTTGAAGTGTACCTTGTACCGTAAAAGTCACAGTTCATATGTTGATTTGTTTTTCAAATAGAACGACTCTGTGTAATGTAGTGTAATGTAAACAGGCCTTGATGTTAATACTGGGTTATGAATAAAGGTCAGAGGAATGGAAACTTTCATTGATTCCTCAAAGTCAAGTCTCAATTTTCATCACGTCCTTTATCTTGTTTAAAAGAAATATACGACATTATAAAACTAGTCTTGGGAATAATAGATACCTAATATCAATGGTGAATAATGAACCTTGAGTTAACCCCGAAAAGATAATATTACCCCCTTTGTACATCAAATAATTAATTATAGATGCGGCATTCATAACTACCTTAAATGAAAAAGAATGAGAAGCTTGGATGGCGTTTATTAAAGTTAATGAAAACGTTTTGGATAACTAGAGATCTCCTCAATATTCTGACCTCATAAAAACATACTCAATCCATATTATGAATTGGGATGTAATATGTCCTTGAAAATACACTTTCTACATTTCCACCTAAAGTTTTCGACGGAAAAATGGGCGCTTTAAATGACGAGCATGAATAACGCTTTCATTAAAGATATCGCCACAATTGAAAAGCGCTACCAAGGAGAATCAGAATAATAAATACTTTTTCAAAACAATAAATTTATTTCTCATAACAAGATAACGTGTCTAAAATTTTTTTTCACCCTTCTTATTTACTTTTTTCATTATAAATTACGAATCACACAATTTTATCCACTAGGAAAAACTTAATAATAGCGTTATTGGACACGAAACTAAAACGGATGAACATGGGGAAATTGACTTACCTTCTACAATTTACTGGAGAAAGCTTATCTTCGATTAGTATCTTCATAGAACGAAGCTCAAAAGACATATCTGCAACGAACATAAGAAATGAATGAATGTTCTTTGATTTTTGAATGAATGAATTAAATATATTATCGTAATAAATACTGAAATAGATATTTCAACTCAATAAAAGATTATATACGAGCCCTGTTCCAGTAGAATTGGCCGAAATTCCCATAATAATATTTATAAATTTATTTTAAAGTAGACTGAAATTTTATCTGTTTATACTAAATACTCGTAGATAAATAACTAAACCAAGTTTCCATGTTGAATCGGTCGTTGATAATACAACATGAAAGACAATACAAAGGAACAGGTAACTGATCATTATTTAGTAATAATCAAAATAAAATGGTAAATATAGTGAACAAGACGATAAAAAGGAGCAGAAAATGGAAAGTGCGGAAACTGAAAACCAGTAAGGACAAATAGTGAAAATACATAGAAAACCATCTACGGAAGAGCAAAGAAAAAGACATTATTGCTGAGCAATGGAAAGAGATTGAGAAGAGTATTTCAAATGCAATGCAGGGTATCAATGGTACAAAAAATATTTGAAAATATAACGAATGGATTGATCAGAGAAGAAAAAAGCTATCTTGAAATGGCCAATAATGTTGAATATAGAAAAATAAGAAACGAGAGCAAAAAGATAATAAAATGGCTGAATGACAGTATGCACTCGGAAATATTATTAAATGGAACAGAATTCAGCAGGAGAGTCTGATGAAATTGTGAATGAGCTGATAAAATACAGGGAGATAACATAGGGAATAAAATATTCAAGTGTAATGATACCAATAGTGAAGAGTAGAAATCCCAACATATGTATCAATTATGGAGGAATTATTTGCTTGTATATAAAATACTAACATCAATAATGAATGAAAGACTCAAGAAGGTAGTTGAACCAGAAATAGAGGGGTATCAAAATATATAAGTGTTCGAAAAATGGTATGAGCACAATTTTAGAATGCAAATGCTATTCATTGACTTCAAATAAGCATTCGAAAGTCTAAAAGACAATTATAAAGGACATGGAAAAACTAAAAGTTTCCCAAAAGTACATACATAATACAGAAGTTATATTCTAGGGGAATGATAATGATAAAAGGAAGTTCATCTGAGGAATTTGAAATAAATACTAGGGTGAACCAAAGCGATGGAATATCAGCGGTATTGTTTAGAATTGCAGTGGATGGCATATTAAGGGGATGTAATATAAATGAGAGTATCATAATTAAAAAACAAATAATATTATATGCTAACTCTGATAGCAAGAGACATAAAAAGGCTTGAAGACACAAGGAGATGGAGAGGATCGATAATAAATCATAAAAACAAAATATATGGAAATTAAAAAAAAGGAAATAGAAAAGTTCACAAAACCAGAAACCAGAAAGTACTTAGATACAATGATAAGCAACAAAAATGACAAAGAATGGGACAAAATAAACAATTCATGCAGGATGTAGGGCATAAGTAGTAACAAATATGGACGAAGAAATACTAAGGATAAATGGGAGGAGAATAATTAAGGAAATTGATGGACAGAGGATATGAGGATATAGTAAATACAATTACAGCAAAAAGAATAGAATCGTACGGACACATTAAAAGAATGGAAAACGACAGGGTAGATGGAAAATGAGAAAAGATTGCCAGGAAGACCAAGAAATAGATGGAAAGATCAGATGGTTTGAGGTGTGCAGAGTCTATGAGTATGTGAGGGGAATAGACAGATACAGGAAGGACAAAAAGGAATGAAGATAATGAATAGCCGATACTACAAAAACATCTAATAAGCTGTAATATATAGATACAACAATGCTGATTCTTTATAGAAGTCGTACTTCTATTAAAAATGTTTGTTTCATCACCTTCTTCTTCTTATTTCAGTGCCGTGTTCTACCGAAGGTTGGCGACCATCATTTGATAGACCATTCGCGTTGGTTTTCCAGCCAGAATTTTTTTTTCTACCTCAGGCTGTCCTACCTGCTATCTTGCCTTCCACGATAAGCTGTAGCAAATCGTATTTTTCATTCCAAAATATATGGCCTAGGTAAGACGCTTTTCTTTTCTTAATAGTTACAAGCAATTCTAAACTTTCTTCTCAGTACCTCCGTATTGGTTACACTATCAGTCCAAGATATTCTTAAAATGCGTCTATACAGCCACATTTCAAGAGCTTCTAATTTGGTTTTCTTTTTGTTGATCTTAAGACCAGCTTTGTCGCCTATTGTAGTTACTCTATTGAGAATCATCTGTAAATCTTTGACGTTATCTGGCAAAATAAGACAGTATCATCCGCAATAAAGTCACCACGCCAGTAAATAAATTTTGTTGCAACCCTGGTGAGAAACAAACAAGTGATACAACTTTGTTGGGGGTAATCGATTATTGTATGAATAATACATTTGAGTAATTCTATTATGTTTTCTTTAATAGTTCCAGTTCTAGTTAATTTAATTGCCTGAAGCTTTATATGGGGGTTATGCTGAAATTTTAGTCGAGCACAATCTATCTCATACTTATTTCATTGATTTGGGAACAATAGTCGGTTAAGGATTGCATGACTGTATCTGGACTTTGTGTAACCCTCAAGCCATTTTAAAAATTCAAGTTCCTAAGTGGAGAATTTGTTATAAGAATAAAACGGAAATAGATGGTAGAACTCTTAATGTGGCGTTTTCATTATGTTTCTTTCTCATTATTTAGTACGCCTAATGCCTCGCTAAGCTCTTCCAAGAATATTAATGAGAAAAACTGGGTGGATATAATTCAAAAAATAATTTCCTACTTAGAGAATTATGATTGCTCTGACAGTTTTATTTATTTAGATTCTTAACAAAAAAGAGATGATAGAAGACTAACATTTTATTAATCGATCCGATGTATATTTTACGATAAAATATCATTCTTATATGTGTAAACAATATTACTAAAGGGCGGAATAATAACTCCTGAAGCTGAAAAAGTGAAGATGACTGTCCCTCTGTTGGGACCATAATGAAAACAGGGTTCATCCTCGTCCAGAAATCTAGAGGGATCTTTAGAGTTGAACTGTATCTCTTAGCATCGAGATATTTTCCGATCTCTTCAAACCAACCTCTAATGTCATTTTCTGATAGGTTGGCAGATGCCGATGTTACACTTTCTGGAGTTTGCTCTGAGAGAATCACATGACGTTGAAGAAACAAACTGTACCAATCGTCTCTAAGTATCACAGGGTTCATGTCTACGGCCCCAACAAGGGCCCTTGCAGTATTTTTGGAAGTGCCGTCAGTTCTACATAAAACTTACTGATCTCAATTATGTGAACAAATTATTACTGTGAATTAGAATAATTTTATTCCATGATTGAGATTTTCCTCCCAAAAGCGTTTTAATCTGTGATTTTTCACTATTATTAACGCTGATTTGAGCTCAATGGCTCAAGTTTAACATAATCATCTAAATGTGAGTTAAATACCCTTAAGGGTAGCTGGGGCGATTGTTAATTGGCAAAAGCCCACACTTTCAAAACGATCGTGATACTCTCGAACTTTCTTCGAGTTATTATTTTAATTTCTTCGTGTGATTCAATCTGGAAAACTCTATAATACTGTTATGTCTCTTTTGTGTTGGTGGCTTGACGATGTTTTAAGCCCTCAAAAGCTTTGGATAATATACTTGAGATACTTCATAATATAATAAATTGTTTTTTTCTTAAAACTTCAAACTAATTCACGGTGATTTTCAAAGCGCTGTATATTTGTTAATAGTACATACAATGCAATATGAATGGAATAAATTCCATTTTAGCGTTATGTATTATGTGAAAAAATATTGAAAAAGTCGATTTTTATTCTTAAAGCAATCCTCTAAATTATAAGCACCCCTTCGAAAATTTTAAAGCCAAAGTCCAGCAATATCTTTCTTAAATTTTGTACAATCATAACTGGAAAAATTAATTTTTTAGATGTAAAATTTTGATAATGTCCCTATCACAAAACTTTACGTAGAATGGAGATAATAATGTCGCATAATATTTATAATATCCACCATTCACTTCTTGACAATAACCGAGGCGATTTTGGAATTCTCTTACATTTTGTTTGTCAGGGGTTATTTTGTTAATTTCTTCCGTTATCCTAACTTTTGAATCAGTAATATTGTCAGGTCTATGGAAATAAACTTTAGATCCTAAATAACACCATAAAAGTAATCGAGAGGAAACAAATCGGAGGATTTAGCTGGCCATTCGATCGTTCCACGTCTTCCAACCCACCTATTGGCAAAAACTTTGTTTAAATAATTTGTAACTATACGTGCAAAGTGCGGTGGAGCTCCGTGTTGGTAATAAATAGATCGATCTATCTCATTTGGACTATTGACATCAGAAAAAAATCATTGTAATGTAGATACTAAGAAGTTAATCAAATAATCTAGACAAAATTCACCATTTACTCAAAAAAATAAAGGTCAATAATTTTATTGTTGATGATACCAGCCCAAACGTATACTTTTTTAGGATATTGAGTGTTAGCCTCACACTCACATATCCAGTGAGGATTTTCTCTGATCCAATATCTACAGTTTTGTTTGTTAACCGTTCCGTGTAAATGAAACGTCGCTTCATCAGAAAAAAACTATTTTGTTTATGAATGAATGCAGATCTGCTTTCATTCTGTCCATCAATTCGTAAAATTGTAAGGGTGGTATTTTTCTTTATGCAAAACTCTAAAAATAGATGATTTACTTCTCTCGAGTTCTCTTATTTTTACATGTGCAGCTTCACTAAACTTTTTTTTTTTAAATTTTGTTAATTGAAGACTGCGAAACGTGTTGACTAGGGTATTTATTTATTATTAAAAATTTCACAAACCTCCTCTAAGTTCATGTTTTATTACCACAACATATCATAACTAAAATGTCTATGCTTTAAGTCTCAGACAATGAGCCATAATTAAAGGGGGGTACTTATAATTTAGAGTGGGTGCTAGAGAGGGATATTTTCATACTGTAAATTGTCAATTTAAGAATAAAAATCGACTTGTTTCAGATTTTTTTTTCACATAGTACAAATTAATGCTAAAATTTAATTTATTCCACACATATGAACCCGATTGTATATTTTCACGCTTTCCTCTTAAAAAATTGAATTGCCATGAAAGAGAACATGAACAGATAAACGAGTATACCCTATTGCGGATGCCTAGGAAACAAAAACTGGATATTTGACTTTTTCAAAGGAAAAATATTGTAGCCGCTAAGAAAACATTTTTTAACTTCATATCATAACTCTACGTTGGATGCATCTCACAAAAAAGTCAGCTCACCAGAAGAAAAAGACTTTAGTACAAACACGTTCAAGACTATTGAACGTAATTTGATAAGTATGTGCTGTCTAATGCTGAATAAACCTAATATAAAACTCATTAACACTAAACTAGAAGTAGCTTTAAGAATTTTTTAGTGATTCTTTGAGACTATAGTGATTAGAGCATCCACTGCAAAGAAACCGACGAAGTAGATTGTTGAAAATGGTAATTATTTACGACATAAACTTCTACTAAATTGCAGCGCCTGCAATTAAGTCTATGAAGATTTCTTTTTCAATTAAGAAAGTTTGTTAACGTTATCAATATGGAGTGTTCTAAGTTCTAAATGGCGTTCAAGTATATTGGGCTTCATGTTGTTTCCAGTCTAAAGTTTCAAATAAATGACGCACACATGTCTTCCATCTTTATGTATTCTAGTAATGTTGCAACGGAAATATTAATATTTTTTCTACTCTTCCATTTTATTTATACCTTACCGTCATCCAGATATTAATTGTTTTCTGTAAATTTCTAGAGATGCAGGTGTAGTCTAAATCCATTTTAACGATTTTCGAAAGTAGCAGCAATTGACTAATGACAGTTAAATAAGTGCCATTTATTATAATGCCTACTAAAAGTGTACATGAAAAATTAAAACTTTTTCAAAAATACAATAATAATTTAAAACCTCAATTATCTGGGAAACGACTAAAAGTTGGAATAGGATTAGTAAATACAATTTGATTTGATGTTTTTTAGAGACCTTGACAAGATAAAGAAAAATACTTTTTTATTTCTTAGTGCTTGTATCAACGGGTCAAAATAAAATTTAGATTACACCTGCATCTCTGGAAATTTACAGAAAACTTGATATTTATGAAGTTAAAATTTGAACACTTTCTAAACAAACCCTGTATAAAATGAAAAATTTTTCAACATAGAATCAAATACGTCTGACCTTGCTAAAAGTAACCGAATAACTCAAAAAGTATGCATTTTTCAAAAAAAGTTTTTAGACAAAAGTATATTAAAATTTTACGATTTCAAATATGTATTAAAAGGTCACTTTAATGACCTCATAGCTGACTCCCAACCGTTTAGATGATTAATGGATTCTTTAGAAAAAAGGATTAACGTGAAAACGGAGGACATTTTGAAAACCTACTCTAACTAACTCTACTCCTATTTTATGTTATTGACCTTCTTTTAAATTTTCATCTTGTGATTTATCATTTATCATTACTTTAAACCAGCATCGGTTATTACGCTTGTACTTTGTAATTTTCAAATCAAAATATTCCAAAAACGGTACATAGTGTTGAGTTTTATCAGGAATACCTTTTTGGTGTAAAATTAAATAATGTTCAAGTTCACTTGAATTTTTGCTAAATAAATCTAATATTGAAAAAGTTATGTTCAATACTACTCGGTACGAACCATGTAACTAGCGCCCTCTATAAGAATCAGACATAAAAAAATTCAGTAGATATCCAAAACATAGTCGTATAAAATTTCCATATTATGTTGCTAGTAGTTGCAGCAAAAACGTAAGAAATATGTATATGTTAAATTTTTTACTAAACATACCCCAAATATTTTTAGAGACGGATTCACCTTCTTTTAAAACACCCTATACATATCGCAATTCTTGAACAAGTTCAAGGGCGGTCATATCTTGTTTAATGCAAGTTTTGTCAGTTATTAAATGTTCAGCTTTGTAACATAGTTCTGATTGTTCGGTTTCAGAATAAATTTCAAATTTATCAATATTCCAGAAAATCGAAATTACTAGAGTGAGAAGAAAGTGACTGTACTCATCTACTGATGTTAAGATTACATCTAGAGTATGAAAAGTACACACTTTCCTTACTAATTTATTATATTAGTTATTCAATTACTGAATGTGGACCCAAAAATATGAACTATGAAATACATAACTCACTGTAAAACACCTAATGAATGACTGTCCAAAATTTCAACAATAAAAACCAGACAGTAACCTTAAAAATAATATAGAACTAGTACTTGACACTTCTACTCCCAGTGGTGTTGACAAGTACCACTTCTGGTACTTGTCTGCTGGCAAAATTGCAGAAAAAAACCAAATTTGAACTGATTAATTATCGAGATGGCAACTGGCAATACATGAAATCGCGATCGATAGTACTAAATAGATTAAGTTTCGTACATTGTAAGCTGAGGCAGGAAAAAACCCTTGTCCGCTCGATGGCTAGCTGCTAGCCCGATGTCAAAGTCAAACACGAATGAACTCAGATTTGTTGCGAGTTTACACAAATCATGAGATCATAATACGTTATCGATCGAATAAATGGTATTATGGAGTAAACTCGTTTGGAAAATATATTTTGTATAAATTTTTGGAAAATTCGTCTTAAAGATATAAATAAAAAACAATTCTTTACTGTTTTTTTCTCATCATTATAAATTTTATTTGAACAATACTTGCTTCACCTTTTTTTACTTTTAGTGCCTCGACGCTATCGTGCACTACACGACTTAATTTGGGTGCGGGTGCAAGCCTGTTGATAGACCCATGTTGATTCAAGTTTCTTAATACATTGGATTACCACCTTCTAATTTTGATACAGGAGCTTCAAATGTGTTTCTAAAAAGTGTGTTCTCTAGGACGTATCAGCATAACTGTGCTTTATTTTCAGCCAGTATTTCTTAAACCAGGTCTTGGTGTTTTTTTGTCGTTCGAATCATATCGGCATTGTTTGCATTGCTGTTCAGCAATAACTTGCTTGCAACGTCATCAACAAAATCCATAAGCTGACAAGTTTTAATAAATTTATCTATTTTATGTGATTCTACTTCTAGTGGAAGTGAGTGGAAGACGTGAAAATAATGCTGTGATATAAAAAACTTCTCAAACAACTCCTCGTTTTTGAATTATACCCTTTTAAAAGAACATATATTCAAGTATATTTTACAAATTATACATTATGAATTTTTAATGGATGATCACGTATGTCCATGTAGTATGTTTGCCGGAATTAATAATTATAAAATGCTATCTGAAGGTCAGGGGCGGCTCATGTCCAATGATTAACAATCCGTAACTTTCCCAGGGACTACCTGTACAATCTAAAGATAGCTAAACTAGAGTTTTTAATCGATTTTCTACCTAAAATGTAGTCTTTGCTTAACTAGATGAAATTTATGATTTAGGAGATAAGTAGATTTTTAGATCGTTGTACATGCCAAGGAAACCATTCTCCATAAAGAGAATTACTAAAGAAAATTATCATAAATTATAATTATTTATTGAAAATTCCTACGGGAAGTATTAAAAAACAATCAAAGATTTCTAAGTGAAGTGCATACTGTCGAATATTGGGTTATTTACAAAAGGAAAAAAAGGGAATGTAGATAAATTTTGTTGGTTACCCTATACTTATCACATAAAAAGGGAAGTGAAAGCTGCTTCAGGAAAATATTCTGAATCTGTATTTATTGCATTTTGCTCTAAAGCTGATGTTCATATACTTCCTATAATTTTATAAAGAATGATGGAAACTAGTTTACACTCTGTATATATAAATCCAAAATCAAGTAGTCTTAATACCATAAAAATTGAAAATATAATTGCGGCATGATTAATGTTTTATTGCCTGTCCACTAGGGAAATTTCTTTTTGCATGACCAGATAATATAACCTGATTTTTAAATCGACATTTTATCGTCAAATCGTATTTATTTGGGCTTAATTTTGAATCTACTCAGTCCATCCAAAAATTGTATTGGGATTTTACAAATATCCACTATAAGATCATCCAGATACACCAAATCGCTTTCGTAATCTAATCCCAAAGTCCTAATTGTTACGGTCCTCGAGGAAGCGCTAGTACTCACTTTCAAACCCATTTCATATTGACCGGTATTTGTCGTAAATAGGGTGTATAGCCAACTCAAAGGATCTAGCTCGATGCGATAATAACCTTGTAACAGTTCAATGTGAGGAATAACTTGCCACGGATAATGAAACTAAAATTCCAGTAGAATTCGCTAATGAAAAATTCTCACCTTTTATGTTTTTATACTTCTTCGTACAATTAATAACAAGTCTCCATTCTTGAGCTCAGTTATATTATTTGCTTTTTATCTAACAACGGTGCCGGCCTAGTGATTATGCCGTTTGTATAATAAGGAATCTCAGTTTTCTGGAATTGTCGATATGGTTTTATAAATTCTGATGTTCATTTTCTAACTGTAGCTCCGGTTTTCAAATAATCGGTAGAATTAAAGTTTATTATTATTCATACAAGAATGATCTTATTAACTTATAAACCCCGGAAATGTCTTACTTATTATATGAATCTGTATCAAACGCTCATAAAGGAGCTGTTTTGTACTTTTTATTACCTACAGTTGTATATTGTTGATACGAATAGAAAAAAGAAGTGTTATATCATATTATTGCTGATCTTAAGTCTTCTTGATATATATTAGATTAAAAATGTGTTCACATTTTTTTCAATTTCAATGAAACTACTGATAAAATTGTAAGGAACTTTGTTATGAATATATTAGGGGCGCTAGTTGCTACAATGTTACCAATAGTTTCGACAAAATCAAAGAAAAAGTGTATATTTTTTAACGCCTCTTATTTTGAAAACACAAGGCGTTACGAAAATTTTCACTAAGCAAATCCCAATTATTTTTCAGAGACTTTTCATAAACACTCTGTATGTACATAAATTTTAATGATTAAATGTGTGTGACTCCACCACACGTTCAGATAGTAGTGAATTAGTTAAACCAAACGAGCAAAACTATAAAAATTGGCTAACCGTACTACTGAACATGTTCCACATATTTTATGCAGCGTCGCATTTGCAATATGTGGCGTTCACCCACAACATAACCCAATCGAATCCAGTTGAAGAGAATTTCACACAAATAATGTTATTACATACGTATCGACCACATCCCTTGATAGACTGGTGAAGTAACGGAAAATATTTTGAATAACTTCCTACCAGTATCGTTTATCACGAAATGAAAATTATACGAGGTTACCAACTAACTAATGAGATTAATCTTTTGCCGCGCTGGTGGCTGAAACATCTAAAATTTGATTGCATATTGTGGTAGTTCTGTCTAAGCTGTGTGTTTTATACATCTCTGTTTGCTCGTTACAGAAAATGGAAAAACGATAACTGAAATTACGCAATGTGGACACTAAAGCTCGAAGAACATAAGAGATGTGCATCAAGCCACTGAACCGAACGCGTAGCGTAGACATATCCTTATCTGCTAAGCATCGGCTAGTTCCTTCAAAGTTTTCTTCATATTGTTAGCTCTATTTTGTCTACTCAATCTCTTGTTTTGATCGTCCTGTGTAGTTTTCTTTTCCATTTCTTCGCCATTTCTATTTATTCCTTCTTTGTCTTCCTTGACCCTGGTCCACTAAGACTTACGTATATTTGTAAAGAACATGCGATCTTTATCTCACCTAAGGAAATTCTCGGATAGTGTCTTCTCCAAAAATTAAGTGAAACTATACGGAATATTTATCATAAAACAATAAAAGCTGCCAGAGATATTTATTATAATAGGAGACACGCCTGTTCTCGTAATGTTTCTAAAGAAACATGGTCCATTGTGCATTATCTAAGAAATAAGGCTTCTTCATCGAGCATAATCTGTACTTCACCTGATATATATTTACTTTGTGGATGTGGTCAAAAATTTTTCAAATTTTATAACTCTTTCTCATGATCCGCTTTAATATCTCCCCGATGCTAAAGCTAGCTTACACAGATTCCTATTTTTGCCCTTAGTTTTATCAGAGCTTCGCAGTACAATGAGATTAAAATTAAATACTCATCTGGAACTGATTGACTTACATTAAAAAGGTTTTCGATTCTGCCCGATTGAACATTAAATCACCTCACCACTTTAATTAACGTTTTATTTCAAAATGGCACTTATCCCATTTGCCTTGAACAGCTATAATTATACATCTGCATAAAGAAGGAAGTAAAAATCAAGCATCGAATTATCGCTCAATTGCATTGCTTCCCACGTTATTGGCCCAAAAGAGGCTTTTATCATTTGTGTATAAAATACTTACTACCCATAAGTTTGGGTTTTTGAGTAAAAAATGCACAAATGATGCCATATCCTCCCTCCTAGATAATGTCTACTCTAGTCCTAACAGCTATCACTTCATTGCAACAACTTTTTACGATTTTTCTTAAATTTTCGATTGTGTTGATCATAATATTTCAATTTCCAAATTACAGTACTACCGTTTCAGGGAAACACTTCTCGCATGGTTTAAGTTATACCTTACCATTAGAAATGAGCTTGTAAGGGTTGATACAAAGACGTCTTCTGGCCAATAGAATGTGGAGTGTCCCAAGGCTCAGTACTAGGCCCTGTTTCGTTTCTTCTGTTTATAAACGACATCGCCTATCTAGACATCAATGGTAAAATACGTCTATTTGCAGACGGCACTAGTTTCTCTTGGAGATGATCTCACGGCACTTCATAGGACCATATCTAGTAACCTAATCACCATTATATCATGGTACGATTCTTTATCTCAACGTTTCTAACACTAAAGTTTTATCATATAAAAATACATTGCTGCCTTTTTTATTATATAACACTACCATTGACGTCGTTGTTGAATCTGTGAAATTCTTATGACTTGTTGTGGACAATTCGTTGAAATGGGAGTTACATATTGCCGCCTGAAAAATTGAGTTCCTCCTGTTTTGCACTGAGATCAGTTTCCAAAGAACTTATCCACCTCCTTAACAGTTTATTACGCCATTATTAAGTCGCATCTCCGATATGCTCTTTCCTTCTGGATACGTGTGGTGCGACACAATTTGAGCGAAACTTCAAACTACAAAAGAGAGCTGTTAGATATTTATTCGGACTAAACAGCAGGGTCTCTTCAGAAACTTCTTTAAAAAATTAAAAACTTGGACCTTATCCATCTTTGAATCAGTTCTATAATAATAATAATAATAATAATATCTAATCCGGGGCATTCTGCATACTGGTTCAAGTTTATGTTATTTTTATGTTTTCACAAGCCTCTGTCTACAAATTGTAACAATTTTTTTACAATAAAGCATTTCTCTGTCTCTGTCTCTCCTTTTCCCTTTCCCCGTTTTCCTACTCTCAAGAACAGTTTTCTATAATTATTCATTTGAGCTACTTAACCTGTTGTGCCCTTTATACTTGGGGAATTGATGGTTGATCGCAAACGGTCATCATCCTCACAAGTTTATTTGTATCATCTTCCGAAAATATCTATAGTTCAGAGCAGTAAAGTAGTATCAAACGAATAAATGTTTTATATTCTCTAGTTCATGCATTTCCATATTCTTTATTGATTTTTCACTATTTCCTTAAACAAATTTCAAAAGCAAAGTCATTCACATGGGTAATCCTTATTTCCTATTCATTTGGGAAACATAAAAAAAAAGGATGGAACAGATTTATGTCTTGTTTATATCTCGTTCTATTATAAATATATAAATTTTGCATATGTTAATCATTTCAATGAATATGTTTCCTCTTTCATTGTTTTGTAACACTGCCGCTACCAGTTTGACGTACTTTACTAATAATTTTGCCATCTCTTTATCGTCAACAGCAGGGTAAGTTTCAGTTATTAAGTTTTAGTATAGACAAATACAAACAAATATTTATAATTTGATGTGGTTTTATTCTATATATTCTTCATTAAGATCAGTACACTTTTAAATGCGTTTAATAATAATTGTCGAAGCATTTTTTCCATTCCGATTGAAATGTCTCCAAAACATGTGATTTTTTCAGATGAAGAAAAACGTTCACCTCGTGATCTATTTTTGCGAGAATAAGAAGAAATTTGGGTAAAAAACCAGGACTGTATGGCAAGTGACCCATCAATTCGATGTTTTGTCTATCCAAAAACGTTTTTGTTCGAAATAATGTGTGAGAGCTCGCATTGTCATGGTGGGTAATGATTCGTCTTCTGCAATTGGTTCACCTGTGCGACTACGATTGAATTAGGAAAATCAGTGAAACACTGTAGCTTGAGTAGTACTTCATCACTAGAAATCGAAGCGAGTTTATCGGTACCCGGCAGTTAATTTAATCCACCAGGAGTGTACGAGATTGAATTCCATGTTTTGACCAAGATGAATGTTTCAAGTATCCGTAAACAACTCAAATATAACTCGTTTAACAATGCGTTCTGAATACGTTCACCATTAAAAATGTCATACTTTATGATGGCAATGTCAGATTTGACATATTCATATCAGTGTTGCCTCAAAACTTAAGTAGCAGCCCTCGTAAAAGTCTTAGTTTTTTATTTATAACTGCTTTATATTTGTGGGCTCTCGTGTATACGCAATTAATGCAAGTTTTATTACTTTTTAGTGAATTTATTGATGCTGAAACTTTTGTTTACAGCAGTTTTCATTAATTTGGAAGCGTGCCATCGGGGATAGTTTTATTTCTTTGAGTAAATCAATTAATTTCGAAGGTGTTTTCCAACTTTTCCAATTTTCTCTCAATTGTCAACTTATTTTGTTAAAAATCTAGTCGCGACCAATTTAATAATAATTATTTTCTCCCACACTTGAGCACGAGTTATATATATGAGGCCGAATACTACTTCCCGTGAGTCATCAGCCTGGACTTTTTATTCGTTTCGATTATAACGTACTAGAAGAGAAAACAAGTTGATAAATTGGCCACAAAAATATTTTTATTTAACGACAATAAAAAAAATTCAATTGTCAATCAGCACTTGTTAGTGCAGTAGACAAAAAGATTGACAAGTCGAAGATAATGCAAATTTTTTAAATATACTGTCAG